>JAJHSJ010000010.1:67795621-68531285 GCA_021015155.1 Magnolia officinalis
CTGAGTACTGCCAGAATCATTTTCAGTGGAAACCCTAAAGTCTAGCATAAACTTTTGCAACTAAATAAATTGAAACACCACCCAAAATATGATCCTTTGTGGATTGATACTCCTTTGGCAAATGGGATAAGAGCTTCACCGCTTTCTTGTCTTCCATCTACTTCTTCTTCTTTTTATTGAAAGGTAACACTACCAGGGATTGAACCCTAGATCACTCACACACACTATACCGTCTCCACAATTCATCTAACACTTCCATCTACTTCTTCAAAAGCGTCACATCCGAAGTAATGGGATGATAGATCAAAAGTTCTACACACAAACCAATAAACTTTGCAAAATATCCATCAAGAGATTCATCTCCCTTTTGAAGATAGAAAATTTCTTCGTACAATTGATACACCCAAAAAATATTCTGTTTTGAGGAGTACATCCTTTTAATCACATCCCACAGATCTTTAGCAGTATTCAAAAACACCAAGTTTGAACTGACTTCAGGTTCCATATTACTCCACAACCAGGACCTCATTTGAGCGTCACCACACATCCACTATTTATATCTAGGATTAGATTCCTCAAGTTTGGTCTCCATGAGAAAGTGAGACTTCTTCTGCCAGTTGTATAGACATAATTGATACATTAAACGGGAATTAGGACTTTCACCCACTACTCCTTTAAGCTCCATAACCCCTTTTACCGAATTTAATTCAGCCAGTATTGAAAAATATTGATCTATAATCATATCGACACTAACTACATCCAAATTAGGTCATGGATAAAAATAGTCAACTAAAAAACTGTCTTTTACTGCAAAGAAATCAAGGGATGAAAGTTTGCTGACGTTGATATAAAAAAATAAGCCAACTTTCATCTTCCAAACCCAATTTTTGCGTTCCTTTGCAAAAGATATCACGCACCTTAAAACAATTACAAAAAACATGTTTTCTATGAAAAACAAAGAACGGTCCTTTCTTCTAGGGTTTGATCAACACTTTGGGGTTTTTGAGAATTCCTCCAAAATCTGATTGATAGGTTTGGGTTTTATGAGAAGAATATCTAGATTTGAATCGCCTCTTGATCCCATGATTTAAGCTTGTTGTCGAAACAACGTGCATTGAGTTCAGCCCATATGTTCCAAAGGCAAGACAGAAGGATCAGCCCTGATGATAACCCATTTGTTACCTCGTTCATCAGGGTTGTGAGACAATAGGTGAATCAAGGTTGCAAAAGTTTTTGGCCCCAATGTGGCTTGCATCAGGCTCCTCCGACAACAAACGTACCCTTGAGTTCTCTTCTCTAGGAAGCACCACAATCCAATCACTAAAATACACGGTTGCAATCACACCTGCTACCTGTTGTCTGATTAGTCCTTCCTTGATAACACGTTAATTCTTCAATTTTTTCCATTAGCAGAGGAAATACGACTCTTCTTAAGAAGTTTCCATAAACAATCTCCTTGTGTCATTCATTTTATGGAATCTCCTTGCACAGATATTTCTCTATGCCTAATTTGGGTGCAACAATGACTACATTGTCCATTATTTCTTTATGATTACCATCATGGACAGTCATGTCACGTTCATCAGCCTCTTTATTGAAGACTGTTCCTTTATTGAAATCTAGAATTTCAACATATTCATTAGGCTTTAGCTTCATCAAAAATCATATCTCAACCATATTCTAGGAGATTGAGGAGTACCCTATTCATTGATTATTGGCTCTTTATCAAATATTGGACCTTTTTTAGGATCTAAGTTGATGGCATGATCAGTGGGTGTCTTTGTCGAAAATTGGATCCCCAACAATATCTTTGCCACAGATCTGTTCATTATCAGATTTTCCATTGGCATTGTAATGCAATGGAACTTTATATCACGTGATGTATCACTTCAAAGTCTCGACTTGCCACTGTAAGAGTTCGATGCAATTGGTCAGCAACTCGACTTGCAGTCTGAGGAACGAATGTCCTTATTCCTAGCGTTGACTGCTTGTTCAGCTTGTATTGTGCCTTCTGCTCCTTGCCCACATCCTTGGACATGTGGTGAGGCCATGTGGGATAGGTGGAAAGGGTTTGGGCAAGGAAGTTGCTGGTCTCCTTGAACGGTTAAGGGCAGGGTGGAGATTGCACTGTGTGAGGATGGCTAGGCATTGGTTGTGGGGTATGGAGGGTGGATAAGATGAGGCTATGGGATTAGGTGAAATGAGGATGGTTGTGAGAAGTGGATGAAACAGAAGTGCAAGCATTGTAGGGAATTTTGAGTGTAATAGGTGGGGTGGTTGTATAGACATGTGGAATAAGGGACAAATGGATGGTTTTTGGATGGTTGTAGTGATGGAGCATGGGATGACTGATGAGATTATGGACAGTGAAGGACATTAATTGGATGGTTGATGTAGTGGGATGTTTGGGTAGTGGATTGGGGTTGGTGAACATGGGATGTTTGGGTAGTGGATTTGGGTTGGTGAACGGTTGTTAATGCTGGTGGGTTGTGGAAAGTAAAATAACTAAAAATGGGAGTGATGGGCGAAGAAGTTACCTAGATCAGATCACAATAAGCATGACCTCCTCTTTGATACCACTTAGTGCAGTGAAGCACACGCCAAATCCATGACATGGCCAGCTGTGGATGAGGACTCCGAATCTAGCAAGCAACTCAAGCATGAAATAATGGAATATCTGCGATGGGAAATCCACAAGCAACTCAAGCAGAGATCAGACCCAATGTCATCAACAAGAGAAGGGAATCCACCATCTTCTTCTTCCTCGTCTCAAATAGAGAACTTTTTTTTTTTTGAAAGACCTCAAATAGAGAACTTTAATTCAATAATCCAAAATCCATCAAATTACAATGCAATGAGAATACCTACACCAACTCCTAACCCTAATCAATCTAAGTCATTTATTATCTATCCTCAGTTCCTCACTTCTAATCTCATCCACACTAAAAATACCAAAATATCCCTAAACTTAAACCAGCAACTAAAACAAAGCAAAACTGAATTGAAACAGAGGGCACACTGCTTTGGCAGAAATTGAATCCTCGACATTCTATCTAGGCCAATCTAATGCCCATGCTGTACATCGGGATCAAATATGATGATATCATACAAAGCCTAAAAAAATTTCCCTTTTGTGGTCCACAATCGGAGCTTCCTCGAAGATATATGGTGTGATTAATTTTTCGGCCCAGATGCTCCTACATCAGAGAAGACATTCACCTTTTTGTTTTCAAATTTTTAGGGTCGATCATTGCTTAAGGCAACTCAAAAAATAAAATGCAATCTCTTGAGCCACAAATTGCCAGAGCGATGCTTGGAGTTGGGTTCGATGAAATTTGCCACTTAACCTTTAAGACAAACATTTTTTCATCCATATCGAGAGAAAGGCTAATGATAAGCAGATTCCTTAACTAAATGAGTTGAGTGACCCACCCTCCATATCGGAACATCAGTTCATCTAACTTTATGTATCTTGCTTCTCTTTTTTAATAAAATTGTTGCCTTTCAAAAAAGAAAAAGGCCAGCTTAAGTGAATAAAGCACACAAACACTCTGAAACGCTGGGCCTCTTTTCTACAAATTGTCAAGAGTTATTGGCCATTGCCATCCAAGCAGGGGCACAAATTCTTCCGCACCTTGGCACACAGTGGACGCAGCCTTAGTAAGAAGAATTCTTTTTTTTTTAAATGATATTAAGAAGGATTCACACCCAATCGTTCCACTACTTGAAGGTATATGTATCAATGGAATCATCGCATTGTACATTACACTAACTCGTTGATTTTTCATTGGGACATGGAGACACACGGACAGTTCAAAAAAAAAAAAAAAAAAATCAATTTTCAAAGTCCATGCAGTCCATCCAACTTTCAAGGGCAACTGCAAAAAAAAAAAAAAAACACTTGGCGGATCTCATCCATCTGATAGATGTCCTCTACAACAGATGGCTTGGATCTTTTAGTAAATGAAGTCAAATCATCAATGCGAACCATCCATTAGTGGATCCCACCACATGTTGCACATGTGTCTCAAGAATCACTTGCTATGACAATCTTAACCTTCCCATCCGTGACTTGGAAAACAGAATGTTAAAAAGACAAGGCCAACGCTTGGACATATTGGATCATCCTTATGGAGGAAGCTGGTTCTAAGGAAAGCCAAGTGTGGAAATGGGTGGAACTGGAAGGTAAATTTTCAGTGAGATCATTTATTGGGTTATTGAAGGTGGCTGGTTCGGCTTGTCCCAAGTTCTAGAAGGCTCCAATTCCTTCAACAGTGCATGGTCAGCCAAAGCTACCAAGACAATTGAAGATCTCAAGAAGCAAAAAATGCAATTTGCTATTCCTAACAGGTGTGCTTTGTAAGAATGATTAGGAAACTGTTGACCGTCTCTTTCTTCATCACAGTGTAGACAGCTAGGTAGCATTTCTTCACCCATTTTGCTGTGGCTTGGTCCCTAAAAAGGTCGGCACTTTTGATGGTTGGCCAATTGGGCCCTATCCGAAAGTGGTAAGGTTCTTTGGGGCAAGATATGTGATTTGGTGGGTTTTATGCAGAAGTTTAGGACAATTATATGTCAACCAAGGTGATGGTACAGCGGATTTCCATTACGGTGGTAGGTAACTAGGTTGTGTCGATTGATTACTGGGTTAGATCTATGACAAAAGTCTAAATCTGAAAAAAAAAATCCATCTGAGATCTGTTCGGGTACTTGCCTCAGTTCAGGAGTACAGATTCTAAGTATCAATAGCAGGGAAATTAGATCACCTCACCATTACAGCTTGCCAATAAACACAAGTTGGATGAAGTCTATGGCAGCGAAAAGAGATACATGGGAGTACTCTTAAACATTAAAAGAGAAGTTCTAGTCCAACAGGGATTGTTAACAGAAAAAGAAATATTACACTGAAAATAAGAAAACTGATCTTAATAGACAATGGGAAGCAAATAAGAAAAAGGTAAACGATGCAATAGCACCCATCCCACATGTGTACTCTCCACACATGTGCACAAGAAAAGGGCTTGTATGGATCAATATGCAACTTCTTGTTTTTTTTTCTGTCAAAAATCCATTCTAGGCGTGAATCTGTTACCCAGTTATTAACAAGTTTTATTTATTTATTTAGGGATGGGAGTAAAAGAGGAGGCAAGTTACAACCACTATACTATCGTGGTCAACTATACTGAATCATGCATCATATTACATTACTTTACCATGGGCGGATAGCGGAGATCAAACCTGCACCTTCTCCTTTAGGTCATACGAAATAGCACATATGAATGATATTTTCCTTTAAGCAAAACTCCTTTGTTTCTCTATAGTAGTAGTGTTCTGCGGGAGTGCTAGCTCTAGTGTAAGATTAAAGGACTGTTAGCTTACTCACGGCCTTTGCTTCTTCTTCTTACACTACAAATCACACTCACCACTAACGCTACTATAAAGAAACAAGAAGTTTTGCTCCAAGAAAAATATCATCCATTTGTGTTATTTCTTATGGTCTGTGCCTTATTTATAGGGAGAGGTTTGCAAGATTTCTTTCTTGATAAAAAACCTAGCACAATATGAAGAATCTAAAAATAGAAATCCTTGCTTGTAAAAATCTCATAATAACCTAACTTTATACATTAACAAATAAGAAATCTTAATAACATACATTCCCTAACATAGAAACTAAAAAAGGAAACTAGAACCAATTTTAAAAAAAGGAATTGGGTCCTTTTCTCGTGCACACATGTGGAGTGTGCACGTGTGGTATGGGATGTGATTGCATCTGTAAGCATATCTAATCTAGCTAGTTGTTATCCAAGACACTTATAACTCTAGGAGATGTCTTGCTTGCAAGCAATGTTGTGTTCTAAACAAACTATCTAGGTCATTTTGTCCTAAATAAGTAATCTAGGTCATGCTATCTTGGTCTAGCGATTACGTTCGTTGTTTGTCAGGCCCATGGAACAAGCAGATGCTTAGTTTTTAGCCCTCCATTTGAATGTGAAATCTTGAGAAATTTCTATCAGGAAACATTGTGGAACAATAACACACACACACACACACACACACTACCAGTTTTGTAGGTCTTTCTCTCATCTTCTTTTCAAGCCCTTCTACCCTAATCAAAGGTTCCCTTATAAAAAGTGCTTCTAGTCTCCATGACTAGGGAAGCAAGAATTTCATGATTTCCATAATAGAATATCCAAAAGAGATTAACGCCCAAGCACTCCAATAACAAGAGATGTTAGAAGAAAAACCAAGATATCAAACCGAATAACAACATTTCAGTTGGCATTTCAAGTCTCCCACTTCTACTGTTATCATATTTTATATATTTCTAATGGTGGGTTGTTTATCTGATATTTTGTGCATCATGATGTTACATGAAAGAGAGCTTGTTGGGACCATCCAAATCTCTCTATCAAGACTCTTTAAGGCTAAGTTTGAGTGCTCATTTGAATTGAATTGCAATCAATGTTTTCAATATCAGTATCCACACATGTATCACACCCTTGGAATACAGAAACATATTGGGTACCGAATGGAAAACATCATATATATCACGGAATGTATCGTTGTTTTTAGAAAATGTTGATAAACATTGAGAAATTGATCAAATTTTTCAATGAAACTTTGGAGGGTGTTAAAAAAGACATCAATACACACTTGGAACTCAAAAAATCACAAAAAACAAGTACATGTAATAAGTTTCCTTTATATAGGGTCCTAAAATATATGATGTCTTACAAAGGTAATGTACCTATATTCAAAATCAGTTCATATAATTTATAAATCATATCATAAACAATAGATTCAAAAGCCAAATCTATCCTACAATGTATAGTGCATTCATTTTAAACATATATTTTTAAATTATTATTTATGATTATAAATAAATAAATTTATTTGTTTAAAATAAATTTATTTTTGAAAATAAATTTATTGTCGAAAATAAATGTGTAGTTGATGTTAAGATCAGCATATACTCATAAATATATAAATATAAGGCATGGATAACATTTTTTCAAGGTAATTTGTTCAAGAAAATATTTATTTATTTATTGCAATTTTAATTAAAATTATTGTTTTCAAAAAAAAAAAAAATCCAAAAAGCTCCATCAATCTATAGATCAGCCTCCAAACACTCTCACATGATTTTTCCACACTCTGATTGTAAGTTAAATAGGTGAAATCAGAAAATTTTGGACATTTCCCAAATTCCCCAAGTTTTCCCAAATTAAAAAATTAGAGGTAAAAATACATGATTTAGCATGCAAAACATGAGCAATCATGGATTACTAACGCCATTCCACATATTCTAAGCAATTTAAACAAAAGAAAACAATTAAATTTTTTTATATATATATATATATATATATCCACTAATTGGGCTTTTGGTACCACACACTTCGATCTCGATTTACGTAGCCAAATCCCCTTTCCTTTCCAAACAAAAGTGGATTGTTGGGTAATTTCCCAAATTTTTCAGAAGAGGACCGTTACAAGTGTTTTATCATCGATACGTGCAATACATATTGACAACATCAGGCAACTTATAACAGCGATATTTTCAGAATATCCCAATGTACCAATATATCCACCAATATTAGGAAGTTTGCCAAGTACAGCCTAGTTTCGTATCAATAATGTGTGATATCGATAGTATCATCCAATGCTATAGTACTAAAATTGCAATGTATCAGGGAACTTATAACAACAATATTTTCAAAATATCGCCATGTATTGGTATATCGACTGATGCTAGGAAGTTTCCCAAATAAAACCCAATTTTGTATCAACAGTGTGCAATATCAATAGCATCGGCCGATACTAATGATGTTAAAATTACTTATTGCAATTATTCAATCAAACATAAACGAAGTGGCCACAATGAAAATCATTTTAATTCATAATGATAACCTATCCCTAGTTGCAATTCGATGTATTTCAAGTTGGACATGAACCGATTGGAATCATTGGGCAGCCGACGGAATGGAACTAGCCCCATTTCGGGGGTTTCTACTATACCAAATTGAAATATAGCAATTCAATTCAATTGAGCATGGGAGCTAAACCAAGTCTTCGAAAGAAACTTTCAGTTGCTTTCACCACGTGGGCGTTATCCAAATCCACTGGAACTGCACAATAATTCATAAGCTGCATTTGGTCCCATGAACTATCTTACTTCAAAACCACATATAAGCAAATCATCCAACATTTTTTTTTTTTTTTTTTTTTACAAGAAAGAAATTGCTCAAGGAATCGACATCTATACTATCGCATGCCAATCCACACAAACTGTTGGATTTTGATTTCAACCACTAAACTTACGTTCACCAACTTCATTCCCAGCCTCTCTCTCTTTTTCCACATCTCAAAGTAGGCACAGGCAGGCCCAACATTCCCAAGATCTAGGCCGTTAAACTGGAGGCACCCATCACGAAAGGACCATGTCCAACTTCGATCAGAAAATCTTAACATGTAATCCGTGTAACTTTCTCGAGGAGTGCTGTCCGACGGATCAGCCATCCATTTGCAGGTCTCCAATCAGATAAAACTAAGATCGTCTAATGTAGGATATTCGGAGGCACGCCTATCCAAACTGAGGCCCGCAAGACGAACGGCCCGGATTGTTGAGGCATCGACCCCAACTGTACACTCCTCGACCAAGCAAAAATACCATTTTTGTTCGGTCGAGCATCACATAACAGGCCCAAAAAATTAAAATAAAAAATAAACACCCTTAAATAAAACATATTAATAAATAAAGATGAAATTTTCAGAGAGAGAGAGAGAGAGAACCGATTCGAATTCACACCTCAACAGTCCAAATGAAGAAATCCAGAGGCTCCGGAGGCCGTTCTTTATTCATTTCCCAAACTGTCCCTCGAAAACCTGTAAATTCCCACAAAAGTCAAGTAGACTGAGCTGAGATTTCTCGAATTTCATCGCATTTTGGAGGATCGAAGAGATTACCCTTATACGAAGCAGGAAATTACGGGAAAACCGCCAAAAAGACGGTCAGAGAGCGGGGAATCGCATGGAATGAAGATCGAGAGGCGGATTTCTACATCTCCGGATCGGATTTCAGATGAATGCTTGAAAATTGAAGAGATTTCGTCGGCAAGTAGAAAAAAGAAAAGAGGCTTCCTCTCTCTCTCTCTCTCTCTCTCTCTCTCTCTCTGTATTTCAAGAGACGCAAGGGTCCACGACGACACAGCTTATTTTAACGGAAGGCGCGGATTCTGACTTATTTTCTCTCTTTAACTTTCCGCTTTTGCTAAAATACGCCTACTTCTACTAAAGTACGCCGGTTGGGTATGTTGGCGGTGCGCCGGTGCGGAATATCTGTGCCCGAATATTTCTGTTCCCACTGTGGTCTGAAGCTATGTGGGGCCCACATAAGATGGACGTGACAAATCCCCTCCGTCCATCAGTTTTTCAAGAAAACAAATCTCGGTTGGGCCATATCACACGAAACAGCAGGGATTGAAAGCCCTCCATTGGAAACATTTGTGTGGGCCACAGAAGTTTTGAATCCTGATTATATTTGAGCCTACAGTTTATCTGAGTGGTAATAACCCTACGAACGGTCTGGATTTCATATAAACATCACGGTCAGCTCTGACAGTGGAAGTTTATGTTCCCACTGCCTCATTTGTTGTGGCCCATCTGAACTTTGAATCTCTTCGATTTTTCCATTCCTATGCTAAAAAATGATGGACGGACTGGATTTATCAGAGATATCTCTGTGAGGCCCACAGCTTCCTGCAGCAGGAGGCACGGAAATATTCATGTGCCCTAGGCACGGGTAATCCGCTGCCGCTGAGCTGCTTAGGTGTGGAGCCTTTAGGGACGCGAATTTCCTACCGCTCCTCTTAAGAGGGGGACGCAACAAGGCTGTGACCCCAAGCTCTGTGGGGGCCACCGTGATGTTTGTCTTACATCCACTCCCTCCTGCTTCACGAGTTCACTTTAGAACGTGATCCCAGCATGAATGTGCTGTACCCTAATCCCGGCCACTGTGGGAAAGTCAGTAGGAGAGTTACATGTGTCATTGTGCTTTTTTGAAAATTATAGCTGAAATAAATTCAGTTTTACATCTTTAGGGATGGTTGACGGAATGTTGTAATCGTATTAGCAGTAAAGAGAAAAGTATGATGGAGAGATATAAAAGAGAGAGAGTAAAAAAGTCTTGACCAATGGAAAAGAACCGTCATAAAAATAAACATAACCAAATAAGGATCTATATAGGAGAATGATCTAAATAGACTTTTCGATAGTTGTAACCGTTGCAATAGTTAAAGAATTATCTAGAAGAATAAGATGGGACAGAGTTCTATAAATAGCAGAGAAAATCAACTGAGCAAAATATCTCAGAAATCTCCAAATTAATCCTACAACGCAATCCAATTTATTAATTTATCTTTTATCCCAGCTTATTCTAGGAATATCAATAATTCTTAGTTATAATCTTTAATCGTAATCCAAATATATGCTCATATGTTAGATTCGTCTTTTATCTTACATCACACAGTCCTTTCAATAGACGCATTCTTACGAATACTCCTAGTAATCGATTGTGAGTTTTTCCTTTTATTTGATTGCATTGGTATTGTGAAAGTCATTTATTGTAGAATGCACAAAGTAACCTATCTTCAGATGAAGAACTCTGTCCTCTGATCATCGTCTGATCATTATCAAATTTCGTAAATGGCTGATTAAGTTACCAATCTTCTCATAATATGGTCATATATATGTTCATATTAGACGTATCTACTTATTCTTGGCGCTTGGGGTCGAAGTTGATCAGTTTAGATTGAACCGCTATATCAATTATGGCACGCCCGTGCACACTACATGTGACAGAAAGCAAATCGAAGTATCAACATTTTTTGCACACTCGGTGGGACTACAAACTACTTTGTTGCTATAAATACTCATTGTGCACTGGCTATGTAACATTTTTGGTGAACGCCAACATTTTTTGCATGCGGTGGGACTACAGACTACTTGGTTTTCAAAAATATACATTGTGCACCGGTCGTACAACAATTTTGGCTAACGTCAACATTTTTAACACGCCCGATGGAACAAGATAAAATACTTGGTTGTCATCAATATTCATTTTACATCAAATGTACAAAAATCCACTCTTGACACTAGTATACATGTCGATGAAGTAATTTCTCAAAATCATGAGCCGAATAGGTGTCGTAATACTTCAACAGCTGTTGTTGCAACTAACAAACCCTCTACTCACGAGGAGTTACAAGGACAACAGGTGTCTAAACAAAGGAATCCATCGCCTAGTCTGGTGCCTACTCCGCCAAATCCAAATAGACCATCAACATCTCAGGACCTCTTAAGATTATGTCAGCTGGGATGGTTGATATGCAAAGGGGGATTCAACACATTACGAAGTTGTCCCGAGTTCAGGTTGAACACTCATGAGTTCAGGCCAATGCCTTTAATAGGTGGATGGTTGGCCACACTGAGAGCATGATTCAGTTGGTGGCTTTGTCTGCTGAAAAAAAACACCTGTTGTACTTCAGCAACAGGTCGATACAAGCCTTGTTGGGAATCGGTTACATGTACCACCAGTCCAGATAGTGCCACTGACACTTCTTTTGCAGTGAAATACACCACTTATTTCTATCTCTAATCTAATTTCGAATCTGCGAAACTCACCAATAATGGTAGATTTCAGATGTCCTGAATGTATTCTTGTATAGGACATGGAATTTACCACCACCGGTAGATTTCAGACTTTTTAAACGTGAGAATGAAAATATAATTCACAAATCTATGAATCAAGGTATTCCTAGCGGGCAACATTTGCCTAAAAATCAACCACATATGAAGACACGGTATCAGGATGGCCCATAAGTACCCCAATAGCTACACCATAATACTTGGATTGTAACCAAATTGTTCAATTGGTTCATGAAGTAGCAAGCCAAGTTCTCGACCGAACTACTACTCTAGTTTATCATAAGTCATATCCTGATTGGATCGATTAACAATATCCATTGTCGAGGAACTATCTGTTGCGCAACACGCCAACAATACAGTGAACCGAGATCCAATCTCCGGTCTCACCCACAAACGATAAACAAGAAGAAATATAAACTAGAAAAAGAATCAAAGCATTCCAAACAAACCACAAGACAATATATACGTAGAAAAACCCCAAACAAGGGTAAAAAAAAAAAAAAAAAAACACGAATGCAAACTTCCACTATAAAGAAAAACGAAGATTACAAGACAATATACTAACCTCTCCCTTAGAAGTACAGAGAAAACCCTTTGCCCACCCTTGGAATAACTCTCATAATACCTAGAAAAGCCCTAGGGACCCCTATTTATAGTAGCAACTTTCCTTTCGTACCCTTGCGAAAACTGACTCAAAAATTCATAGTCCACATCAAATCCGAAACGAATCTACGTAACCTCGACTGGTCGAACAGGGTGCTCAACTGGTCTAGCGGACCCTCGACTGGTTGAGCATGGGCCTCGATCGGTCGAGTACTGCGGAACCAAAAAATCGATGCTCGCTGGACTTTGAGTCGAGTCAGTCCATGACTGGTCGAGTGGGTCACTCGACCGGTCGAGCAGGGCACTCGACTGGTCGAGCGGCCGTCCAGATGTGGCTCCTCATCTCAACAATCTCCCACTTGGAGACACATCACCATAAACTTTCATCTTCTTCAGCCGGTGCACCACCTCCCCGTCTTCAAGCCTGAAGACCAATGAAAGCTGAACAAAGCTTCAACTTCTCCTGTGTGACCGCCTTGGTCAGCGTATCTGCAGGATTCTCACTTGTACGGATCTTCTCCAGAGCAATTGATCCATCTTTCAGAAACGAACGTATGAAGTGATATCTGATATCAATATGCTTGGTCCTTGAATAAAAGATTGAATTCTTAGCCAAGTGTATTGCACTCTGACTATCACTGTACAACTTGTAACTGCTTGCTTCTTATCCAACTCTTCCATGAGACCTTGCATCCACACCATCTCCTTGCACGCTTCTGTAGCTGCAACATATTCTGCTTCCGTCGTACTGATAGATATTATCTTCTATAACTGAGAGACTCAACTGACTGCAGCACTACCCAGAGTAAAGACATAACCTGTAGTGCTTCTTCTAGTGTCGATATCTCCTGCCAAATCTGAATCTACGTAGCCTTGTAGCTTGATTTTTGATCCACCATAGCA
Source organism: Magnolia officinalis (assembly GCA_021015155.1). Taxonomy (NCBI): domain Eukaryota; kingdom Viridiplantae; phylum Streptophyta; class Magnoliopsida; order Magnoliales; family Magnoliaceae; genus Magnolia; species Magnolia officinalis. The sequence continues at coordinate 67,808,831 of JAJHSJ010000010.1, forward strand.
CAACCCTATATCCACAGTACCTACCAGGTATCTGAGGATCCACTTCACAGCTTTTCAATGTTCTTTCCCGGGGTTGTTCATGAACCTACTAACAACTCTCACTATTTGAGCAATGTCTAACCTCGTGCTCACCATAACATACATGAGACTCCCAATAGTTGACGCGTATGGGACTTTAGCCATGTAGTCTCGTTCCTCTTGCGTCTTTGCTCCTTGCTCCGTAAAAGCTTGAAGTGGTTGGCTAATAGACTGCTAACCGGCTTAACACTACCCATATTGAATCGATCAAGTACCTTGGCTATGTACTCTGTTCATGACAAAACAAATTTCTTGTTTTCCCTGTCACGCTTTATCCTCATGCCTAGGATTTATTTTGCAGCTCCTAAATCTTTCATGGCAAATTCTCTAGACTGTTGTCTTTTGAGATCTGAGATGTCCTTCATGCTTGAACCGGCTACAAGCATATCATCAACGTACGGAAGAAGGATGATGTACGACGTATCAAACTTCTTCAAATAGCAACAGTGGTCTGCATGACATCTCCTAAAACCTTTTCCCGACATGAAATTGTCGAACTTCTTGTACCGTTGCCTCGGGGCCTGCTTCAGGCCATATAGACTTTTCTTCAGTATACATACCTTGTTCTCATTTCCTGGTGTCACGTATCCTGTCGGCTGACGCATATATATCTCTTCTTCAAGGTTCCCATGAAGAAAGGTTGTCTTAACATCTAGTTGCTCTAGATGTAAGTCCTCTGTAGCCACTATACTCAAGACCATGCGAATCGTAAACATTTTCACTACTAGTGAAAAGATTTCAGTGAAATCGATACCTGCCTTTTGTTGAAACTCTTTCACAGCCAATCTAGCATTGTACCGTTTCGAACCATCATGCTCCTCCTTCAGCCTGTAAACCCACTTGTTATGAAGAGCTTTCTTACCATTGGGTAGAGTGACTAGCTCTCATATACGACTAGACTCAAGAAAGTACATCTCATCATCCATGGTCTGCTCTCACTTAACCTGTGTATCTGACTGTAATGCCTCTTCAAAACACTTTAGTTCACAATTGTCTGTCAGCAGTAATAATGTAAGGAGGGTAAGTATCGGACCGTGGGTCTCCTCTCTCAAGTAGACCTCACAATCGGTGTATGTGGCTCTGCCTAATAATACTTTTGTGCAAGATCATCCTGTGGCGCTGTAACACCCGTGTCCGGTAACTCTTCCAACTCTACGAATTCTTTCTCATCTGCCTTATTTTCTTGTACACTGTCCTTATGCATCACATTTTCATTGAAGACTACATCTTTGCTTCTAATGATTTTCCTTTTTTCTTTATCCCAAAACCTGTAGCCAAAATCATACTACTTGTATTCTATAAACGTGTACCTCCTGGACTTCGCATCCAGCTTGTTTCTGTGCTCTGCATCAATGTGAACATATGAAGTGCAACCGAACACTCTAAGATGTGCAAGGTTCACTTCTTTCCCAGTCCAAGTTTCTTCTGGTAGCCCACCATCCAATGGTGCTGAGGGACTTCTATTGATGAGATATGCGGCAGTATTCACAGCATCTGCGCAGAAGGTCTTGGGCAACCCTACATGTAACCTCATGCTCCTGGCGCGCTCAAGGATGGTCCCGTTAATGCGCTCAGCCACACCATTTTGTTGCGGTGTCCCGGGAATCATTTTCTGATGTTTGATTTCATTTGCTGCACAATACTCCTCAAATTTCTTATCACAGTACTCTCCCCCATTATCTGATCTGAGACATTTTATTGTTTTACCTGTCTCATTTTCTACCATAACTTTCCACTTCTTAAATACATCAAATACATCAGATTTGTGCTCTAAGAAATAAACACATAGTTTTCTACTAGCATCACCAATAAAAGAAACAAAATAACATGAACCACCAAGAGATGATACCTGTGCCGGTCGCCACACATCAGTGTGTACAAGCTCCACCAAATGCGTCTTTGAAACACGTCCTGTCTTCTTGAAACTTACCCTCTTCTGCTTGCCATATACGCAGTCCTCGCAGAATTTCAAGTCAATAGACTTCAGCCCTGGTAGCTTCCCTTTTGACAATAACACTTTCATCCCCTTCTCACTCATATGTCCAAATCTCTGATGTCATAACTGCCATTCACTCCAGTTGATGCGACTACGAGTGAACTATATGATCCTGAAGTCACGTACAAAGTACCTTCTTTTTTACCTCGAGATATCACCAAGACACCTTTTATGATCTTCTAGGAATCATTGGTGAATGTCGTCACATAACCGGTATCAGTCAACTGCCCCACTGAGATCAAGTTCCGTTTCAAACTCGGTACATGTCTGACATCCTTCAATTTCAAAGTCATTCCATCTTTCTGATTGACATGAACGTCTCCCTTTCTAACAATACTGCACGGCTCATCATCACCCAGGTAGACTCTCCCGAAGTCACCTGATATATAATTACGCAGAACTTCCTTACACAAAGTCGCATGAAATGAAGCACCCGAGTCTATGACCCAAGACTCATTCATCGCATCAAGAGACAAGATCAACGCCTTTGTGCCCCTTCTTCCCGTAATGTCAACACCCATCTTTGTCTTCGGTCCCTTGGCTTCTTCTTCTACTTAGAACGTCCGTGTTTATTGCCTCCTTTATTCAGCGATCTTCCTCTTCCTTCAACGTTTAGAGCATTCCCTGAATCCCCTGAAATTCCTGATGCCTTTCTCCTAGATTCTTCACTGAGAATTAGACCGGCCACATCATCAAATTTCAGTTTTGTTGACCCTGAAGAATTGCTCACAGCAATCACCAAACCATCCCAACTGTCTGAAAAACTGGACAAGATCAATAATGCCCTGACCTCATCCTCAAAAGCAATGCCAACGGATTCCAATTGGCTCGTGACTGTATTGAACTCGTTTAAATGTTCAGTCACGCTCCCACCATCTGACGTCTTCATGTTGAATAGTTGTTTCATAAGATGAACATTGTTGGACGCTGAGGGTTTTTCATACATGGTGGCTAGGGCTTCCATTAATTCTTTTGTGGTTTTCACCTTGGATATATTGAAGGCGACGCTCTTAGACAAAGAGAGTCGGATCGTTCTTAAAGCCTTCCGATCCAATAAAAATCATTCATCATCTGTCATCTTCTCTGGTTTCTTCTCTTTTCCTCCTAGAGGAATATAGAGGTTCTTCTGATACAGATAATCCTCCATCTGCATCTTCCAGAAGGCAAAGTTTGAACCATCAAACTTCTCAATTCTAGTCTTCCCTTCTTCCGTCATCGCTCCCAATAGAACTAAAACCAATAGCCCTGATACCAGTTGTTGCGCAGCAAGCCAACAACGCAGTGAACCGAGATCCAATCTCCGGTCTCACCCACAAACGATAAACAAGAAAAAATATAAACTAGAAAAAAAATCAAAGCATTCCAAACAAATCACAAGACAAGATATACGTGGAAAAACCCCAAAAAAGGGTAAAAAACCACGAATGCGAACTTCCACTATGAAGAAAAACGAAGATTACAAGGCAATATACTAACTTCTCCATTGGAAGTACAAAGAAAACCATTTGCCCACACCTTAGAATAACTCTCGTAATACCTAGAAAAGCTCTAGAGACCCCTATTTATAGTTTAGGCAACTTCCCTTTCGCACCCTTGTGAAAACCGACTCAAAAATCCGCAGTCCACATCAAATCCGGAAACGAATCTGCATAACCTCGACTGGTCGAGCAGGGTGCTCGACTGGTCGAGTGCCGCGAAACCAAAAAACCGATGCTCGCTGGACTTTGAGTCGAGCCAGTCCACGACTGATCAAGTGGGCCACTCGACCGGTCGAGCAGGGCACTCGACTGGTCGAACGGCCGTCCAGATGTAGCTCCACATCTCCACACTATCGACCTAAATTTAGGTTGTTTATAGGTGATATGGGTCAAATCGACCGTAGAACACATGGGTTGGTTTACCATACAATGTAGAGAATTGGCCAACAATGAGTATTATAAATTACAAATATTTAGTCATTTACTCAGTAGGGTAGCTTTTCATTGGTATTCCAATTTATTATCGAATTTCATACGAAATTGGTAAGAGATGGAAGAAAATTTTCATGCTCGGTTCTTTTATAAGGACAAATAAATTTCTATAGCTTATCTTTCTTGTTTTCAGTAGTTTATAGGAGAATCGATCGAAAAGTATATTGCTCGGTTTAAGAGAGCAAAAAGCCGATGTAAAGTGGTTATGACCGAATCAGAATTTATCCAATTAGTTCAAGATGGATTGGAGTTCAAGCTTCAAAAGAAGTTTATCAAAACGGAATTCACATATCTTTATGACTTAACCAGAAATGTGTCTCGATATGAGGCCCCCCTTCAAGAGTCAATGAGACGAAAGAATTCATCAATAGAAACGTATTATTATGACCCTAATTATGATGTTGCAATGGCTGAAGTAGTGGCTAAACAATCATTCATATGTCCAGCCTTGTTAAAGCAGAAAGAACGACATCTTATAAAATAAGAAAGTTCAAAGAACGTACACCTTTGATAATTTTCATACTGACAAAATCTTTGACATTATGTTAGCCAATAAATTTATCAAATTTATGGTTAATCATAAGATTTTGACAGCCAAAGACCTGAAGAAAATTAATTACTGCAAATGGCATGAGACTCGATCGCCTTCCACTAACAACTGTGTTGTTTTCATTAATGACATTTAGGATAACATCGATAAGGGCTGTTGAAGTTTCCTAAGAAAATAAAAAATAAAAAGAAGCAATGATGATCAATACTGATCCATTTTCATCCAATTTGGAGATCAAGATAGCCACCATTAATATTCAAAGGTTGGTTCGACTGCAACAAGAGGCTAATATCAGAATACAGATGGGTCAACCAAAGGAGTAAAATGACAAGATGAGTGTGAGGCCTAAGCATGTGGGTGACCAGACCGAAGCACGTTCAGGCGCAATAATTTTAAATTATCAACACCTTTGTGAGAAATATGCTAGACCGACTCGATCAAATGGTCAATCGGTTAATCATAACTATGAAAAAGAAAATACCTTTTACTTACAGAAGGACAAACACGTTAATGATCATCGTAGATCTGTGTATGGGTTAAGAAAGGTTAAACATCGACCCAGCTGAGAAGACATCTAGGAAAGGCTGAGTCATTCAAAATTCCCAACAATACTAGAGGGGATGACTTGTACCCAGAAACGATTTTGGCAAAAGCAACATGCAACAAAGAGAAGACAGTTAACCATTGTTTGGGGGTCAACCTCATATGTACCCGCCAACCTGATCGGGGTTAGTGATGCCAAAGTAAGAAGGAGAAATATATATATATATATATATATATATATATATATATATAATATATATATATATATATCAATGTGACTGAGCTTTTTGTGGGCCATGATTTAGTCAATAACCATAATCATGATAAGGCATGAATGAATATGGAAGAATTAACCGAATTGTGTGTGGGCATAGCTCAGTCGAGAATTACAATTACAAAAGGCGAGAATGAGCATAGAAGGATCGACTGAGTATTTAAGTGATGAAAAATTCTCAGATGATCTTTTGATTGAAGAATTACTTTGCTAAAGTAATAGAATTATAATCGTCATATTTTAAGATGGATATAAAAACAACCAATGATGTTACATATGAAATGGATAATCAACCAAATTCGGAGACACCTAAGGGGCAACGTCCGAATTCGGTCATATAATTTGGCTCATTTCCACCGTTTACATTGGATTGTAATAAGGTGTTGACACTACCATTAAGTTTCCAAGATAGACGTCTCAACCAACATAATGAAAGGAAATATTGAAGAGTTAGGCCCTTTGATAATAATACACATGGATCCTTTGATTTTGAGGAAGAAGTAAGACGGGTATCAACCGTGACAATCGAACCAGGGTTCCCTTTTAATAAAATAATTATTGAAAAGACGACTCTCACAATGACCCAACACTTAAAGCCATTGCATATTTTCATTCACTTGCAATAGTGCCTAACCACTTGAGTTTTGGACGATAACGGAGTTGCTATTAATATTCTCCTAGCAAATTGATGGCCAAACTGGAAAAGACTCAAGATGACATCATCCCAATCGAGGTCACAATGAGTAATCTTGTTAAATGAATAACACAAATGTATGGAGTTTTACAAGTCAAATTAACGGTGGGAACTAAGAAAGTTTCAGTCGCTTTCTTTGTGGTCGATACTTCATCAAATTACAATGCTTTACTTTGACGATATTGTATTTTTCAGTGTCGTGCATTCCATCATCATTACACCAATTCATAATTTTTTGGAATTAAGACAAAGTAGAATTGGTTATGACTCACAATAAACCATTTTTAGCCATGTTTAATGCATTTGAGGCTTGTTTATATGTAGATGAGATCGAACCGATATGATTTACATGACAAGATAAAAATGGTAAGCCAACTGAAATTGATGACAAACTCAAATTTGGTAATGTCATACAGGATATTGCTACCATGATTCAATCAAGCGAAGATTTATCGAAGACTATAAGTCCCTTTTGTGTGATTACAAGGTGTAGATTGAAGAAATCACATGACGGTTCGATCGTTGATCAAGGCTGAGTTCACGGCCAGAGTGTGTAGCTCGATGAGAGTTTGTGAAATCATGATAATGGATGTTTTGCTGATATGATTTATATAGTCGTACTTGTCGATTAGAAAACTAAAGATGGTATTAAAATGAAGGATTTGAAACCAGCTTAAGAGACATTGGATGATTCTCAAACTCGGGTTAAATATCCAATGGTAGAGGTAAATTTGATGACAAAGCAACATCTTAAGCCTATCTTCATTAGCGAATTATAATATTTCCAAACACAAGGCAAACTCGTTAATTTACTTAAAAAGTTTATTGATTGTTTTACTTGGGATTATCATGAGTTGTCTGGATTATACCCGACATCTAGTTGACCACAGGTTATCCATGAAGGAGGGATATTAACCACATAAATAAATGCCTGAGTGGATGGTGATCGAAGTAATGCAAAAGATCAAAGAAGAAATCGAACGCCTTTTGAAAGAAGGTTCTATTAAACCCCATCAAATATGCCGAGTGAATTTCAAATACAGTCCATGTTATTAAAAAAAAAAAAAAAAGAACAGTAAGCTCATAGTATGTATTGATTTTTGAAATTTACATCGAGTAACACTAAATGACGAGTATCATATGCCTATGGTCGATCAATTGATCGATCAGGCTATTGGACATCAAATGACATCCTTTATGGATGGACATTCAGGATATGATCAAATAAACACTGTAGTTGAAGATATCCTAAAGATAACATTCAGATGCCCTGGTCTTTTAGGTATGTTTTGGTGGGTTGTAATGTCATTTGGACTTTAAAATGCAGGAGCTACTTACCAAATAACCACGAACATCATTTTTCATGATATGATCGACCGATTCATAGAAATTTATATCGATGATGTAGTGGTTAAATCATCCAACTTGACTGAACATCTTGACCATTTACAAGAGTCATTCGAGAGAACGGGGATCTACAAATTTGAAATGAATCATCTTAAATGCGGTTTTGGTGTATCGGCTGAAACATTTATTGGTTTTGTAGTACATGAGAGGAATTGAGATCGATTAGCATAAGACACAGACAATAATAGAAGTCCGGCCGTGCAAAAACTAAAACTGAGTTACAAATGATTCTTGGCAAGGTTAACTTTATGCGATGATTTATTTCCAACATCATTAAAAAAATCAATGTGTTTTCTCCTTTGTTGAAGCTTAAATGATGAGTTAAGTTCGAATGGGAGGTAGAACATCAAATGGCTATCGACAACATTAAAGAGTATTGTCCAAGCCACCAGTGTTGATGTCACCAGTAAAGAGTCGACTACTCAAGTTGTATATCACAACTTCTGGAAAATCAGTTGGGGCATTGTTAACACAAGACGACGATGACCAAAAAGAGCGTGATGTTTATTATCTTAGTTGAACGATGTTAGATACTGAGAGACGGTATTCACTTATAGAAAGTTATGTTTATCATTATACTTTGCGGCTAGAAAATTATGACATTATTTATTGGTCAAATAGTTAATGTAATTGTAGTATTTGGTTTAATAAAGTATATGTATAATCAACCAATTCTGAATGGGCGAATCAACAAATTGATTCTCACATTATCCGAATTTGATTTAGTTTATATGCCACAAAGGGATGTAAAAGGATAAGTCATAACAAATTTTATGACCGAACATCCTTCAAATATAAAATGACTTCATTTTAAGATATTAGACTTGTATGTGATTTATCGATCACCCTAGAGAATGATATTTAATTGTTCAAGGACTAATAAATAGTCAGGAGTATGGATTGTTGTGATCAATACAACTGGTAGAAAACAAGAATTTGCATTCCAGCTTGAGTTCAATTGTCCTAATAATTAAGCCGAATATGAAGCCTTGATAATCAGTTTAGAGTTGTTAACCGATTTAGGAGCAAAAGAAGTGTTGGTTATGGGCGATTCTTTGTTAGTGATAAACCAACTCATTGGTTTGTTTAATTGTACAAGTACAATCTTACAGTCAAATCATCTTTTAGTGACACAGTTGGTAAGAAATTTGATGAAGTCGAGAAAAAATATATAACTTAAGATAATAATATTGATGCTAATGAAATAACACAGTTAGCATTAGGGCTTGAAATTGTATAAGGAATTGAAGAGAGAACAATGATTATTCAAAGGAAGTCACTACCCTTAGTTTTTTCGGAGGGAATCGACTGACAAAATTTTCACATCGAGGTAAGTGATGCCGATTAGAGAACTCGAATGATATAATATCTTCGGTCTTCACAGATGAAGGTCGGCTAAGACATTAAGAGGACGGCTGTAAAATGTTTGTTGATCGATAAAGAGCTGTATCGAAAAGGGGTTGATGGCATACTGATGCAATGTTTGAGCAAAAAAGAGTCTATGCTACCCACTAGTGAATTGCATAAGGGAATTTGTATAGCACATCCGGTCATAAGGAAACAAGGCCACTTTTTGATGTTATGGAAATTTTTGGTCAATTATGTCTGCCGATTATAACCAATATGCTAAAGGGTATGTAAAAAACATGGACCGATACAACATGTGCCCGTGACCAAACTGTAGCCAATTGTTAAACCTTAGTCATTTCGATGATTGACAATTGATTTGATAGAGAAATTTTACCCTCTGTCAACTAAGGCATATAGTTTTATTATTATACCAATTGATTACTTCACCAAATGGGTAGAAGCAAAGATGATGTTATGAATAATCACTAGAAAATTATCGAGTTTATTGAAACTCATATAATTCATTGGTTTGGAATTCCTGAATCAATCAGTATACACCGAGGAGCGACATTTTCATCCAAACAAGTCAAGGTTATGGCTGGTCAGTATAAGATCAAATTGTGCACTCATCACCTTATTATGCTCAGGCCAACGGCCAAATTGAAGCTAGTAACAAGGTCATCAAAAATATTTTAAGAAAAATGATTGATGAGAATCCTAAACAGTGACATGTTAAGTTGTCAGAAGCTCTATGGGTTTATCACAACTCATTTTAAACAAGCACAGGATGAGCCCATTCAGATTAGTATGGACACAATGTTGTGTTATCATTGGAAGTGATTGTACCATCGTTACGGGTAACATATCATGCTAATTTGACCCTGGCCGAGTTCGCAGAAGCTATGCTAGTTAAGCTTGAGGATTTATATAAAGTTCGACTGAAGGCTTTGAATTTTATTATGACAAACAAAGGCAGGGTTGCTCGTAAACACCGTTAGACCCGTTGTGACTATATGTAGCCTATCCACGCCGTCCATTCCCTTTAGCTCATTTATGGTTTAAGACCAAAATTGAAGCATATCAAAAGCTCAAGTGAACTCCACTGCAGAAAACAATAAGGATAATGGAGTCCATTGTTGAAACCTTCTTAAAGCCCACAATGATGCTTCTTTGTCATCTAACCTGTTCATAAGGTCACACATAAAGGGAAAACACAAATATCAGTTTGATCCAAAACCTTTGTGGCCCCGTTAAGATCTCAATGGTAGGCGTTCAATTCACATAGTCTCATGTGGTGTGGTCCACTTAAGCTTTGAATATGCTTTGATTTTGGGCTCATACCCTAAAATAAGCTGGTAAGATATATGAGAATAGTGGATAAGACATAACTCGTCATGTGTCCCATAGAGATTACTCAGTAGGTTATAGGGTACTGAGTTTCCTAGTACCTAATCTGATTTCTATACAAAAGAGTGGAGATGAGACTCATAATTGAAGCCTTCTTCAGGCCCACCATAATGTTAGAACCATTCAAAAGGCGGGTGTAAGCAAGTATGGGTAAAAACTGACATCGATTTGGTCCAAAACGTAGGTGGGCACTAAAAAAGCTTTGATTGTGTACGTCCCATTCTTCTTCTCTTTTTTTTTTTTTTTCATATGTTGTGGCCCAGTCAAGTTTTGAATTTGCTTGACTTTGGACACAGATTGCCTAGTAAGCGGGTAACAAATGACATTAAAACTATGTGGGGGCTTACTATGATGTTTGTGTTTTATCCAAGCTATCCGTGATAAGGCATGTCTAAAGCCTAAGTGGACAACACCATCGAACTGATATTTGTGTTTTATCCACACCATATGTCTATTTTTCATGTCATTTTAGGTCATGATCCAAAAGATGAGGCAGATTCAAATCTTTGGTAGACCACGCCAAAAAAAATATTAGTAATTGAATGACCACCATTAAAAATTTTATAAGGCTTATCGTTGTTCATCCATGCTATTTCATTTCTCATTAGAATCAATTAGAGCAAGTTATGTGTGATCTTGATGGATCCACGTGGTGTATTTGAATATCCTCACAGATTATAAAAATGATTGTGTTGATAGTATAGTTGGAATGCGTCATATAAAGTTGTAACGTTGTAAGCGATTGATGAGAGAGTGATCGTACAAAAGCGATTATAGGACACGTGGCAAAGATAATAGTATAGTAGGTTACAAAGTGTTGAACGATTATAATAACTGTCAGAACGTGGAAAGAATCTATATAGTTAGAGTAATGCCGTAAATAGAATATGAATGCAAGAGGAAAGGCGTCTCACACCAACCCAATTAAAACCAACATTATCTTTTAATTATTCTTCCAATTACCAATCAGTTACATTTTATAGTGTAATCCTTTATTTCTTACTACGTAAATTACATTTCCTAGTATAGTCCTTTACTTTTTGTTTGCTATTTACATTCCGTAGTATAATTCTTAGTGATAATGAAGTAGCTATAATTTGAGTTCAAGCTCACACATTGGATTCAAATTTTCATCAAAAAAGGTGTTCCGCAACTATCCTTAGCAACCGACGGTAAGAATCCATTTTTTCATTTATGTTTTATTTGTAAAGAAAAGTACATTTGTATGGAAGACAAATGTATAACCTATCATAAGAGGACGAATCATACCATCTGAATATTGCCTGATTATGTTTGCAAATTGAGCAAGTATTTGAATAGGTAATAGACCAGAACTCGGTTATACATCACATGTTGCCTATTTTCAATTATGGCACGCTTGCATTCCAACTACTAAAAACCAGAGCCCGAAACGCAAATGGTTATTTGGTTGCTTATGTTACACAAACATGCACGAAGTAAAAACATAAATATCAACTTGGTTAAAAACTTTTGTGACCCGTGAGAAATTTTAATGGTGGCCGTATAATCACCATTATTTCGTGTGGTCCACATTGGATTTGGATTTGCTTCATTTTTTGGGTTATGACATAAAGTGATATGGAAAAATAAATGGACGGTCCCGATAAAATACATACATCACGGTGGGGCCCACAAAAATACCAATTAGTAGCTCGCCGCTGTGGTGTGATCCACTTGAGCTTTGGGTCTGCCTCTTTTTGGGATGGTACCTTGAATTGAGTTGGAAAATCTGATGAATGGTGTGGAAAAAACACAAACATCATGTAGGCCCCGTCGAACCGGGCTGCCAGGGATATCGGGCTAACTTGCTACCTTGCAATCCGCCTCCCAAAGTCAGGGGTGGTGTGGTTACGTGTTGGGTGCTACAGGGCTCACTCTGATTTATGTGTTTTATATCCATGTCGTATGTCCGTTTTTCCTACTCATTTTAAGCCATGAAATAAAAAAATAAAGTTGATCTTAAGCTCAAGTGGACCACACCATAGGAAGCAGTGATGATTTAACATTCACCATTAAAACTTCTTAGGGCAAACTGATATTTGTGTTTTCCCTTCATCCAGTACGTGTGACCTTATCAGCAGGTTGGATGTCAACTAAACATTACAGTGGGCAAAATGAAGGTTTCAATGGTGGGTATCATTATTCTCACCATTTCTTATAGTGTGGTCCACTTGAGTTTTGGATCTGCTTCAACTTTTTTACTAATGTTCTAAAATGATCTGAAAAAGCATATAGACGACATTGATATAAAAACACGCATCATGGTGGGCCCCACATCGCCCAACATACCTCGACAGCACCACTCGGGTTGGCGAGGGCAATACCACTTAATCCGCGTTCACCGGCGCAACGGATTGACGAAGAGTGCGTCACGGGCGCGGCTTATGTGGATCGGGCGGACCCCTGACGGTGGGGCCCACCATGATGTATGGAACTTATATCTACGCCATCCGTCCATTCTGAAATATTATTTTAGATTATGATCCATAAAATTAAGAAGATCCAAATCTCAGGTGGACCACAAAGTTGGAAACAGCGGTGATGAACCATTAAAAACTTCTTACGAGCCACAAAAGTTTTGGATCAAGCTGATATTTGTGCGCTCTCTTAATTAAGGTTTTTTTTTGGACCTTATCAATATTTTGGATGGCAAATAAACATTCTTATCGATGATTTTAATGGTGATCATTCAATCACCAATATTTCTTATGGTGTGGTCGACCTAATATTCATATCTTCTTCATTTACAGGATATTGCACTAAAATTAGCTTTCAAAACGGATGGACGGCGTGGATATAATCCAGATACATCACAGTATACCCCACAGTCGACGATCCACCCCCAACGAATCCGTGCTCGTATGTCAAACAGTAATTACGGTGGGCCCGATAGAGCTTTTTGCTGCACGCGGCTCCCGGAAACAAATCTTGTGGAAATTCGCGGTAAGTACGTGAATCAATTGGCACCGTCCACGCTATACGTGGGAAGTACGTGAATCGATCGGTACCGTCAACCTAATGGGCCCACACATGGATGGCCATTTCTAAAAAGAAAAGAAACTTACCGTACAATCTTAGATCAGGACCATTAATCAATTCCATTTTCTACCTTATCTTGGAATGCCACAGACAAGATTGATAGGATCATTCAATCTACGTGTGTTATTAAATATTTTCCATCTAAAGTAAGACCCACAAGATGGAAGGTTCTGATCGAGACGTTTACCTGCCACGTGTACTGTGCCGACATGGCTTACCCACAAAACGGATCTTTCGGCCGTACGGTATCATCTCACATTTTGATAACAGTGGTAGAGTATGATGCTTGGTACACATGCAAGCAAAAATATATAAGTATATCATATAAATTAATAAGATAAACCGTCCAAAGTCCATGCCACAAATGCAGATAATCCATAAAAACAAATTCAGACTGGTTTGATGATCGGAACCGTCGATTAATAAGCATTTGTTTGTTGAATTGGACTACTAGCCTTTTCGATTTTAGCCGTCCATCATTACCAATTGCCCATCTGACCGTTGAATGATTATTATTATCATTTTTTACAGTGGACACACAAATGTGGACTTTTTTTATTCGTTTACATGTGTGCTAAATATACAATTTCTAAATGCGTGCGTATGAATCATCTTACTCTGTTAGAGAATCAAAGCTTTTCTCCCGGTGCTTTGCTCTACTGAGGACTACTAAAGCATCATATTATGAAATCATGCACCTGGCATATGCCTAAGTCAACTTTGACCGTCCAAATTGTAGGAACTACGACAGGTGGGTCATAAGGCCAAAATTAGATTGATTGGACAATCATAATAGCTGAAACTGCATTTCTAATGATATCCGTCTATTTCTTAGTCCATAAATCAAAAGGTTGATATTGTTAATATAGGATATGTTTTATTCACAGTTCACCTACGTCTGGATGCAATAAAATAATGATTCCGATTGCAAAAAATGGATCCACGTGTCAGAATCAGAACTCCTTTCATTCCGACCAAAGCTACCATCCCCCAATTCCTCATGTTTCTCGATTAGGCATCATCCCGGGGTTTTTTTCTGATTATAATTCCTACCTTTTACCCAACATTTTCCTGGACACTCCCAAGCTTTACTTTCCAAAACAAAATCATTATGCACCGACAGACTATTTGTAGATAGAAATACCCTTAATTCACGGCGGCACTGTAGAACTTTGTGTTGTCCCCTGACATCTACGGTTGCACCGTCCAAGACCAGAAAAATGGGTCAAAGACCGTAGCTAAATGCATATAGCTATGAATTATAACCGTAGCTATTAGTAGCTTAGCCATTGCTTCATTAAATATGTAGTCATTCTATCTAATGCTATAGATCTAACCCGTAGCCATTGCTTCTGTAGCAAAAGTTCTTACAACTACGAATAATCTAGTGAGCCTAATATGAAATTGACCGATGCAAACATGAATTCAACGAGTCTTAAAGGAAATTGAGTGATACTAACATAAAATTCAACGAGCCTAAAGAAAAATTAAGCGAGACAAACATGAAATTTAACGAGTCTCAAAGGAAATTGAATGAGACAAACATAAAATTCAACGAACTTCAAAGGAAATTAAACAAGGCTAACGTAAAATTCAATGAGCCTCAAAGGAAATTGAGTAAGGCTAACATGAAATTCAACGAGTCCCAAATGAAATTGAATGAGGCTAACATGAAATTCAACAAGACTAACATGAAATCGAGGTAAACATGAAATTCAACAAGCCTAAAAGGAAATTGATTAAGGTTAACATGAAATTCAATAAACCTCAAGGAAAATTGAGTGAGGCAAACATAAAATTAAGCGAGCAAGCATGAATTTTGACGAGTCTCAAGAGAAATTGAGAGAGACAAACATTAAATTTAACGAGCCTTAAAGAAAATTGAATTAAAAAAACATGAAATTAAGTGAAACTAACTTGAAATTGAACAAGGTAAACATGAAATTCAATTAGCCTCAAAAGAAATCGAGCTAGGCTAATATGAAATTCAACGAGGCCCGAAGTGAATTGGGCAAGATTGTTGGTAAAAGTGTAGTTTACTCAATAATTACATTTATGTCATGCTTTGAAGGAGTATCCTACACGTGCGCACATCCACCATACAAATGGAATAAAATAAATAGAATACAACATGGATCGTCCAGACTTTGGGACCCATTTTGGATGGACCACTGTCAATAAATGACATTGATTTATTATTTATATCCATTTGATTGACTGATGTGGGATGGACGGCTTAAAGAGAAATATAGACAATGGTCTCTATTCAAGGAGTGAAATGCGTTAGTTATGATCGAGTGCTGTGACTTTTGGGCTGTGTGCCTCAATCAACGTGGGTCCAATATTTAGATGGTTGGGATGGATGCACACGTGCTGATGAATGTGTGTATTTTTACACGTGTCGCTTAAGTGCACGACGACCCACCGTATCTTAGCTTCAGACGAAGATTCTGACCGACCTCCTTTCTTTCATTTGAATTCTGCTAAAATACGCTGGTGGCATATTGGGCTTAACCTTCACCAGAAGTTTCGCTCAACTTCTCGAATCTCGGCAACCATTGATTCGATGACACGGGTCTTGTCGCCCTGCCCGTGCACACGCAGGCACACGGGTCAATATGAAACACGTGTTAGATATCAGAGTTTTCCATAAAGTGG
The DNA here is from genome assembly GCA_021015155.1 of Magnolia officinalis. NCBI lineage: Eukaryota > Viridiplantae > Streptophyta > Magnoliopsida > Magnoliales > Magnoliaceae > Magnolia > Magnolia officinalis. The sequence continues at coordinate 67,824,818 of JAJHSJ010000010.1, forward strand.
GATACACCGTTTAGATATGCTGGCCTAAAAGTAAGGTGAATTCACACCACAGATGGGCCACAACACACATATGAAATGGGCGGCCAGAAATTGTTTCAACCATCAGCTTACACTAGCCGCTGTTTCCAGTTAGATTGAAAACCAGATCTCGCACACGTGTTCAAATATTGGCACGTGTGTCCTTGTGGATGGCCACGATCCACGCGTGTGGGGAGATGGATATCAGGATATGATGCTCGGCACGAATAATGAGCGTTGTAACTCGCCCCAAGGATTATCCTCGGGTGGGGCCATCTTCTGGTGATCCCATCCGGGAACGGATTGGCTACTCCCCCTGCCACCAGCCCCGTGGCTGGTGGTCGGTGCTCTGTGGGACCCACCATGACGTATTTGCTTCATCCATTCCGTTCATTCATTTTTACAGATCATTTTAGGGCTTCATACAAAAAATCATAAAAATTTAAATATCAGGTGGTACACATCATACGAAAAAATAGTGATTGGATATCTACCATTAAATCCTCCTAATGTTTATTTGACATCCAATATGTTGATTAGGTCATACATACTGAAGGAAAAAAACAAAGATCAGCTTGATCCAAAACTTTTATGCCCTCCAAAGAGTTTTTAACGGTCCAAATTCATTCAACACTGTTTCCTGTAATGTGGTCTACTTGAGATTTGGATATACCTCATTTTTTCTCTCATGAAATAAAATGATCTAGCAAAATAGTTGGACGGCATGGATGAAACACATACATCATGGTGGGGCCCACAGAGCACCGACCATCAGCCATTGGCTGATGTCAGGGATCCTATCCGTTCATTTGGTGGGCCCTAAATCCCCAAACCACTCCAGCAGTTCAGCGACTTTTTCACACCTGCACATGGACTGTTCCGACGTGTCTATTCGAGGCAGCACTCTTCGCTGGTGGGGCCCGCCTTTCAGCGATGCACACCATTCCTTTAGTGGGCCCCACCATAGCCGGCAATCCCCTGGGACCTTTTTCCAGTCGTTTCAGCTAAAAAGTAATCTGCTGTGGTATATCCAGAACAACAGCAACATGGTAGATCCATCTCTACACAGCCACGTGGATGGCTGATCTACAAATCAGGTCCGTCCATAAATAGTGTCCTTACATGAATGATCTATATATACAAAATAATTCCTATCATCCAATCCCATCCACTGATATATGTCCATTAAACTGACGGTCGAAAACAGAAAAGCTAACGGTCAAATATGCAGTAGAATAAACTGTAGAAAAAGCAATGGATAGGATTGTTTCATTGGTTTTGATTTTAAACGTTATCCATCCATTCTTGTGCCAGTTTATCGGTGGGCCCGAACGATACATCACCCTGCCACGTGTCCTGCAGAGAGATGGTTATACCATGTTACTGTTCTTCCAGTTCTACCGTATCATCCCCAGTCGGTATGGTGCTTAACCCCACCGGGCGCGCTGTTCCACAATCCATTATTGAGGGAGGAGTTGTAGGATCCTCGACCCGAGGCTTTTTCACACTATACTCGGGTTTTATTTGTGATAGGTGGGGCCCATTTATCAGTAATCTGGACCATTGATACGTTTCATCTAATCGTGATTATGTATATACCATGCCAGAAAACTCTACAAGATTGGAAGCTTCTGGTAAAAAAAATGGGCCTCTTTTGTCATTTTTTGGACAATAAGATCATGATATTAGAACTGTCTTACTCAGAATACTTTCTGGCATAGTCCATCCACATTGTTTCCCACGACATCAATGGTGTGGATTATTTGATTATGGCCCCACTTCTCAGAACTGAAAACTCAATTTATTGTGGGGAGACTCGGGTCGAGGACCAATTATATGATACTTTACCTGAGGCTATGATATTATCCTTGGGCGTTTATTCTGTTCAGTAGGGCCCATATTTCAGTGATCTGGACCGATGATTTTATGTTCCTTGAAACTTATAGAGCATAACCTGAAATTTCCTCACATTGGATGATCCTGGCCACTGATAATAGGAGAATGCTCCAATGCTCTCAGATCACCGTTAAATCACAGTGCACCCAACATTGTGCGGCCCTTACCGTGAGGCCCACCTTGGTGTATTTACTTTTATATCCACGCCATTCATCCGTTTTTTCAGCTCACTTTAGGGTATGTGGACGAAAATAAAGCAGATAAAACTTTTAGGTGGACCACACCATCGGAAACAGTCATGACTTACAATTAAAACGATACGGAAAGACTGATGAATTGCATGGATATGCAACAGCTACATGGAGGTGTGCCCCACAGTCAGGGAATGACCTGCTAACATATGACGTGGGAACACCTGATCCGTTCCACTCCCAATCAGAGAAGCCATGGATGTATGTGTCTTATCCATGCATCTACGCCGTCCATCTGTTTTTCAAGATAATTTAATGACATTAGCCTAAAATTTAAGCATATATAAATTTCATGTAGATCAAGAAAAGGGAATAATGACATCCACCGTTGAAACCTTAGCACGGCCGGTGGTGATGTTTATGTGTCATCCAACCTGTTCATAAGGTCACATCGACATGCATGATTGGAAAACACAAATGTCAACCTGATCTAAAACTTCTGTGGCCCCAAGAAGTTTTCAATGGGAAGTGTTCAATTCACACTGTTTCATTTGGTGTGGTCCACTTGAGCTTTGGATACACTTCAATTTTAAGATCATGCACTAAAATGAGCTGATAAAACAGATGAACGGTGTAGATAAGACATTACTTCTCAGAGGGCCCCACAGAATTTGCTCACTTAATGAGTTAATCAGCAATCCCCTTCCCCAATCAGGCTACTGAGTAACTCAGTATATTATGAATTCTGAGGGTGGTGGGCCTTAAAGAGCTTGGGTGTTTCAGGCACCATCTAAACAGGTCTTGTTGTAGATTGCATTATAGTTTGAGAGGATCTGAATCCCCTGCAACAACTGTTTTGGTGGCAACATGAAACACCTAAGCTCTATGGGCCCCACCATGTTCATATGTATAATCCATTCCGTCTATCAGGTTTCCTAATTGATTATCAACCGTGGGGCTAAAAATCATTCAGATACATGACTCAAGTGGGCCACCACCCCACTAGGAACACTGGGGATGGGATATCAACCATAGGTCTCTGTGTGTGTGGGGGCCAATGTGGTGTTTATCTTTCATAAAAACCGTTAATCAATTATAACTAATTGGGGTGAAGAGAAGAAACGAATGTTATCCTTATCCAAAAACACACCACATGAATTTTAAAGATTTTAGGAGTAATTTTACATTGTTCCATTGATGTGGTTCATCGAAGTTTTCTACAGGTTGGTCCCACTGAGGTTTTTCAGGCACACTCCCTAAGTAAACATGATTTTGTACGTCTCATATATGTGTGTAGTGAAATGCTCATTTGGGAACCGGTTCTGATCATGAGAACTTGTGAATACTTTTTGATATGTTATGTGAGTATGGAATTTGAACGGTCTACTAGATGAATCACCTTGTGAAATTTCTAAGGCCCCTAAGTTAGCCTGATCCAGAAATATGGTGGGCCATAGCAAAGTGAGAGGGAATTCCCTCCCTTGATTTGCGTCTCACTTTGCTATGCCCACTAGATTTTTAGATCGGGAGAAGTTTTGGGACGTAGGGGTTTCATGAGGTGACTCATCTGGTGGACTATTTGGATTGCATATACACATCATGTGAGATGAGTTCTCAAAAAGTTTTTATGAGAACCGATTACGAGGAGAGAATTATTCACTCTCTCTCTCTCTCTCTATATATATATAGAGAGAGAGAATTTCATAAAAAATGTGTTTGTTTTAAAGTCATGTGTTTTAAAGAAAGATCTTTGATATCTCTATATGCATGTAGAACAATATAAGAAGTTAGCCCTTATTCATTGTTTTATAAGTCATGACTGGATACAAAGCTTGATTGGGTCAATTTAGCACAAAACTACTATATCTTTTTAGTGTAATGAATTATATTTTTCAAAATATTTATGCTTTGTAACTATGCATGCATAAGTATGGATGTCATTTGAAGAGGTGCACACGGGTCGGTTCGGTCAGGTTCTGGGTGAAACTAGAATCGAACCATTACTAATGGTTCTAGGATAATTGGAATTAGCATCCTATAATCGAACCGGAACTAGACCATTAAAACTGGTTCGGTTCCGGATCAGTTCCATAGTTATGGGAGAGAACCTGCGAGAGAGAGAACCATAAGAGAGAGAGGACCAACGCGAGAGAGAGAGAGAGAGAGAGAGAGAGAGGAGGAGAGAGAGAGAAGAGAGAGAGAGAGAGAGAGAGCAACGAGAGAGGATTAGCGAGAGAGAGGACCAATGAGAGAGAGAGGATTAGCGAGAGAGAGAGAGAGAAGAGAGAGAGAGAGAGAGAGAGAGAGAGAGAGAGAGAGAGAGAGAAGGAGGGGGATTGGGGGTAGCTGTAGCAGTGCCGACGTGAATAGGTGAAGGGTATTAGTTTTTTTATCTTTTTTTTAAAAAAAAAAATTATTTTAAATATAGGTTCGGTTCCTGGTTCGGTTCCATGGTTTAGATCCACAATTCGGTTCTACAGATCAGTTCATGGTTTGGTTCGGTTCTACATACCCCCAAACCGAGAACTGAACTGAACTAAACAGTTCTTTGATTTTTGGAACCAAATCGAACTAAACCGTTCTTTGAACGTACAGTAGAAACTCTAAAAAAAAGTCTATTATTACATACAAGAAAAGAAAGAGAAAAACTATTGCCAAACATTTTCTTATAATAAAACGTACATTTAGATGTTTATGTTAGATAATGCATACCTAAAAGTAGATCTAATTTACTTCTGCTATTAAAAAGTACATTTATATGTTTATGTTAGATAATACATACCTAAAAGTAGATCTGATTTACTTCCGCGATTATAAAGTACATTTATATGTTTTTGTTAGATAATGAAAAAGTAGATCTGATTTACACGGTGATTTATAAACTCTTGTAGAAACGTACCCAAGTCAACTCAAATAAAATGACATATCAATCTGAGTAATCATGAAACTTACTCATGGGTTCAACTAAATCGGAATATATAAGATTTGTCGAGCCAACCCACTAAATCAATTGACTTGATGGGACTAGCAATGGTTTAAGCAAAACAACCTTAGCCAAAAAGCAAAATGTCTTTAACCAACATGCATACTAGGAGCCATGAATGTGACTTAACACAACTTTTCTAATATTAGATTTGATAATTGAAGTTTTATGAAGCATACATGCATGTGCAATAAAGCTTATGTACATGCCACACATGTGCCAGCATCGCATGATAAGTCCAAGATATCCATCCATCATGGGACCAGTATATTTATGCCCTAGATCACCAAGAACCGGGTTGATCTAGTGGTCGGGTGGATATAGTTTTCAAAATAAATGTACGGCTGTGAAAACCTTGGTATAAGTTTTCTAACCTATTAGGCAGATTTGAATAATGGGGCCCACATGCTCAATGGGCTAGATTTATTTTAGCCGACCAACGTGATGGATGAATTGGATCTCTCACCTACGTTCAGGATATAAAGGAATTTATACTAAATGTCTATCTCCATGCACCATTCACTGATCAGATGATCCTAGCCATTAATCCATATAGCTTGGAATTATTAAAAATAGATAATGGAAAACGCCATGGTTCATGTTTTCCGTGAGTAAAATTTCATTGCTTGGACTGTCAAGATTGTTATAATGGGCCCACAATTCAGATGCTACCAATCATCTCATGGATTTCTGACTTGTCTGAGTAGACTCGGACTCGATCGAGTTCTCTACTGGTTTGAAGATCCTACCACTTTCCTGGTGGCCCAGAAAATAAATAGTTAGTAAATTAACGATACAGCAATGGCCGACAGTCAATATACAATAAGAATATAAGACAACAATACATTCAATATACAATAAGAATATAAGACAACAATTTGAAGGGTTGAGATGTCATGTTTGGGAGATCTTTGGCTCATCTCTTGTACAGGACCGCAGAAATACTAAAGACGAATCAAGCAAAGTACCTGCAATCACATGACCAAGTCTAAATATGAACTGTTATGGGAAGATTCGAACCCGCTTAAGACCCGAGCACGGAGTGCCAAGCTGAGCCGGCTAGCATTCTCAACGACCGAGGCCTCATTTGTTCGATTCGACTTAAACATTCCGTAGAGGCACAGTATTCGAAAGACTTCCACCTCGGGACTATAGGTCAGGGTAGAATCTGCTATCCGGTCGGACACAAATCCCAATCCCATCCATAGCAAAGCCTTCGCCTCGGAGTCACGTCCGAAATATCAGTTCAGACCTATAGATCGTCCGAATCCAATGAAATGTTGACTAAGGATAATAACGTAAATGCTTTTGGTTGAGCCGGGCCGAGTAAACATTAGGGCTTCATATATTGAATGAGGAAACTGCCATAACTATACATGGCCGAAAACTTCGTCCGGTTATGCCCATTACACGTCAGGTACGCCGCACGATCTATAGATCGCACGCCATATCTTCACGATCCGGGAATCCCCCTGATCGTGCCGAGATTATCGGACCCGGATCATGCAGCTGTAGGGTATAAATAATCCATCACCCCCTGTCTACAGGTACGCAATATCAAATACTCTCCCCTCAACTCTTCAGTTAAACCCAGATTCTTGTGTCCTGACTTAGGCATCGGAGGGTCCCTCGGCCTAGCCAGGGTCTCATTTGTTTTCTGTGGGTACGCAGGTTCCGGGCCCGGCGATTGAACTGAGCGGATACGATCAGGAGGAGAGCAGACCAGATTTTTACGTCAACATGAACTATACGAATTTTCCGTCAAAAAATCCGTACAAGGAAAAAACTATAATACCAGTAGCGCACTATGAAATCAGAAATTATGTGAAAAAGAGAGAGAGTATTACTGATTCGAACAGGCTTTGAATTTACTTTAGAAGTTCTAGCTATGCCTTTCAAACCGTTAGAAATAAATTAGAAATCCATAAAACACTTCCTTCATACCCTAATTCCAATTACACTCGATATATATACTATCACAAATGTAATAGGAAGCAAATCGCGCACTCACGCAATTCTACATTTTTTTATGGGACCTTCGATGACATTGACAATCCATCAAGGATCAATCGATGGCATCGAGCTTACTTTGATGACATCGAGTAACAACACTAAAATGTTCTAGCAACCAACGTAGATTTTTCAGATTTTTTCTATGGTATTAAGCAATCGCGCACTCACGCAATTCTACATTTTAGATGGGACCTTCAATGACATTTAATAACAACACAAAAACGTTTTAGCAATCAACATAAATTATTCGAATTTTTTCAATGACATCGAGCACCTGTCGATGGTATCAACAAACAATGTTATTAACAATTTAAGACAACAATAACATCTCTTATGGACAGTGGGCCCCATCAAATCAACGATAGAGATAACATGGCCATGGACCTCAACTGGTAGAGAATCCTCCATCTCAACTATTTAGAGAGTCCTCCAACTCAACTATGCATTTGGTCGGTTACATATACACATACGACCAGTTTTCCCAGCCTCACACGCCATGTGCAACCTATCAATGCACATGCCGACATGGCACACATGTGCACTATGCAAGCAATCCATCAGGTGGGCCACACCATGTAGATACCATGGTTTTAAGACTCATCCGAGTCACCCCGACTTGGGCCAGTAGCAACTCGACTCAAGGCAGGACGGGCTGATCTGAGTCGCCCAAGTCTTTTAACCAGATGTCCTGACCCGAACACGTGCCGGGTTTGCTTACCGGCTGGGCCACAGTTTACAAAACAAAAACGGCCCACCAGATGGACGACTTGGATCTTGCATTTGTTTGCCATATGGATGGGTAGTGTTACACACGTGGGCTTAGCAAAATATCTTGGATTATTAAAGAGAAATGTTTAAAAAAGTTACAGGAGGTGTCCTATCAAATGTAGGAACGTCTGTTTACATATGGCTCTATTTGGATTGTACCAATTCAAAGTGACGTAAGCTAGGACCAGACCTGAACCCATTTTAGGTGGGTCACCCTGTCTAAACGACGGTCCAACCAGGTACTTGATGGAACCGGCCTAATTTTAACTGGTCCAGGTTCAATTTTTTGGACCCATTTAGAAACCGGGCTGAGTTGGGACCCTGGCTAAAAATCAATGTAGCCATGTTTGTGTCCACCAACTTGGACCCATTTGAAACTAGCTAGGTTGGGTCAGAGTCAGGTCTGGTCAGTTTTATATATGTAGTAAGTAATCCAACAATGGAATGAGGTTTGTTAAAGTCCATTGATATACATTAATACATTATCCTTTAAGTAGTTTGAGCTTTTAGAGAAAGTGGTAGTTGTTGGGTATTGAACGTTGGAATCACATTGAGATGAATCTAGGATAACAATCTAAGAGCACCAAGCAAACATAAGAGAGCACAAAGAGTTAACGTAGAAAACCCTTTCGGGAAAAAACCACAATACAAAGTGACAAATCTTCATTATGAAAATAGAAATTACAAAGAGAAAAGACTTACCCGATTCAAACAACCTTGCTCCACCCTTTTGAAACCCTAAAACCCTTTTAGAAACTCTTGAAATAGTTTAGGAAGCCTTATAATACCTCTTAATCCTGCTTTCACAAATATATATAGTTTTAGAAAGAATCCTAAACAAAATCGGAAGCCAATTTCACCAAATTTGTGTTTCCACAAAATTTTTTCACAAACCCTTCAATGTCATCAAGCACCCTTCGATGTTATCAAAGAATAACTAAATTTGTCCAGTGAACAGAGGTGAAAATTAAAAAAAAATACTCGATGGCATTGAGTAACTTCGATGTTATCGAGCTGGCTTCAATGACATCGAAGTCTGCTCAATGTCATCGACCTTGAAAGATAAATTTAATTATTTGTCAACAACAGTGGTTTAATATGGTTTCCGAGTATAATGTTTTGAGTTCAGATCCCATGGTATGTTTCCTTGCGAATTTCCAAAGACCAAAGACCCATACACAAACTTCATGCCTAGGTGGAAAAGAATGAGACTCGAACCTTAAAAGACCATAACCCAATCAACCTGGATATGGGTCGTCAACATGCATGACAATGGATATACCAGAAAACTAAGAAATTTACATGTATCATTATTGATCTCCGTGGGACCCAAACCCAAAAATGAGCGACCTGGCCCGGATGCGCCATTGGGTCTGGTCCATACCGGACCCACTGGTCCCGGTTTTAAAGCATTCGGTTTGGTTCAGTTCATGTACCCAAATATCTTTTGGAGCTCAAGGGATTGCAAGGCTAGAAATAGTTTCCTATCTGATGTTGGAATGTTTGTTTGCATATGGCTGCATTTGAGTTGTACGAATTAAAAAATGGACCGTCGTCTAGATTCATGCACATAAATATCCCTTTCGTTTTTCTTTTACATGTACAAATGATATGGTGGCCCACCATCTTATTTTAGAAAGCACTATAAGTTATAGTGCTCCTAGTTGAATTGGGACACTTGACCAATCCCATCAATTAATCTAGACGGTCCATTAGGTTCAACGCATATTTCATTGGCGACCATGGAAATATCACACTAATCTGATGATCTTAACCATCTGATCAATGGCCTCCAATATGGACAGTCAAGAATCATTTGTACAAAAATAGATTTAATCCACCTATTTGATAGTTCACATCATGGATTGCTTGTGATTCTAATGAAATAACTTCTGCCAGGCAATCCTAACCATCCCATCCATAGGTTGGAAAAAGGATGGCAATAAAAAATAAGGTCGAATTTAGGATGGATTTGATAATCTGATAAGTCATATTTTTGCATGGTCGCCCTTGATATGTGATCTACACCTAATGGACAGTTCAGATTAATCTATGAGACTGTCCAACTTACCCTATGTATCTAGGAGCACTGTAACTTACGGTGCTCTGAGAGCATCGGAGCATTTCTCCTTATTTTAAACAAAACAGGATAGGAAACTACGAAATATTATTTCAATGTAAGAGAAAAGTACAAAGATATTTCAATGGAACACTCTCTCTCTCTCTCTTTTGTTTTGCATGTTTTCATCTGTCAATTTCATTATACAAATCCATTACCATGTGTAGACCTATCAATATTTCATTATACAAATATAAGTATTGCTGGCACATAGGATTCCCTAAACATGGGCCCACAGCCATGATGGCCATTGAGTTGATGGGCCATCATTTGGAACCGTCGAAATCCAGTTGGTGTTTTGAAATATCTCGAATCGAACGATCCTCATTCAATCGGCGTCCGATGAATAGGAATGTAAGGGAAAAATTACATGAATATTCACATCAAATAAAATGAGAAGGCGAAAAATTGAAGGGTCATGGTCTTCCAATCTACAATATTTTTCGGGACATAGCGGGCCCACCAATTAGCGGTCTAGATCGCCAAACCGTGCATTGTACATGCATCCAACCTATGATGCTTGCCAAAAATACCGACAAAATGCCTTCTCACCGACTTGTGCTCCATCTAGGGAAAAACATGCAATTGAATCTTTTTTATATTATAAACACAGAAGATTTCACATGTTTTTAAGTGCGTCTCTATATGATGGACCAATGTTTGATATTTAAGGTGAATTTCTTCGGCCTTGTTTTTCTTAGTTCTTGTATAATATTTTTATGTTGAAGTAGGTCTCACACGTACAACTAGTCGAATGATAATATTATTATACCGCTAGCGCTTGCAGATGCAAATTATGTTTAGGGTATCTATCCTCTTAATTAGGTTGGGCCCAAGATAAAGAACTCCTCCCCCGTCATCCGTTCATCATCAGGTGGGCCACACATGTACTTTGAACTACATGAGTGGCTTTCCATTGCTTTATATCATGTGATCCCTTAATAAGTAGCTTGACCAAATTTCTGTACTTTGGTGTTCTTCATGGAGGGGCCACTTTTTGGATAGTTTGGAAGTTGGACACATTTCACACTTTGACATTTAGCTGATAGTGGAATGATAACATTATCAACCAACTAGCTGTATATTAGGCCATGTACATTGAATTTGGATTATTGGATTTATTTATTTTCTAACTACTCATCTCTCTTCTTGAATTTTGATCTGTATGATTAATGGACCACATCAATTTTTAATTCAGGACATGTTCACCGTATAGCCTACCTGATGAATAATCCATATCTCAAGCATGTATATCATCCGAAATACGAAGCAGCAATGCATGTAAGCAATCATGGTGGGCCGTGATTCAACCAAAGCCGTTCGTTTGCCTTGGCCTTTTAAAGTTCTTATTTTGTATCCTTAATCCTAACCTAGGAAAGAATTTATAATTAAAAAAAAAAAAAAAGAATTAATTCCTTTATGATGTCATTAGCTTTATTTAATGACAATAGCCATGTGAAGTACATGCTTGTCTCACTAAATAACATTTATAATTAGAAAGATTTGACATTCATCAGTGATCTTATCTATTCAATCACGACCGTTGATATCTAAGAAAGAGGCCATTAGTTTTCTATAAGCAGTTGATTAGATGCAATGTTTACGAGGGAAAGTCGATTTCAGTCAAACGGTAAATCCCGGACAAGGAGAGTTTGATGGATTTTGAGATTTTGGATTTGGACTAATACATTTGGAGTTTAATGGATGTTGAGATCATATGTTTGGATGATCCACTTTAAAATCGTGTTTATACTTCGAATTGAAAAGAGTATCTCAAGAGAATACATTGAAGAGGTGAGATTTGGCACATGTGCTAGAATGGCACGGGCGCACAAGATCTAGACAATGTACTAAATGGGTCCTAAAATGTGAACATGCTTGTTCGGAATTGAAGCTAAAAGACATGGGGTTGCATCTATTTCAGTATGGAATTTAGTGGTGATTTGGAGTAGACAAACGTTAGGGCTGTTTGGTAAATGGTATTAGGTGGGATTAGATGGTATAGAATTAGAGGTGTACACGAGTTGAACTGAGTCGAGCTTGGCACAGTTCAACTCGGCTCGGCCACTCGCTAACCCTAGCTTGAACTTGGCTCGGCTTGGTTTGGTTCGGTTAGCAGCTCGGGCCAGTTCGACCCCATGTGGCATTTTCACAAACACATGGAGTGCACTTTCAATTTTTTACTATATGTAAAAAAGCAGCAGTAGTTTACAAGTATTTCATCAAACACCTTGTAGCCAACATCAAAATAAAAAAAATAGGTATTTGTTTCATACACATACCTTCATTGCCACCAGCCGACACTTTGTTGAGTCATTTCATCAAACACTTGGTGAGCAACATCAATATCAAAGTAATTGAGTCACCGAATGGATTCGATCCGAGTTCGATTCGAGTTGGGTTTGATCCGAGTCGAGTCGAGCTCGGGCAAGCTCGAACTCAAATCGAAATTTTTTCGAGCTCAAAAAATCAGCTCAACTCGGCTTGAACTCAGTTTCGAACCGAGTCGAATCGAGCTTTTTCGAGTTGAGTCGAGCGAGCTAACCAAACTAACTTGGTTCGTGTAATGCCCTATATAGAATTGCATTTGGTCCAATGCAAATTGGATATGGTGTTTGGAAACAATGGGAAGTATTGGATTAATCCCAATATCATATCATCTAGAGCTAATAGTAAATACTGCAGGATTTATTGTGTATTTTAAAATCCACTATATCCGTGGGCATATGTGTTTTATCCATGTTGTCCATCCATATGTGTTCTTTACACATGACATTCAAGTTGCATATTTGTACATGTGATTGGCATTTGTTATGAAATGTGGTTCGTTCATTATAATTCCATGGTCCTCCAAACGTAGACTTCACTTAATATAGTGTATTTCTTAAGGGAAAATTTTGATCTCAAAAGTGAGATTGGACAGTCAAAATACCATATATTTCCAGACATGAGTCATTCCATAATAATGGTATTAATTCTATCTAATGCAATTCCATACCATTTAATCCTGCCGTCCAAACAAGCCTAAGGTTGATTCCTTTGTCCATTGATACCTGCATTCCAAAGCTGGAAGCCTAAATATTGAATTCTTTGTTAGGAATCCTTGTCCAATTCAATACTGCTTTAAAATGCCAAACTGTTGAATCCTTAGCTATTCATGGAAAATTGACTTTGGTAAAGGTGACCATGCATCCAAATGGATGCTAAGTTCTTTCAATGTTGTAGGTGTAAGCCTTGTGGGGCCCATCATGATGTCCATGTGACATGACTCCGTCCATCAATTTTGTTGGCTAATGTTAGATCAATGGCTAAAAAACAAGGCAGATCAAGAACTCAAGTGGGTAATAAGAAATAGTGTGCATAGATCACCGCTTTTGAAACCTTCAAGGGACCACCGAAGTTATAAATTAGGTTAAAATTTGTGTTTCCATTCATCCAGGTGGGAATAATCTTATGGAGTTAAATTGCATATAAATATCATGGTGGGCCTCAGGAAGGTTTCAACACTAGGTATTTAATCCATACTCTTTCTTGTAGTGTGGCCCACTTATCTTGGGTTTACCCCATTTTTTATGGATGGAGTGGATGTCACAAAGGCATCATGGTGGGCTCCATAGAGCTTATGTCTACAGGGGCTCCCTCTAGGTGAGCCCAAGCCTAACCCATAACATCCACATAGCGTTAGCGGACCATGATGTCTACAGGAGCCCACCGCGATGTCACATAGTCATCATGGACGGTCCATATCAGTGGTTGGTGGACCCATGTGTCAACTAAAAGATCCCGGAACGTTGCTATCTTATACTTATTAGGGTGGTCTTGTTGTAAAACTAACCTGAGCAGTAACTTGATGGTCCACCTATGCAGGGGCCCACCTATGAAGGCTATTGGATGTATTATTTTTGAATACGGAATACACCTTTAATCAGATGGACCAATCATAGTTAAGCTTGGTTGCTTTTATTCAAGCTATTGTGACCGTTCTTCTTATTTTATTCTATTGTCTTTTAGAGAATGATGGTGTTAAATGGAAAACAGTGTGGCCCACCAGATGACCGGACCCGACTGATCTCTTGCACCATGTCTTTTGCCAATGGGTCCTACTTATGCATGATCATATGCCCCACATGCTTGCCAGGTTGGCACACGTACCACATAAATCTATGTGGGACCCACAAACAGTGTGGCCCACCTGAAGAGCGGACCCAACTGAAATTTTTTATTTTTTGGGTAGCAAGCCTTCTGCAAATGGGGCCTACCTATGCATGATCAGACGGCCCGCATGCTTGCCAGGTTGGCACATGTACCCCTTATAGGTGACACTTATGAGTGGGGCTGTGAGGCTGTGGATGGGCTGCGTTCGAGTGGGGTCCTTTGTACCCGTAGGCCCTAACCAGGCTAACCGGGTTCGGGTCTTAGCGGGTCCATGTTCATTTGGGGGTGCAGTTTAAATAGCTGTACATGAGTCGAATCGAGCCGAGGTTGGCACAGCTCGGCTAGCAGCTAACCCCAGGTTGAACTTGGCTCGGTTCACTCCTCAAGTCTGACCGGCCAGTTCAACTCGATTCAGTTAGCAGCTCGGGCCAACTCGAGCCGAGTTCAAGCCCATATGATATTTTTTCAAATACATAAAATGCATCATCAATCTCCTACATTTTAAATGCAAAATAATAACAATACTTTGTAGGTATTTCTTCAAACACTCGACGAGTAACATTAAGATTAAGATACGAGGGTAGTTCAAGAAACAACGTTTCGATGAGTCATTTTATCGAACATCCGAATCACGAAGCCAATTCGATCCGAGTCGATTTGAGTTAGGGTTCGAGCCGAGTTAAGCCGAGCTTGAACAAACTCAAACTCCAAAAACCAACTCAATTCGGACCAAATCCAATTTCGAGTTGAGGTGAGTCGAGCTTTTACAAGTTGAGTTGAGCGAGCTGACCGAGCTAACTAGACTCGTGTTTAGCTCTAGGTTTAATCCTTGGATAAAATACCATGAACTTTATGTACTCGTTGGGTATCTATTGGGTCTTTGCCAAGATGGCAAAAATTAAGAGCATTTAGATGGTTGGGCCCATCAAATGGATGGATTAGATGGCACGTATATGTCTCTTTGACACATGTGCAGTGTATAACTTAGCTTTTTTTTTTAAAAAAAAAAACAATTATTTACGTGTAGCTTAAAAAACCTTGTCTTGCTGCTTAAATCATGGATAAACACTAGGGCCAACCCATACCTGGCTAAATCCCAACCCAACTTCAACCGAATCCACAACAAGACCTACCCAGCCTATTCCAAAATGTAAGACTCGAGAATTGGGTACTACCCTAGACTGATGTGACCTAGTGGGATTTGATTTGTGCTCTTGTCATAAATATGATTGCAAAGCATATTAGAAAGTTGTTTGGTCATACATGATAAGTTCACATTTCTGACAAAGACCTGTGAGCCAATTAGATCTCATCACCCCGCGTAGGTATATGGATCGTGTCCTACCATGCTTGGACGGACTCGGTTTAGGCACGGGTTTTCTGGCCCAACTGATTGTGTCCTACCTTGGACGGACTCGGTTTAGGTAGGAGTTTTCTGGGGCCGCCATGATGTATGGGTTTTATCCACACTGTTCATCCATTTTTCCATATCAATTTACAGCTCGAACTCCAAAAATGAGGCAGGTTAATGTTTATGCCTATTTTTGACACTCTCATGGATCAACAAACTATTATCATATGTCGGCGCTACACATTTAATAATGACAAAATTGTACTCGCTCAAGGATATATTTTGCTCTTATTCTTCAGCAATACCTTCTATAATAAATGTGGTGGCCCACATAACCATGTGCACGCCTCTTATTGAAACCAAGCGACAAACGACATGTAGCCCTAATTCGTGTGGAGTGTAACTGAAGCGATGTTTCTAGCATACCTGTAAAAGACCCATTGAGGCAAAGATCATATCATAGATTTGGATGTTCTTGGAAAAATTCTCTATCACAATTCTTCGTAAATGAAGATCTTCTTAAAGATGTTCAGAGCTCTTGCAGCGATTCCGAAGATTCAAAGATTGGACGAATATCTAAGTGGATTGGAGTCCGATTTAGATCTAGTAAGACTGGTTCCATTAGTTCCACGAATATTCACCATCACGACAGGGGATCTTTGAAAATGGTATGTGAACTAACCATATTTGATGAGAAAGGGTCTTTAAAATGACTCCAAATATGCGGAGATCGCGCGGCCACACTCATAAGAAATCTGAAAACATTTTAGATTTATGGAGATATTTTGTGGGAATAACATATAAAAAAAACCGTAGCTACGAAGGATCCTAAACCAACAAGGAAACTTAGCATGAGTTTTGCTTTCTCCATAAGCTATAGAAGGAGAACGTGAAGAATAGCTCCGGGATTATGCCAAATCTAATTTACTTTTATAGAATTTACCTTTACCTTTAATTTTAATATAACCTAGCCTAGTCTTAGACAGATCATTATTGTCTAGCACCACTGCTACAATATACTTAGGAGTAGGATAAATATTCATAACCTTCCGTTGAGGGATCCCGATCAACCAAGACTTTACTTGAAGATCAAACATTCTAGTCACATATTACTGACCATTCGCCTAAATTGTTTGTTCATATAGACGGTTCAGGTATTTATTTCTTTATTTTTCTCTAGTTTTATTTATTACTTTATTAACTGTAATGCCTAAATTGTTTGTTCATACCAACAGTTCATGTATTTATTTCTTTATTTTTCTCTAGTTTTATTTATTACTTTATTAATTGTAATGAGTATTAATGTACAAATTAATTAAAAAAATAGATTATTTTAGTTTGTCCATCTTCATTCTATGAAAAATAAATTGACTGCAATTATTGGTGAAAGAATAAGTCCTTACGACATAAGACAAACAAAATCCATCAAGGAGGGACAAAAAGAATCCATTAGGAATGACTAACCTCTATCCTTCAGCAAATCACATGATTACCATAACCATCGGTGGTTGATGAGGGCATCTAAATCCTATAACTGGGTCATAATTGATCCATATTATCACAAGGTCACTAGTGTTCAATCAAACATTGAGTCGAGTAGAACTAGGGGTGCACACGGTTCGGATCCGGTTCCAAAAGGGTTGAGAACTAAAGGTGGCCCCCTTCACATTAACGGTCCATATCGACAGCTGGCAGGACCAATTCATCTACATCCTTGGCCATTCGTTCCAGTTTTAAAACTGAAACCGAACCGTGTGCACCCCTAAGTAGAACTCTAGCATGCCTGCACTTTTTTTAATTCCATGTATGTAACCTTATGTTTAATTAAATTACACAAACAATCAAGGCTCAAGTGGATTAATCAGTGTGGATTGCATGTTGACCATTAAAAACTTATTCAATAATGCACAAGTTTTAGTCAAGCTAAATGGCAAATAAACATCATGGTGGGCCTTAAAAAGGTTTCAATGGTGGGAGTCATTATCATCTATACTTCCCGTGGTGTGATCCACTTGAGCCTTCGATTTACCTCATTTTCTAGGGTCATGTGTTAAAATGATTGGCAAAATGGATGGATGGTATGGATTAAACCCATATATCACGGTGGGCCCCACATAGCCCAAAGCGATCCGATTCCCTAGTTAGGAGGTTGAAGATGGGCCCACAAACCACAATGTTATATCTCGTTAATGATATGTGCGGTATCATTTACCTAAATGCACCCGACGTTCACTGTACAGAACCATACCAGTGGGACAAAAATCAGCCATTCCCACTTTAGTGGTTAGCAGATTAATCCATTGATGGGAAAGAGGCAGGTAATATGTAGTACTGAATTTGTAATCCGTCGCGGCAGCCGCCCTACCTGAGGCCCACATCGGTGATCGGAACCATCAATTCAATAATCCATCCATCTATGGGCCCACATTTCTTAAAATTCACCGATCGGGTCGTTCAGTGGGCCCCACTCCACCTTCAATCCAAAAAATATGGACGGTCCACAATCAACAAGTAAGAATTCACTAGAATGGAGGTCGGGATCATCCGATCAGAGCCGATTTTGCACTATGGGGCATCCACAGTGGGGTCCACCGGACAGACGAGTCCGATAGGTGGGCCCTATTCAATTTGAAGGTCATGTGGACCATGATTCCATGTAGTACTGCAGACTACGAACTGGTTCCCCTTACATAATTAGGGCTACAAGATTTGATGGAGCGTTTGGATGGCAATTGTAAGGCATAACAAGGCATCAAATCCATCAAAAAGCGTTTGATCTTTGTAAAAACAAAACAAAACACGTTTGCATCAACAAAGAGACAGGAGAGAAGTGGGAGTAACTACAAGTTGGAGTGCGTTTGGCTGTCATTTCATTTGAGAAAAGGAAAAATACTTTGATACTCTGGCTGAGTGTGTTGGTTGATACTCCGGCAGTGGTAAATTGCATATGAGGCAGATAGGTAACCCAAATTAAACCGTTCAAGTCGTTGATCTCAATTTATATTGCTTGTAGATGGGAGGTTATACTGATTTGATTATCTAATTGTATGATTTGTGATCATTTAATGAACGGTCAAAGTAAAAATACCCATCGGTCAAGATTCAACAAACAAATGTCCATTAATCAGAGGTCAGGATTGTTCAACGAATCTGCATTTCGGATGATAGTCTCTAGGACATGGGTCCTGTGATTTGAACGGTTTGATTTGAGTTAATGTATGCAACGTGTACAATTTTTGAATGACTGCGTGTCCATCTACACAACAACCCATGTGGCACCATAGCATACGTGTGAAACCCCAACGGTCCATTAGGTGGGTCCCACGATGGATACTCATGCCGGATACGGTTTGCTTGGTGACCTCAACAACAGACCAACTAGCTGGTATCAAAGCTAAGTGGGTCCCACCATGATGTATGTGTTTTATCCATTTTGCAAACTTATTTTAGGGCATGAGCTTGAAAAATGAGGTAAATCTATAGTTCAAATGTGCCGTATCACAGGAAAAAGTGGAGATTAAAACATTAACTATTGAAAATTTATTAGGCTCCGCCCTTTTGAACTTCCAAGCTTTCCAAACTTGAGGGAGAGAACTAAGGAAAATAAATATTTGTGTTTTCCCTTCATTCATGGTTATGTGATTTGATGACTAGTTGAACTTTTACCCTTTCCAAATAAACATTTTTGATGGGCTCCGAAAAGTTTCTTGAGCTCTAGATGTGCATCTTAGTTTTGGGCTCCTGCTATAATAAGAAAATAGATGAACGGTGTGGATATAACACATACATCATGGTAGGCCTACAATGCTTTGACACATAAGCTAGATGGGAGGGGTTTGGTCATTACCTAACACCAGTCAGATAGTTGGTGCTAAAGCTCTATGGGCTCCATCATGATGTATGTGTTTTATACATGCCCTCTATTTTTTCAGCTCTTTTAAGGCACGGGGCAAAAACAAATGAGGCAATTTAAATATCAGCGGAACATATCAAATGAAACAGTGGTGATTGAAGATCGGATCCAAAACTCCTGTAGCCCCAAAAGTTTTCAATGGTAAGAACTCATTTCCAACAATCGCATTTTATGGGCCATGCCCTAAAAGGGTAATTTTTTATTATAGACTTGATGCATCGCTCACCCTTTTTTATTTGACCTAAACAAAGCTTACTTTACCAAACTAGACCTTTACCTGTAAGGATAAATTATAAAGACAAAAAGGCCAGGAGCTTTACCTAAAATTTAGGGGTATTTTCATCCAAAACTTTCTTTCTCTACCCTAAAAATTTACTTTAGTGACATAAGTTTTTAGGCGTAAAAAAAAAAAAAAAACGCATACAAGGAAAGAGTCTACTGTGCTAATTTTTTCTGCCCTAAAATGAGCGGGAAAAATGGATGGACGGTGTGAATCAAGTAAATACATTATAGTAGCCCAAATAGCTCTGACACAAGCTATTTTTAGCTGGTGTTGGATCGGTAGCCAAACGGCAGAAGCGTATTGGGTGGTGACCCCAACATCACCGCTCAGCTAGGTAGTATTGGGCGCGGTGGGGGGCCTACCATGATGTATGTGTTTTATGCATGCATCCATGTTTAGCCAGCTCATTTTAGGGCCTAAAAAAACCAAATCCGAAGCTAAAATGGACCACACCACAAGAATCAGTGATGATTAAACGCCAACCATTAAAACTCCCTAGGGGGCATAGAAGCTTTGGATCAAGCTGATATTTGTATTTTCCATCCATCCGGACCTTATCAACGGTTTGGATGGGTCCACTTGAGCTCCAGATCTACTTCATTTCTGGCTCGTGCCCTAAAATGACATAGCAAAACGGACGTATAAATCACATGCATCACGGTGTTGGGATCACCAACCCAATCTGCTTCCCTGTAAGTGAACTTCACATCCAACCCAGACTTTCTTGCCAACGTGCCACATCTGCAGGAGATCCAAGCCGTGAAATGTGGGCCCACGACAAAGATCACCGTACATTTCTTATGCAAATGCGGCCCACCTACCGAGTGGATGGGCATGACCATAGCAGGCTCCCACACGGTATGATGATTACGTTAAAGGAATGTTGTGGATAGATCCATCTCCATACCGTCCATCAGGTAGGCCACACCTATGAACCCTACGTTCCTTACCTAATGGATCTTTCATATTGAATTGTGGCCGTTAATTGTATTAGAGAGATGCTACTATCAGCTGGCATGGTAGAAGATCAGGACTGTTGATCCAGTGGGCCACATGCCAAAAGTTGTACACCTCTGATACTCCATTGACTTAATCCTGTTTTGAGATTTGACTTAAAATGTTGCAGGCCTAGAATCGAATGGCTACACCTTAGTTTAATTCTCTTAATTTTGGGAAATCCCAAGATCAACGGTTAAAATTACCACAAAATCAGGACTATCCATCTAGCTTCTTACACTGTGGATGGCAAAATGGGTCAAAATAGAAATTCATTAGATGACCCCATCCATCTGATCAGTGGCCATAAAGTAGTTAAGCGTCAAGCTCGGTGAAGTGAAGAAGCGATGAATGGGATTGTCTAATACAGGTGATTTTTCAAAACATTCGTCATCCATGAACGGACGGCTCATATTGATGCATCTTCCAGCTAAGGGTACCATGGAGATATTGCTCTCACCATAATCGAGTTATTCCTGTGCTGCTGCAAGGGGTGCAAATCGGGTGGGTTGGGTTGCGTTGGGTTGGGTTCGGTTGAGGGTCAACTCAGCTTAAACCGACCTCAAGAGGACCTAACCTGTGAGGATTAGGTCGGGTTGAAGGCCAACCCCAGCTCTATCTAGCCTCAAAAGGACCCAAACTGGGTTGGGCTGGGGTAAGAGTCAACTCTAGCTCAACCCAACTTTAAGAGGACCTAACTCGCAATGGTTAGGTCAGATTGAGGGTCAACCCCAGCTCGATTTAGCCTAAAAAGGACCCAACCAGGTTGGGTTGGGGCAAGGGCCAACCCTAGCTCCACCCGGCCTTAAAGAGGACCCAACTGGCAAGGGTTGGGTTGGGTTGGGTTGGGTTGGGTTGAGGGCCAACTGCAACTCGATCTAGTCTCAAAAGGACCCAACCGGGTTAGGTTGGGAAAAGGGTCAACCCTAGCTCAACCCAACCTTAAGGGGACCCAACTTGCAAGGGTGAGGGTTAAAGGCCAACCCCAGCTCGATCTAGCCTTAAAAGGACCCAACCAGGTTGGGTTGGGGTAAGGATCAACCCTAGCTCCACCCAACCTTAAGAGGACCCAACTGGCAAGGATTGGGTCGGGTTCGCCAACCCCAACTTGACCTAGTCTCAAAAGGACCCAACCGGGTTGGGATAAGGGTCAACCCTAGCTCAACCCAACCTTAAGGGGACCCAACTCGCAAGGGTGAGGGTTAAAGGCCAACCCCGGCTCGATCTAGCCTCAAAAGGACCCAACCAGGTTGGGTTGAGGTAAGGGATAACCCTAGCTCCACCTGACCTTAAGAGGACCTAACTGGCAACAGTTAGGTCGGGTTGAGGGCCAACCCCAACTCAATCTAGTCTCAAAAGGACCCAACCGGGTTGGGTTTGGATAAGGGTCAACCCTAGCTCAACCCAACCTTAAGGAGACCCAACTCACAAGGCCAAGAGTTAAAGGCCAACCCCAGCTCCATCTAGCCTCAAAAGGATCCAACTGACAAGGTTTAGGTTGGGTTGAGGGTCAACCCCAGCTTGACCCAACCTTAAGAGGACCCAACTGGGTTAGAGCCTTCTAACCCTAAACTGACCCAATGACCCTGCCAACCTGACCCAACCGGACACCAACCTGGGTTGGATGAGCCACACACATTACTGTATCATGCCCCATTAGAAACCAATTGCCTACAAGCAATGACACTTCGGCACACAAATGGGTCAGGTTGACACAAAAGTCATTGCAACCGACCTAAAAATAAGTGGGACTGGGTCTAATATTTGGACCCATGGAGTGGGTTCCGGTCCCAAAAGTCCAACCCAACTTACTAAAGGGGCCAAGTCTGGAACCTCTCAAACTAATATACGAACCACAGACCCAGACCATGTTTTTAAATGGGTGCGTTTTGGGCCACGATAAAATGGACCCCGACCCAAACCCAGGAAAGCAGTAGATAGGGTCTGGAGCCTCTCAAAATTAACCCGACACGACCAAACCAGACCCAGTTTTTAAATGGATGTGATTTGGGCCACGATAAAATCGACCGGACTGAAACCCAAGAAAGTAGTAGTTAATTAGTATAAGTTAAGAGAGTGTAAAAGTTCACTTAATTAATTAACACTATCTGAAGTGGGAAATCAGCAACCATTTAGATGAGAACAATTAGTACTAAATTCATCCTAAGTTGGAAATTGGAATAAGCTTTCTATTCATTATTAGTGTAGAATCAGTTTACTGAAGACTATTCATACTTTGATTTTTTTTTCTTTTCTCAAAATTCTCAGTGCATCTAAGATAAGCGTTGGGAAACCACGGACCTTTCCCTTCTATGTTCTATGTGCAAATCATGGGGATTAACAACATAAAAGATTTAAGGATGATAATCACTTCCAACACAAGCAAGCAAATCAACAAATATGTAAAAGGGTAAGAGATACAAAGATTTTTTACATGGAAAACTCTCCAATGTAAAGGGAAAAACCACATGACTTAGTCCGGCACAAATCCATTGTAATAGAAATAATGGATGTACAATCATCAAAAGACCTTTCTTTGATACCCAAACTACATCACTCAAAGGTGGATTACAAGCAACAATGAAAAAAAGAATTTCTCACTAACTAGAGACCGTAGAAAAGACAATAAAAAAAAAAAAAACCAATGTTGTGAATGGACCCTTATAAACCCAAATGTGAAGATTTTGGTAGTAGAAGGCTCTTGATCTTCTTCTACAAAACTCAATTTTCTCCTCACCTCTTTTTCTCGAAGAAGAAAAAAAAAAAACCTTTGTGTTGCTAGAACTCTCTCTTTAAGCAAAAGAGTCATTTTTCTCTTATTTTACTTTAGTTGGCCAAATGACCAAAATACCCCCACACATGTGGGGGTACAAGCCACCCCCAATACACACACATCTTTCCTATTATTAGAAAAGGAAATGCCCAAAAAAGGCAAGAAAAGCTCGACCCAGGAAGAAAAATACACTCATCACAAAAGAAAGATCAAAAGATGGGGAAAAAATAAAAACCAAGGTCATCCTCTACCCAGACCCGACCCATTGATTTCATGGATTGGGTTTGGGTGCAGTGTAAAAATTACAAGTTACTAACACAAATAATGCTCCAAATATATTAGTTCATGAATTAGTTTACAGAAGACTATCTATACTGGATTTTTTTTTTTTTTTTTTTTTTCTTAAATTCTTCCTAAGTGCATCTAAGATATGTGCTCCTATAGCTCATTCACTTGACTCCATCGAATAATATGTTTAGAGCATTTTCTGTGTCAGTAACTCGTCATTTTTAGACAAGACCCAAATCCAATCCATGAGATTAATGGTCTGGGTAGAGGACAACCCAAACCCAATCCATAAGATTGATGGGTCGGGTCTGGGTGGAGGATGACTTTGGCTCTCTCTCTCTCTCTCTCTTTTTAAATTATTTTAAATTACTACTTGGACATGATCCAGTTTTAATGGGTTGAGTATGGACCCAAAAAACTCTGAACCGATTGTTAAATGAGCTGGCTTGGGACTCCCCTCGACCTGACCTGACCAATTCGCACCCTGAACAGCACTACAACATAATCCATGAACACAGGAACATCTTCCCATGGACAGCCTCACTGTAACAGTCTTTGGAACTTCCCCCATATAAATAGAATAAAATGCAAGCTTGCTTGCATGGTGGGGTTGGTGCAAGCTAGGCAGCAGGCCTACGCATGAGTATGATGCCCTACTGCTAAAATGGCCTCACCACCAAGGTGACTAATTACAACATAAGCATGGCTCTTTTTCCAGACCTCACGCCAACACCAAAATGCCTAATATCACAGCATGTATAAATTCCCATACCCAAGGGAGAAAAATAGCACAATCTTCGTATGCAAAACTATAAGATTTACTGTCAATAGAGTAGAAACCAAGGTTTCACTGACAATGATAACTCTAATCACATTATCTATACCAAGACTCCAAGTTACCTAATACTTCATAAGAATCCATGTCACATAAGGATGCTTGATAGTAACAGAGTTGGTGGGACTTTGGATGCCGTCATCCTTCCCAGGATTGTCTTCAGCGTGCTTCATATTGAACAACTGCAACGGAAAAAGCAAAAATCAAGAATGTTTAAAGGGCAATGATTCAATTTGAAAATCAGATTCCGCTATCAAATGAAGTAGATTGAAAGATAGTAACTAATGGGAACTGAGAATCCGATTCATGTCAGAATCCTATTGAATATGTACTTCAAACGCAAGCTCACAACTAATATGCTCAAAAAGATTTTGAGCACATACACACCATACCCTTAGGGGTCTTTTTGCTCCCTGGAATCTTAAGAGGATTCTTTAATCTGTTTCTCATAAACAGATTCCCAGTAAAAGAGATTCATTCTGTCTATGGTGTTTGGGTATTAAGAAAAACTATTGTCAGGAATATAGTTTGTGTTTGGATATTGGGAAGGAGTTGTGAATCTTAAAAGGGGTCGTGAATCTGTTTACGGGGAACAGATTCCCAATGAAAGAGAATCGGTCTATGGTGTTTGGGTATTGACATTTGACAAAGCTATTCTGGGGAATCTAGATTTTGTGTTTGGATATTGGGAACGAGTTGTTAGGAGAAGAGAGATCTTTACTATCATCTCCAAAAATATGACCATTGGATGGGAACCCATTTCCCAAATATTTGCAACCCATCTTAAATATGGGAATCATAACAGGGGCCAATTTTGGGAATTGGGTTCCTGTGGGAATTCATTTCCCACCCTTCCCTAGGACCCAAACACCTGATGGAATCCAATTCCCATGGGCTGGATCCCCAGGAGCCATATGATCCTTAACCTTTCGTCCAAAATATAACATATAGACTACCTTACTCCAACATACTTCCACCTCTACCAAATCCTTGAGCATACTACCATCCTATTTGACTCGAGAATTCACCGATGATCCTTCACATTCTCTATATGGTACTAATCTTCCACCAGTCTCTTTGCAAAGGCTCAACATGCAATCTTGTTTTTGTATGAAAAATACTTCGGGTTCTTTCAAGATGCTTATTCAAAGTTTTGAAGTGCATCTTTTTGACAAACATTTCATACAAGTGATGGTTTTGAAAGTAGCATAAATTGAACCCTGCATCAGTCTACATTGTTGTCCATGAATCGAAGCAAGCAAATTCAATACCACTATAGCATCTTGCTGACCAAATCCTTGGCCACCATGAAGATAAATATAAGATCAGAACCACCATCAAGAAGCTACGGCCCAGGTTAGTCTTAGGGGCAGTGACAGGCAGGATGTGGGCCAGGGTCAGCCTAAGCCTGACTCATTTAATAAATGGCACAGAATCCAAGCCCAAGCCTGATTTGTGATCCGAGGTGATTACTAGGCCTGACCAATGAGCAGATATCCAAGCCCAGGCCCGGCCTGCCGACCAGACCCGACCCAACCCAATGAAGGACTTGAAGCCAACAACATTTTGCAAGGTTGCACACATCTCCACTACTAATGCAAGCATCCTTTAAGAGGGCAGGATCCTCGATCACACGTGGCATGATGTCAGAAGTTTCCTTATTCCATGCTTTTTGCTATTCGATGTATACTCTCTGTATGAAGTTATATGTTATTGGTAATTCCCTACTTTCCTTTTTCTTTAGTCAGTTTCCTTGTAGAAGGTCTAGATTGTGCTAAGATTAGAGATTTGATCAAATAAGGAAACCTTGTATGGTTAAACATTGTTGAGAGTTTTGTTTCTCAACAGTAGTATTGGGGGGAGAATCATGTGACTGGAGTAGAGAGCTGTT
This sequence comes from Magnolia officinalis, assembly GCA_021015155.1. Lineage (NCBI taxonomy): Eukaryota > Viridiplantae > Streptophyta > Magnoliopsida > Magnoliales > Magnoliaceae > Magnolia > Magnolia officinalis. Next base: position 67,851,291 of record JAJHSJ010000010.1, read on the forward strand.
GAGCATTGCGCTCAGTCTCTTCGACTATTGAAGTATTCTTCCTGCACAAGGGGTTATTTTCTTGCAACTTTGGTGTCTTGCTTGCTGGAAAAGTGGGCTGGGTCGGCCCACGGGTCAACCGGACTGACATGCTTCTGAGGCAGGTTTGGGCCAAGCTATATGGGGTAGTGGGTCGGTCTTGGGCTACAAAATGTCGCCCACTTATGTCAATGGCTCAGGTCAGATCACCCTAACAGACCCAGCTAGTCGATATAGGTATGAATGGGCTAGGACCTGGTAAAATAATATAGATAGTACAGAAAATATGTATGATGCATATTTATGTCTGTTTCCACTAACTAGGCTGCTGGACGTGCCTTAAGCCCTATATTCCATTTCAAAATCTCAGTTGGGTTGTGCAGGGTGGGGTTGATGAGCTTTGCAATTAAATAGGTCGGGTCAGGTCGGGCTTGAGCTTGGGCTTGATGAATTTTAAGTGGGTCAGGTCAGGTCAGGCAAAGGGTAATGGACCATAGGTCATGTCCGGGCCAGAATTCTTGGTCTGTTTCACAAATGGGTTGGGCTTGGGTTGACCAACCCGATGCATTGCCACACCTAATCTCATGGTTAATTTCTGTTTGAATCTGATTGCAGTAAGTGATATCAAGAGCTAGCTACGCTCTCAGAGTTTGATTGTTACTTTCCTTTCTTTCCACTTCCATTTTTTTTATTTCCCTTTCCCCTAACCCTGCTACAATTACAACTGCAGCACCCAATCACCATTATACCCCACAGATACCATACTATGGCAACCACTACCTTTTACAACCTTAAAAACCTTGAACCTACAGTAACCCTTAGCTATCTCCCAAAATCAGACCTAATCCCCGTATGCCAACCACACACCTATATCTTCACCTATCCTCACCCCACTGCCATTCACAGAGTCCATTACAACAAAATTCCAGACCCGAAATCCTCCACACCCCATATGCTCTATATACAGTCCCTCAGCCCATAGACCCAACCACTGTCTCATCCAATTTAAAAGGATCCTACTCCCTACAGTTCCCAAAAAACAAGCTCCAGCCCTTAATTACACCTCACAGGTTAAACTCAGCCCTTAATTACACCTTCAAATCTGTCCCTCTCAGCCATCACAATTTCAACCGAAGTTAGGACTATAACAGCCCATGCCAACCCCTATTTTGATACAAACTCTTATCCTTGAATCTATCCAAACCAGTACCTTTGAGGTCTAAACCTACCTTAGGTTTCACTATTCTCCTTTTGCTCACAACTCAAAGGAGTAGAAAAAACGCATGAATTTTTATTAAACTTCAATGAGAAAAAAACCCTACAAGGGGCGCCTATTTATAAGAAAACCCTATACCCCGAAACTCGCGCCATGTGCGCAACCTATTACTTGGCGACGTAGTAATAAAAAATAACAATTAATCAAAGTAATCTAAACCGTCCATGATACTCTAAATAACAATAATAAGCAAAACCTAAAATATGATATTAGTAGGCAATGATCATAAGAACCCATGATGGGCTTTAGATGGCTATCAGGCCCACTCCAACGAACCAAAACTCAGTCTTCTAACTAAGAGGCCCTCCCTGGACGTCGTCATCGATCTAGATCGATGGTGGGGTCGTCCACCTCCTTGCGTACGTGCGTAGGAGGGTGTGCATGTGCATGTGATGTCTCCATCAACTCTCCCTGGCTACGAAGATTTTGCCATTGGCGAAACAAAATTCTTGAACCGCTCCAAGATGTCAGGATCAAGTCTCTGAAGCTCCTTCTCAGTGAGCCACATACTGTCTGAAGCTGGGCGTGACTTCCACTTAACCAGGTACTTCTGAAACCCGCCGTCCGATGTTGATACTATCTGATGATCCAAAATATCTTCTATTTCCTCTCTGGATGTGAGAAGGTTATGTATGTGAGGTGGAGGCTGAGAAGAGGCCATGGGTTAAGGGACAAATCTGAGGAATCAGGATGGGTGGGCGAAGGGTTGGACAAAGTATCAGTGGTCCCCTGAAAAGTAACTAGATCTTCCACATTGAATGTGGAACTAATTCCCATAGAAGGTGGAAGATCTACCACATACGCATTGAGACCGTTTCGTTTTATAATTTTGAAGGGTCCAGCGCTACGCGCGTGTAATTTACAAACGCTCCCTGAGGATACCGCTTGGGCCTAATGCGGACCATCACAAAGTCCCTTACATTAAATTCCTTGAAACGTTTATGCTCGTCTGTAGAAAATTTGTAATGTTAATTACTAGTAATCTTTCGCCTGATTTCTTGATGCAATGAATGAATGTGATGCGCAAAAGACTCTGCAGACTCTGATGGCCTATGGGACAGTGACATAGGGACAAGATCAATACACTTACTAGGCTTATAACCAGTAACGACTTCAAATGGAGTTAAACCTATGGACCTATTGACAGAACTATTGAACACAAACTCGGTTATAGGTAGTACGGAGTCACATGTCCTAGTGTGCTCCCCCACTAAACGTCCGAGCAAACTCCCTAGGCTCCTATTAACCACCTCAGTCTGAGGGTGATAGGCAGAAGAAAATTGGAGCCTAATATTCATCATGTGTCATAGTGTCTTCCAAAGGTAACTCATGAATCGCACGTCCTGGTCAGACACTATGGTTTTTGGTAACCCATGTAGTTTGACGACCTCACTAAAGAATAGCTTAGCAACATGCGATGCGTCGAAGGTCTGAGAACAAGGAATGAAGTGGGCCATTTTAGAAAAACGGTCCACGACAACAAATATAAAATCGTGTTTCCGAATAGTCTTAGGGAGTCCAAGCACAAAGTCCATACTGATGTCCTGTCAAGGGATGAATGGAACTCACAAAGGTGTGTATAATCCTGTGTTTTTTTCCTTTGCTTTGCCAAGTACAACATTGCTATATAATTTTGGCCACGTCTCGCTTGAGGCTTGGCCAATGAAACCTATCCTCCACTAGGGCAATGGTCTTGCCTCGACAGAAATGACCCGCGACCCCTCCTGAATGTAACTCCCAGACAAGAAAATCACGGAGGGAGGTGCGTGATATGCACAAGCGGTCACTTCTAAACAAATATCTGTCTAAAATCAAGTACTCACTGTTAGCTCTTGACGGACTCTTTAACAACGACGCGTACACAACTCCAAAATCTGAACACTCAGAATAATCTTCTTTGATGCGCTCGAGGCCAGTGACTTCGACGCTCATGGAATTGCCTCGAGCGCATCAAAGAAGATTATTTTGAGTGTCTAGATTTTGGAGTTGTGTACGCGTCGTTATTAGAAAGTCTGTCAGGAGTTAGCAGTGAGTGCTTAATTTTAGACAGATATTTGTTTAGAAGTGACCGCTTGTGCATACCACGCACCTCCCTCGGTGATTTTCTTGTCTGGGAGTTACATTCAGGAGGGGTCGCGAGTCATTTCGGTCGAGACAAGACCATTACCTTAGTAGAGGATAGGTTTCATTGGTCAAGCCTCAAGCGAGACGTGGCCAAAATTATAGTGCAATGTCGTACTTGTCAACTGGCAAAGCAAAGAAAACAAAACACAGGATTATACACACCTTTGCCAGTTCCATTCATCCCTTGGCAGGACATCAGTATGGACTTCGTGCTTGGACTCCTCAAGACTATTCGGAAACACAATTCCATATTTGTTGTCATGGACCGCTTTTCTAAAATGGTCCACTTCATTCCTTGTTCTAAGACCTCCCATGTTGCCAAGCTATTCTTTAGTGAGGTTGTCAAACTGAATGGGTTACCAAAAACCAAAGTGTCTGACCGGGACATGCGATTCATGAGTTATTTTTGGAAGACACCATGACACATGATGAATACTAGGCTTCGATTTTCTTCTGCCTACCACTCTCAGACCGATGGTCAGACTGAGGTGGTCAATAGGAGCCTAGGAAGTTTGCTCAGATGTTTAGTGGGGGAGCACACCAGGACATGAGACACCGTACTACCTATAGCCGAGTTTGCGTTCAATAGTTCTGTCAATAAGTCCACAAGTCTAAGTCATTTTGAAGTCATTACTGGTTATAAGCCTAGGAAGCCTATTGATCTTGTCCCTATGTCACTGTCCCATAGGCCGTCAGAGTCTGCAGAGTCTTTTGCGCATCACATTCATTCATTGCATCAAGAAATCAGGCGAAAGATCACTACTAGTAATGAACATTACAAATTTTCTGCAGACCAGCATAAACGTTTCAAGGATTTCAATGTAGGGGACTCTGTGATGGTTCGCATTAGGGCCGAGCAGTATCCTCAGGAGGGCGTTTGTAAATTACACGCACATAACGCTAAACCCTTCAAAATTATAAAACAAAACCGTCTCAATGCGTATGTGGTATATCCACATTCAATGTAGAGGATCTAGTTACTTTTCAGGGGACCACTGATACTTTGTCCAGCCCTTCGCCCACCCATCCTAATTCCCCAGATCTGTCCCTTGACCCATGGCCTCTTCCCGACTTTTCTTCCCAGCCTCTACCTCACATACCTAACCTTCCCACACCCAGAGAGGAAATAGAGGATATTCTGGACCATCAGATAGTATCAACGTCGGACGGCGGGTTTCAGAAGTATCTGGTTAAGTGGAAGTCACGCCCAGCATCAGACAGTACGTGGCTCATCGAGAATGAGCTTCAGAAACTTGATCCTGACATCTTGGAGCAGTTCAGGAGTTTTGTTTCGCCAGTGGCGAAATCTTCGCAGCTAGGGAGAGTTGATGGGTACATCACGCACACATGCACACCCCCCTACGCACGTACGCAAGGAGGAAGACTCCACCATCGATCTGGATCAATGACGACGTCCAAGGAGGGCCTCCTAGTTAAAAGACTGAGTTTTTGTTCATTGAAGTGGGCCCGATTGCCATGTAAAGCCCACTATGGGTTCTTATAATCATGGGCCCACTAGTCTAATTAATCTCGTATTTTAGGTTTTGCTTATTATTGTTATTTAGAGTATCATGGACGGTTTAGATTACTTTGATTAGTTGTTATTTTTTATTACTTCATCGCCAAGTAATAGATTGCGCACATGGCGCGAGTTTTGGGGTATATGGTTTTCTTATAAATAGGCGCCCGCTTGTAGGGTTTTTTCCACATTGAAGTTTGATAAAAATTCATGTGTTTTTTCCACTCCTCTGAGTTCTGAGTTGTGGAAATCCAATTGGGTATGAAACCCTCCCTTCCTCCAAGGGCTGGCTACCGTGGTGCGAAGCCATATCTATCCCGATTCACCCCCATCTTCGACTATCCATACTTCTCATCTCTTACAATCATCTACGGCTCAATCCGCACCTAATTGCAGCAATTTTCCTCTTTACAGCAAAATTCCAGAATTTGGCCTTGCAGGAGGGCTAAATCTTCGGCGGAGCACCGCGCACAAACCGCACATCAGATCAAGCTGAAACTCGAGGGTTTTGGAGCCAACCCCTGGCCGATGAGACTTAAGGAGTCAATTTCCGAAACCGAAGCCCCCTCGCATGTGCGGCCAGGCCCCTGCGCACGTGAGTCAGGTCTAGCCCGCTATCCGGGCGCAAGGATTGTCGACAGGTTCCATTTTCTCACCTCTCATCCCTTACCCTAGATTGCATCAATTCCAATTTATTTGCCCCTTTTTCCCTAACCTTAGGGTTTTCTAGATTGAAACCTGCGAACCCCTTGGATTGGGAATATATTTTTGTACATGTGTGGATGACTATACTTCCCTTTGAGTATTGTTTGGTCCATAATTTTTAGTGATCCAGCCCTAACATGTGTAGGCCTTGACCCATATAGATTCCCCTTGCTTGAATGTTTGAACTTTTGTGTGGGACGTGGAATTTTTATGTGATTGTTTCTAAATTAGTATGATCTAAAGCCTGAGATCTTGCATATCATAGTTAATTTTCATGTCCTACATCATATAAATCAAAAGGTCCCTGTCAAATATGCTAGCCATGCATATATGGACTGGCTCGATCAAAAGACAAGGCACGATAGAGGGGCTAAACCGGCAGAAGAATTCTCTAGATGTTTGATCCAGAATGTCCAAATGGGCGGATTATTTTTCTATGAAACATGTTTCCTCTTAGGCTAAACGCGGGTTTCCTTTATATTTCAGTGATTCTCCACGTGAGGCCCACATTTCACAAGCTAGTAAGTGATTATGATCATCATCAATTTCCTCCTGATCCTTTTGAATGGCCTTTTGCTTGAATTTCAAACCATCCTTTTTTCGCATTGGTTATAACTTAAAATAACCACCCTTGTTAGATGAGAGAGATCTAGGATTAGTTTTTTTTTTTTTTTTTTAAATCCCGTCTTTGATGTAAAGTCCTTTATAAGGGACTTATAAGACTCAGTAGCATTCAGTCTTTGGTGAAGAAAACAAACACAAGAGGCGTTCCCTTAATATCCTGTGTACTGTTATGTGGATTGACAACAAACACTCTTGCAGATCTCTTTCCCTTATTTCTTTCATCTTCTTAATTTGTGCATGTTATCATGCTTGCCGTTAGGTTCGCATCAGAGTCCAAGGTTGGATTGTCCATGGCACCTCGAGGTTGAGGTTGCGGACAAGCAGCCACTGATGCACATCCACCAGTCAATCCATGTGAAAAAAGATATTTTGCGCATGAGAAGGCAAATCAAGTAACCTATCCAGCACTAGGCACAATACGAGTTGGTGTCTTATGTCGACAGAGATTCAGGTTTTTATTGGAGGAACTAGAGAATCCCTTTCATCACTAAGTGCCAGGAGGTGTATGAAAAAGAAGATAGTAGGGAGGCAGAGGCTATCATCCTGAAGACTAAGAGGCGTGAACTTGGAATCAAGCTTTATTTTCCTGAGTTCCATCATCGAGAAGGTTGATCACCGATCATCACCTAGGCTAGAATGAGAAGGTGATGAAAGAGACATTCTTACCTCACAACTACACTCAGACCTTGTATTAGCAATTGCATGAAACGAGGCAAGGAGATTGCAATGTGGATTCTTACATGGAAGAGTTCAATCAATTGACCGCACGTAATGACCTAGCTGAGAGGGACGAACTTAATGCTTGTTACACGGGTGCTTGCAGCCTTCGATACGAACAACTATAAGTAGAAAATGATTTTATGATTATAGTGTGGAGAAAAGAGGAGAAGAGTGAGAGAGAAGAAGAAGAAAGATGAGAGTTTAGGGAAAATGTTGTGTTGGCTAACATGCCCTAACACACAATGTTTATTAGAATAGAGCGTATAGTACACTGCAGAAGAAGAGGAAAGTGTGCACATGCACTTACATTAGAAGAGCCACTAACCACACACACCATACAACACTCTCTAGACTACATTCCATATAGACCATTGCCAAAGCCTACCAAATGGCATTGATGATCAAGTCCCATCAATCTCGAGTGGGAGCACAAAGCGATACACCATGAAACAGATTTGGCTGCTCATCTGTCAGATCTACCAACACCTATGACAATAAAGAACCTGATCATGCAGGCCCTACTTGATCATCTAAAGAATCACTTGCAAGGAAACCATCTGCGCCACCAACAGCTACATCAAGCGACCATGGTTAAATCCTTGAGTAGGTGACACCGAAGACAGCAGTGGCAGCTTCTGGTATTTTAAGTGTGCCTATCCAAGCCATGAGGCCTTTACATGTAAAAAGAAGCCAACTTACCAAGAAGAAGCAAGCAACTGATGGTGGAAAGAAATTGCAACCCTTTGTATGGTGATTATGGAGATGAAGACGAGGATAAGGTGAACTATAATGATGAAGGAGAGGCTTTGGTGTTGATGCTGAAACATACTGACGTTAGGGATTGGTTGCGGAGTAGCATCTTCCATACAACTAGCACTGTAAACAGAAAAATCTGCAAAGATAATCGTAGATAGTGGCAGTCGCGAGAATGTGATCTCACAAGAAGCGACCGAGAAGCTGAACTCAAAGGCAGAAAAACACCCTCACCCTACAAACTGTCTACAATCACCAAGGAAAACCAAATAACTGCCTCCAAATGGTGTGTTCTTGATTTTTCATTGATAAAAAAATTACGTCAATCAAGACCAATGTGATGTTGTTGCCATGAATGAATGTTGCATTCTCTTGATTAGGCCTGGCAATACGACTGATGTGCCGCGCACAGCAGAAGGAAGAACACATACTAGGAAAGATGGACTGAAGATCATGGTGGGGCCTACAAGAGGAATTTCTGCCTAAGCCTAATAGAGGAGAGGGGGAAAAGCTCCGCCATGCCTACTTCCACAAAAGAAGCCCAAAGGAGTAAGGAAGTGTCAATCGGGTCCCTTGTTGGCATGATTACTGGTAGAGATGTAGTAGATGGCCAGCTAGATCTATCCTATGGCATGCCGCTTCGTGCTCCGACTCAAGATTAATGAGACTAAATCATTAAAGCTATATAATACGTTTTGGTGATGATCCAAATGAGATGTAGTTGTAGTTCATCTCAAAACAAAGGCCTAGAGAACCTACAAATTCAACTTAAGCCTAGCCTTTAAGTGGGTCAGTAGGTCGACCTGCATTGCCATCTCTAGTCAGTGTGACAAAGCTAGCAGTAGACAAACGCTTTCCCTATGCCCTAATACATAAAACTGTTTAACCTACACAACTGAGACAAGCTCATGATAACCCCATCCAACCTGCACAACTGATACATAGATATCTGTAAGCCATTGTTATTTTATTTTTCTTTAGATGATATACAACAGAAAACATTTCTTGCTAAAAATATAAGAATAAACAAGAAATATGTAATCAAACATAGAAAAATGAAAAGAACAATGATGCTAAAATTTCCTTACTTCTGCGAGTGCGCTTTTTGTACAAGATGCGGTAACCGCATTCACGACATTGAATCACATCACCTGGCTTCAATGTGTTCTCCGTTCCACAATCTAAACATCAAGCAAAAAAACATCAAGTTTTTCAGAAATGAAAAAGAAACAGAACAATCAAAAACATGAATCATGGACTCTTGGGTTAAATAGGCAGAAAATGCTTCTCCCTTGATGAATGGAAACTTTTCAGAATTACCTCCACAGATGTAGCTCACTGGTTCGGGCTGCGGATCCATTGATCGATAGACAAGAAGTTAGGGTCCTGAAAAGAAGAGGAAAAACCAGGGTTCAATAGAGCCAAAGAATCTAACAGAAGCAAAATGAAAAAAAAAAAAAAAAGTGAAATTTTAGAGCAAAAACGTTATTAATAAAACAAAGAAAATAGGAGATGATAAATAGAGAAGAAAAGCAAGAAAGGTAGACCAATTGGAAATCAATTGGGAAGTAGCAATTAAGTGGGGGAGAGAGAGAGAGAGGAGAGAGAGAGAGAGAGAGAGAGAGAGAGAGAGAGAGAGAAGAGAGAGAGAGAGAGAGAGAGAAGAGGAGAGAGAGAGAGAGAGAGAGAGAGAGAGAGGAGAGAGAGAGAGAGATGTGAAAATTTTGCGATATGGGTCTTCCTTGCAATACCATCCAATTCGACTTTCAAAACATTGATGTGATACTAGTCTGTATGGGCACTCTTGATTTGTGTTCAATTGGGGCCTCTTTGGTTGACTTTCAGCAAGTCAAGTTGATAGAGAACATTCTTATCAAATAATGGTCTGGCACGCCATTATATACACATCCACAACCAGAAAAAGAAAAAGGATAGATCCATGAATTTCACATTTAAACATTACGGTCCTGTTGAGAGCTAGTAGAAGAGTCATTTCACATATTGGTGTTGTAAGAGGGAAGACTTGGTGGACCCCCTTGCCTTTTTTTTCTTTTCTTTTTTCTATGTATGCATTCATTTAGTTTAATAAATTCATCCCTATCCATCTGAAAAAGCAAAAGGGGAGTTATTTGAAACTCTGGTTGCGTGTGATGCTTGACCCGCAGGCACTTCCAAATGGTACACACAACATACATTAACTCCAATTAAACCAGCTAGCTTGTGAACCACACTATCTCCAAGTTATATTCCAAAAATCAGATTGCTTGCACAATCCTAACCTCTGATTTGTGGACACTTATTTGTTGACATCCACAAAATGTCTACTAATCTGATAGTCACATAATCAAATAAGCTCAGCTTCTGTTTAGCAATACATCTAACCTGATACACATAATTTGGACAGCTTAATTTAAGTTACTAGTATGACAAGTGTACTTTCTAAGTTATTTACACGTATCAAACACCTCGAAATTAAAAAGAAAAATAACTCGTGCACAACGTATGCAAATTCTAAGCAATTTCTCTGTCCCTGAGTATCATAATCACACCCTCCCAGAGTACCAATGTTCTCTTTGGCACCAAGGTTACTTTCACTGATGTGGGAGAAACAACTTAAAGCGCATGCAATCCATGCCGTCTATCGTGTAGAGATCCCTTTATTAGGTCCTGATTCCAAAACTCAGGATGACGCAACACTCAGGTGCACCCCCAATATATATATATATATTATATATATATATATATATATATATATATATATATATATATATATATATATAGACACACACACACCTAAAATCTCCAAATTCACATGGCATGCCCTCATGAGTTTTAGAATACTGTGATTTTCGGCTTATTATTTCATACCGACAATCAAATGAATGGATTGGGCACCACGGCAGTCCTATGCAAAACTAATAGTGGACGACATTCCATCCCAACTTTTTCCTGCAGCGTGGCCTACCTGAGTGTTGGATGATCGTGATTTTTGGATCCAATGGTTAAAATGACGCAGCTTAGCTGATGGACGGAGTGGATCTCATGAAGGTTCCAACGAAATAGCTCTCAGTTTCTGAAAGTAACCCGGTAGAGTTGGTAGAGTTACCCTAGAGCTGCTCTTATATTTTAACCTAAAACCCTTTTTTTTACAAGTAAGAACTGTTCGCCTACAACCAGCTGCTTGCTAATCTGGCAAGGCAGCCCATCTCTGCACGAACGTGTCACTCGTGTATGGCAAGACGTGCGGTGTAGACGGTGGGCCCAAGCCAGTCCACCCATTAGGTGGACCCCACCTGTGACCTTTGATTCTGATCGGTGGACCTTAGGGTATACTATCTGCAAGTGATTTAAATTCTCGTCCGAAACGAACACGAATCGCCCGATACAGGGCGATATCGGCGGTGAACGATACTAAGCAAACAAGCAAGAAGTGAGAGAGAGAGAGAGAGAGAGAGAGAGAGAGAGAGATCTACCCTTCGATTCGAGAGAGAGAGAGAGAGAGAGAGAGAGAGAGAGAGAGAGAGAAATCTACCCTTCGATTCGAGGACGGCACTCGGCGTTGAAGAGAGAGAGCGAGAGAGGGGGGGAGGGAGGGTTATATAGGGGCGCGGCTTCAGTGCATCCCAGGATACACCGAGGTCTGCGGATCCCTGTCGGACTAACAGTGATGTATTTTCCTTGCATCCACGCCGTCCATCCGTTTTGAAAGATTATTTGATTACATGATACAAAAAATAAATAAAATCTATATCAAAAGGTGGACCACACCATAGGAAACAGTATTGATTGCATACCAACCGTTAAAAACTTCTTGGGAGTAACTGGAATGTTTATTTTCGATCCAACCTGTTGATAAGGTCACAAAAATCTGGATGAAGGGACCACACAAAGATCAGCTTAATCCAAAACTTTTGTGGCCAACGAGATGTTGTTAATACTCAGTCACCGTTGTTTCTTGTTTATTGTGGTCTAGTCCACCGATCTGCTTCAGTTTTCGTATAATGCCATTATGTCAAAACTGATGGACGGCATGTATGTAAAGAAGATACATCACGGTGGGCCCCACAGTCAAGGATCCACCGTCGCGGCCTGGGTATATACGAAGGCCGAACCGGATGAAATCGGATTGCGTACTGAGTTACTCGGTAGGCTCTTATCGTCTGAGTAAACTCTGTTGGGCATACCGTGAATGTATCTGGTCTATCCACGCCGTCCATCCATTTTTTCATCTTATTTTAGGGGTTGAGACCAAAATTTAGGCATACCCAAAGATCAAGTGGACCATACCATAGGAAAAAGTTGGAATAATGATTTCCACCGTTGAAACCTTTATAGGGCCCACAGTGATGTTTATTTCTTAATCCAACCTGTTCATAAGATCCAAAAAAAACATAGATGAAGCGAAAACACAAATAAAATCTTGATCCAAAACTTCTGTGGCTTCCAAGAAATTTTCAACGGTAGATGTTCAGTTCACACTGTTTCCTGTGGTGTGGTCCAATTGATCTGGATATACTTAATTTTTGGGGTTAATCTATAAAATTATATTCTAAAGTGGATGGACGGAGTGGATAAAATACATAAATCACGGTGGACCCCACAGAGTTTACTCAGAACGCAATCCGCTTCCGAGCCGGATGCTCGACAACGAAGCGTAGCAACTCAGTACCCTAAGCGTACTGAGAAAACTCTGTGAGGCCCACCTTCATTTATGCATTTTATCTAACCCGTTAATCTATTTCACCAGATAATTTTAGGGCTTTACAAAAAAAATGAATCCTATAAAAATATCAAGTGGACCACACCAACATAAACAGTGTGGATTGAGCTTCTACCGTTGAAAAGTTCTTGGTGGCCACAGAAGTTTTAGATCAAGCTGATATTTATTTTTTCCCTTCATCCCTTTCTGTTTAATCTTATGAACATGTAGGATGAAAAATAAAGATCACTGCGTGCCTTAGAAAGGTTTCAACGGTGGAAATCAATACTTCCACTGTTTCATGTGGTATGGTCCAGTTGAGGTGTGGATATACTTCAATTTTGATCTCAACGCCTAAAATTATCTTTAAAAACGGATGGACGGCGTGGATAAACTAAATAAATTCACAGTGGACCCAACAGAGTTTACTCAGTACTATAAGAGTACTCACTACTCAGTAACTCAGTACGCAATCCGATTTCCTTTTGAGCTATGTGGGACCCACTAATTGTATATGTGAAATCTACTCCTTCCATTAGGATCACGTGGGGCTAGTATGCAATCAACGCCGGAAGAAAAGAAAAAATAATGTAGATCCACAAGTAACGTGGGCTACACGGCAGGGAACGTTGGGAATGGAATGCAAACCATAGGTTTGTGTGTGGGCCTACCATGCTATATATCTTTCATCAAATCCGTTTATCGCGTCTAAATCTCCAGGATGAAGTGAATCTACAAAATTCGATCTTATTCAAAACTCATACGGGCCACACAACATGAACTTGTTCTTGGAGTAATATTACATTTTTTTCCATTACTGCGGCCCATCGGAGGTTTAATCACGCTTATATTTTGTTTGTACGGTTAAAATAAGGATCTCACCTGATGGACGGGGTGGATTTGCATATACAAGATAGTACGCTCCATATAGATTTGTTGTGTTTGCCTATCTGAGTAAAACGCGTGTAGAACGTTCTGGTCAACCGAGACCGGCTCGGCTGCAAAAGTCCTTGTACGGCTGGAATCCTCTACAACACCGGGCGAGGATTAGATACTGACAATGTCAGTAGCCAAATCGCTAGTGAAGTGACGTCACCAAGCTCTGTGGACCCCACCATGATGTATGTGTTGTATCCATACCGTCCAACCAGCTTTAGAAATCATTTTATATCATGGGAAAAAGAATGAGATAGATCTAAAGTTCAAGTGGACCCACCACAGAAAACCGTGGGATCAGTCACACTCACCGTTGAAACATTTATAGGGCCCACGATCATGTATTTTTTTAGATCTAATCTATTCATAAGTTAACATAGATATATATGAAGTGAAAAAAAAAATATAAGCTTGATCGGAAACTTCTGTGGCCCCTAAGAAGTTTTGAACGGTGGATGTCACTATCCCCCACTGTTTTCTATGGTGGGGTCCACTTGAAATTTAGATCTATCTGATTATATTTCTCATGCCATAAAACGATCTCTCCAAATGGATGGACGGTATGGATACAATACATGCATCATGGTGGGGTCCACATAGCATGGTGACGTCACCTTGTCAGTATCTAATCTGCGCCCTACAACACCACCTGTTCATGCAGTGGTAAAAATCACTAGGTCCACTGGGCCCATTGTATTATGAAATCCACTCCATCTATCAGGTTCTATCCATGATTTAGGTGGGCCACACCACGTGGAATAATGGGATGGGATGCCAACCATAGATGTGTGTATGGGGCAGGTTTGTAATGAAACGGTTAATCAGGCATAATTCACAAGATGAAGTGAAAGTAGTCTTTATCTAGTAAATTTGACAATTTTGTCCTTGCTGATCATGTTTACCTTATTTTATATGAAATCGGACTGTGGGCCCATCATGAGTTATGTGTCTTATCCACACCGTCCATCTATTTTATCAGATTATTTTAGGCATGGTACCAAAAATTGAAGTATATCCAAAGTAATTACTCGACCTCCCATACCTCGGCCCAGATGGGCGTGGTCCATCACAGACCTATTTGATACTCTGCCTGTATATAACACTTGCTACACAGTCACTTAGAAATAGTACATGTAGCATAAATTAACCCAAATCAAACTGTGGAACCCACTGTAATTAAGTTGTAACATAAAAATCAGGTTGATTAGACAGTGTTAACCTCTGATTGTAGGACACTTGTTTTTTGAACCATTGGACAATTTTCATTTCTGACCGTCGAATAAGTGTCCATCAATCTAATATTTTGATAACTAAATAAGAGTAATTTTTGGTTCATGATACATGGCGCACATAAACAATTTAATTTGAATTATTTATATTCCACATAAGCTATTTCTCAGTAATTCCTAACTGCCTGCGTATCATTACATTACACTCTGCCAGAGTATCAAAGCATTATTCAAAACAAAAAACGGGTTAACAGTCAGGAAATCAGTAAGTGTAAAATGGTCAAAGGCAATCTCAGCCGTCCACATCAGTGTTTCTAAACCATCCATTTCTTTGCACATGGGTGGCCTATGTGCAAGCATCTGGACACGTGTGTGCCGGACGCCTTCAGACGGCCGACGGTCATCTTTCCAAAAGATGATCTGTCCAAACTGCACTTCCCTACTTCAAAACTGTAGAAGCTTACAGGAATACAAGCAAATCCATAGCCAGACAGTATCACTCTATTTAGACAAGCAAATCCATAACCAGACAGTATCACTCTATTTAGACAAGCAACTCCATAGCCCAAGGACTCCAAAAAATAAACCCAACCAAATCCTTCAAACAAAAGCCAAGGGTGCGATTAGCACACCACATATTGAGAAATTTCATGATCTGGTGTAGCCAAACGTGCCATATGGTAATTGCAATTTGGTTATTTTCACTCGCAAAAAGTTCATGTGTTCGCAGTTTGTGCCTTCCCTCTCTCCTAATAGTGCACGGGAATCTACTCATTTCAAAATGGGTTTTCAAATGCAGTTTGAAATGCTTGCTAGATTCTCATCAACGGCCTCTAAATGGTGGGAGATGTGTGTATGATAACTGTCAATGCATGTTGTGTGCATTGCAAGCCATGCAGTATCACTCTAGCTGGCTACAAATTGCAATTCAATTCAACAGTGCATCCAAACACACCTTGAAGCATGATTCAATCGGGAGAACAATCAACAGTGCATTGAAACACACATTGGGCAGAAATCTACTCATTTCAAAATTGGTTTTTGAAAATTTGCAGTTTGAAATGCTCGCCGGCGCCTCTAAATGGTGGGAGGTGTGCACAATAATTCTCAATGCGTGTTATGTGCATTCCAAGTCATGCAACATCACTCTGTTGGACTAGAAATTGCAATTCTATTCAACAGTGCATCCAAACACACCTTGAAGCATCATTCAATCAGAAGAATAATCAACAGTGCATCCAAACGCACCTTTTGGGCAGGAATCTACTCATTTCAAAATGGATTTTTGAAAATTCGCAGTTTGAAATGCTTGCTAGATTCTCACCAACCACCGCCTCTAAATGGTGGGAGATGTATGCATGATAATTCTCAATGCATGTTGTGCAACATTGCGAGCCATGCAATATCACTCCATTGGACTACAAATTGCATTTCAATTCAACCGTGCATCAAAAGACACCTTGGAGCATGATTCAATCATGAGAACAATCAACAGTGCATCCAAACACACCTTGGGTGGAAATCTAATTGCAAAATGGGTTTTTGAAATTTTGTAGTTTGAAATGCATCCTAGGTTCTCACCAACCACTGCCTCTAAGGTGCATGATAATTCTCAATGAGCGTTATGCGCATTGCAGGTCATGCAGCATCACTCTGTTGGACTAGAACTTGCAATGCATTGCAAGTCATGCAGCATCAGTCTGTTGGACTAGAAATTGCAATTCAATTCAACAGTGCATCCAAACACACCTTGGAGTATGATTCAATCAGAAGAATAATCAACAGTGCATCCAAACACACATTGGGCGGGAATCTATTCATTCCAAAATGGGTTTTTGAAAACTCGCAGTTTGAAATGCTTGCTAGATTCTCACCAACCGCTGCCTCTGAATGGTGGGAGATGTGTGCATGATAATTCTCAATGCACATTATGTGCATTGAAAATTATGCAGTATCACTCTATTGGACTAGAAATTGCAATACATTGCAAGTTGTGCAGCATCTCTACTGGACTAGAAATTGCAATGTATAGCAAGTCATGTAGCAGCACTCTATTGGACTAGAAATTGCAATTCAATTCAACAGTGGACATCTCTCTCTCTCTCTCTCTCTCTCTCTCTCTCTACAATTTGTGTTTCCCCAACTGCATCGAGAGGATGAAGGATACCAGAGCCAATATAAAAAAGATATTGGCAACGGCATCAATTCAAGAGGATGAAGGAAAGGTATCACCGGTCAAGGGGTGGTAGTTTGATCCGCTATCGGCAACGGCATTGAGAGAACAGGCAGGTAGAGAAGAAGATCGTCCTCTAGGTTACAGTCCACCTCTTCCTAGTACCGAGACCGCTCTTCACCTCCATCCAGGAATTTTCAGGAGGCCTCAGAGATCCCCAACCATGCAAGCTTCAGAGGGGATTCTCGAGATCTAAACGGGGATTTTGTGTGGGAATATTCAGGCGTTAGTAGAAGAGGTTCGAGATCCCGAAGAGGGCCAGATAAGGTAAGACCTGACTTTAAAGGTAAGAAGATTGCAGATGAGGTTTTTCCCATGGCCCTGCAGATTACAATGGCGGAAGGCGAACCTCTTCCCATTCTCAAGGAATATGGAAGAAGGTGATCTCGAAGAAGAAGCTTAAGAAACACTGAGGCCATCTACTGGGAGTTGATACTCTGAGAGAAGTTGTCATCCCAGGGTAAGAGGGTCAGCTACCATCCGAGGGTTCGCGTTTGTTAAAATGAATGAAGATTCAAAGCTGCTGCGAGTTGTTAGAGGGATACAAGGTCAGAAGTTCTATGGAAGGCAGATGAGAGTTAACATTGCTCATTACGGCCCTGAGAGTGTTAACCTTGAGCAGAGAGGTGGCGTTCCTCAACCACCACCCCTTCTTCTCCACTTCCCCAACCCTCTCAGTCTATTTCAGCAGTTAAAAATTCAGAAGGGGGCCATCAGTCCTAGTTAGGGTTGTACACGAACCGAGTTAGCTCGGTTAGCTCGTTCGACTCGGCTCAAAAAAGCTCGATTCGACTCGGTTCGAAAATGAGTTCGAGCCAAGTCGAGCTGAATTTTTTAGCTTGAAAAAATTTCGAACCAAGTTCTAGCTTGCCCGAGCTTGACTCGACTCGAATCGAACCCCAACTCGAATCGAACTCGGATCGGACCAGTTCAGTGACTCGGTTACTTTGATATTGATGTTGCTCACCAAGTGTTTGATGAAATGACTCAATGAAGTGTCGCCTGGTGGCAAGGAAGGTATGTATATGAAACAAATACCATTTTTTCTTGATTTTGATGTTGCCTACAAGGTGTTTGATGAAATACCTGTAAAACCGTTGTTGTTGTTTTACATACAGTGAGAATTTGAAGGTGCGGTCCATGTGTTTGTAAAAATGCTGCACAGGCGAACTCGGCTCTATCTTGGCTCGAACTCGGCTCGAATTGGCCCGCCGAGTTGGCCAATTAGGCTCAAGGACCAAGTCGAGCCGAGTTCGAGCTGGGGTCAGCTAGTGGCCGAGCCGAGTCGAGCTGTGCCAAGCTCGACTCGGTTCGACTTGTGTACACCTCTAGTTCTAGTCCCCATCTTTGTTCTGTCCACAGCCTCTGAAGCCCTGAAATGGAGTCTGGTTGTTTCCCTGCGAAGGGGTTTTTCCTTCCCTAACTTGGAGGCTTGGTTTCTGTTTTACTGTAATTTGGGCAAAGATGACATCTTATTTAGGCATCTTAATCCGTCGGTGGTTTGGGTTTCTCTCCCCTCTCTCACAGACATTGTTAGGGTTAGTGTTGAAGAATGGTGGGTGTGTTGATGTCAAGTTTAATTTCTTGAGAATTCCCCTCAAATTGTGGTTTGAAGAATTTTTCATAGCCTTACGTTCTTGCCTCGGTGAAGTTATCTTGATCAATCAAGCAACTGAGCGGTGGGAGGAACTCCACTCTGCTCGGCTGTTAATCCGACTGAAGCAATCAGAGGTCCCCTCTGCTGTGAAGATCATCATCAGAGAGGTTTTCATTGTCATTAGGGTTATCCGGAAGGGTGTAGACCAGAATCCGATCACGGAGGTAGTCGGGAATCCTGTTAATGGTGCATTCTCTTTGGTCCGGAGTTGGATGTCCCGGCTATGGAGCAGACGAGAACTCAGTTTCTGATGTCCCGCGGACCACAGGTGGGGGCTAATCTCACATGCCATACGTGTAATCCTTCTCTAGCGTTGATTCCTGCTTGCTCCAGTGCGATAGAGATATGTCGAGGCAATGACGTCAATGTGCCTTGGGAGTCACAGTTCCAATTGATGGAATCCCACCCCATCCCGACTCTTGGGTTCATATCGTCTCGTCCTTTGGTGATATTTTCACCAACCCTTTAGGTGATCAGATATTTTTGGGAGGGGGGAGTTTGCCTCTTCTCGCAACAAGATCTCGACGAGATTACCAGCCTCGATTCTTGCTCTGCCTTTTTTGGTTGTGGCGTTGAGCTCAAGATGGCCCTCATCAACTGGCGTAGCCATGTGTCCTCCTAAGAGGCCAACTGAGATTGAAGGGAGGTAGGTGCCATTACATGGCGAGGTTACGTGTCCACCTCTGGTGGTTTTCGAGCCCGAGGGTAGGACAACCGCCCCCCATTAGTCAGAGGCTATGCCAGGTGGTGCTCAATTCTCATCTCCCGATGCCTACTGTAACAGGGCGCCTTTATTGGTGGGGGCTAAGTGTCATATCGATAAGGAAGCTGGAGATGTGGTGGGGTACGATTTTCTAAAAGATATTTCTTCGGAAGACATGGTACAAGAGATTATCCTCCTCGAGCAGCTACCCCCCTCTCAGACCCGTGTCAGCAATCGAGAAGGTTTGCTTCCGACCCTGTTGAAGATAACTCGACTCGACTCAAAGAATCCCCCTATGAGGTGAGATCTTTCATCTTTGACGAGGACCTCTTAGTTTTAAGTGTTGGAAATGAGGTCGCTCATTTTGACACGTTTCCCTCCGGTGATGATTTCCCCTCTATTAATCCTTCTTCGGGGTTTATGCTAGGTGAAATTGAGTCTGCCCCTTCCCACAACATGGCTACACTTACATCCTTTTTTGAGTATGAAGTTTTCCATACCCCTCCCTCCTCACCCATTCCCCTTGATTCTTCTTTGTCATCTTCTTTCCAAATCAGATCTATGGCTATTATTGTTGCTCCTTCTGTGGTCCCTTCCCTCGCTTTAGTGGAAGACCCGAAGATTTCTCTTTCCCTTGCTTTTAATCAGGATTCCTTAGGGGTTGCCTTGGAAGTCTCCCCACTGAGGCTAGCTTTGCTTTGAATAATGAAATGCTTTTCCAGGATCCTATTCCTCTTCCCCTGCTTATGATCACCAGGAGGTTATGGATGGTTTCATTGCGTCGATCAAGGAAAAAAGGTAAGGGAAGCAATCTATCACGTTGGAAAGCTTCTGACGATCCCCTAGGAGGTACTGGATGGTCTTGTTGAGTCGATCAAGAAAAAAAGATGGGTAAGGGAAGCAGTAAATCACGTTGGAAAGCTTTTTGGCGTTGTTTTTGGGAATCAGGGTGAAGATTATATCACCCTTTACAAGTTGGTAGTTGAAAGAGGTCTCCAAGTTTCATTATTTGAAGAATCCCCGTTTGAGGTGAGCTCTTTCATCTCTGACGAGGACCTCTCAGTTTCAAGTGTTGGAAATGAGGTCGCTCACTTTGACATGTTTCCCTCCGGCGATGATCTCCCCTCTGTTAATCCTTCTTCGGGGTTTTTGTTGGGTGAAGTTAAGTCTGCACCTGCCCACAGCATGGTTACGCCCTTTTTCGGGTTTGAAGTTTTCCATACCCCTCCCTCCTCACCCATTCCCCTTGATTCTTCTTCGTCCTCTTCTTTTCAAATTGGGTCTATGACTATTATTGTTGTTCCTTCTATGGTCCCTTTCATCGCTTTAGTGGAAGACCTGGAGATTTCTCCTTCCCTTGCTTTTAATGAGGATTCCTTAGGAGTTGCCTTGGAAGTTTCCCCACTGAGGGCTTCCTTTGTTTTGAACAATGAAATGCTTTTCCAGGATCCTATTCCTTTTCCCCTACTGACAATCCCCTAGGAGGTTATGGATGGTCTAGTTGAGTCGATCAAGAAAAAAGATGGGTAAGGGAAGCAGTCTGTCACGTTAGAAAGCTTCTAATGATCCCCTAGGAGGTTATGGATGGTCTCATTGTGTCGATCAAGGAAAAAAGATGGGTAAGGGAAGCAGTTTGTCACGTTGGAAAGCTTTTAGGCGTTGTTTTTGGGAATCGGGATGAAGATTATATCACCCTTTACAAGTTGGTAGCTGAAAGAGGTCTTCAAGTATCTGTCTCTGGGATTCCTATGCCAGCTCCATCAAGGCCTCTCGTTGGTAACAGAGAACTTATCAATATTGGGGGACACCTGGAAGGCAATCTGGAAGCCTTGCCAAGAGCTTTGAGGAAAGGGGGAGGACCTAGCCTTGTTCATCCATGAAGATCTTATCTTGGAACGTTAGAGGCTTAAGCTGCCTTCATAAGTGGTCTCAGACTCTCAAGTGAAGGAGGTGTGCTCCCATTCCAAAGCTAAGTTGTTTGTTTTCCAAGAAACTAAATTACAGTCCATTGACAGAGGCATTGTTAACTCAATTCGAGGGAGAAAAGGAAAGGGTTGGGTGGCCTTAGATGCTATTGGATTGGCAGAGGGGATCCTAGTTATATGGATTCCTCTAGTTGGACCAAGGAAGACTACTTTTTAGTCCAGTTCTCAATTTCCCTTATTCTTATAGAAATATCCTCTAGGTTTATATGAGTCTTTTGTTGGGGTCTATGGCCCTTCCAGACCTTCCCTCCGTCCCTCGTTTTGGGAAGAGCTATCCTCCATTGGGGACAAATGGCCTCTTCCCTGGTGCAATGCTGGTGATTTTAATGTAGTAAGATTTATCCATGAAAAACTTAACGGTTCTCGCTTGTCATCCTCTATGAGAGGATTCTCGGACTAGGTTAACAAACATGATCTAGTGGACCTTCCTATGGGGGATGTGAAACATACCTGGTCAAATGGCCGAACCCCCCTTGCTATGTCGCTTCTAGACGAATTTATGGTGTCCCCGGAGTGGGGTCCACCATTTCTTGTTTGCCCAGTAGAGAAGCTTGCCTAAACCAATGTCTGATCATTGCCCTGTACTTTTGGAGGTTGAGGAAATTAACTGGGGCCCAAGATCCTTCAGGTTTGAGCTAGCATGGCTCAAAGTTGAAGGCTTTGCCTCCTTAACTAAGGATTGGCGGGGATCTTCTCAAGTTGAGGGTTTTTTAGGGTTCGTTCTGTTTAAGAAATTGTAGATGTTAAAGATTAAACTAAAAGCTTGGCATCGGGAGGTCTTTGGCGGCAAGGAATCCCGAATGTCGTATATCCTCAGTTTGATTCAAGAGATTGATATTAAGGAGGAAGAAGGTCAGTTGTTGGAGGATGATCTTTCAATAAGAGATAAGTTAGTTATCGATTATTGTGCAAGGCCAAAAGAAGAGGAAATAAAGTGGCATCAATGATCCCGGGCACTGTGGCTCAAAGAAGGTGATCGGAACACGAAGTTTTTTTTATGGCATAGCCAGTGCCAGGGTGCGATCTAACTCTATTTCCTCTTCAATTGTCAACGATGAGAAGATTTCAGACAAAACAAGGTATATGTGATTCAGTAGTTGCTTTTTATTCGAATTTACTAACTTCCGAAGCCTTTTCCCGCCCCCAGTTAGACAATCTCCAGCTCCATTCCATAATCCTAGGATGATGTCGAATCCTTGGAGAAACCTTTTGATATTGATGAGGTTAAGACTGCCGTTATGGATTTGGAATGGGGTAAAGCTCTAGGACCTAATGGTTTCCCCTTAGCCTTCTTCCAAGTTTTTTTGGGAACTGATCAAATCTGACTTGTTTAACTTTGTGTCCGACTTTGGTAATTTGAATAGATTACCTTCGAAAATAGGGTGCACCTTTTTGGTTTTGATCCCGAATGTGGAAGGTGTTGTCCGCCTGAAAGATTTCCGCCTCATTACCTTGTTGGGTAGCACATACAAAATCATTTCTAAAATATTGAGTATGGGGCTTAGGGTCGTGATCCCAAAAATTGTTTCCCCTTTTCTAAAGTGCTTTGTCCATAGGAGACAGATTTTGCATAGCGTTCCAATGAATGCATTGACTCCTACCAGAGGGTTGGGAAGTCCAGGATTCTCTATAAACTTGATTTCAAGAAAGCCTATGACCATGTTGAATGGTCCTTTCTAGACTATATGTTGTCCAAAATGGGATTTGGAAAAAAATGGAGGAAGTAGATCAAGGTCTGCATTTCCTCTCCCCGCTTTTCTGTCCTTATTAATGGTTTGCCTTTTGGCTTCTTCAGAGCCTCCTGGGGTCTTAGACAAGGTGACTCCTCGTCTCCTTTCCTCTTTGTGATTGTCACAGAAGCTCTTAGTAGAATGTTACTGAAGGGTCTGGAAGAAGGTCTTTTTCAGGGTTTTCAAGTGGAGAACTTTCCTCAACAAATCTGCCACCACCAGTTTACATACGATACTCTTCTTTTTTGCGAAGTTGATGATTCAATGGTGAATTTTCTGAGTATGTCTATCTGTTGGTTCAAAGTTGCGTCTAGTTTAAAGGTAAATTTATTTAAAAGTGAATTATTCATGATCAACTTACCCTCGGTATCTTTGGCTTCTTTGGCTGATTCCTTCGGTTGTAAGGTAAGCTTTGTTCCGACCTTTTATCTTGGTCTCCCCCTTTGTTTTGGTAAACCTGTGTTATTTTTGTGGGACAGGATTATAGAAAGAATGGAAAAGAAATTGTCTCACTGGAAATGTCAATTACTCTAGTTGGGGGCAGATTGTCTCTTATCAAAGACTGTTTATCTCATCTCCCAATTTACTTTATGTCTTTATTTCAGTGTCCCTCCTCTGTTATTCAACGGATTGATAAACTTCGCAGGGATTTCCTATGGCAAGGAGGAACCTTCTCTAGGAAATTCCCGTTCCTCAATTGGAAAGAAGTTTGCACTCCTTACTCTAAAGGTGGAGCAGGAATTAAGATTTTGGAAGTGGTCAATCAAGCTTTGTTGGGAAAGTGGGTTTGGAGGTTTGGTATTGAGAAAGAGAGCCTCTGGAGGTCTGTGGTAGCTGCAAAATATGTGCTTACTCATCCATGGGGGACTAAGCCCTCTTCTCTATACCGATCTTCCTTTTTGTGGAAGGGTATTGCTAGAGTGGCGTCTTTAGTGTTCCAAGGGATTTTCTTCAACTTAGGAAATGGGTCCTCAATTAGATTTTGGTTGGATGCGTGGTGTGGTAGCCCTCCCTTGGTCACATCCTTCCCTGCTTTGGTGGCAGTCTGCCCTGTTATAGATGTTATGGTTGCTGATTTATTTTCGGGAGTTGGAGGCTTTTTTCCTATTTCAGTGTTTCTTCATTTCTCTCATTTCTCTGTTTCTTTTTGGTCTTTTTCAGGCTCTGCCCAATAAATTTTTTATTCATCTTTCAAAAAAAAAAATAAAAAATTGCTTGCTTGATTCTCACCAACCACCGCCTCTTAATGGTGGGAGATGTGTGCATGATAATTCTCAATGTGTGTTATACGCATTGCAAGCCATGCAATATCACTCCATCAGACTAGAAATTGCAATCCAATTCAACAATGCATCCAAACACACTTCAATCAGAAGAACAACCAATTTTCAATTGTATTTTTTTTTAATGATTTGGTATTAACTGAAATGTTTTGGGATAAGAACAGGAAGGTCCTGACATTACCGCAATTGTGCCCAGGGGAGGGGAAAGGCAGGAAAAAGGAATCCAGTTTGATGCAGTTTTTGTCTTAGGTGGGGATCTACTCATTTCAAAATGGGCTTTCAAAAATCTTATCATTTCAAAATGGGTTTTTGAAAATTCACAGTTTGGAATGTTAAATGGAGGGAGATACGTGCACGACAAGCTCTCTGCATGTTGTGCACATTGCAAGCCACACGCTTCAACTCTATTGGATTAGAAATTGTAATTCAACTCGATAGTGCATCCAAACGCACTCTTCAAGTATGGATCAATGAGATGAGCAATCGATTTCAGTGTTTTTTGTTTATGATTTTGTACCAATTGAAATGTCTTGAGATAAGGAAGGTCCTGTCATTATCCTGACTGCAGCCGCCAGGAAAATGGAATCCCACCGAATTCACTTTCCATCTCGAGTGCCCTCTAAAGTGGATGGCAGATGGGTTCCACGAAAACTGTGGAACCAATCCTGATTTTGACCAAGGATTGAAAATCAGTTTCAGTGTACCATATCGGTCACCACAAAAACTGGATTGTATTGCCCCGTGTTGAGCTTTTTTGGGGCAATATCAGTCAGATAGAACTGTATTGTTTGTGAATGAAACCAGTTTGTAAGCAGATAAATACCAGTTTCCGACAACATTAGGTTCCAGACTGTAATTTGTGTGGAATGAATTGAACTCATAACAACTGATGAGCACCAAGCAAATGCCATTGCCTGCTAGGGCTTCAACTTGGGTTTGGCTCCCGACTGAACTCACCCAAGTTCTGGTTGGGTTGGATTGGTCAGGAACAAGGGTACTTAGGTTGGGTTAGGGTTGGAAAACTCCAACCTGATGTGGAATCAGGTTGAGCAAATTCAGGTAGGGTTAGGTCAGGTTGGGAATGATCACATGTATTTGGGATCGGTTGGGTCAGCTTTGGTTGGATATAGAGGCATTCAGGTTGGGAACCTTGGTTTGGAATTCAAGTCGGGTCCGGTCTATTCGGTTTAGGTCGGTTTAGGTCGTGCACAGAGGAGTCCAGGTTGGGAACTTCGGGTTGGAATTCAGGTCAGGTCAGGTTGCAGGTCAGTCATCTCGATGACCACCCTCAACCTGTCCAACCAGACCCAACCCACCTGACTTGCCATATTGCCTGCTACCAACGTCAAACCATCACCAGCAAACACATGAAATGAAAAATGAGAAATATACACAGAAAAGAAACGCAGGGTTTCTATGTATGTTACCCATTACAGATAGCCAAACTAGCATTACAGAAACAAGATAGCAAAATTGTAAAATGCAAAGGTAGAATCTTATTGTTTGGTATTCTCATAATAACCAACTCAAACAAACAAGCTATGAGGTAAATACATATACTATTTACAATAATCAGAGAGCATACCCAGGTAATAATCATGCAAGTTCTGGGTCTTCCGTGAACTGTTCAACATTCATCCGGTCCAAAGATCTAACCATATGCTCATCAGATGCACGAATCCGAGCGAGTCTATCCAATATATTCTGGAAAGCGGGAATATCAAACACCTCGGATATTCTGTCACTCAACGATGGATCCTCCGAGAAATTGATCAAAGCTTCCGCTGCGTTATCCTTCACCTCCTCAGATTCATCATGCAACAACCTAAGGAGGATAGGGACAGCACCTGCATTGACCAGATCTTCTCTATCAGCTTCATTGTAGCTCAACTGGGTAACAGCCCCGGCTGCCTTCTCTCTAACATCATTGTTCCCGCAACTCAAAAGTCCAATCAGAAGTGGGATGGCACCAGACTCCCGTACTACAGATACAGAGTGCTTGTAACCTGACAGATCCCAGAGAACATCTGCTGCCGCAGCCTTTGCTTCATCGTTGCCTCCTTGAAGAACTCTCACCAAGTGTCCTGCGATCAATACTGCATTCTCCTCTGCAACGGCCAAGATACAAAACACGTCTTCTGCAATCTCTTTCCCAAGGGGGTCAGGGCCTTCAAGTAGCTCCGCAAACAAAGGAATTGCCCCGGCCCGGGCAACTGGCCTAAGGTAATCAACATGCGACGAGATTATACCAAGAGCATTGCCAGCTGTTAGCTTTGCTAGCATATCTCCATCTTGCAGCAGCCCCACGAGCACTGGGATCACACCCAATTCAACAAGCTTCTGCCGCAGTCTTCTTGTCACCCCAAGCAACCCAATTGCATGAGCGGCTCTGGTTCTAGACACCATTTTACCATTTCCTGCAGATTCGATGAGCAGAGAGAGGCCGTCTAAATTGACAAGAACCCGCCTAACCTCTCTCACCATCACCAACGCGCTTAAAATCTCTAACAAATACCGCCTCGTATCATCACTACATGAAGCAATCACATCAAGAATAACTTCCAAACCACCATTTCTAGCCAGAATTACCCGACTAAGACTATCACAATTGACTATATTCCTAAGACATTTTGCCATAATTCTCTGAAACCGACCAGCCGAGTGTGGCAAAAGCCCAAGAATGGATGGTATGGCACCTGACTGTCCGACATGCATGCACAATGCGCCATCGCCTCGACGAGTAAAGCAGTTCAGGCAGTATGCAGCAGCTTCTTGGACCGATGGCTGGTGATCACCCAAAGGTCTACCCAGAAGCTCAACGAGAATTGGCACCATCTGTGCTAATATGGACTCAGGCACGTCTTCTGATAGCCATCCAAGCTCAACCGTTGCTCGTATTTGCAAAGCCTCGTTCTCGGAAGCAATTACTCTTTCATACAGATGGGTGGCTTGCACCCAATCCAGGCCTGTATAAGGTCCCCTCTGAGAGGATGGATCCATCAAAGAAGATTTAGAATGCCCTCGATCAATGACTCAAATTGCAATCAAAAGATCGAGATTCTGTTGTTGGAATTTAAAACAAGGCCAGCATAACAATTATCTAGCCAACGAACTCAGCACATTACTTGACAGAAATCAAGCTTCTTCAGCATTTCAACAGCTGTCAAAAAATCAAATCAATTCAATGAGAAAAAACCTAACCAGATTAGACTACAGCGGCCTCAAAAACAAAAACTTCGATTTTGACAAAAAATCTATTTATGAACAGATAATCCTCAGATAATTGAATTGCATGGTTTTTGAACATCTCATCGACGGTGGAAAATCCAAGTAAGCTCAACAAGAACAAAAAAATAAACCCTATTCTTAGAAGACTTCAACCACCTCAAACACGAAAACTTCGATTTCAACAGAAAATCTACTTATTCTCTTTATTAAAAAAAAAAAAAAAAAACAATGTGCGATTCAGATTTTCTACAGATAATTCTCACATAATCAGATTCCTAGGTTTTATTTCAATAAGATTGCATCAATGATCGAATATAAGAAAACCAAAACCCTAACCTGGAAAATTCCAACCACTTCACATACCTCGAAAACGTCGATCTTGGTAGGAAAATCCACTCGATTTCACTAAAAACGCTGAGAAACTCAGCTAACCGGCATCAAATGCGGATTTTCTTCGGTGAATTCTCGAATAACTGAATTTTCCAAGGGCTTCCAAACACCACGCGGTTCGATCGTCGTAGAATGGAAACCCTAACCTGGGAAGACTTCAAGCACTTCAAATGCCAAAGAAAAAACCCTAGAAAACACCGATTTTGACGGAAAAATTCAATCTCTCTCACTCTCTCACGAAATTCAAAACAATCCCTACCAGATCGAACGCTGCTATCGATTCTCGCCTCAAAGAAAACCCTACATTGGCAAGGCTTCTTCTAGGGTCTCCGTACAGTTCAAGATCTGTAATCCAACGGCCGAAAATAATCGAACAGATATGGAGAGAGAGACAGAGAGAGATGCCTTCGGTTATAGAAAAAGATACGCTGACACTCCTTGAAATCTCAAAACAAGACGAAAAGGGTAGTTACATGATACTCTGGCGGTGCATGACACTTGATACGCATGCACTTGTAATTGTATACGTGCCATGTATTAACTCAAATTAAACCAACCAACTCCTGGAGTACACTATCTCTAAGTCTCAGTCACAAAATCATATTGGTTGAAAAAGCGTAGCCGCTTATTCGTGGATACTTGTTTATTGAAATTGGACAACCCAATACTTTCAATTTCAACCGCCCAATAAACATCCATTAATCCGATAGTGAAGTAGTGAAAAAATAATAATAATAACACATCAAAACGAGTAAACATGAATATTAATAATTTGGGTATTATGATTCTATTAAAAGAGTTTCTTTTGCCTCTTTTACAACTCAGTAGATCAAAACCATCCGTACCATGAACTTTATGCTATATAGCTAACATTAAATGGACAATTACAACTATCACTGGCAATACATGACTTTAGGAGTCATGACAATGAATAGAAAATTTCCAATGACTCTTATTTAATCCAAAAATCAAAGGTTAAGATTGATTTTTAAATTAAGATTATGGATATTATTTTGCTAGTATTTTTTAATTAGTTGTATATGTTTGATATTGTTTATGATTGGATGTTTCATTTCATGTGTTAATTTACTAGTTGTAGGTTTAAATTGTCAAATAAATAGTTTTTAAAGTAATTTTCAAGTGTCATGTATTGCCCATTATATTTGATCAAACTATCAAAGTGTTTCTCAAGAAGAGAGGTGTTTTATGATACTCAAACAACACATGATGCGTGAAGGGCAACATCATCATGTGTGTAATAATGGTTGGATACACCTGCAGTAATGACATGGCACTAATGAAAAGGTGTCATGTGAGTATGCCAAATGTGGGACCCAGAGTAAAAAAGTAAGGATTCTCGTGCATGAAATATTATTTTGTCATTCGTCATTTCTATTGCCGGTCTCACATCTGAAATGCGCACATGAAGAATTTTTTTTAGTATCATGTTATCAACGGATGGGTGCATCTAGCCTTTATTGGATTGCCTCCAACATGATTATGAGATGCTTCCGTATACTTTATGGGCTTACTACACTCAAAGTCACACGTCTACATGAATCACATGTAGGCTTTAGTGTATGGGATGGAAAATCATTTGCCGAAAGAGGCGGAGATATCTTAGTTGGTGGAATTAATAAGGGGCAGGCTAAAAGAAGGCGGGTGGCAGAAGGCTCACTATGAATAGTTAATTCTTATTAATGAGAAGATATAGAATGCTCTATCACATTCAATGTTATCGAAGTGTATTGCACAAGCTTATAACAAGGCGGGGTCCAGGGTTTTTAATGAATGTGATGCGGTTATGAAACACATCCTACCTCCTCACTACATGATCCTAAGGACAAGTTCAACCATTGTTGTGATGATTCTTTCATCATGCAATAAGTGTTCTTAAGAGGAGAGCCCCCCGTTTAGCTAATAGCTGGATTAAGTAGATCTTCTTGAGCCAATTAAGGTTGAATATATGATAGTATTTCATGGTTGGCCTTTAAAAGGGAGGCCATTATTTGAAATTTGAATAGCCCACTAAGCCACCTAAACCTACTAAAATTAATGATGGTGATGGGTTGCATCAGCTCATCGGTCAATGGGCCCGACCTGCTTTTGAGTTGGGTTATGACTAAGTTAAGCTCAACCTTAAAAATATAACCCAATTAAGTAAACGGGTTGAGCTTAAGTCCAAACATGCTAGACCCGACTCGTCCGAAAACCTTATTAATGGGTTGGGGGAAATGACTAAACCCGACCAACCAAAAAACCATGTGAATTTGTCCACCTATGTAATGGATTAGGCACAACTTTGGCCTAAATTCCTTTTTTTTTTTTTAATTTTTTTTTATTTACTTGAGGTGGGTCATGGTGGACCAACGCACACATACAATTGAACCCATGTACATGCGGGCCCATAAACAATCACCATCGCAGAAATTGCGACATTTAAAGCGTCCACCTTGGCCATATCCTAAAATATAATATGGTCCTACTTATTAGATTATCCAAATTTTGTGCAGCCAATGGATGGACAGTATCAACTAGCTAAAGTTTTTGTCCCCAAGGTGCTTAATTCCCTAAGGGTGCATTTGGTAAGCTGAATGACAAAAGTCTGAAATTAATTTAAGCATGGGATCCATTGTGTACTGATAAGTGTTGGAATGCCTTTTTAGTAAACTATCTGAAAAAAATCTTGAACATCGAAATTTAGTACAGAATTTTAAAAAGAATTGTTAGTAAAAATGTCTAACTTATTGTGGCAATTTTACCAAATTGCTCTTAATTTGAGCTCATACCTTAACATGATATGAAAAAAAATGGATGTATGAGGTAAATTTTTCACAAACATCATGGTGGGCCCCACCTAGTTGGCATCCTTCAAAAGTTAGAGTAGATTAGGTGTTACTAGGGTATCGTTGGACTGTGGGGCCCATCATTATTAATTGCCCATCATCTGGAGCCATTTGATGTGGACTATCCATCATGTGGGCTCCACCTTCAATTTGGGTTGCCCATCATGCGAGGCTGGCCTTAGATTTGGGTCATTCGTTATTAGGGGCTTACCTTTAATGTAGACCATCGATCTCGTGGGGACCAACTTCAATGTCTATTGCCTATCATATAGATGTCATCTTTGATGTGGACCATCCATCATGTGGCCCCACCTTTAAAGTGGGTTGTCTATTTACCCTCCTATTTTAGATATGGGCTATTTATCATTAGGGTCCAACCTTTTGATGCAGACCATCCATCATGTGAGTCAATATTAATATGGGTGATCCATCATGTAGGGCCCACCTTTGATGTGGACCGTATACCACATGGGGCCTCCTTTGATATGGGTTAGCAAGAGAGAGAAGTAGAGAAGGGAAAAGTTAAAAAGCTAAAAAATAACCTTGTCGGGATGATACCTATTTTCAACACCCTGATCCATAGCTCAAGTGGTAGACTGAGTGAAAATACCTCGTTTCAACACCGAGGTCTTGGTATTGATTCCCTAGTGGGGGTGGCTAACGTTGACAATGGGGTGTGTACTAAAAAGCTAATCGAAAAAAAAAAAAAAAAAAACTCATCGGGATGATAAGTTGCTTTTGCTGGGATAATGACTTAACATAAGTTAAAATGTAACTTATTTGGAGGTATCCAAACAGGCTCTAAGAGGCATTTTGGATCATGAATTACTTTACATAAGCTACTTATGCCTCAAGTGACTTATTTTGCTTTCTATTTATTCACCAGAGAATTATGTTAGGTAACCAACATACTTATCAACCAAAAAGTAAAAAAGTATGTTTGGTTTTTAACATCACATAAGTACTAATCCTCCAAGTTTGTTCAGTCCACTCTTAATATTCATGGTATCATGTGGGTCTAACCTTTGATGTGGATTGTTCATGATGTTGGGCTTACCTTGTCCCTGTTTTCAATGCAAAATGTTGATTGTGTAGGCCTCCCTTCAATGTGGACCATCTACCTTGTGAGGCCCACTTTCAATGTGGGCTATCTATCATGTTGGGACCACCTTGAATGTGGGTTGCCCATCATGCAGGACCCAACTTCAAAGTGAGTTGTCCATCAAGCGGGGCCTGCATTGGATGTAGGTCATTCATCATTAGAGGCCAACCTTCGATGTGAATGTCCTCATGTGGGGTCCGCCTTGATATGGGTCATATATCATGTGGGGCCCACCTTTAATATCCACCACACATCATGTGGAGCCCATCTTTGGTGTGGATTGTTCATCATGTGGGCCCCACCTTCGGTATGGGTTGTTTATCCATTCATTATCGGCACCTTTGCCGTGGACCTTCATCATGTGGGGCCCACCTTCATTGTTATTATCCATCAAGTGGGGCCACATACAATATCCACCGCCCCTCATATGGAGCCCACCTTTGATATGGACAGTTCATCGTGTGGGCCCCACCTTAAATGTGGGCCATCCATCAAGCAAGCCCGCTTTGGATGTGAGCAACTTTGATGTGGACAATCCATTAAGTGGGCTCACCTTAATGTGGGTCATACATAATGCGAGACCCTTCTTTGATGTGAACCATCTATTGTGTGCCCCGCCTTTGATGTGTACAACCCATCATGTGGGGCCTCCTTTGATATGGGCCATCTATCACATGAAGAAAGAGAGGTTGAAAAGCAAAAAAAAAAAAAACCTTACGTGGATAAGCAACTTTTATTATATAAAGTTACTTCTACAACAGTGCTTACTGGACTAACTTTAATTATTATTATTTTTTTAAAGTAACTTATTAACTTTATAAGTTGAAAAAATTTCTTACGGGGTAGTTTCCAAACAAGCCCCAAGGAAAGACATCCTTGAAGGACTTAACTGATGAATGGTTCAGATCACACGTTCATGCAACCTTCCAATGTTGACAAGTGGTGTTAGATATGACAGACTTGCAGGCACAGATGAACTAATTACATTGCAGGCCATGCCTCAATCTATCAAAATTTGTGGATAGAAGCATTAATCACAAACTTCCTATTTTCTAAGTGGAAATGTAAGGAAATCAGCCACCTTAGTGTGGATTTGAACTCTCATAAAATAGAGTCGATTTTAGTCCATATGAAATGGAGTTGATTGAAATCAAAGCTTTGAGGTGGGAGTTCAAAAAGAACTGTTTTAGTGGATTTATATTCCTCTCAAATCCAATTCCAATTCCTTCCAATTCCTATCTACCAAACTCCTCAAAGTTAGGGAATATCCACAAGACCCTTTGATTCCATGTTGTCTAATGAACCCTTGGATCGCCAGGACTGTGAAAAGAATGTACAAATAAAGCAACTAGATTAGATTCCTATCATCCTATGCCAATCACTCCAATTTTTCTTCGTACTTCGCCAACAGGATGGTCCACGGATTGTGAAAAGAAGGCACGGATGGGAGCAACTTTATTAGATTCCCACTCCAATTACCCCGAACTTTCTTTGTACTTTGCCAATAGTATCCTTAAGACGTGGTTCGATTGATGGTGGTTCAAATCAAGGATGGATGTCTGCTAAAGGTATATGGGTTACAAAGCTATGTCCTTTAGATGAAATTCAGATCCTCTGTCTGCCACAAATAGAAAAACATATTTATTGCAATATGATTGGTGCACATCATCACAAATTATAATTAATACAGTAATGCTAATAATGTCAGTAATGATGTGGACCAATCACAATGTAAAAAAGTAGAAAAAACTTATTTGTGGGAAGCAGAGGATCTGGATTCCTTTAGATGAGAATTCACCAGGACACGGTTGGCATTTCACCCCAATGTTTGCCCCATTGGACGTACCATAAAAACTTGTGTTAGGAGATGAAACCCTTATTTTGTTCAAAAATGAAAGTTATGTAGCTTTTTTGAAACCCACCAAAACATTCATTTTCAAGATTAATCAGTGAAATTAGTACTAAAAAGCCCACTCAATGAAAACCAATTGGATTGTTTTCGAACAAGTAAACAAGAACATCACTTTTGCAATAAAAAGCCTTCTTTGCATAAGTCGCATCCAAACGACCCATTAATGTAGTATAGATTTAAAAGTCCACCATATATCTTAATTTAATGACTTAAATGTAAGCTAGGATTTTATTAAAACAAAAGGTAACATACACCCAAAATTGGGTTTGAGTTCTATGCTTTAACATTGAGTTCTTATGCTCAAACATGGTTCAAAAACTAAAAAGCTAGACTCGACTCCACCCAATTCAACTTGAGATCATTCAATGAAGAATCACATTTCACTAGTAGTAGATACTTTGGGTTTATTTGGATTCA
The DNA here is from genome assembly GCA_021015155.1 of Magnolia officinalis. NCBI lineage: Eukaryota > Viridiplantae > Streptophyta > Magnoliopsida > Magnoliales > Magnoliaceae > Magnolia > Magnolia officinalis. The sequence continues at coordinate 67,885,380 of JAJHSJ010000010.1, forward strand.
AGAAAAGTTGTATCGCGGCCTGCAATTCATGGCATACTACTAGAACTAGCTAGTCGTACATGTGTTGTTTCTTGCTACTTGTTTCATACCTTGTTTCTCAAAACACCACGAATCATGGACATTATAGATTGTAGCACATGTGGGAAATTAAAAATTGGTTGGTTGTACACTCACGCATGTGCATATTGATGAATGTCCCACTTGTTTTAGTGCTTAAAGATTGAAGGAAACACATCTACACACGTGGGATGTTTGAACCCGCAAAGTTACACTAGTTGCACATTTAAACATGTTATATTGCATGTACACAGATAAATATAATCTTCACGTTCACTCAAATTATAGTTTTATTGATAAATAGTTCCACCTCTTCATCCAAGACACCTAGTACATGGTGCTATGGTCATACATCTAATACAACTTACTTATCCAAAAGTGCATAGGTTTCGTATGTAAAAGGAATAACAAACCATGTATATGTATGGTTGTCCATGACTGAAGAGGAGATAATAGATGTTGTTGCCTCATCTAGTTGAAGTCACACATTCAAATTCCTTTAACATCTTAGTATTTTTATTTAAGAAATGAATTTAACTTACCAAGTGACTCGGTTCAAATCATAGTGACTTGATTGATTTTGCGAGTCATGTCGAGTCTAAATCTAGTCAAGCTCGGTGATAAGTTTCATAGAGATCCAGCATGATGTTTTGCCAAGTTGACTTGACTCATCGAACTTTCGAGTCAAGCTGAGTATTAAAACTCTGGTTAGTTAATGATAGAATTAGAGATTCTCATATAGGTTTTAAGTCCAACTAGTTGAACCATAAGCTACCGCCCACCCAGCAGATAACTACTAACATTTCGTGTGCATGATGTCCAGGTTAGACTCATCATATGAGGACTAAAAAATAACCACATTTCCTCATCAAGTAAACCACACCTATAATTGCTATTTATCAATGGCTATCTATTGTTTTGTAATATTTGTTATTTATCAATGGGTATCCATTGTTTTTTACAGTGTGGCCTACTCGATGATTAGATTAGGTTGATTTTTGCACAAGGTGATCCTCAAGCTAGGCCAACTCATCAGATGTCGCAGCATGCGCGTGATGAGTGTACAATAAATTATGATCCAACTAGTTGGACTTTATACATCTTTTATAATCACACGATTTGACACCTATCGAGGTGTACTTGTTGTTGGTGTTCTTTAGAATAAAAATAAATTTCAAAAATAAAAATTATTTGTAGAAAGTAAATAAATATATTAATTATTTAAACTTTCCATAAATAGTGTGTATAGCCAGTCGGTAAGAGAAGGGGTTTTTGCTTATGCAACCAGGATTCGAATCTCCTCGAGGACGGTACGAAGCACCGTCCGCGCACGCGCACGCGGCGTGGGCTGCTTGGGCGCTTTTTGGCGCTTTATTAGGCGCACTTAGCACTTCGCATCGTCGCAAGGAGCTAAGAAAGCCTTAGTCTTTTTGGCACTCGGTTCAAATTTTTTAGGCCATGGTACCCTGATGTTTTATTAATTTTGTTTTTATTGAGAGTAATTATGACATGATTGTACATGTGGCACCTATGCCACGTGTCGCTTATGTGGATACAGTTTTTCCTGTTGGATAACTGTTTCTGTCTGAATGGGTACAGAAATAACTGCCATAGGACAAGAGTCATGTCCTTTCATGAAAAGGCAATTATTTGCTGTGAATGGGTATGGATTTCTTGAAGAGGCTCTTTTACACCTCTTCAGGAAGAAATCCATAACCTTTCAAATGATATAAATCCTGGATAATATAATCCAGAAGTATTAACGCAAAATCCTTACGATTATATCATCTTCTGTGCAATTACTCTCGATTTAATCTCTTGCTGAATTTTTTCTGAACGTCTTAAGGCATATCGGTGTTAAAACTAGAGATCTGTTCAACACTTAAATGTGCAAATTTTCGTGTTGAAAATCGGATTGAGAGTTCATTGTATCCTGAAGACAATTTGCAGATTTCCTTCGTTTGCACTTGCTGGAAATTCCAGAAAAAGGACAGCAAATCTGTCTTGAGAAATCGACTATTCAAGTCGAGCCTTGAACTTGATAGATCTGATCGATTTCTTCTATTCTTCGTTGTGAATTGCTATTACCAACACTTGTTTCCCTAGGCATGAGCTCGCCGCAACCATGATAAATGATACGGTGACTCAAATTAACTCATTTAGTCTTGAGTTAAGTCATGGGTCACCTAAGTTAGGAGCGACGGAGGGTGTTGAAATGGATTGGGTCCAACTGAGTCAAAATTGACTAAAAAACTGAGTCTTAAGAACTAGAATGTTAGCCCACATTAAGAGCTTAATTGAATTGAGGATCACTACAGCGAAGTAAATAAAAAGTGTAATGATTACAATTTTTTTTTTTCTTTTTACCATTCTCCTTAAAACATCTGCATTTGATCAAGGATTATTATAGTTGGTCTCCTTAAAACATCTGTATTTGATCAATAATTATTATATTTGGTTTATTGACGATAAAATCATAATTATATGACTTTTCTATTTCTTTAATATTAAATTATTAAATCTATACACTAATGAACTTATTTGGATATGAGATTTCTACATTATTACAATTGGAAAGTATTATAAATTTCTTTAGCAATTCCCTAATAATATTTACATTTGCGATGGTTGTATTTTATTTCAAAATGATAAAATTATAATTGTTGTTGCTTGAATCCAGATAAGTTGAGCTACGCTTACGGGCATGCAAGTACCTGCAGCAAGAGTGAATTAAAAACAATGGGGACACCAATTATGGCCAGGGATCCACCGAACCCTAAGTTAGGCGAATAGGCTTATCACAAAAATGAAGCTTTAATTAGGGCTTTTTGTGCGCAACTCCTATTAACAATAGACGTATTTATAGGTTGCTTGGGTGATTTCTGAAATAGCGTATCTTAATGAAAAACGTCGGGTCCCATGTCCTGATAGGATATGCTATATATGCTAATGAGCCCATTTTTTTAATGGGGATCTACCTTCGGAGATATCGTCGAGATAATCTCAACTAGCATTATCTTCGGGCATGGTCTTGTGAGATCTTTTCGATCTTGGTACGGGAGGGATTCTCTCCAGATATCCCACTTCATAGGTCGACCTTAATCAGGTTAGCTCAGTAGGTAAGTCATATATCTAAGCTCTGACCTTGGACCTCATCTTTTTGTTGGCCCTTCAAGGTTGACTTTTCTCACAATTGATGTGTTGATAGTTTAAGGAGTTCCTTCGCGAAACTCTTAGTCAATGTCGCCTCAAGATTTTCCCTTCCCTTTATGGCTGGTTACCGGTCTTATAAGTCAGTTCTATTTTCCCATAACAATATTAATGACACATTTCTATTGGTAATTTACTATCCAAACAGGTCTATTATAAGTGGATTGTGTCCTGCTCGGCTTGTATGGAAATTGGTTTAGGTAGGGGCTTTGTGTGTCCCAACATGATATATGGGTTCTATCCACGCCGTTCATTCATTTTTTCAGATTATTTAAGGGTATTAATCAGAAAATTAGATAGATCTAAGCATCAAGTGGACCACACTAGAAGAAGAAGCGATGACAATAACACTCACCGTTGAAACCTTCCTAGGGCTTACCATTATGTTTATTTACCATACAACCTGTTCATGAAGCTACAAATGCCTGGACGAAGGAAAAACACAAATTTCAGCTTGATTCAAAACTTCTGTGTCCTGTACTAAGTTTTTAACTGTGAATGTTCAATCCCCACTGTGTGGTCCACTTGAGCCTTGAATAAGCCTCATTTTTGTGCTCATGAACTAAAATAATCTAGAAAAATAGATGAACGGAAACCCATACCTCATGGTGGGCTGCACAGAGCCCCTGCCGAGCAGGACGCAATCTGCTTCCGTTAGAATTCTAATGAGAGCCGTTGCTCATATTTCTACCATGAATGTAAAGATGAGGACGACTGACACACCAACTAATCACGGAGAATAGAGACCGTTCAAGTAGCCTCACATGGGGCCCACCGAGAAAATTGGACGTCCTAGAAAAATATGGAAAACAACCACACAAAAACCACCAAATTACATGGCCCACCTGACCGTTGGATCAGCGTCATTTTTTGGGAGCATCCCATTTTCATATTCTTTGAATTATTGTGGGTTGACCATAATGGACGGTTAATACATGCCGCCGCAGTGGACCCCACAAGCGACTCGCACGGTTTTCTCATCCACAAGGAAGCGGATTGCGTAGTGAGTAACTCACTAGCTTAGCCTACTTAGTAAACTCTGTGGGTCCACCATGATTTATGTATTTTATCCTCTCCGTCCATCCATTTTACCAGATAATTTTATGCATTGAGACAAAAAAATGAGTTATATCCAATGTTCAAATGGGCCACACCACTGGAAACTGTTGAATTGAACGTCAAGCGTTGAAAAATCTTTGGGGCCATAGAAGTTTTGGATCAAGCTTTTATTTGTGTTTTACCTTCATCCGTGTCTGTATGATCCTATGAACAGGTTGGATGACAGATAAACACCACTGTGGGAACTAAAAGGTTTCAACTGTGGAAATCATTATCCCCACTGTTTCCAGTGGTATTATCCACTTGATCTTTGAATGTGCTTCAATTTTGGGCACAACCCCTTAAATTAGATGGAAAAACGGATGGACGGCGTGGATAGACCACATACATTCAAAGATTAGAGCCCATTAGCCTACTGAGTAAAATCTGTGGGGTCCACCATGATTTATATATTTTATCCATTCCTTCCATCCATTTTACCAGATAATTTTAGGACCTGAGACAAAAAATATAGCATATCTAAAGCTCAAATGGACCACACCATGGGAAGCACTTTGAATTGAACATCTACTGTTGAAAAAATCTTGAGGCCACATAAGGTTTGGATCTAGGTTATATCTATGTTTTCCCTTTCATCCATGTTTTTATGATCTTATGAACAGGTTGGATGATAAATAAATATCACTGTGGGCCCTGAAAAGTTTCAACGGTGGAAATCATTATTCCCACTGTTTCCTGTGGTATGGTCTACTTCAGCTTTGGATATGCTTCGATTTTGGCCTCAACCCCTTAAATGAGCTGGGAAAACGGATGGACGGCTCGGATAAACCACTTTCATTCACGGTGGGCCCTACAGAGTTTACTCAGTACGATAAGAGCGAACTGAGTAACTCATACGCAATCCGATTACTTGCCCATGGACCTTATCTTTTAAGGAAAAGATGTTTGTCAATTCCACGCGCGTGTGGTAATGGGAGCTGTGCGCATCCACACGTGGGTGTAAGGGGTCGTAATGTGATGCACGTGCGAGATCTGAGCTATAAATTTTCGATCTTCTGGCCTAAAAATCAGGCCACTTCATACCTTGAGGTCCCCTAGCATATTAAAACAAATGAACGGCTAGAAAAATAAAAATTAATTTGCTGTGCACGCCGTGGCCTACTTTGAGAGTGAAGTTGTATGATTTTTCATCAGAATATCTAAGAATTATTTTCCAACCATATGGAAAGCTCGGATCTCACACACGTATTCCCACGTGAGATTTGTACAGATCTACACGCGTGTGGAATTAGCAAACCCCAACGATACGAAAATTTCTTACACGCAACGGATTACAGATGAAAAAATAAGCCAATAGCTGCGTGTATGTATGTCATCCAATCCATCCAACAGGTTCGCCCCATCATAAAAATAAGATAGCCCATAAAACATGTCGATCCAATCATCTTGTGGGGCCCACTTGATAGAAAACAATCGCAACCACCCAAAGGTGGCCCACTTGATGATTGGACGTTCATGATTTTTTGGGACACTAGCTCCGATTCTGAGGGCAAACATGTTAGACCGGTTGGATGCCGTACATACATCATGGTGGGCCCCACACCACCCATATCCATTACTCACAGGGCATGGGATCCGTAGAAAGGAAGCTATACATCACAACATCCATTGCCTTCCCTTTCAAAATGAAGTACTTTCTCAGCAGACCCTCTCTAACGAACCCGGCCTTCTCAAGGACCCGTTCGGATCCCGGGTTCTCAACGTCCACAACCGCTTCCAGCCGTTCGAGATGTGGCCACTCCCGGAATATGGACCCGACGGCCATCTTCACCGCTCGTGTGGCTATCCCTTTACCCCAGTGCTGGAACCCGATAACGTACCCGAGTGCAGCCCGACATCTATCGTTGTCGGATCCGGGTGTGATCGAGATGGCCCCGATCGGACGGCTGTCGAGGCATATGGCCCGGTACCATGGATGGGGGATGATCCTTTCCTTCAAGCGTTCCAGAACCGCTTCTTTGGATGTGTAGGCGTCCCAACGGCAGAAACGGGCCACACGTGCGTCCGTGGTCCACACCATGAAGTCGTCGATGTCGGAGAGATCGAACGGTCGGAGAGAGATCTCCTTGTCCTCCACTTTCTCTTGTTTGGCTGGTGATGGATCCATCTCACTCCTTCAATCCAGTGAAATGAATGAATGGACGGTCCCCATGTGTTCTTGATTTATATAGACAATTAAAGATTTGATACTCTGGCAGAGTGCGATGGATGATACGCATGCACTTCGAAATTACCTAGAAATTGGATACTTGAATGCAAATGATTCAAATATAATCATCCAAATTGTGGCATCTATCTTAGATTGATCATGATCCAAAAATGAAACTTATTTGATAATCTGACTACCAGATTAGTGGACAATTATTGGACAGTTATCATGAAAAATCCAACGGTCCTTTTTCAAAAAACAATTTGCCAGGAATCGAAGGTTAACATTTTTTAACCTATTCCACTTTAAGATTCTGAGTTAGGGACAGTGGGTTCCCCTATTTCCTTGGTTTTTAGCTTTAGTTGTTAGATTCCACGTGTAAATTTTTTTAGTGCCACTGTATCAAGGATCCTAATCCGCCGGAGTATCAAATAATTACCCTTGGTTTATATAAGAGAAATTTCCTACTGTACGACCAATTTATGGCCCATTCCTAGAGGTGGGCATTTCATACCCGATCCGCAAGATCCGACCCGATCAGACCCGATCAGACCCGATTCGAACAGAACCGACGGTCAAGATCGGGCAGGATCGGGTAGCAGAAACCAGATCCGAAATATTTTCGGATCTGTTCCGGATAGACCATGTTCCGACCCGACCCGACCCGAAATCCGACCCGATAGGATCCGACCCGAACAGACCCGACCCGACCCGTGTATATATATATATATATATATATAATATATATATATATATATATATATATATATATATATAATATATATATATATAACTTTTACTGAAAAATCCCGCCCGGCGCAAAAAAATCCCGCCCGAGAGAGAGATTTTTTCCCGCCCAAGAGGCTCTATTTCTATTTCTATTTCTCTATTTTTATTGAAGAAGAAGGTGAGTGGAGCTTAAATTTATCTACCGAGAGAGATATACAGAGAAAGAAGGAAAGAGAGTAGCAGAGAGAGATACAGAGAAAGAAGGAAAGAGAGTAGCAGAGAGAGATACAGAGAAAGAAGGAAAGAGAGTAGCAGAGAGAGATACAGAGAAAGAGGGAAAGAGAGTCCCAACTTTGATCCCTGTACGAAGCAGATGGACTCAGGTACCGTTAGCATATTTTGTGGGTATGATCACAAGGTATGTGTTATATCCAAACCGTTCATCCAGTTGACGAGCTCATTTTAAGGCTTGAGACAAAAAATAAGACAGATCTAAGCATCAACTGGACCACACTGCAAAAACTAAGAGGGAGATTGAACGTCTACCATTGAAACCCTTTTTAGGGTAACAGAAGTTTTGGATCAATATGAAATTTATTTTTCCTATCATGTACCTGTAACCTTATGAAATATATTTTTTCAGGTACTAGTGGCCTTATGGACAGATTGGATGTAAAATGAACATTACGGTGGGCCTTACAAATTTTTAACCGGTGAAAATCATTATCTCCGCTGCTATTTATGGTGTGGTCCAGATGATCTTTGGATATCATTCATTTTTTAAATAATGCTCTAAAATGATCTCTAAAAATAGATGAACGGTGTAGATATAGTAAATACCTCCCTGTGTGGCCATGTAATCGGATCTCATTTGAACCGTTGGATACAAGTATACAACTCGGAGCTCGAGGTCAGCGTCACAGCAAGAGCACTAGTGACATTGCCTGCGGCTGATGGTCGGTGCTCTGTGGGCCTCACCATGATGTACGTGTTTCATCCATTCCGTTCATTCATTTTTACAGATCATTATAGGGCTTGATAAAAAAATTATAAGGATATAAATCTTAGGTGGGCCACACCACAACAAAACAATAATGAATGGATATTCACCATTAAAATCCTCCGAAGGCCCACTATACTGTTTATTTGAAATCCAATTGGTTGATTTGGTCATAAAGACCCAGACGAAGGGAAACAATAATATCAGCTTGATTCAAAACTTTTATGGACCCAAAACGTTTTAATGGTCAAAATTCATTTGACACTGTTTTCTGTAATGTGGTCCACTTAAGATTGAGATATACTTCATTTTTTTTCTTATATCATAAAATGATATATAAAAATATATGGACGGCTTGGATGACACACATATATCATGGTGGGACCCACAGAAGACCGACCACTAACATGTAAAGCTTCTCCCAGAAGCTATCTACCAAGCTTCTCCAGGAAGCTATTGCTTTAGTGTAAGCTTCTTCAAGAAGCTATCTACCAAGCTTCTTCAGGAAGCTAAGTAGCTAACCATCCGATTTGTTCGTACTGAGTTAATTATGTGGGGCCCATCTTGAACCTCTTTTGGCTTATCCACACCGTTCATTAATTTTTATCCGAATCTTACTTAATCCGATCCGACTCGGTTTTTTTGACCGAGTCAAACTCGGATCGATTTAGGCCATCAGGAGTGCGGGTCTGTTCGAGTTTAATGACCCGGATCCGATCCCTAATTAGATCGGGTTCGGATCTGAACCTACAAATTTCGAACCTGGACGGGTTGCACCAAATCCGATCCGACTCGGTCCGATGCCCAGCTCTACCCATTCCCAAAAAGAAGCCCACTTATTTTGAGCTCCAAGAATAAGCCCCAGCTGTATGACCCTCCCTTTGGCTACGGATTATAACCGTAGCCATAGCGGTAGCTATAACCACAGCTATAACTTGTTGATTGCAAAAGGGTGGACAGCGAGTTGAGGTTGACCGGGTTTGGACCCGGTCGATCCCGAGTCACTGTCCCACTGACCTGGTCAACCCCAACTCGCTATTCCACCTGTGTACTTTTTTTTTTTTTTTAATTATTATTTACAAGGAGAACTTTTTCTCTCATACATTTTTCTCTAATACATATTTATATAAATATGTATATATAAGCATAAAAAAAAATTTCTCTCTTTTTATTCATTTCTTTCTTTACTCATTTAATAAACATATTAAACCAGAATGAGTTACTCGACGTACCATATAGGATTTTGGGGTAGGAGATGCTACTTTAGCTAACCAACCTACTTATTTTCCAATATTCCATCAGGTCGATGGTCTAAAATTCATTTCATTCACTTCGCGGTCAATTTCAATCAGTTTGCGGTCAATTTCATTCATTTCATTTCACAGTCAATTCCATGTATTTCACGATCAATTCCCTTCACTTTCACGGTCAATTTGCTTCACTTCACGATCAATTCCATTCATTTCATGGTCAATTCGCTTCACTTCACGGTCAATTCCATGCATTTCACGGTCAAATCCCTTTACTTCATGGTCAATTCGTTTCACTTCACAGTCATTTCCATGCATTTCACGGTCATTCTCGGCGATTCTGTGCTGATTCACGGTCATTTCCATGATATCACGGTCAATTCCCTTCACTTCACGGTCATTTCCACGCATTTCACTGTCAATTCGCTTCACTTCACGGTCATTTCCATGCATTTCATGGTCATTCTTGGTGATTTCGTATTGATTCACAGTCATTTCCACGCATTTCACGGTCAATTCCCTTCACTTCACGGTCATTTCCACGCATTTCACGGTCAATTCCCTTCACTTCATGGTCATTTCCATGCATTTCACGGTCATTCCACGCAATTCCATGTTGATTCACAGTCATTTCCACGCATTTCATGGTCAATTCCCTTCACTTCACAGTCATTTCCATACATTTCACGGTCAATTCGCTTCACTTCACGGTCATTTCCATGCATTTCACGGTCATTCCCGGCAATTCCATGTTGATTCACGGTCATCTCCATGATTTCACAGTCATTTCCACGCATTTCACTGTCAATTCGCTTCACTTCACGGTCATTTTCATGCATTTCATGGTCATTCTCGGCGATTTCGTATTGATTCACGATCATTGCCACGCATTTCACGGTCAATTCCCTTCACTTCATGGTCATTTCCATGCATTTCACGGTCAATTCCCTTCACTTCACGGTCATTTTCATGCATTTCACGGTCAATTCCCTTCACTTCATGGTCATTTCCATGCATTTCACGGTCATTCCACGCAATTCCGTGTTGATTCACAGTCATTTCCACGCATTTCACGGTCAATTCCCTTCACTTCATAGTCATTTCCACGCATTTCACAGTCAATTCGCTTCACTTCACGGTCATTTCCATGCATTTCACGGTCATTCCCCGCAATTCCTTGTTGATTCACGGTCATTTACATGCATTTCACGATCAATTCATGTAAGACCCGTATCTTAATCCGTACTGTTCCGTTAACTCCCGCGATCCTTCCCGTCGAAGTCCGACGATCCGCGACGTATGATTGACGTTTGTGCGTGACCCTAAGTCGTATCTTGTAGATTTGAGTCGGCTTAATCCGAGACTTGTACCATTGCGACCGCACCGTCGCCGCGGTTCCAACGCCGCGTCTTGCATACCGATCCGGTACCCTGGCAGGGAGATGTGGGCCAGCGTTTATTTTGAAGAAAAACGTCGCGTGTTTGCAATCCCAAGAGAATCTTCACGACCCATCCCATCAATCAATCAATGCTTTCTTTCTCCCCAAGTCAAGCAACCACCAAGTCAACTCATCTCTCACCTCACCCATCACTCACCTCACATCTATCACTCACCTCACATCCATCACCCATCACTCTCTCTCTTTCTCAACACATTTTCCAAGCTAAGCAAAAAAAAAGGGACGTTCAAGATCTCCCATGTGAGAGAAAAGTGCATATGTGTGGCCCACTTTTCCATCCCAAATCCTTCATCCTAGTCATTCAAACCTCATCACCCTCCATCAAAAAGAAGCACAAGGAGACCGGCGTTCTAACGGACCGAGAAGATCAAACGGTGGGTGCTCTATTAGGCCTAGATTTCTTTTTTTTTTTTTAATGAAGGGCCAAGTGAGGCCTACCGATTAATGGTATGGATCTCACTTTGGACCCTAGGTGTGGCCGATGGCCCACCTTTATCCACATGATCATTCCATGATGGGGCCATTCTCCATGGACCCCATTATGATGTTTATTTTCTTTGCATGGCTAAAGGTCATCTAGACCTTCCATTTTGATGGAGAAAGAATCTCCACCGTTGATCTTTAATTTGATGGCCCACGTGTTATGAGACCCACTTGATGTATGATTGATTGCAAAGGAAGACCCATAGTGTCGGAGTCCCTCCATCACACGCGTGTCTCTCTCTCTCTCTCTCTCTCTCTCTCTCTCTCTCTCTCTCTATTCTCTCTCTCTCTCATCTCTCTCTCTCTCACTCTCTCCCTCTCTCTTTCATTTTTTCTTATTGTTTGTGATGATGTGGTCGTGTGGCCCACCCGGATGGACCCCACCATGAAGCATGTATTTTATCCAAGGCATCTGTAGGTGGGGCCCACTTTATATGTGTTGTATCCACGTCATCCATCATTTGGCGGCCCACCTGAGCAGACCCACCTTTTGCACTTGGAATGCCCAAACCGTCCAGTGTCCCTGGACGCTGGACGTTATTTGAAAAACACAAATAGTAGCTTGGTTCCACAAGCTATTTAGGTGGGTCACTTGTGTAGACCCCACCTCGATGTATGGATTTAATCCAAGCCGTTCATTCCATTCCGTAGATCATTTTAGGCGTTGAGCCGAAAAATGAAGCTGATTCGAATTTCTAGTGAGCCATAGCATAGAAAACAGTGTTTTCTATCGTTGAAATTCCCATGATGTTTCTATACACTAAAATACCTTGAATATTGGGCTCTTTTGGACTATTGTGAGCCATGGAATCTAACGGTTGGGTCGGATTCACCTGATGCGAGCCCCACGTGTGAAAAATCATGAAAAAATAATTTTTCAAAGAAAAGAAAAAAGCAGGCAGCGCCTGCTGCTACTTTTTGGTGGACGAATAACAGGGACCCACGGTCCCAGCCGTGGGCCCCACCATGATGTGTGTTGCATATCCACACCGTGCATCTGCTAGGCCCCTTTGGGGAAATGGGCCACCCCAAATATCAGCCAAATACAAGACTCAGGTGGCCCACACAGCAGGAAACAATTGGTTTGAACGTTTGCCATTGAAACCCTTTTTGGGTTGCAGAAGTTTTGAGTCAATATGAAATTTGTTTTTCCTTCCATCTAAGTCAGCGTGACCTTATCAACAGGTTGGACGGCATATAAACATTATGGTGGGCCCCACATAGAACCCTCAATGATGTATGTGTTTTATCCACACCGTCCATCCACTTTGAAAGCTCATTTTATGACATGAGCTAAAGAATGAGTCAGATCCCTAGTTCAAGTGAGCCCCCACCACGGAAAAATAGTGGGAACAGTGACATTCACTGTCTAAACTTCTTAAGGGCCACGATAGTTCCATTCACTAACGGTGGGCCCTGTAGGATATTTTTAACGGTGGAAATCATTGTCAATACTATTTGGAGTGCGGTCCAGTTCATCTTTTGATATAATTCATTTTATATTATATTATATTATAATATATATATATATATATATATATATATATATATATATATATATTACATCTTGATATATTTGTGGTCATCTGTTGAGGCCCATCTTGATTCATTTGTGGCCGCCCATTGAGGCCCACCTTGGCATATGTATGAGGCCCATCTTGATTTATTTGTGGCCGTCCATTGAGGCCCACCTTGGTATATATATGAGGCCCATGTGATTAGGCCCATCTTGATGTATTTGTGGCCCGTTGTTGAGGCCCACCTTGGTATATATATGAGGCCCAAGTTATGAGGTCCGTTTGATGTATTGGAGGCCCGTGAGTCAAGGCCCAATGGGATGTACATAAGGCTTATTGAATGTGATTCCACCGTGGTTTATGTGTTAACCTTTATGGCGGGCTATACCTTGGGAGCTATGATGGTTTGACGTCCACATTGTAAGTACAATGTTGGTTAAATGTGCGCATTGTAACTCTCCTTAGGGTCCATTGATAGGCCCATACTTGTTGATAATTCATCACTTTATAATATGCTTAGTATAACTCCATGATTCATGCCTATACGCATCATATGTATGCTTGATATAAGGAATATTTGATCATATCATAAGCCGTTGGGCTGAGACATTTACGGGACTCCTTATAAGATGGAGTGTCGCACATGATCGCCCGGTACGCGCAAGATTGCTGCATGACTGACGGTGTGACTCATGCATTTCGCATTGTGTCATGATCACTGCACGCCCTAACGACATCAGGGCCATGGCCTCCACAGGCACATTTTGGATGGTCGTATCGGATACCAGAAATATTGGCTCTAGCATTGTGGGCACTTAGGTTGTCCTTGGGTGAAAATCCCAGAATTTTTTTGGTACCAGGAGATGCTCTAACGTCTAGACCGAGTGGATACATGAGCGCCCAAGTGCCGAATACCAGTAGGCCGTGTCTCTCACTGTGTCGTGGTCGGTTAGAAGGGGGTGTGGCCTTATCCGCCCGAGTGAGGGGGCTATAAGCTAGGCTGAGTTTGATCAGCTCGCAAATGAGTCTGCTATCGACGAGCCGGTAGGTATTGGCAGACTACTGGTCAGGCGGATAGTGTGGTCTCTTCCACTTGCTTGGTTGTGCAGCTAGGGAGGAGACAGTCAGTGTGAAGTGTATTATACCCCGGTGATATCCAGAGAGGAACTGTACTGATATGTGTACTTGATGAAGACTGGCATGCTTGCTTTGCATCTCGCATATGACATTTGACTGCATAGAACTCGCATCGCATGGCCTTGGTATGGCCGATAGCATTCATGCCTTGCATCACATAGCTTTGGTACAACTGATAGCATACATGGAATTACCACATATTTCCGCATTACTCTGATATTGTACACTTGGCGCTTACCTCGTGCACACACTTACACCACTCTCTAAGCTTTTGTAAGCTTATGCACGACCGTTGCGTGCAGGTGGCATTGGATCGCAGCAGCGCTGAGACAGGAGCGTACATCAGATTATTTTAGAGTTTTTGATCACTCTGTATTTCCCTTTCCGCATTATACTTAAAGTTTTTAATATAGTGGATATGTGGTGATGTTGTTTTATGACTTAGTTATGCTTGTGGTTATGCTCCATTATGAAAAAAATTATACTGAAAATCCTCCTTGTAGGATCCCGGGATCGGAATCTGGCATGTGAGTGCCGGGATCCGAGAATGTGGCACTACGGAGGCTGTCGGCGCCGGATTCGGTGATCGAAAATTTTGTGAGCCCGTTTTTCGAGTTTGAGGCGTAATAATTCCCTTCACTTCATGGTCAATTCGCTTCACTTCACGGTCATTTCCATGCATTTCACGGTCATTCCCGACGATTCCGTGTTGATTCACGGTCATTTCCATGCATTTCACAGTCAATTCCCTTCACTTCACGGTCATTTCCACACATTTCACTATCAATTCGCTTCGCTTCATGGTCATTTCCATGCATTTCACGGTCGTTCCTGACGATTACGTGTTAATTCACGATCATGTCCATGCACTTCACAATCAATTCGCTTCACTTCACGGTCAATTCGCTTCACTTCACAGTCATTTCCATGCATTTCACGGTCATTCCCGGCGATTCCGTGTTGATTCACGGTCATTTCCACGCATTTCACGGTCAATTCCCTTCACTTCACGGTCATTTCCACGCATTTCATGGTCAATTCGCTTCATTTCACGGTCATTTCCATGCATTTCACGGTCTTTCCTGCGCGATTCCGTGTTGATTCACGATCATTCCCGCCCACGGGCCAAAATACATCATGATGGGCCGCACCATTGAGCTTCATGTATATCAAATAGGCCGCACCGATGGGCCTCATGTATATCAAATCGGGCCGCGCCAATGGGCCTCGTGTATATCGAATCGGGCTGCGCCAATGGGCTTTATGTATATCAAATCGGGTCGTGCCAATGGGCCTCATGTATATCAAATTGGGCCTCGCCAATGGCCCTCATGTATATCAAATCGGGCCCACCCTTATGTATTTTTGAGATCCGACCTATTCATAAGTTAACATAGAGATAGATGAAGTGAAAACAAATATCAGTTTAATTGGAAACTACTGTGGCCCTTAGAAGTTTGAACAGTGGATGTCACTGTCCCTGTTAATTTTCAATGGTGGGGGTCCGCTTGGGCTTTAGATCTGACCCATTCTTTTACTCATGCCATAAAATGATATCCCAAATGGTTGGACGGTTGGATTCAATACATGCATCATGGTGGGCCCCATAGATAGACGGCGTGGATGGAATAGGTGAGACCCATGGGACTTGCTTCCATCTATACAGTAGCTAGTGGTGGGGTCCACATAACTGGACGGTGTGGATTATACCCACACATGCAGCAGGTCCCACGGACCTTGATAGTTGTCGTACATGCAGTTGTGCTGCTTTTAAAAGGAGCAGAGGTGGGTTCCACATAGGGCCCACCATAACATTAGATACATAATATAATATATTAATATTATATTACATAATAACATGCAGCTTTTGCTGCCTTTTAAGAAAAGCAGAGGTGGGTCCCACGTAGGGCCCACCCTCATATATATAAAATACATATATAAAATATTATATTATAATATAACATATAATATATCATATTATATATTAATATTATATTTAATATAATACAACGTCCAGGCCCTAGACGGCTTGGACATATACGTACATCAAGGGAAGCCCCACACGTGGGTTGGGTCCCACCGTCCAGGGATGGTGGATGCCCCACACGCATCACGGTGTGGCCCATCTGAATGGGGGACGACGTGGGTGGGTCCCACGAACCCCACCGTCCGTTCACACCTCACTGTTAGCCACTCCACTGTCAGTGTTGAAATGAGATATCATTCACTCAGTCTGCTACTTGAGCTATGAATCAGGGTGGATAAATACATCAAGGAGGGCCCCACTCACACGTGTGGGGTGGGCCACGTCCTAGATGGACGGTTGGGGTGACATACAAACACCATGGTGTGTCCCACATGGATGGGGTCCACAGGTAGATGGCATGGATATAAACATCATGGTGGGCCACACACTTCATCATCATCATTACCATACAAAACGGAAAAGAGATAAAGAAAGAGAAAAAGGAGAGATCGGATGGTGATGGAGGGACCCTGCCACTATGGGTCCTCCATGGTTGCAATACATAGATCAAGATGGGTCCAATCATATGTGGGCCTTCAAATCATAAAACACCCACCGTTAGATCCTATCTTCCTTCTTCTGCCTATAGGTTCTGAAGCTCCAAGGAAACAATTCCAACGGTTGAGATAGTCTTTGGATGGTGGAGATGGGAGGTAAGAAGGTGGGCCACACACAAAGCTCTCTCTCATGGAAGCTCTTGCTTGGACGGTTTGGACTCTCATGGGGTTTGCTTGAAAGTGAATGAATGAGAGAGAGAGAGAGAGAGAGGAGAGAGAGAGAGAGAGGATGGGTGAGTGAGTGATAGGTGATGGGTATGTACTTGACATGTAAGGGTGTGTAATAAAAAGAGTTGACTTTAGGATTGCTCTTGTACTTAACATGAGGTGATTGATGTGCACTTGATTGATGAGACATGTTGTAGAGATTCTCTTGAGATTACAAATGCGCAACAGCGTTTTCTCGAACTGAACGCAGGCCCACATCTCCTGGCCAGAGTATCACTTTGACGCGCGAGACGCGTCATCGGAACCTCGGCGACGGCATGGTCGCTAGGGTACAAGTCTCAGGTTGAGTCGACTCAGGTTAACAGGACTTGGTTTAAGATCACGCGCAAACGTTGGATAAAGTTGAAGGTTACCAGAATTCAACCGGGAGGACCGCAGAAGCCTACAGAACAGTACATGCTAGGATACAAGTCTCACATAACCTGTCAATCTTTACAGTAATGGGCCATCCCGAAGTGGGGTTAATAGATGAAGTGGGGGATATCCAAGCCGAAATTGACAACGGACATTCGATAGTGAACAGGCTTGCACGTGCTTGCATGCTAGAAAGTTTCATTCGTACAGATGGCGTTAAGTGTATAAAGATGCATGACTTACTTAACGACATGGTGATTAGCATAACCAAGCATAACCCTCGGTTCATAGTAAAGGCTGGGACCGGAATGGAAGAGGCTCTGAAAGATGAGGAATGGGTGGAAAATGTCGAGAGGGTTTCATTGATGAGTAACAGAATCAATAACCTCGTAGCAACGCCCAACTGCCGTAAACTCACTACCTTGTTTTTACAACGTAATCCTCTTCAAGGTCATATCACTCCATCATTGTTTCAACATATGTGTGGCCTTAGAGTTCTGGATCTATCTGATTCTAGAATCGATTGCCTGCCTGACTCACTTTCCGATTTGGTGAACCTCCGTTCACTAGTGCTAACAAAATGCTACTTTCTATCCACTGTTCCTTCACTAGCAAAGCTGAATGAGCTGAGGCTATTGGACCTTTCTTTCACATCCATCAAGCAACTTCCGTAGGGGATGGAAAGATTAGCAAACCTAAGAGTCCTTGACTTATCGTACATGGATAAATTGGAAAGGATTGATGCAGGAGTAATATCCAATCTTCTCCGTCTTGAACACTTTATTGCAGAGGAAAACGAATTGATTGGCATTCGTATTAGATAAGATGGAAATTCTAACTCAGTTGGTTCATCTTAGACTCTCCTTTCCAAATCTTGTGACCTTCTCACACTATGTCCAATCTGGGCAGTGGCATAACTTGAAGAAATTCTCTTTTGTTGTAGGAGATTTTGGGTGGAAGTTATCTTACATCAAAGGAGATGAAATCAACTATTTATATGAGTTTGAGTGTTTAGTATGTCTCGTAAAGCTACAAGTTGGCACTAGAGAATGCCCCCTCTTGCTGCCTGCCAACACTGTGGACTTGATCATTTTCGAATGCACAAATTTCTCCCGACTCTTGCTTCTCTCCTTACGGAATGTGGAAGGATTGAAGTTTTGCTTCATTACCGAGTGCCACAGCATGAAGTCTGTTTTACCAGTCGAAGATAATGCCTCTTTCCTCACAGCCTTAGAGCATTTATTTCTTGAGAATATACCAAATCTGCAAAACTGTTTGTCGGGGAGTTGCCACCCTGACAGCTTTCAAATATTGAATTCCATAATCATATCTGACTGCCCCAAGTTGAAGAAACTATTTTCAGTAGGGTGGTTGAAGACCCTCCAAAACTTTGAAAAAATTTGCATCGAAGAATGTAGTGGATGAAAGAGTTGGTGTCAGAGGAGGAAGAGGAAGAGATAAGTGCAGCATATGACATCACATTACCTATGTTAAAGAATCTCTATCTTTTAGATGTATATGAATTGAAGAATATTTGCAACAAGAGACTTGTGTGCAGTTCTATGGTGTTCATTAAAATAGAAGGTTGTCCTAAGCTGAAGAAGATCCTTTTCTCTGTTGGCACCTCATCTATGGCTTTTCAAGGAGAGATTAGGGGAACAGGAAAGTGGTGGGATATATTGGAATGGGATGATCCTGCCACTAAACCTCTCCTCCGCCTCCTTTTTAAAGAAGTGGAAGGATATGATTATAATGACAACGACGACAATGACAACGATGACAACGATGAAGAAGAAGAAGAAGATAATGATGACGATGATGATCGTCATGAAAAAGAAGCATCTGAAAAGAAGACACAACTATTGCAACAGTAAAAGAAGCAGGTACCACCCTAATCAGCTACTGCCGACTGCACATACTTTACTCGTACCATCTTTACGAGCTAAAACATCGGCCCAAATAATTTCAGATAAGATTTTGGATTGGATAATGGATGCAAAGATAGGAATCGTAGGCATATATGGGATGAGTGGGGTAGGAAAGACGACCATCATGATGAACATTAACAATCGTCTCAAGGATGCCAAGCTTTTTCAAAGTATTATCTGGGTGACTGTGTCTGAATATCTTAACTTGAAGAGGCAACAAACTGATATTGCAAAGAAAGTTGAACTGGACTTCAAAGAGGACAACAATGAAGTAAGCAGAGCAGCAGCATTACATGAAGCATTAATGAACGGGCAGAAGTTTTTGCTCATCCTAGATGATATGTGGAAGTCATTTTCACTAAAACAAGTTGGAATTCCTGAACCTAGTTAAGAAAATGGTTGCAAAATAGCATTGACATCTCGGTCATTGGATGTTTGGCGTGGAATGAAGACAGATAAAAATATTAAAGTAGAAGAACTTTCGAACGAGGAAGCATGGGATTTGTTGAAAGACTATCTTGGTAGCAATGTGGTGCTGGCTTCAAATGTGCAAACTATCGCAAAGCTTGTGGCTGAAGAATGTGGAGGTCTACCACTGACGCTCATCACAGTTGGTGGGGCTCTTAGAGATATTGATGATGTTTGTGAATGGAGTAATGCATTAAATCAATTGAGAAGCTCAGCGAGTGAAATCGAAGGCATCCAGGACGAAGTCTTTAGGCGGCTATAGTTCAGTTACGATCACTTGAGTAATGAGAAGAGTCGTGCTTGTTTCTTGTACTGCTCATTGTATCCAGAAGATTACAAGATCCCTATAGAAGAGATGATTAAATATTGGATTTGTGAGGGGTTAATAGATGAAGTGGGGGATATCCAAGCCCAAATTGACAACGGACATTCGATTATGAACGAGCTCTCACGTGCTTGCATGATAGAAAGTTTCATTGATGATGTATATCGCGTTAATTATATAAAGATGCATGACTTAGGGACATGACTATCGGCAGAACCAAGCATAACCCTCAGTTCATAGTCAAGGCTGGGACTGGAATGGAAGAGCCTCTGAAAGATGAGGAATGGGTGGGAGATTTCGAGAGGGTTTCATTGATGAGTAACAGAATTGATAACCTCGTAGTAACGCCCGACTGCCGTAAACTCACTACCTTGTTTTTACAAGATAATCCTCTTAAAGGTCATATCACTTTATCATTGTTTCAGTATGTGTGGTCTCAGAGTTCTTGATCTATCTGATGCTAGCATTGAGTGCCTTCCTCATTCACTTTCTGATTTGGTGAACCTCCATGCATTGGTGTTACAATATTGTTACAAATTATCTACTGTTCCTTCACTAGCAAAGCTGAATGAGCTGAGGCTGTTGGACCTTTCTTTTACAGCCATCAAGCAACTTCCGCAGGGGATGGAAAGATTAGTAAACCTAAGATTCCTTTATTTATCGAAAATAGAAAATTTAGAAAGGATTGATGAAGGAGTAATATCTAAGCTTCTCCGTCTTGAACACTTTATGGCATTGAATC
Source organism: Magnolia officinalis (assembly GCA_021015155.1). Classification (NCBI taxonomy): domain Eukaryota; kingdom Viridiplantae; phylum Streptophyta; class Magnoliopsida; order Magnoliales; family Magnoliaceae; genus Magnolia; species Magnolia officinalis. The sequence goes on from JAJHSJ010000010.1 coordinate 67,906,118, forward strand.
TAAACGAATTGATTCTAGCATTTGTATTAGATGAGATGGAAATTCTAACTCGGTTGATTCATCTTAGACTCTCATTTCCTAATCTTGTGACCTTCTCACACTATGTCCAATCTGGCCAGTGGCATAAGTTGAAGAAATTCTTTTTCATTATAGGAGATGACCAACTGAGTATTCAAGATTGGAATCTTACTGCTTATATGAGTTGGAGCAGTTAGTATATCTCAGAGAGCTGCAAGTTGGCACTAGAGAAAGTCCCCTCTTGCTGCCTGCCAACACAGTGGACTTGATGATTTTTGAATGCACGAATTTCTCCCGACTCTCGCTTCTCTCCTTATAGAATGTGGAAGGATTGAAGTTTTGCTTCATTACCGAGTGTCGCAGCATGAAGTCTGTTTTATCAGTCGAAGATAATGCCTCTTTCCTCACACCCTTAGAGCATTTATTTCTTAAGAATATACCAAATCTGCAAACTGTTTGTCGGGGAGTTGCCACACCTGACAGCTTTCAAATATTGAATTCCATAATCATATCTGACTGCCCCAAGTTGAAGAATCTATTTTCAGTAGGGTGGTTGAAGAACCTCCAAAACTTTGAAAAAATTTGCATCGAAGAATGTAGTGGGATGAAAGAGTTGGTGTCAGAGGAGGAAGAGGAAGAGATAAGTGCAGCATATGACATCACATTACCTATGTTAAAGAATCTCTATCTTTTAGATGTATATGAATTGAAGAATATTTGCAGCAAGAGACTTGTGTGCAGTTCTATGGTGTTCATTAAAATAGAAGGTTGTCCTAAGCTGAAGAAGATCCTTTTCTCTGTTGGCACCTCATCTATGGCTTTTCAAGGAGAGATTAGGGGAACAGGAAAGTAGTGGGATACATTGGAATGGGATGATAAGAGTGGTCATACTAAATGCCACTGTTCATGCCAAAATATCGAGAATGCCATCAGTGAGACAATGACGGCCCAGCTAGGAGAAAATTACCACTGTAGACCCCATCTTTTATCCAGTGTCTTTTTGAAGAATAAAAAAATTACCTTCCTAACTTAGACCTTGCAGGTACAGACAAAGCATTTGAGGATGGAAATATCCCTGCTTACACTAACTATGGCTACGGTTATAATCCGTAGCCATAGGTTTACAGAAACAAAAAATCACCTTGAAAAGCACGGCTATTTTTGTCCTCAAATGCTCTGTCCGTACGTGTAAGGTCTAAGTTGGGAAGGTAAGCTTTGGATTATTTGTAAAAGACCCTGGATAAAAGGTGGGGTTCACAGTAGTAATTTTATCCCCAACGAGTGATTGGCTAATTGCACGCGCGTGTACAAGGCAGATCATGTTCCCGCCACCACAAGTGTCAAAATGGCTCATACGTACGAGATCCGATCCTTCCATCTGGGAACCCCTGATCTGTGGATACCCTCTTCTAAGAATCATGATGTTCCACTTATTAGGTGGGCCACACGTTACAAATAGGATATTGTGACGGATGGGAAAGACTTGGCCTCCACCTCTTTCTAATAGAATGCCCGAAGGATGATTGTTTAAGCTGCAAAACTTTGATACTCTGGCAAAGTGTAACGGATGATACACGGCCAGTGAAAAAAATAAGGTTCCACGATAAGCCATGCATACAATTTCTGTGTGCCTGCGTATCAAGCATCATGTGCTGCCAGAATATCAAAAACACCCATTGTGGCAGCATCTTTCTGGGTAGTTGATTGGACAAAGGATCTAGACATTAAAACAAAGGCTGTAGATAAGATGGATGGACCGCATTGCCTTAGACCCGACTGCGTTGAAACCCGAAAGAAACGACTGGGCCATCTTATTCAGTTTCAAAAGAGAAAAGGTGACCCGCGCTAGCATAACTCGCGCTAGGTTTCTCGCAGACTAAGAGCCACGTGGATGGATTTCTCATGAGATCTATCCGTCCATCAGGTCCGCTGCCTAATTTTCACCTTGAAAACCAAAAAATCACGACCGTACAGAGCTCAGGTAGGCCACACCATAGGAAAAAGTTGGGATTAGACATCCACCATTAGTTTGTTTAGGCCCACTGCGGTGCTTATATGCCGTCCAATCCATTGATCTGACGTGCATCATAGGGTGAAAGAATTACCCAAATATCACAGTAATCCAAAACTCATGTGGATTTATAAGTTTTTATGCATAATTTTATAGAGTGGCCCCCCTAAGTGTTGAATCCGCCTGATTTTTAAAGGGAAGGCTCAGCAAGGGGTGATGCACCTGATGGACAGCGTGGATTTCAGCACATTAAGACTCTTGGATGGGTGTTTCCCATCTATTTAAAACTGTTTAAAAAAACACTTGGATTTTTATCAAAAAATTCCTGGAGAATTTTGATTTTACCAAACAATGTATCAAAATTTTCAGTCCCGCATTGTGATCCGATCATTATATGGACCACACCATCACGTCATTAGTTTTTTTCGAGGATGCTAAACTTTGAATATTCAAAGTTCATGTATATACACTTGCATTAAATATAAGAATATTTTGGTAATTCCAAGAGCATGGCAGCTTAGCAACAACCGGAATTTTACCTACTCAAATCTCTTTCTATATCAGTGGCCCATAATCTGCTAATAGCCCTCATTAGAGGAGGACATGGCGTTAGGGATATTAAGTTTAATCAAATTTCAATTCCTATAAGTATACTACAGAATTTCAGTGCATTCTCATTTTTTAATTTACTTTAGACTTTCAATGCATTCTAATTTTAAAATTTACTTAAGAATTTCAATGCGTTTCTATTTTTGAATTCCAGTCCATTCCAATTACAAGCTGAAAAGCACAGTTGAGGATTTGAAATCACCTTGATTTGTAATTTTGAATCCAATGCATTTCAAATACAAGCTCCCAAAAGGGCTATAAATTCAACAAATAAACCACAATAACCACCCCTTTTAAACTCTTAACCTCATGGCATGTATTGATTCCATAATCCCACAGTAACCAAAAGGTCAAAGCATACATAAAAGAACACAAAAACAAGTATGGCCTTTTGATTCTGCAGCTCGCCTGATTGATTTGGGCTGAGTTAAATCAGGACTCACCTGAGTCTAGTCTAAATCCAACCCCTAAAGCCTTTTGATCTGAAAACTTTCACAATTTCGGGATGACTCGATCTGCTTAGCAGCTAATGCTTTCGAACACCACCTGGGAAAGGATAAGAAAGATTCGTATTAAATGCATTAGGCCGAAGATTTATCAGCCTGCTACACCTGAGTTGGGAGTGAGTTAGGAGAGGGGAGGGAGGTGGCACATGGTACCAACCTGTAATAGTCCTGACCGGAGTCCGAGTCAACTCGGACAAGTTGGCAATACACATAAGAACAGACCTGCTTAGCCTTTTCTTTAATGGCAAAATAAGATTTTATTGAAAAACAACGGCACCATAACCCCATGACTAAGAGGGAGGATGACCAAAATTCATCACTACTGTTGCATGGAATCTCTCTCCCTATGTCCGACAAAAGCAGCCCGTTGGGAATGTCACAAATTCCATGGAACAAATCACAGTATCTAAAGTCCTTCAAATGTCTTTTCCCGTACGTCAACAGAATAAGATACTTGGGAAAGGTACGATTCCAGGTAACCAAACAACCCCTAAGATACTTAGGAAAGATAGAATTCCAGTGTCATGTTAGCTCACATGGAGGCAAGAATTCATACCTGAATGAAAAATGATCCTAACCCACAAAAGTTGTGAACTGTGTGACTCGATAAGATATCTAAGGCAGCAAAAGTATTGACAAAACTGCTGAAAAAGCCTTCCCTTCTTAAACTTCTGTAGCGCGACTCAGTACCATTTTCAACGACGCAAGCATATGTTGATGCAGATCCCGATCAGTTTCCCAGAAGTTTCCTTCCCTGCATTCCTGTCACCAGTCATTTCTGACAATGTCCGCCTTCCTAGAATCACACGTTCCTGAAGGTCAACATTCTGCAGCAATACAAAGGAGAACACAATATAGATGTTGTCTTTCTTCTTCTTCTTCTTCTTTTTTTAAAAAAATTTTATTCTTGGGCAACCCAATATAGATTATTACAGTTTAAAGCAGCCACCAAGATTACAAAAGCCACAAATCACAAACTTGATTGCCTATTTGGATGCACTCTCAAAAAGGGGCATCGATGCCTAAAAGGCAATTTGAGCAAAACTCAGTTCACAATATGCGCTTGGATGCACTTTCACAAATCCTATGTCATCCCCCTCTTGGAAAACCAATCCCCAAAAAAGGAAGTGTGAAAAACCCTTTTGCGAAAAACCCCCTTTAGAGAAGTGTATCCAAATGGGCCCTAAAGCCTTTTCCAAATGGAAAAGAATGTCCTGATCCTTTTGAATGACATGTGAGACGCTGGATTATCAATCAAGATGGTTCATTCAATAGTAAAGCTGGGAGCTAGTTATGATCTAAGAATCATGCCAATCGGATGATCCTAACCCAATGAGGGAGGCCAATTTGTTACATCGGTTTGTTTTCTATGAACCATAGATGGCATGGTTAGGATCATTAAACTGAAGTGCTACTTTGGAATCATAAGCAATACAAAGTGGGATCTATCCAACAGGTGGTCCAAGATGATGATTGGACCTATTTTGTTTATCCGCTCAATCTTGGCTGTCCATTTTCCATACTATTGATTGGATGCTTAGGATCATCCAACTGGAGTGACTTCTGCACCATGGCCTGTCCCTGGTTGTATGAAAGAATGGGTTCAAACCCTCCCTCCTGCTTTTTATATAAAAAGAAAGAAAGAAAGAAAGAAAAAAAAAAAAAAAAGAAAAAGAAAAAGAAAAAAGAGAGTACCATGGTGACTCGGGTCAAAATCTCTTCAAGTCATGTCACCGAGTTTTAGAACTACGCTTCACATTCAGCCAAAAAAAAAAAAAAACCAAGGAATAGATGGCAAAGTCAAAAGTCTGGATCATTTGACCTAGGGCCATAGTGTAAGAGATAAGACCCAAGCAATCTGCCTATATCCTTGGCCAAATGGCATATAAACTGTCAGAGCAAGGAAAGATGAATTTGATTCCAGACCTACGTGATGACATGAATTCAGGCATAAATCTAACATTTTACATGGTAATGTGAATTTCAATAAATGCCAAATAAAATAAAATAAAATCCCTAAATGAGGAGTTGGGGGAATACCAATTCGATGTCATTGGAGGCCACTCCTCTGTACCATCGCCTTAAAAAATCACTGAGTGAAATGATTTCTGTGAAAAGGCTCACACTTGCTCCAAAGCCCAGTTTGAAACATCTCTTTCCCATGGAACTGGAGTTACCTATTTAGTAGCTTGATGAGGCTAACAAATTCATTGGCTTCATCAGTGTTTAGGTTCCTTTTAAACATTGTCAATCACAGCACCTTTTCTCCACCATATCGTAACATTAAGAAAACATGATCTTGCAATAGAAGAAGATGAGCGAAAACTTGATACATGGCATTGATGTTGCACCAATACCACAGGTATCCTCAGAACTGCATGCATGAACCATCTCCCGGTACTATTGCCTGAGAAAACCTCTTCCACCTTAAAAACCGATTCCCAGTTTCCAGAAGACCAATAATCCACGTGGGAAGAACCTCTGGTGTACCATCGCCGGAGGGAATGCCTTATTTGCTCTCAATCACTTCCATAGGCTTACAATCTTCAAACCCAAATCATAACCATTTTCCTTATAACACGAATTCATTATTTTCAAAGAATATTCCAGCTCTCTCCAGCTGTTTCAGTTAACCGACCTCACCTCATTTTGTTTTATTCATTTATATATTTATTCCTTTTTTAAGAGGCGACCTCCCATCATTTTATAAGGTGAAAATTGTGATTTTGCTTTCTTATCTTTTCTTTTCATTCCTTGGCATCACCCAAGCAATCTGAAGATAGTCCCAAGAACCCCCCACCAAACTGCTAAGGCATATGCATTTACGAATTCCTCATTATGCAAGAATAGAGAGCATCTGTTAGCTAAAAACATCCTCCCCTATCTGAGATGATCAGTGGCTAGAAACTTGTCCAGACAACCAACCAACCTAAGGCCATAACTCTAGGGTGACCCTGATATCTCCATATTCTAGTTTTAAGGGCTTCAAGAGAAGAAACCTCACCACTGCATAAAAATGAACAAATTGATATAACAAAGAATCTCCCTGAAGGGGAACATCCTCATATTCATCAATCTGGATGACTTGGGGATTGAGATGACCCAAGAAGACCTCACTAGCAAATAAATTTGGAGCTTTCAGCCTCTGTAAGATTAAGACAAAAAGCAGGCTGCCCTATCACCCTGCCTCCCTCCATGCTAAAGCACTGCGTGACCGATGCTCCCTTATGTGAGGCTTTAGAATAGATCAGCAGAAAACCATGTTCAGGCCTTCAGGGATCGGTTGCCACACCAAGCATAATTCAAAAACCTAACCTTATACAAGAACCATTTCCTACCTCAAAGATCTCGCATGTAAGGAAGCTACAAGAACCATTCCTCGCCTCAGAGATGTCAGCCTCCATAAGATTCCAACATAAGGCTGCCATACCACCGTGTCTCCCTCCATGGCAAAGCACTGTGAGGAAGCTAATGCATTATTCCACACCTCAAAGATCATACCTGCAAGGAAGCTAGCTTCCCCTTTGCAAACATCTTTCCACATGCCTGAGGCACTATAGTGAGAAGATGCCCTGGTTAACCAGCCGCCTTCCATCACCCATATTTAACAATTAAAACACTCTTCCATAGACTGACCTCGTTGTCGCCAAACCTCCATAGCCACCTCCCAAGAGCTCTTTTCATCAAGTCAAGGTTTTCAACGATTGCAACCCCTACCTGAGGCAAAGATACCTAACCCATTTCACCAAAATAAAATGTGGTTTTTAGCATTCACTTGCACGTTGCAATGTTGTCAAATGACATATGCTATCGTATGTGGCCCAGAGTGGCCATGTGCATATGCAATCACACATTGCAAATGCCATCGCACAGCCCTTGGAAAAAAGTTTTTTTTCTGAAAAATAGAAAAAAAAAATAATTAAAAAAATTGGAAATTAGAATATTACGGGTGTATAAATGGGAAAATTATAAAAAGATATGAAATTTTTATGTATAAATACTACAAGTGTAGAGAATTGCTTTTTATAGTTTTATTACAAATTTCATTTAGTTATATTTATCAAATCTATTAGAATATTAGACTATAACAAGAAAACTAAAGGAACTACTCTTCCAAGCCGAACATTTTCTCTCAATTCTTTCCCCTGCCTTTTTTTTTTTTTGGAAGACACAGGGTGTCCCCACCTCATTTTTGAAGTGAGACTAATCCCTACAGATACACGCAATCACCCACAACCACATGTATCGGGTAAAGCCAAGGAGGGGAATTGAACCCTTACCTATAGGGAGCAAACCTACGGTGAAGACCATTCACCCAAACCTTTCCCTTGCCTTGTCTAAAAGCCTCCTGGCAGGTTTCTTCATACGTGGTGGAAGCCCAAGACATCGGAACATAGACAAAGACTTAGCATGTTGGACAAGGCAGCTTTAGTTAGGGTGATCCAGCCGCCTAAAGTAAGGTATCTACTCTCCCAGGCTGAAAATTTCCTCTTAGTTCTTTCCACTACCTTGTCCAAAAGCCTCAGGTTTCTCCGTACATAGTGGAAGCCCAAGACATCAGAACATGGACATAATATTTTGGCCATGGCAGCTTTAGCTATGGTAATCCCGGCTGCCTAAACTGAGGCATCTACTCTTCCAGGTTGAAATTTTCCTCTCAATTCTTTCCACTACCTTGTCCCAAAGCCTCTAGGCAAGTTTTTTCATATATAGTGCACGTCCAAGATACTGAGAAAGAACACTCTCCACCGCAATTGAAGACAGCAACAAAGCAATGAACCTCATCTTCACCCAACAGAACACTCAAAATTTCACTTTTCTGAATATTAACCTTCTTCCTAGGGACTGGTTCAAAACAACGGATAATCTTCCACAAACTAGAAATTTCAACCTCAAAGGCGTCACAAAGGATCAATGTATCATTAGCATAATGAAGATGAGAATCAACTAAACCCAATCTTCCCACTGCAAAATTGCTAATGAAACCTTCCCTAACTAATCTTTCCAACATTTTTCTAAAACTTCTGCAAGCATAACAAATGGGTAAGGGGAAAGAGGCTGCCAGTGTCTTAAACCCCCCGGTAAGATGCAATACTCTAGAAAAAGCCTTTAGGAGTCACATTGATGAGGATCGAATAAGACGCAGTACTCATACAATGATCCATCCATTCTTGCCCATCCTTCAGGGCATATACTCCAGGAACTGCCAGACGTCTAGTTCACCTACTCATATGCTTTTTACATATTGAGTTTGCAAATGATACCTAGCTTGCCCTCTGGTGAGGACATCACTACATGTACACCTTTGCATACATATCAGAGGAGGCAGGCCGCACCGATTTCCCTGTAGCTAGGCGAGTACCCGTGATCGTGCTGAAGACCCCATGTGCATCTGCGAGAATTTGGAAGACCCCACACTAGGAAGATGTACATGGGCTGCTTTATAGAGTGATACAGACCGTTGGATTGGAGAGACGTGACAATCGGGCCATTTGATCGTGGATCGTCCACACTAGTTTTTCTTAGATTTCATCAACGTATAGAATTTAGTTTTATTTATGTTATGTTTGGACACCATTATGTGTGTTTTTAGTTGATTTTGTTTAAACTAGGGTTATTTTTGTCAAAATTCACAAAATAAGGTGTTTATTGTAATTTTTAAACTTTCTTGAAGCTATAAAAGAAGGTGGTCGTGTGAACCTCTTCCTCATTGGATTTTGTGATTTATAAAAAAAAAATAAATAAAAAATAAATAAATAAAAAATAAAAAAAAGAAAGAAAAAAAACTCTTGTTTTCTCCTTCTTCTTCCATCTTTATACGATTTGAAGATACTTTCATACGATTTAGAAGAGAGATTGGTGTGAGACTAATCTTCATCAGCGGAGGTGCAAGGTCTCCATCGATCCCCACACCATCATCTATTTTCCCCCTATCAGGTATTTTCTACAAGTTCTTCGATTTTCCCATCATAAGACCTTATCTTCTCCTAAACCTATCTTTCTTTTACTTATCTACAAGACTACAATCCCAAACCCTAACCGACCTAAACCCATCCATCCCACGCCACGCATGTGACCGTACGACCACATGTGTGAATCATTCAGGTTGGGCGTACGGCCACACCTTGCTCCCTTTGATTTTCCATCATCCTTATATCAAAACCCTTTTCTTCCATTCCCAAAACCCTAAACCTAAAAAAACACTAACTTTCCTACTTTCCCAAATTACCCAAACCCTAATTTTTACCCTAAGTTGTATTAGGTTTTCTACTTTGAAATAGATTATACCCTATGCTAATTGGACGTCCCCACATCCATTAGATCCTAGTTACTTTTTATTTAATGATCTTGTGTGATGATGTTGGTAACTTAGGCTAGGATTATGCATGATAGTCTTTTGGTTTTCATGTGATTCGTGATCATTATGGCAATGCTTGTGTTTTTTTGTTAATTGTTTTAATTCTACTACTTGATCTCACATGTTATTTGGTCCATGCATCGGTCTTGCATCACCCTCTCTATATCTTGAACCCATGCACTCATGTGTACCGATCAAGAAGGACACCTGCAACATAGATATGATGCCCCCCCAACACAGTCCTAAGCCTTCAAGTGAGTACCTTCACTAGGATTTTATAGGGCCCGCCAACCAAACTTACCAGGTGAACACCTTTTACGAACTCTGCTCCTGCTTTTTTTGGCATTAGAGCAGCAAAAGAGGCAACTCGCTCTTTAGAGAGCCAGCCCTTTGATAAAATTCTGTGACGAACTCCATTATGTCCAATTTAACCAACTACAAAAACTGAAAGCAACCGGAAAACTGTCCGGAGTTGGGGTTTTGTCCATACACAACTCCCAAATGACCTTTTTGACCTCAGCTTCCTCAAAAGGGAGTTCGAGACAATCATTGTCAGCATTAGATAACTAGGGAAACTGAAGATTATTGAGATTTGGTCCACACCGCCCCTCATTTTTAAAAGATCAGAATAACAGCCAATAATTTCCAAACAGATTTTTATTTGGAAAGATATTTCTTAATAGATCTCTTGTTTACCTTCCACCTTCATATCGTCCCACCCAAGCTAATAATACAGTTGGCCATTCTCACATTTGCAATTCCATGAAAAATTTTAGTGTCCTTATCCCCTACCTTTAACCACTCTACCTTAGATCTTTGGAACCATTTGATATCCTCCTCCTTAGCTTTCCTCCTAAATTCAAGCTTAATTGAATGCATGTGCTGCTTGACTTCCTCTATAAAGAGAGACCACAAGATTGCTCCTTATGGTCGAGATTCTAGATTTCCTCCAGGACCATGCCTTTATAGATGTCAACTAACCCAAAGAAGTCTTTCTGTCATTTTTTCAGAAACCCTTCTAATTTTTCAATTTAATAATGAGCCTAAAACCCATCCAACCTAAAACAATCTATGAGTTCCCCCAACCTCTGATATTTTCCTTGAAAAAGTCTTCCTCTAGCACCAATTTAAAACGAAAAGGTCTACACCCCCACGTATCAATTTAAGCCCCCAAAAGCACCAGGCAATGATCAGAAAGTCAGCTTCGGCACTTCTGGGATGCATCATGCATGTGGAAAAAGGGCAATCCTAAACAGGAAATATGAGAAACCTATCATGACGAGACATAGACGGAGTAGCCTGATTATTTGACCATGCAAACCTCATCCCATTCGTAGGCAAATCGATGAGTTTGTTCGAGTACATCCAATCCGAGAACTTCCTCATGCAGCTCAACACCGAATAGCCCCCTCCCCTTTCATACAAGAATTACACTGCATCAACAATCAGAGATCAGAAATCCTGGACCTCAAGACAATTGTAAGGAAGATAAATCACAATTTTGTTAGATTGACAATTGCAATTCAATTTGATAGTGCATCCAGATGCATGCCTAAAGAGGTACGAAGTTCATCAACACAAACAATTCTTGATTCGTGTGTATCATCTTTGCACATGGGCCATTCTAATATTTTCTGTATCCTTCCAATTTTATTGGATGCTTTCAAAGAAACAAACAAGGAACAACATAAACAACTCCGCCATCAAAATACATTTTATATTTTCCATACTCAGATATACTATCAGAAACACCTATAAGGACCATCATGCTACAAACCATACCAGCACTCAAAATGGTTACACTCGAACCCAATAACAAAAGCAAGCACTAGTCATCGCTGCAGAAGCTAATGACTTTAAGACTACAGATATTGTCGCAAGAACATCTAAAATGCTATTGGGCAAAACCTTTCAAGGCTACTCGCCAAATAACTTAAGCAGATCAGAATTTAAAGTGCTATACAAAGCACCATCAAGAAAGGATCACCTGCATCAGAAGATCAATATGTTGTTCTCCCATCGCCCTCAGTGATCACATCCCTGAAAGCGCCACCACTGGGAATCATTGGCAAGACATGTTCCTGGTGAGGCACAATGATATCCAACAAGTACGGCCCAGGCGTCTCCAACATCTTTTGGATCGCATCCCTCACCTCACTCTTCTTTGTCACACGGGCTGCAGGTATGCCACACCCCTCTGCAAACGTTAGGAAATTTGGGAATATCTCGTTCTCCTTTGCGGGGTTCCCCAAATACGTATGGGCCCGGTTCGCCTTGTAGAACCGATCTTCCCACTGAACAACCATGCCCAAATGCTGGTTATTCAAGATCATAACCTTCACATCGAGATTCTCCACGCGTATCGTTGCCAACTCCTGAACGTTCATGAGGAAGCTTCCATCACCATCAATATCCACCACAGTCGTCCCAGGTGAGGCACGGGCTGCACCGATTGCAGCAGGCAGCCCAAACCCCATTGCGCCCAAACCACTTGATGTGGCCCACTGGCGTGGGCGCTTGTAGTTGTACCACTGCGCAGCCCACATCTGGTGCTGACCAACACCGGTGGTTATGATCGCATCCGAGTTTGTCAATTCGTCGAGCACTTGGATCGCATATTGAGGAGGAATGGCATCTCCAAAGGACTTATAACTCAAAGGGAACTTCTTCTTCTGTTCTGTGAGTTCCTCCCTCCAAGCAGAAAAATCAAGATCAAGCTTCCGAGCATTTCTCTTCTCCTCCAGCAATGCATTCAACCCCTCCAGAGACATTTTCAGGTCAGCACAGATTGACACATGCGGCTGCTTGTTCTTCCCAATCTCTGACGGATCAATGTCAATGTGCACAATCTTGGCCCGGCTAGCAAATGCCTCCAATTTCCCAGTGACCCGATCATCAAAACGGACACCAAACGCGAGGAGAAGGTCGGATTTATCGATGGCATAATTCGCGTACACCGTTCCATGCATCCCAAGCATCCGCAGCGAGAGATCATCAGCCATCGGGTACGTGCCGAGGCCCATCAGGGTGCTCGCGACCGGGATGCCCGTGAGCTCCACGAACCGACGTAGCTCCTCACTAGAATTCAGGCAACCACCGCCAACGTACAGGACTGGCTTCTTCGATTCAGATACCAACCGCAGGATCTGCTCCAGCTGGGCCACCCCGGGGGGCAGTGGGAGGCGAGAGGCATACCCCTGCAGCCGCATGGGGCGGTCCCAGTCGGGCACGACAAGCTGCTGCTGTATGTCCTTGGGGACATCAATCAGGACAGGGCCCGGGCGGCCCGACGAGGCGAGGAAGAACGCCTCGGCGACGATCCGTGGGATGTCCTCTACATCAAGAACAAGATAATTGTGCTTGGTGATGGAGCGGGTTACCTCGACAATTGGGGTTTCCTGGAAGGCGTCAGTCCCGATCATGCGGCGGGGAACCTGCCCGGTGATCGCAACAAGGGGAACGCTATCAAGGAGCGCGTCGGCAAGGCCGCTGACGAGGTTGGTGGCGCCGGGGCCCGACGTCGCGATGCAGACGCCAGGCCGGCCCGACGCCCGCGCATAACCCTCAGCGGCGAAAACCTCGCCCTGCTCGTGCCGGCAGAGGACATTGCTGATCGACGACGATCGAGTGAGGGCTTGATGGATCTCCAGCGACGCCCCGCCAGGGTAGGCGAAGACGACCGACACGCCGGCCCGCTCCAGCGCTTCGACGAGGACATCTGCGCCTTTTCGGGGCTGGTTAGGGGCAAAACGGGAAATTGGCGGGATCGGAGAGGGGGCTGTGGGAATGAGAGGTTGGGAGGACTGTAGTTGTGCCTTTGTTATATATATGGAAGGGCGAGGGGGGGTTTTGCAAATTCGCCAGATTGGGAGGGGTTTTTTGGGACGGATTTTCAGGGGGGAAAGGGTGAGGAATGTTGAAGAGGAGGGGTTGGAGAGTGAAGAAATGTTTATCGTTGAAGAGGCCATTTTCTTCTTCTCAAGGTTTGTAGAGACATAAGATTAAAGACTAAAAAAAATTAATAGGTTCGTTGGGAGAAGAGGGATTTTTATACATCTGGTTGGACCATTAGTGAATGTCCATACAGTGGATAAAATCCAATATCAACCGTTCAATAGGTTTATATTACAAATAGAGTCACTTTTGTACAAAAAAAATATATATATATACAGATCCACTCATCAACTGGGCCAAAAATTTATTTTTATTTATCAATGTTTAAATATTTTACCTATTGTGTGGCTCACCTGATAAGTGGATGAGGCTTATTTTTGGTGAACATGATTTCCATGGTGGGGAAAGATATTGGAACGGTTGGATTTTGTAAAGAATATGATTGATTGGCTGTAATTCGCTCTGTTTGATTGTAACTAAATCGCTCAATGGACCGTAAGCCATGGGCCAATCTGCTGAAATTAGACCATCAGGCGTTGAGGGGAAGTCGCCCGCGTATGATGCTTGATACGCAGGTTCTCAGAAATTGCATACGTGGCATAAATAAACTCAAATTAAACCGACTAAATTACATGAAGTACTGTGTCGTAGTTACAGCCCCGAAATCAGAGTGTTTGAGCAATCCTGACCTCTGATTCGTTGGCAATTGTTTGTTGAAATAGGACCATTGGATTTATTTTTTTAAATTTTCAACCGTCTAATAAATGTCTACCAATCCGATAGTCAGACATTTGAATACATTAATATCTGTTAAATGATACAACTGACCTGGATCCTATAATTTTGACGGTTTAACTTGAATTACTTGATGACACATGTGCAACGAGCAACGTCTAAGTGCCTGCGTATCATCCACAAATTCTACTGGAGTATCAAAGATTTTCTCTTATTGAGGCATGCGCCGTTGTATAGAGAATTCTTGTGCTTTTAGCTGCATGTGGGGGCCACCGTGATTTTCTGATTCCATCCAACCCTTGAATTAATGTGTCCCCACCATGAAAATTTGACATCCAAAAATCAGGTACGTCCAATTATCAATTAATACACTAATTGAATTTGGATTTTTTGTGTGGTTGTATATTTTTTCTAATGGTGTGTCTCATTTTATATATTATCTAATTTCTATCAAAAAAACACTTTTTCTTGAAATTTTAACATTTTGGATGGTTTGGATTCCATAAGAATACAAAGGTAGGCCCCACAAGAGGCGTAGTTGCACGAAATTCTCATATTCGTGAATAAGATGGGTTTTCTTTTCCGTCCATCGGTGTGTGAGATTTTGGAATATGCTGGCAAGGTTATCAGGTCGCTTTGCCTCTGTCGCGAATCAGAATACATTTTATATCGCAACCCACTGGGGCCCACATGATGAGATGATCTGAAATTTTGAACCGTCCATGTTTTCATTAATACTACAGATAAGTTATTATTTGATATTCACGCTTACTTGATGATTCTAGCCTTTGATTTATAGAGTTGAATCCATACCACTGATAATTTTCTTTCACCGTCTCCTGATAGTGATGACTACAATCAACTGTTCATTACATCAAAATATATCCTATAGCACATATTTCAGAATATGGACGGTTGTGATTAACAGAAAACTTAGTTTGTTTGTCATAGTGGGCCAACACACGCTGGTTCGTTGTATGTAATAGGTACAAACCGAATTCAAGAGACCAAATCCAATACCTTTTCGTGCGTACTGCGCAGCGGATTGGGATGGAATCCGGATCCTCTTTTTGACACTAGTAATGTTGCAAGTTTGCAACAGTGCTAACAACGTTGGTGATAATGTGGACATCACAGTAAAGGAAATTTGAATTTGTCTGCTTGTGACAAACAGAGGATTCCGATTCATTGGAATGGGATATTAATTAAAATTACTTTCAGTTATCATGAAAGTGTTGTATTGCATTTTCGAATAATCTCATTTATCTCATAAAGTGGTGCTAGCACGTCAGGGGTCCCAGGATAATAGAGTACTTGTCCCCACTAAATTAATTAATGTAGCCGCTAGTAGAGTTGTACACAAACCGAGCTAACTCGGTTAGCTCGTTCGACTTAACTCGAAAAAGCTTGATTTGTCTAGGTTCGAAACTGAGTTTGATCCAAGTCAAGTTGATTTTTCGAGCTTGAAAAAAATTTGAGCCGATTTCGAGCTTGCCCGGCTCGACTCAACTCAGATCGAACTTGTTCAATGGCTCGGTTATTTTGATATTGATATTACTCACCAAGTGTTTGATTTTGATATTGATATTGCTCACCAAGTGTTTGATTTTGATATTGATGTTGCTCACCAACTGTTTGATGAAATGACTCAACGAAGTGTTAGCTGGTGATGAGGAAGGTATGGATATGAAATAAATACCCTTGTATCTTGATTTTGATGTTGACTATTAAGTGTTTGATGAAATATATGTAAATTGTTGCTGCTGTTTTACATACAGTAAGAAACTAAAGGCAGACTCCATGTGTTTGAGACAATGTCACATAGGCTCGATCTTAGCTTGAACTTGACTCAAACTAGCTCAAGCTACTGACTGAACCGAGCCGAGCTGGCCAATCAGGCTTGAGGACCGAACCGAGCCGAGTTCGAGTTGGGGTGAGCTAGTGGCTGAACTGAGTCAAGTTGTGTCAAGCTCAACTCAGTTCGACTCATGTACAGTTCCCGGTAGGATTCGTTTTATCCATTTTTACATATCAGTTGCGACATACAGAGAGTTTTAAGGGTTTTCAAGTTCGAATGAGCTACTAGATTTGGTGTTAGTTGATCGCGTCAGTTGGTTGTTTCCGGCACATGTCTAGTATGCTCTCAGTTTGATCCGTTTGAATTTTTAATGATTTTCAAGTCAGTAGGAAATAATTTATTGAAGTCAGGTTGAAACTCAAATAGTGGCATGTCCTTTTTTTAGGTGGGGTGTCTACACAACCATAGCCTTCCAACGAACGACACATGAAAGAAACACTAAAACGACGAACACTCTTTCCCATGGTCCATTTACTAGATGGTTAAGATAATTTAATTAGAACAACTTTGAACATGGCCCAAACAATGAGAACTCATAAATTGACGGAGAAGTCGTTGAAATTGACGGAGAAGTCGCTGAAATTGACGGAGAACTTGGAAAAATTGACCAAAAACTCGGGAAAATTGACCGAGAATTGGGAAAATTGACCAATAACTCAAGGAAATTGGCCGAGAACTCATGAAATTTGACATAGAAGTTATGATAATTGACCTAAAAGTCAGTGTATTTGACAGAGAACTCGGCAAAATTAATGGAGAACTCGCTGAATTTCAGCGATAACTCAGTAAAATTGACTGAGAACTCGGGAAAATCGACAGAGAAATCGGTGAACTTTGACTGAGAACTTGAGGAAATTGACTAAAAACTCAGTAAAATTGACCGAAAACTTGAAAATTTTGATCAAGAAGTTGTGATAATTGACCAAGAACTCAGTGAATTTGATTGAGTACTCATAAAAATTGACCAAAAACTCAACAAAATTGATTGAGAACTAGCCAAATTACACCGACAACTCAGTGAAATTGACCGAGACCTCAAGTAAATTAACCGAGAACTCAATGAAGTTTACCGAGAACTCGAGAAAATTGACCGAGACCTCGGGAAAAGTAACCGAGAACTTACTAAAATTAACCAAGAAATCCGTATAATTGACTGAGAACTCTTACAGATAGACCGATAACTCCATGAAATTAACAGAGGACTTGGAAAATTGACCGAGAACTTTAGAAAATTGATAAAGATCTTAGTGAAATTAATCGAGAACGTGATTAATTGTACCAAGCTCTTGGTCAATTTGGAGGATTTCTCCGACAATTTCACCAAGTTCTTAGTCAATTTTAGTAACTTATCAGTCATTTGAACTGAGAACTCGGTCAAATTGACCGAGAACTCGGGCTCAGTCAAATTGACCAAAAACTCATGCAAATGATCGAAAATTCATGCAAGTGTAAATTTATTCAGTTTAGGGTTTAGGAAAAATTGTTCAAATATACTTGCGATTCGTTGCTTCTTCGATGAAAACACCATTTTCATCATTTGTTGATAAAAGAAAATGAAAAAAATGAAGTAACAGTTTATTTATAGTAGCAAGTGTATTCTCGGTCGAAAGAATACGTAAACTTTAGAAATGGAAAAGATAAATTTTCATGAAGAAATAGGAAGAGATGAGAAGATTTTTGAAAAACGAGTTTTTGATAGAAGAGTTTAGGGGTCAAGGTCTGAGAAGATTTCAGAAAATAGGTTTTAGTAACAAGGTATTCTCATATGAATAAGAGAGAAAATTTCAGAAAATGAATTTATATTGTAGGGATATTTTCTAAGGAGAAAAAGGTAACAGTATAATCTGAAAAATAAAGTTTTATAATCTGTCGGAGTATCAAGTAATTCCCCTTTAAAAGGGGTCATACTGAATATCACTGGTTAATACTAAAATATCGAGATTGCCATCAGTGATGGCCAAAAGAGTGATTGGCTAATCTCGCGCGCGTGTACAAGGCAGATCATGTTCACGCCACCACGAGTATCAAAATGGTTCATATGTACCGGATCTGATCCTTCCATCGTGGGACCCCTGATCTTTGGATAGACTCTTATAAGAATCATGTTGGTCCACTTATTACGTGGGCCACACTTAACAAGTAGGATATTGTGACGGATGGGAAAGACTTGGCTGAAGATTTCTAACATGTCCATCTCTTTCTAATATTTTTTATGTGTGTGTCATCGTTGCACATGGGCCATTCTAATATTTTCTATATCCTTCCAATTTTATTAGATGCTTTCAAAGAGATGAACAAGGAACGACATAAACAACTCCGGCATCAAAATACAATCTATATTTTCCATACTCAGATATACCATCAGAAACACCTAGGGGGCATTTGGTATTAGATGGGATTAGGTGGGAATGAATTGCATTTGGGCCTTGAGAAGAATGGTGTAAGACCCGTATCCCAGTTCGTACTGTTCCGTTGACTTCTGCGATCCTTCCCGTCAAATTCCGGCAACTTGCGACGTATAATCAACGTTTGCGATCGACCCTAAGTCATATCCTGTAGAATTGAGTCGGTTTAATCTGAGACTTGTATCATTGCGACCGCACCGTCGCCGCAGTTCCAACGCCGCGTCTTACGCACCGATCCGATACCCTAACCAGAAGATGCCAACCAGCGTTTATTTCGAAGAAACGCCGCGCGGTTGCAATCCCAAGAGAATCTCTACATCATGTCCCATCAATCAATCAATCAATGCTTCCTTTCTCCCCAAGTCAAGCAACCACCAAGTCAACTCTTTCTCACCCTCTCTCTTACACACCCATACATGTCAAGTACAACATCACCTCACCCATCGCTCACATCCATCACTCTCTCTCCTTACATCCCATCTCTCTCTCTCTCTCTCTCTCATTTCTCTACACAATTTCCAAGCAACCAAAGAGAGCAAAAAAAGTGCACGTCCATAGTTTTTTTCAAGAGAGAAAGTGAGTTGTGTGGCCCACTTTCCACCCCAAGATCCATCATCCTAGCCATCCATTTCTCATCATCTCCATCAAAGTGAAGCACAAGGAGATCGGCGTTCCAACGGACCGAGAAGAACGAACGGTGGGTGCTTCTATAGGCCTAAATTTCATTATTAGATGAAGGGCCAAGTGAGGCCTACCGATTGATGGTATGGATCTCACTTTGGACCTTAGGTGTGGCCGATGGCCCACCTTAATCCTCATGATCATTCCATGATGGGGCCATCCTCCATGGACCCCATCATGATGTTTATTTTCCTTGTATGGATAGGGTCATCTAGACCTTACATTTGGTGGAGAAAGGATCTCCACCGTTGATTTTCAGTTTAATGGGACCCACTTGATGTATGATTGGATGCTTGAAACGAAGGGCCCATAATGTCGGGGTCCCTCCATCACACGTGTGTCCCACCTTTTCTTTCTCTCTCTCCCTCTCTCTTTCATTTTCTTTTTATCATTGTGTGATGATATGGCCATGTGGCCCACCCGGATGGACCCCACCATGGAGCATGTATTTTAGTCAAGCCATCTATAGGTGGGGCCCACTTTATAAGCCTTGTATCAACACCACCCATCATTTGGTGGCCCACGTATGCAGCCCACCCGAAATACACAGCCGTCCAGCGTCTCTGGACGCTGGACGTTGAATGGAAAACACAAATGTTAGCCTTGGTTCAAGGCCATTTGGGTGAGCCACTCATACAGGCCCCACCTTGATGTATGTATTCAATCCACACCGTCCATTCTATTTGCCGACTCATTTAGGCGTTGAACCGAAAGATGAAGTTGATCCAATCTTCTGGCAGGCCACACCTTTAAAAACAGTAATTTTCACCGTTCAAACTTACTTTAATTTTTCTACGTATCGAAAGATGCCCAATATTGGGCTTGATGGATGGGTTATGTGCTGCAGAATCCATTGGCTTAGGTGTATTCACTTGATGCGGGACCCACGTGCGAAAAACCATGATTTTCAAATATATATATATATATATATATATATATATATATATATATATATATATATATATATATATATATATATATAAAACAAAAATTAAGTAGGCAGCACCTGCTGTTGCGCTGGGCGATCCCTGGCCAACCGTGGATCCCCAAAAGTGGGCCCCACTATGATGTATGTATGACTTCCAAACCGTTCATTAGGTGGGCCACTTCCTGAAGTAGGCTCCCTCCGAAAATCAGGCTGATCCAACGCTCGGGTGGCCCACATCACAGGAAACAGTGGGGCTGACCCTCTGCTATTGGAACCCTTTTTGGGTCCACATAAGTTTTGGATTAAGCTGAAATTTGTTTTTCCCCTTTTTCCAGGGACATGTGACCTTATCAACGGGTTGGATGGAGTATAAATATTATGGTGGGCCCCACGTGGGACCCACAATGATATGTGTTTTTATCCACCGTCCAGGCGGACGGTGGAGTCCACGGTGATGTATTTGTTATATTCCCACCGTCCAGGGGACGGTGGGTGTGTGTGTGCGTGCGTGTGTGGGTGTGTGTGTGCGTGTGTGTATGTGTGTGTGTGTGTGTGTGTGTGTGTGTGTGTGTGTGTGGTGTGTGTGTGTATATATATATATATATATATATATATATATATATAATATATATATATGGGAAAAGGTACTATGCGCTCGAGCGTAAAGCGGTCCTCCGTGAGGTCGGGCTGTGTGGGCCCCACCGTGACGCCTTTCGAACATCAACACTGTCCACCAGATGCACCATTCCATGGTGGGCCTGGATGGCCCAAAATCAAGTCAATCCGTGACTGTAGTGGGCCACACCACATACAGAAGTGCAGAGGGGTCGTGCGCCATTAAAACATTCATAACCATTTTTGAGGGCCCACTGAGATGTGGTTTGCAAATCCAGCCCATCCATTATGTGTGTCCCACTTGAATAAGGGTTCAGACCAAGTTTCAGGTGCATGGAAAACTCAGGTGGGCCCCACCAAGTGCTTTTATATGTTTTTGGCATGAATTCACATGATTTTAGATGGTATGGCCCACCTAAGTTCCGTATACGGCTGATTTTGGGTCGTCCAGGCCCACTATGGAATGGTTCATCTGGTGGACGGTATTGATGTTCGAAAGGCATCATGGTGGAGCCCACACAGCTCGACCTCACGGACGACCGCTTTATGCTCGAGCGCATAGTACCTTTTCCATATATATATATATATGATGGTGGGCCTTCACGGGACCCACCCATGATGCATGTGTTGCATCCACTCTGTCCACCCATTTTGCAAGCTCATTTTTGGGCATGAGCTAAAGAATGAATCAGATCCATGGTTCATGTGGACCTCCACCATGATGCATGTGTTGCATCCAAGTCATCCAACCACTTAAAAGCTCATTTTGAAGCCTGAGTTCAAAAATGAGACAGATCTAGGAATAGGTGGACCACATTATAGGATGTAGTGGGTTTGAATGTCCACCATTAAGACCCTTGGGCTACTAAGTTTGGGACCAAATATGATATTGGTCTTTCTTTTTAATTCAGGTCCGTGGCGCCTTATAATCAGATTAGATGGGAAATAAATATTATGGTGGGCCTTAGGAATTTAATGGTGGAAATCATTATCACCACTCTTATTTGGTTGTGGCCCATTTGATGTACGTATGGGGCCCAATTGGTGTGGCCCATCTGATATACATAAGGTCCATGTGATTAGGCCCATCTTAATGTATTTGAGGTCCATGTTGTGAGGCCCATTGTGATGTATTAGGGCTTGTGGGTTGAGGCCCACTGTGATGTGTATAGGGTCCACGGGTTGAGGCCCATTGTGATGTATTAGGGCCCATGGGTTGAGACCCATTGTGATGTATAAAGGCCCGTGGGTTGAGACCCACTGTGATGTGTATAGGGCCCATGGGTTGAGGCTCATTGTGATGTATTAGGGCCCACAGGTTGAGACCCATTGTGATGTATAAAGGCCCATGGGTTGAGACCCACTGTGATGTGTATAGGGCCCATGGGTTGAGGCCCCTTGTGATGTATTTGGAGCCCAAGGGTTGAGGCCCATTGTAATGTGACTCCATCGTGGTTTATGTATTGACCTTTATGGCGGGCCATGCCTTGGGAGCAATGTTGATTTAACGTCCACATTGTAAGAATAATGCTGGTTAAATGTTCGCATTATGACTCTCTCTGGGGCCCATTGATAGGCCCATACTTGTTGTGTGCAGGCCGTCTAGGCCCATCTGCATTGTAAGGATAGTTCATTACTTATAACCTGCTTAGTATAATTCCATGACTCATGTCATACGCATCATATGTATGCTTGATATGAGTAGTGACTGATCATTGCATACGCCATTGGACAAACTATTTACGGGACTCCTTATGAGACAGAGTGCCCACATTATCACACCGTACGAGCAGGATTACTGCATGACTGGATAGTGTGACTCATGCATCTCGCATATATGTGACTTGATCATTGTACGCCCTAGCGACATCAGGGTTGTGGCCTCTACAGACACTTCGTGGATAGCTAGATGGAACACCGGAAATATTTAGTTCTAGCACTGTGGGCACTTAGGATGTCCTTGGGTGAAAGTCCCAGAACCTCCGAGGCCAGGAGGAGCCCCAACGTCAAGACCGAGTGGATCATGAGCGCCCGAGTGCCGAATATCAGTAGGCCACGTCTCCCACTGTGTAGTGGTCGGTTGGGAGGGGGTGTGACCTTATCCGCCTGAGTGAGGGGGCTATAAGCTAGGCTGAGTATGACTAGCTCGTAAATGGGTCCGCTATCGACGAGCCGAGCAGGTATTGGCAGACTGCTGGCTAGGCAGATAGTGAGGTCTCTTCCACTCGCATGACTGTGCAGCTAGGGAGGAGGCAGTTGATGTGAAGTGTAATAGACCCCGGTGATTTTCCCAGAGAACAACCGTACTGATATGTGGACTTATTAAGCAGGAATTGCATATCCATTCATTCATTCATTCACTATCCACTCGGGCTGATGGTGCGTAACTATTTGTCACGTGTACCTTCGTATGGCCAGGATTTCGGTTGGGCATGCGACTAACCTGAGATCAGGAGCTTACCACATTGAGTCGGACAATCCAAATTTAGGTATGGGACTGGTTTGGATAGAAGTCCCTTGTGGTGGACTCCGTAGCCTGCGATACTACATACTATCATCCCGACTTCACATTCCAGCATGATCATTTCATTCACACCGCATATTATATTGCATCCGCAGTACTTAGCATTTTGGGTTACTATGTTTCTGCACTTATATGGCTTAGATGAGGTTGATGGTATTCGTGACTCGTCAGGATTTGCATATTGCATTGCATTCTCAACATATGTTATTGTCTTATTATGTTTGCATCGCATAGCCTTGGTACGACTGATAGCACTCATGGACTTACCAGTATATTTCCGCTTACTCTGATATCGTATGATTCATGATCTTGTTAGTATTTCCGCTTATTCCGATGATGTATGATTTATGGGCTTTATGGTATACTTGACACTTATCTTGTGCACACACTCTCACCATCCTCTAAGCTTTTGTAAGCTTATGCACGATAGATGCGTGCATGTGGCGTTAGGTTGTAACAGCATTGAGCTTGGAGCGTGCAGCTGTCCTCTAGCTTTGATTTCGATATATATATTTTCCTTTCAGCATTGTATTCTAATGATTATATTAATGGATATGTGATTATGATGTTGCCTTTATGATATGGGTACGCTTATGGTTATGCTCCATTACAAAAAAAAAAAAAAAAAAAAATTTCATACTGAAAATTCTCCTTGTAGGATCCCAGGATCGGAATCTGGCGTATGGACGCTGGGAGCCGAGAATGGGGTACTACGGAGACTGTCGGCCCCAGATTCGGAGCCTGGTTTCTGAGTTTGAAATGGAAAAGCTTGAAATTAGATTAGATGGTATTGCATTGGGTCCGTGCCAATTCCACTCAATGTTAGCAAGTTGTGTAGGTCCCACCATGATGTGTGGGCTATATCCACACCGTCCACCCATTTTTTGAGATCATTTTAGAGCATGGGCCAAAAAATCAGGTAGATCTAAAGCTCAAGTGGATCCCACCATAGAAAGCGGCGGGGATTGAATACCTACCATTGAAAACTTTTTTGGGGCCACATAAGTTTTGGATCTGCCTCATTTTTAGGCCCATGCCATAAAATGAGATTACAAAACAGATGAACGGTTTGGATATAACACATATGTGTTATTCTCAATAGTTTCAAATGATGGTGAGTATATCCATTCAATGTACCATTGTATTACAAACATAGTATGAAATTAAGCTTATCCCATCGTAACAGGGACAATCCCTGCAACATGTAATAATTATGTTTTTTTTTTTTTTAATCCTTCCCAATAAGGAAAGCAAGAACAAATCATCTCTGCAGAAGCTACTGACTTTAACCCTACAGATATTGTAGCAAGAACATCTAAAACAATGCTATTGGGCAGAACCGTTCAAGGCTACTCGCTAAATAACTCAAGCAGATTAGAACTTAAAGTAGTATATAAAGCACCATCTAGAAAGGATCACCTGCATCAGAAGATCAATATGTTGTTCTCCCATCGCCCTCAGTGATCACATCCCTGAAAGTGCCACCACTGGGAATCATTGGCAAGACATGTTCCTGGTGAGGCACAATAACTGTTGCCTTAGAACCATACACACCACAAAGATAATAAAAAATTTTTTACTTGCTTTTCACTTGCTGCACTGATGCTGCACACATTGGTATAGACTTTTCCTTTGTGGTGATATATAGCTTCTTGAACCGTCCATTTGGTTTGAAACTGATAGAATTAATGTAGTTAATGAGGACATTTGTGTTTTTTCACATTGGTGGGAAAAGTCCATATAAGGAGTGCTTGTAGTCCGTTTGGAACCAACTCAGTGAGCTTGTAAGCAATATAAAAATATATAGCAAAAGTTCTTCTTCTCTTCTCACGTGTCTAGTGAGTCTAAATCATAGGCTTTGTAAAACCAAGAATAGTTCTGGCTAGTAAAGCCAACAAACTGGTATCAGAGCAAGACGATCCCGTGGGACTGGGTATAGTTTGAAAGTTCAGATCGTGTGATCCAGGTGTTGCCACTGTTACGTTTTTTTTTTTTTTAAAAAAAAGGCGTTGTTGATCCGTGGTGTGAAGAAGTGATGGCGTCCTCGATCCAGCCGCAGATTCCAAAGTTATCTAAGGATAACTATGAAAACTGGTGCATCCAGATGAAAGACTATTGGGGTCGCAAGATCTATGAGAGATTGTTACCAATGGGTATGTAGAACCCACAACGAAAGAAGAAGCTCTCTACACCGTTGATCAAAGGGCGGTCCTCAAATATCTAAGAAAGAAGGACAAGAAGGCTCTGTTTCTTGTCTATCAAGGGTTAGATGAGTCCACCTTTGAACAGATCGCTGAAGCAACAACATGCAAGTAAGCATGGGAGATTCTTAGCACAATCTTCAAAGGAGTTGATCGTGTGAAGAAGGTTTGTCTCCAAACTTTTAGAGCCGAATTCGAGACCTCACACATGAATGAATGTGAGACCATTTCTGATTTTTTTTTCAAGGTTACTTGTTATTGTTAACAACTTGAAAATAAATGGTGAAAAGATCGAAGATGTACGGGTTGTTGAAAAAATACTTCGATCCCTCATAACCAAATTTGAACATGTGGTTGTTGCCATAGAAGAATCAAAGGACTTAGAAAATCTGTCCATTAAAGAATTGATGGGCTCATTGCAAGTACATGAACAAAGAATGCAGAAGAATGCAGGTTCAATGCTTGAACATGCCTTAGAGTCTAAGTTGACTCAAAATGAACAAAAGAATGGTCATACACAACGAGGGGGCCGTGGCACTAGAAATCGCGCAAGAGGCAGAGGGCGTGGATATTATCCAAGTCAATCACAAAATCAACAAAAGGCTATTAATTTCCGTGGAAGAGGAAATGGTAGAGGTCGTTCCATGCGTGGACGTGGAAATACAAAAAATATTTAATGTTACAATTGCAACAAGTTCGGCCATTATACTTCAGACTGTTGGAGCAAACCAGTAGATCAAGATGAGCATTTTAATTATGCAGAAGCATCAAATCATGAAAAAGAAGACTCTACACTTCTTCTTGCACAAGAAAAAGGATGTGATCGACCAGATGTATGGTATCTCGACACAGGTGTGAGCAATCACATGTGCAGGAACAAAAGCCTATTTGAAGAACTCACAGAAGGAGTTCATGGTGATGTAACATTCGACGACTCGTCAAAGACACCTATGAAAGGTAAAGGCAAAATCAAAATCTTTCAGAAGAATGGTGTTCCAAACTACATCTTCAATGTGTACTACATGCCCAACATGAAAAGTAATATACTGAGTCTCGGACAACTCCTCGAAAAAGGGTATGTCATACACATGGAGAATTCTTCTCTTTACATAAGAGATATGCATGGACATTTGATTACGAAAGTCCGGATGACGAAGAATCGTATGTTTTCGCTCCATATAAACACAATGCTCGAGAAGTGCTTTTATGGGAAAGCAAGAAATGATTCCTAGACATGGCATCTTCGCTTTGGCCATCTAAATTTCAGTGGCCTGAAACTTCTGTCGTCATCAAGCATGGTGCATGGCTTGCCTACCATTAAAGCTCCAGAACAAGTGTGTGAGGCATGCACACTTAGGAAACAGCAAAGGAACTCCTTTCCGAGTGGAGTATCCCGAAGAGCAAGAGAACCATTGCAGTTGGTTCACACTGACATCTGTAAACCATTGGAGTCAATCTCTCTTGGAGGTAATAAATACTTTATTACTTTCATTAACGATTTCAGTAGAAAATTGTGGGTGTATATAATCAAAGAAAAGTCTGCTGCTTTTACTATTTTAAAAAATTTTAAGGCTCTTGTCGAAAAAGAAAGTGGTCTTAAAATCAAAACCCTTAGATCTAACAGAGGTGGAGAGTACACCTCAAATGCCTTTCGAGAGTATTGCAGGGATCAAGGAATCAAGCAACAACACACTGCAGCCTATACACCACAACAGAATGGAATTGTGGAACAAAAAAACCGTACCATTCTCGACATGACAAGGACCATGCTGAAGGAGAAAAGTCTACTGAAGAATTTCTGGGCAGAGGCAGTTGCATGTACTGTCTATCTACTCAATAGGTGTCC
The DNA here is from genome assembly GCA_021015155.1 of Magnolia officinalis. Lineage (NCBI taxonomy): Eukaryota > Viridiplantae > Streptophyta > Magnoliopsida > Magnoliales > Magnoliaceae > Magnolia > Magnolia officinalis. The sequence continues at coordinate 67,933,307 of JAJHSJ010000010.1, forward strand.
AACCAAGAGTGTCAGATTCAAGACACCGCAGGAAGCATGGAGTAGATACAAGCCAAGCGTGGCGCACCTAAGGATCTTTGGGTGTGTTGCCTATGCTCAAGTGTCAGAAGCGAGAAGGAAAAAGCTTGATGATCGTGGCGAGAAGTACATCTTCATCGGATACAGTGAAGTATCGAAGGCGTACAAGCTCTACAACCCACTAACTAACAAGGTGGTGGTAAGTAGAGATGTTGTATTTTGCGAGGAAGAAGCCTGGAAATGCAACGAGGAAGATTCAACCAAAGAAAATCAAGTCGAGGTTGAAGAACATGAAGGAGAGAAGCATGAGAACCAGGAGCAGGCACCTGCAACACCCTCTTCCGCCGAAACGTCTGCACGCAGAAGTCCAGCGATACGTTCCATCTCCTCTGGAACTATTCTATCAAATCAAAATTCAGCCAGCACGTCATCATCCAGTTCTCCTTCACCCTTGGCGCCTATCAAAATGAGAAGCCTCAACGATATATACGCCGAAACCGATGAAGTAAATTTGTTCTGCTTGTATGCGAACCACGAGCCTCTTACATTTGAGGAGGCTGTAGAAGAAGAATGCAGGAGGACGGCTATGGAAGAGGAGATCCAGGCCATTGAGAAGAACCATACATGGGATCTAACTTTACTTCCTCAAGGTCAAAGAACTATTGGCGTCAAATGGGTGTACAAGATTAAGCGAAATGCTGATGGTGAAATAGATCACTACAAGGCAAGGCTAGTAGCAAAGGGTTACAAACAGAAATACGGGGTGGATTATGAAGAAGTCTTCGCTCCTGTTGCTCGCCTTGACACTGTAAGGATGATTATCTCCCTTGCAGCCCATCACAGTTGGATGATCTACCAACTGGATGTGAAATCTGTATTCCTGAATGGAATTCTGGAAGAAGAGGTCTATGTTGACTAGCTTGAAGGTTTTGTTATTCAAGGGGAGGAACACAAACTGTATCGACTGAAGAAAGCCCTTTATGGGTTGAAGCAGACTCCTCGTGCCTGGAATGCACGCATCGACAACTATCTTCAAGAGAACGGTTTCGCCCAATGTCCATATGAGCATGTAGTCTACATCAAGAAAAATGCTCATGGCGACATCCTCTAGCATGCCTATATGTTGATGATCTGCTGTTCATAGGAAACAGTCAGGCGATGTTTGAAGAATTCAAGCATGCTATGTTCAATGAATTTGAGATGACTGATGGTGGATTGATGTCCTTCTTCTTGGGCATCGAAGTAAAACAATAAGTCGGCGGCATTTATATATCACAGAAAAAGTATGCTAAGGAGTTGTTTAAAAAGTTCAAGATGACAGACTGTAATGCCGTGAACACGTCTGTAGCAACGGGCTTGAAGCTGACAAAAGAAGGAGAAGGAAGAAGTGTTGACTCGATTATGTTCAAGAGTATGATTGGAAGCGTAAGGTACCTCACAATCACAAGGCCGAATATCGTCTACAGTGTTGGGTTTCTAAGTAGGTACATGGAAGCGTCAAAAGAATCACACTGGCTAACTGCAAAAAGAATCCTCAGGTACATCAAAGGAACAATGGAATTCGGTCTTTTCTATCGATACAATGATGAAGCAATGTTGTATGGATATTCAGACAGTGATTGGGGAGGTGACCAAGATGAAAGAAAGAACACCACTGGCTATGTATTCTATCTTGGATTGACTGCTTTCACTTGGAACTCAAAGAAGCAAAGTGTTGTTGCTTTGTCCACATGTGAAGCAGAGTACGTGGCAGCATCGTCCACAGTCTGTGAAACGATTTGGTTGAGAAACCTGCTAAAGGAGCTGAAGCATCCGCAGGAAGAATCCATAGTCATATATGTGGATAACAAGTCGGCAATCGAACTAGCCAAAAATCCGGTGCAGCATGGAAGGAGCAAGCACATCGGTACTCGATACCATTTTCTCAGAGATCAAGTAAAGCAGAAAGTGGTGAAATTGGAGTACTGTCACACCACTGAACAGGTCGCAGACATATTTACCAAGGCATTACCAACTAATACATTCAGACGATTGAGGTCAATGCTTGGAATGAAGCCTATTTTGGTTTGAAGAGGAGTGTTGAAATGTCTAAACCAAATGAACGGTTCAGGAAGCTTTCATGGCATTTGAAACAGCCACACGTTATGGCTATTCCCACATTTTTCACATGTTGTGGCTGGTGGGTTTCCAAAGGTTTGAAACTGATAGAATTAATGTAGTTAATGAGGGTATTTGTGTTTTTTCACATTGGTGGGAAAAGTCTATATAAGGAGTGCTTGTAGTCCGTTTGGAACCAACTCAGTGAGCTTGTAAGCAATATAAAAATATATAGCAAAAGTTCTTCTTCTCTTCTCACGTGTTCAGTGAGTCTAAATCACAAGCTTTGTAAAGCCAAGAATAGTTCTGGCTAGTAAAGCCAACAATAACATCCAACGAGTACGGCCCAGGCGTCTCCAACATCTTTCGGATCGCATCCCTCACCTCACTCTTCTTTGTCATGCGGGCCACAGGTACGCCACACCCCTCTGCAAACATCAGGAAATTTGGGAATATCTCATTCTCCTTTGCGGGGTTCCCCAAATACGTATGGCCCCTGTTCGCCTTGTAGAACCGATCTTCCCACTGAACAACCATACCCAAATGCTGGTTATTCAAGATCATAACCTTCACATCGAGATCCTCCACGCTTATCGTCGCCAACTCCTGAACGTTCATGAGGAAGCTTCCATCACCATCAATATCCACCACAGTCATCCTAGGTGAGGCATGGGCTGCACCGATTGCAGCAGGCAGCCCAAACCCCATTGTGCCCAAACCACTTGATGTGGCCCACTGCCGTGGGCGCTTGTAGTTGTACCACTGCGCAGCCCACATTTGGTGTTGACCAACACCGGTGGTTATGATTGCATCCGAGTTTGTCAATTCGTCGAGCACTTGGATCGCATATTGAGGAGGAATGGCATCTCCAAAGCACTTATAACTCAAAGGGAATTTCTTCTTCTGTTCTGTGAGTTCCTCCCTCCAAGCAGAAAAATCAAGATCAAGCTTCTGAGCATCTCTCTTCTCCTCCAGCAATGCATTCAACCCCTCCAGACACATTTTCAGGTCAGCACAAATCGGTACATGCGGCTACTTGTTCTTCCCAATCTTTGACGGATCAATGTCAATGTGCACAATCTTGGCCCGACTAGCAAATGCCTCCAATATCCCAGTGACCTGATCATCAAAACGGACACCAAACGCGAGGAGAAGGTCGAATTTATCGATGGCATAATTCGCGTACACCGTTCCATGCATCCCAAGCATCCGCAGCGAGAGATCATCAGCCATCGGGTAAGTGCCGAGGCCAATCAGGGTGCTCGCGACCGGGATGCCCGTGAGCTCCATGAACCGTCGTAGCTCCTCACTAGAATTCAGGCAACCACCGCCAACGTACAGGACCGGCTTCTTCGATTCAAATACCCACCGCAGGATCTACTCCAGCTGGGCCACCCTGGGGGGCAGTGGGAGGCGAGAGGCATACCCCTGTAGCCGCATGGGGCGGTCCCAGTCGGGCACAACAAGCTGTTGTTGTATGTCCTTTGGGACATCAATCAGGACAGGGCCTGGGCAGCCCGACGAGGCGAGGCAGAACGCCTCAACGACGATGCGTGGGATGTCCCCCACATCAAGAACAAGATAATGGTGCTTGGTGATGGAGCGACTTACCTTGACAATTGGGGTTTCCTAGAAGGCATCAGTCCTAATCATGCGGCGGGGAACCTGCCCGGTGATCGCAACAAGGGAAACGCTATCAAGGAGCGTGTCGGCGAGGCCGTTGATGAGGTTGGTGGCGCAGGGGCCCGACGTCACGATGCAGATGTCAGGCCAGCCCGAGGCCCGAGCATAACCCTCAACGACGAAAACCTCGCCCTGCTCGTGTCGGCAAAGGACATTGCTGACTGACGACAATCGAGTGAGGGCTTGATGGATCTCCAGCGACGCCCCACCGGGGTAGGCGAAAACGACCGACACGCCGGCCCGCTCCAGCGCTTCGACGAGGACATCTGCGCCTTTTTGGGGCTGGTTAGGGGCAAAACGGGAAATTGGCGGGATCAGAGAGGGGACTGTGGGAATGAGAGGTTTGGAGGACTGTAGTTGTGCCTTTGTTATATATATGGAAGGGCAAGGGGGGGTTTTGGAGAATTTGCCAGAATGGGAGGGCCTTTTTGGAACAGGTTTTCAGGGGTGTAATGGTAAGGAATGTTGAAGAGGAGGGGTTGGAGATTGAATAAATGTGTGTGGCTGGATACTTCTAAGGGATTATAAAGACAAAAAAGATTAAAACTATAAAAATCAATAATAGGATAGCCGGGGGAGAGGGCTTTTTATACATATGCTTAGAATTATATTTTAATTGTTAATATATATATGAATTTTTGTTATCTTAACCTTGTTGTCTTTCTTTTAAGTTGAATTGCTCAATTTTGATTATCTGTGTGTGGAATGAAGGTGAATATGAAGAAAGTCATACGTGCATTTTCATTTAGTTCACACCCGAAGCTCAAAACCAAGGTTTTTATGTTTGAGTGCCGGTTTTCGAGGCGTGATACCAACTAAGGTGACTCCAAAGTAATTGAATGTTCATCAAATTACCTCTCAACAAGTGCAAGATGACTTAAATCGGAGATGTGACAAGTGATTTACGGTCATTTTCGTGGGATCTGCAACCCAAATGAGTTATGAAAATTATTACCGTTCATCTATTTCAACATTCTTTCACTACAACATTCATCACATTTATCCATTACAACATTTTTTCATTTCAAAATTCATCTATTATAACATTATTCTATTATAAAATTCATCCATTTCACAAACTCCCACCATTCATACTTATAAATAAAATAAAAATATATTTATAAAGTAAACTACCACACCCTATTCCACTTCATAAACTCTCATAATTTATACCCACCAATTTATTTATTAAAAATAATAATAATACATAAGTCACTATTATCTTAACTCAAACCTACCTTTGGCCATCATAGCCTCTACATCAGATAATGTGGCCAAAATGGAAGGAATGACGTCAGAAGCTCGATGGAGTGGGTCTCATAGAGGTGGCAATATTCCTAACAAACAAATAATCCCATCCTGGGTCCTTACTCTTACTCCAATGGTAGACTCTCAGGAGTTTCAACACCTGGTTGAGGGTTCGAGTACCCATAGGTGGTGAAATCCCACTATGGCGTGAGTGTGTTGTGGTGTGTGTGTGTGTTAAAAAAAAATGGTCTCATCCTGTGAAAAAAAAAATTAAAGAAGAAAGAAAAAGGATGGCTAAATAGCACTGAAGGAAACAATTCGAAATTGACTCACGTTGTTAATACATCTGTGGGACACGGACAACTCCATTTTTTAAAATGACCCTACTATGGGTTCACGGTTGTTCGATTATAGTGAACAGATCACATCGGACAATGAGTGACCCAAATTATTGATTTAGTGGGGCCCATACCCCATTCTTAAGAGACCCTCTCAACTTCTGCGACACACTAGTGGCATACTAGGGGACGACTGACAAAGGAACATTTTCATCCCTTGAAAGCAAAAAATGCTTAAGAGATTAGAAAATTAATAACTTCTAATTTTGATGTCATTGACTTTATTATGTTATAATTAAGGGTTATATATCTTAATTAATATCTAGTTTCGAGCAACTCAAATCTACTGATGTGGGTACGACCCCTGGCTATGAGGCTCATTGTGATATATGTGACTACATTCAGGCCATCTATCCAAATTGAAATCTCATTTTAGGACATGAACCAAAACTTAACTAAATCCAAATATGAGGTGGACCATAATACATGAAACAATGGTAATCGATGGTTGTGTTTACATGCCCCCAGAAAAAGGTGGGAGGGAACCTTCCTGGGTTGACGGTTGTGTTTACATGCCATCTAAACCGTTCATAAGGACATTCTCACTGAGGTTATAACTGAAGACACAAAAATATTATCATGATCCCTGCTGTGAGGTTGTTAATGTACAGTGCTCTGTGGGCCCACCATGATATATGTGCTTTATCCACGCTGCTCATCTATTTTTTCATATCATTTAAGGGCATGAGTCCAAGAATGACATAGATCCAAAATTCAAGTGAACCACATCACATGAAACCAGTTGTGATCCAACGACCACCATTAGAAACTTCCTAGGGCCCACTGGAATGTTTATTTGCCATCCAACTTGTTGGATCATGTGGACTTTGATGAAAGGAAAATATAAATATCAGCTTCATCCAAAACTTTTGTGGCCTTAAATAAAATTTTAATAGTGGGCGTTTCATCACCACCATTTCTAGTGGTGTGGTCCATGCGAGATTTGGATCTGCCTCATTTTTTAGCTCATGCCCTGAAATTATTTAGAAGAAAATGGATGAACAGGGTGGATAAAACACATACATCAAGATGGGCCATAGTGCAATGTCCACTAGCTACTGCCCGTGGCCAATGTCAATAGGCAACATGCATCCAATTCCCATTGTTTCCTGTTGCCTCACGCAATTAAGTTTGAATCTATTATACTTTTAGGCTCATGTCCTAACAAGGTCTGGCTACTGACCATGAACAATATCAATGAGCAACATGCATCCAGATCCTATTGTTTCCTGTTGCCTGGCTCAATTGAGTTTGAATCTATTATACTTTTGGCTTCATGTCCTAATATGGTTTGGCTACTGCCCATGGACAATGCCAATGGGCAACATGCATCCAGTTCCCATTGTTTCCTGTTGCCTGGCCCAATTGAGTTTGAATTTATTATACTTTTGAACTCATGTCATAACGTGGTTTGGCTACTGCCTAGAGGTGGGCATTGAGTCGAGTCAGACCAAGTTAGGTCCAATCCGACTTGATTCGGTTTTGAAATAGGCCCGACTTGAACTCGATCCAACTCGGTACCGAGTCCAGCATGTTTGACTCAATCTGAGTCTGAGTCTAGGCTGGGCTGATCTGAATGGAGTTCGACTCGGTCAAAAATACCGAGTCAGATCGAGTTGGCATCGATTCAAATCGAGTCATCGGGTTGGGTTATAAAATGGATGGATAGAGGGATAAAATGGATGGACGGAGAAGATAAAATACATAAATCAGCTTGATCCGATACTTGTGGGTGGTTGTAACGCCCTGAAAATCGGGGGTCGAGCATAAACTCAACTCCCGAGTTCCAGAACATCACTTATGCAACAAAATGAATGATAATTGAATGTTGACTGAATTCGTGCATTGAACATGAGTGAGATTAAGCCAAAACAACATATCATACTCCAGAGACAGTTAAATTTGCAAGCGGAAGACTGTGATGGATAGATAAAATATATAACCTATGATGAGTCTCCAGAGTGTGATAACATTACCAGGTTAAATAAATACAAGTACAGCTCTAGAATATACCAAATGTGAGGAAGTGTAATGCCTCCTATCCCATGTACCATAGCCCCGTCAATACAATATCAAGTCTTCATTGACCTGCCAGAGAGATACAGATAGGAGAACTCCTCCTATCATCACAGAAGTAGTCCGGCTCTGCTTCACAAGCATCGCCATCACCTGAAACTCAACAAATCTGGTGGGTGTTCGGAACACCGTCGCGTAACGTGGGAGTGAGTGATCAACTCAGTGGAACAATAAAGCATAGGTTAACATGCTATCAATTCAATCAAGCAGTAATGATAAAGCATTACAAATCAAACAATTCTAACTACTCTTATTAAATGCAAGAATGAAATGACATGATGCTGTATGCCCTTGCCAAACCACCCTCAAGCGACATCATCTTACGTTCGCGAATGCTTACTCCCTCAGTGCGCCACATCTACAAAGCACATGCGGTGCGATGATGCTCATGATTACCAAGTTTTTATTAGTCCATTTCAAACAGCAGTATTGGGAAACTAAGGTACCTCCCTTGTATCATTCCCAAACATGATCCATTCTAGGGTCGTCAATCCTAGATAATCTCATATACGATATTATGGTTTGAGAAGCGTAGTGAAGGCATCACAAAGGGCTCGTCACCCGTCAGCGCGGATACAGATCTCACCGTATGCGGCTCAATTGCTGGCCGTCAGCTCGAGTACAGGTCTCACCATACTCGGCTCAATCACTAGCCGTCAGCTCGAGTACAGGTCTCACCGTACTCGGCTCAACTCACACTCTAGTTACTGTGAAAGACTCATGGCCAATCACAGGCCCTTGGAGTGTACTCAATGATACTACGGAGGACTCGTCACCCATCAGCACAAGCACAGATCTCACCGTACTCGGCTCTCGCCGAAGTATCGACAGCTCGAATACAGTGTCCCATACCACCGTATTCGGCTCACGAGTTGGTTGGCAATGGTCACTACGGGGAGGCACATGGCCCCAGCGTAGGCCGACAGCTCGACCACGGTGTCCCATACCACCATGCCCGCTCATGCGTCTTAGCGGATCGAGGTACCATGGTTAAAAAGGGATTTCACTGGTAAGTTTGGTACCCTAGGTTCAAGCAGTAGCGTCCAAACAGGGTGAACATGCATAAGGCAGATCGGGTTACTTGACGAGCTCGACTAGCACGATCGCCCGTTGAGCTGCATGACATGAAGTGCATAAACAACTTCTTGTGGCCTAGCCACTGCCGATAGGCAACGCACGACTCGAGTTCGTCGAACACATCCCACGTGGCAAATGAATCTCAGCCACGAGTTCAATCTCGTTACCGATTGCCTGGACTATAATCATAGCCCCAAACACAATCAATTACAGAGATATAAAGCAGTAATGGATCAGGATTCAAATCATACAATCAGTCTGGTATTATCCGTTTAGGGCTGCCAGGGCTGTTGCACGCACTCGTTGCTCCGCTCCCCCATCACCCATGACGGATCATACAACATAAATATAAGTTTAAACATATGCATTACATAGTTAAAATCATAAAACAGTTGAGCATGTTATGAAGCACAACACAAGCATGAGTTTGTACATGTTCAAATCCTAATCACAACTATCAAAGGAGATCATACACATAGTGAAAAGAGGTTGAGAATCATATCTCAACACCCTTATATATTACAATTTGCCAACTACTACACATTCAGACATTTCAAGAAACACTTAAACAAACATACATCAACATACATGACATATGTCGATCACATAGGCATTAGGCCAAATCCTTTCGCTAGGGAGTTGCCCCAATCATAACACGCGTATACCCACGACGGATAGTCATGGCACGCAGGAACCCAAGTTCCATATTCATTCAGCTATTTTCACAATTACTTGGGCCACACATTTTAGCACATATAGTGTATACTGGCCGTGGCGTGATTTAGGGCAAATCCTTTTGTCAAAGGGATATCGCCATTACAACAATCATATATCCATGACAATTAGTCATGGCGAGCACGAATGAGAATTCTATACTCATTCAGCCATTTTCACAAACACTTAGAATACACTATTCCAACATACATAGTGTATTTAGCAAACATGTATTAGGGTTATTCTTTCGCTAAGCGGTTATTTTATCCGCGTATACCGTATTCATACAACAATTAATCATGACAATTATATTTCCAAAATTTACACATACGCGGTATTTCTAGAATACACAATTTCAACATACTAGGCATTTACACACGAGCATGCATTTCAGCGATTCCTTTCGCCAAACTAGTATTTTATCCATATACTATATAATCATACATTAAATAAACATGTCAAGCATTTTCCCGAAAAAAAATACGTATACGGTATTTCTACGTATACCTAGAGTATGTGAAATTCCATATTCTTCAATTCTAATCGAAACAGAAAACGGAAAGCACTTTGTACATGTGAAATTGCATGCAGATCATGAATCTACCATTATCTGACATTGAAAGCGTTGAAAACCATAACCTATACACCTAAAGTCCGCACCTTTTGTCGTAGAATCGTAACGGAGTTGATAGGTTCGCTAAGCTTCCGTATACGGGAGTTTGGCAACCTAGAGAACGAAATAGGTTAACTATCTCATAACCTACAACCTATACAACCCTAAAACAGATTAGGGTTGGGGTTTCTTACCTAGAAACGGGGCTGGAATCGTCGGGAAAGCGATGAGAACGAGATGGTGCAGCCCGTGTGGTGGCAGGGAACGACGGCAGGGAGTTTCTCCCACTTCTCCCTCACTTTCTCTCTTTTTTCCCTCTCTCAATTCCAAATTCGTATGGCTGCCATGAGAGAGGGTTTAAGGTCCTTATATAGTCTCAAAACTCACCGAAATAGACTCTTGTTCAAAGGTTACTGCTAATATAGGTATTTCGTCACTTTTCCAGCTCAAAAGAGAGGTTTTGGTGGCCCTCCTTGAGCCAAACGTCAGACTTAAGCTCACCACACATGGATCTATGTGGGATTACGTTTTCGACTCGATCGGATTCCCAGATCACACGTGGCGAACCAGTTTCAGTTCAACGGTCAGTGGGTCACGATCCGAAATTCCAAGTACATGTAAATGTTCCTGAAATTTTTCCTGATCCGAGGGTGTAATTTGGTCTGATTCTGACGGTCTGGTTGCTTAATACTGATGCGCAAGTGAAAGGTGCCAGATCACTATTCCTGATATTTTCATTTGGATGGGAATAGTGTTTTTCACACTCCCTCGCTCCGGAGCGAAACGAATGGCCGTGAGACATCGGCCAGAGCTGATTTTTGAGATGATAGTCAAGCCCAGTGGGGCGGTCCTAGTTCCTTAGCTTCGAGTTAATCGGACTCCCGATGTGCGATCTAGACCTAATACGAAGTTTCGTTTCATTCCCGAGAGCAGACGGGAAATGAGTTTGGTTCTAAACTTTAGGGAAACCTAGAGTCACTGATTTTGCAAGTTTTGGGTCTTGCAGATCGTATTTAAAGCGATCCCAACGGATTTCATGGCTAATCGAGTTTTGCACTTAGTTAACTTTGTTAAATTTCTAAAGGATTTAATCCTAATTGTTTTCTGGTTGAGATGGTACTTAGGCCTTTGTAGTTTGTATATAAAGTGATCCAAGTTTTATTACTTAGCTAGTTTAAGTTAGTGTCTAGGGCGAAAGTGCTTTGAAAAATTGAAAGCACAAGGTAGTAAAGGGGTGGGATTTGTGAAGGAAATGGGTTCAGAAGCGATTTTAGACTGTGGGGTTCAGTTCTGACGAAATAATAAGGTGTTAGGAGCAACCCATTGCCTAAGGACATCTAATTCCAGGTTGGCAAAAATCCGGGATGTTACAGCGGTGGTCCTCACCACCATTGAAACCTTGCAGGGGTCCCATCCCGCTGGACGTGTGGAACCCTTCACATTGTCCATCCATTTTTCTTGATCAACAAGGGACTAGGACTGTGGTCCCTAGAATGAGGCGAATGCACGACTCAGATGTGCCACTCCAAAGAAACATTGGGTTAAACCTCCTCTTAACATTAATATTAAAAAAAACTTTAAAAAAAATCAGAACGCACCTAATGGGCCGCGGGCTACTGCTTGTCGGACGAGAGAGGAGAGAGAGAGAGAGAGAGAGAGAGAGAGAGAGAGAGAGAGAGAGAGAGAGAGAGAGAGAGAGAGAGAGAGAGGCCGGAGCTCGGAGGGTTGTTGGCTAATGGGTGCCGTACGGAAAGGGCCAAAGGGGTTGCCGAGTTGGGTTTTTTCAGATTGGGGCATGCGGTGGGTAGAGTAGAGATGGACGAATTAGTTACACACACACACACACACACACACACACACCCACCCTACCCAACAACCTGAGTCGAGTCGGGTTTTGGATCAGGATGAGTCTGACGAATCGAGTTTCAGATTGAGTCGGGTCGAGTTGTTGGGTAACTCGAACCTGACTCGGTTTGAATTCGGATTTGGCGAAACCTACTCGGTTCGGATTGAGTTAGATCTGAACGAGTCGGACGAGTCGAATTAGGTGAGTCGAGTCATCCCATGCCCAACTCTAGCTACTGCCCATTGGCAATGTCAATGGACAACATGTATCTAGTTCCCGTTGTTTCCTGTTGCCTGGCCCAATCGAGTTTGAATCTATTGTACTTTTTGCTTAATTCATGTCCTAACATAGTCCAACTACTGTCCATTAACAATGCCAATGGGCAACACGCATCAAACTCCCATTGTTTCATTGTGTGGCTTAATTGAGTTTGAATCTATTATACTTTTGGGCTCATGTCCTAACATGGTTTGGTTACTGCCCATCGACAATGTTAATGGGCAACATGTATTGAGTTCCCTTTGTTTCGTGTTGCATGGCTCAATTGAGTTTGAATCTATTATACTTTTGGGTTCATGTCCTAACAATAATCTGGTTACTGCCCATCAACAATGTCAACGGGCAGCATGCATCCAGTTCCCATTGTTTCATGTTGTGTGGCCCAATTGAGTTTGAATTTATTATACTTTTGGGCTCATGTCCTAACATGGTCTGGTAGGAAAAAAAAATATATCAGGTGGATTCCTTACAAACATCATAGTGGCCCCACCTAGCTTCCTACTGAATGATGAGGATTGCTTGTTCTCAGGAGATATGTGGGACCACATTATCCTGTCCTCTTTTTGTCAGATCATGCAGCATGGACTTGAGCCGAGGCAGATCTAAAACTTAAGTGGACCACCTAAAAGGAAAGAGTGGGGAGGAAAGCCATAAACATTTTTTTATGGACTTATATTTTTGTGTTTTCATTTTATCCCAGTGAAAATGACCTTATAAAAGGTTGGGATGGCATATAAGCTTCACAGTGGACCATGGGAAGGTTTCAACCATATGCATTGCCCTTCCCACTTTTTACCATCACTTGGCTCACTCAAGATTTGTATCTGCCTCATTTTTAGCCTCATGTCTGGACATGAGCTTGCAAAATGGATGGTTGGATTTCTCACAAACATCACAGTGGACCCCACCCAGCTTCTTACCATGAGAAAATCTAAATCATAAAAATGCTAAAAATAAATGATAAAGATTGAAAATTAGTTTTATCAAATGACACTCTGATACAAATGTCTTTACCTTAAGCTTAAATGTACAAATGGACGTATGGGCCTACCATGATGTTTTAGTCATATCAAATATATTCATAATATATGCTCCGTCCTATTCTCTTAGTAAGTTATAACATGCTCATTACACTATTAAGAAAGATTTGATTTCACCCAGTGCCTTGTTTTTTTTATTCAAGGAAATAGAAAGAGATATACATCTATGTGTGGATACAATGTTATACCCAGTGAAATAAATAAAAAAGATTCATGCCTAAAATATCTAAAAATCACACATTGTGCCTCATCTAAAACAAGAAAAATCATCCTAAAATCTCTAATTCATATGGTGTGCCTCATCTAAATCATGAAATGGCCTGATTTTTTCATTTGCTGTCTATTCATCTAAATCATGAAATGGTTCCATGCAGTCGAGCTTCCCATGACTTGATTTTTAAACTTGAGGCCCACTGTATAATGGTGCATATATGCATCACATGGGGCCCACATAGCTTGACCTCATTGGAAATTCCCCTGAGGTCGACCGCATAGAACTGTTTATATACATAAAGCGAGAGAGAGAGAGAGAGAGAGAGAGAGAAGAGAGTAATGCTCATTTATGCACATTTGCACATGTGTAATGGGCACAAAATTCGAATGGTCCATGTGACCAGGGCTATTTTCAAACTTATCTAAAACTCTTATAAGCCATACCAAAGAGAGGCAAATCAAGGAGGAAACGGTTTCCTTTTGTCCTAGCCCACCAAAATTTTAAATTAAAGTAAAAAGTAGGTATCTTGGGGTTTCACTAGGTACTACTTCACATGAACTATTTAGATTTTGTACCCGTATAATGTGAGATGAGTTCTTAAAAAAATATTCTCACAATGGTTAAGGTGAGCATTTCAATATAAGCACAGGAATGCTCACCTGCTCATTAATTCTCACGAAAACTCTTGAAAACTTTTTCAAAACTTATTAAACGTGATGTAAGCCTCAAATCTGAATTGTTCATGTGATGCAACACTGCATGAAACTTTAGGGCCCAACTTTTACTTTGATCCAAAATTTCAGTCCACCATGGAAAAATAAAACTATTTCCTCCCTTGATTTGTATCTCTCTTTTGACATGACCCACCAAAGTTTTGGATAAGGGTAAAAGTCCGGCCCGAGAGTATTATCAGGTGTGGCATCAATGGACAATTCAAATTTAGGGCCCACATCATGTTTGATGAGTTCTAAAAAGTTCTAACAAGCTGGTGCACAGGTGAACATATATATATATATATATATATATATATATATATAATATATATATATATATATATATATATCCAAATGCTCAGCTTCGCACTCGTTCGCATGGAAATCGTGCGAATTTTTTTGAGAACTCATCATATGTGATGTGACTCCAAAATCTGAACGGTCCACATGAAACAGTACCTCATGAAACCTCCCTAGGCCCAATTTTTATTTTGATCCAAAACTTTAGTAGGCCACGAAAATTAAAAACAGTTTTCTCCCTTGATTTGCATTTTTCTTTGCCGTGGCCCACCAGAATTGTAGATCGGGATGAAAATTTGTTTATGAGGTTTCATGGGATTCTGCATCACATGGACTGTTCCGATTAGATGCTCATGACACATGTACAAAGGTGCACACATGCCTAGGTTTTATATATATATATATATATATATATATATATATATATATATAATATATATATATATATATATATAAAATAATTAATGTGGTTCCTCCAAAACGACAAAAATCATGCTTAAAATCTCTAAAAATCACATGTTATCCTCTATCTAAATCACGAAATAGCCTATGTTTTCTTTTGTTGTCCATTCATACTATATGGCTGCATCTTCAGAATGGACAAGATGGACTATTGAAAACATGGTGCGTCCCACACACAATCTAGAATGTTGTTTACAGCTGGAGTCCCCTTTTCAACTGTTCGCTTTGGTGTGGCCTACCTGAGTTTTTTCAACGGCCTTCCTTTTTGCACACCTATGAGAAAAGTGAGGGTAAAAAATATGGACGGATTGGATGCTATTAGAACATTTCAGTGGGACCCACACGTCAATTTGTACCTTAAGCTCACTATGCAGACGTTTGTATTGGATCCGACCCACAGCAACAAATTAGCAATCGATCTTCGGAAATCGGGTCGACTCGAGCGAGTCGTCTCGGTTTCGGGGGAGTAACGAAAGGAGTCACCAGACCGTAACGGGACCGAAACGAACCGGTTCGGATCGATTCGTACCGGTTTCGGTCCGAAACAGGTAATAAAACGGGCGCCTCCTCCACAAACTGTCCTCGAAACACTGGATTATGATTCGGCTTTCCCGTTTCAGATGGCCCACATGGCTGGATTCGACGATCTTCCGTAAACCGATCGTATCCGTTGGTTTCTGGCAATCCCCATATTCTGCCAATGCCGCCCGATTGTCCAGTCAAGATGCGGATTTCAGGGGCCAATCTGCAGAATTTGATCCATATGCTTACTCTCGCTTGTTTCAGGATCGCATCGCGAACGTCGATCCAATCGGAGGAAAGGCGGCCCACTGCCATGTGCTGAAGCTCGGCAATTGTCTGGATATGTTCGCCTGGAACGGTCTTCTCAATTTGTATGTGAAATTAGATCAATTGTTAGATGCCCGTAAGATGTTCGATGAAATGCCCAAAAGAAATATCGTGTCTTTCGTGACTTTAATCCAAGGATACATGCAGTGTGATGAGTTTGATGAAGCAATTAGGCTTTTCCTTAGGCTACATAGAGAAGGCCATGAGCTTAACCCTTTCGTGTTTACAACAGTTCTCAAGTTGCTTGTGAGTATGGAGTCTGCAGAGCTTGGCCGCAATATCCATGCTTGCATTTGTAAGCTCGGCCACGATTCGGATGCGTTCGTGGGAACTGCTCTGATCGATGCTTATTCCATTTGTGGGCTTGTGGACGATGCGAAGGAAGTGTTCGATGGAATTGCTGAAAAGGACATGGTTTCTTGGACTGGAATTGTTGCTGGCTATGCTGAGAACGATTATGGGGCAGAGGCTTTCGAGCTTTTCTCTCAAATGCACAAGCTTGGATTGAAGCCGAACAATTTCACGTTCTCTAGTTTGCTTAAGGCCTGTACTGGGCTGGGAGACGTGGAGCTAGGCATGAGCATTCATGGATGTGCTGTAAAAACTCGGTACGAGACTGACTGTTACGTGGGTGGCGCTCTCCTTGATATGTATGCGAAATGTGGCGACATTGAGGATGCTCGGGCAGTTTTTGAAGCCATTCCTCACAATGATGTTGTCCTTTGGAGTTTCATGATCTCGCGGTATGCGCAGAGTGATCGGGGTGAGGAGGCATTGAGATTGTTTCGTCGAATGAGAGAAGCTTCCGTGGTCCCTAACCAGTTCAGCTTTTGCAGCGTTCTGCAAGCATGTGCGGATATGGAAGGTCTGGATTTGGCCAGGCAAGCCCATGCCCACCTCGTGAAGAATGGGTTCGATTCTGATACTTTCGTCGCAAATGCACTTATTGATGGCTATGCTAAGTGCGGAAGGATGGAAGATTCGATGAATTTGTTCATTGGCTTGCAACATAAAACCGATGTGAGTTGGAATACCATGATTGTTGGCTATGTGCAGTTGGGTTTTGGAGAAGAGGCTATGAGACTCTTTCATCAGATGCTTGATGCTGGTGAACAGGCCACCCAAGTTACCTATTCTAGTGTTCTTCGGGCTTGTGCGACCTTAGCGGCCGTGGAACAAGGGACTCAGATCCATGGTCTGATTGCAAAGTCCATGTTTGATGATGATGTGGTAGTTGGTAATGCTTTGATAGACATGTATGCCAAGTGTGGTGCCATTAAGGATGCTCATAAGGTCTTCGACGCTATGACCGAACGCGATGACATTTCGTGGAACACCATGATTTCAGGATATTCTCTACATGGTTTAGGTGAGGATGCTTTAAAGATTTTCAAGAGGATGAGCAAAACGGAGATCAAACCCAACAACAGAACTTTTGTGGGCATCCTCTCGGCATGCAGCAATATGGGTTTGGTGGACCAGGGTCGATCTTATTTTAGTTCCATGATCCAGAGGTATGGCATCAAACCTAGCATGGAGCACTATACATGCATGGTTAGACTTTTAGGACGTTCGGGTTGTTTTGACGAGGCAGTAAAATTCATCGAGGAAATCCCGTCAGAACCTAGTGTTATGGTTTGGCGAGCATTGCTTAGTGCTTGCATAGTTCATAATAACATCGACCTTGGGAAGATCTCCGGACAGAGAGTGCTTGAAATGGAACCAGAAGACGAGTCGACCCATGTACTGTTATCAAATCTGTATGCTGCTGCAGGAAGATGGGATAATGTAGCCTCCATCAGGAAATCCATGAGACGGAAAGGAGTGAAGAAGGAACCGGGCCTTAGCTGGATTGAGATACAGAATGAGATCCATGCTTTCATCGTGGGTGATAAAACACACCCCGAGATGAGGGTAATCAATGCGATGCTCGAGTGGCTGAGCAAAGAGGTCAAGAAAGCCGGCTACATTCCAGATCTGAATGTTGTTTTGCATGATGTGGAGGCAGGTCAGAAGGAGCGATTCTTATGGGTACATAGTGAGAGGCTCGCCCTGGCATTTGGGCTTATAAGAACGCCACCTGGAAGTCTGATTCGCATCTTCAAGAATCTTCGTATATGTCTGGATTGCCATGCTACAATCAAGTTTGTCTCTAAGGTTGTTCGACGTGAAATTATTGTGAGGGACATGAATCGTTTCCATCATTTTGAGGATGGGATTTGCTCTTGTGGCGATTATTGGTGACCATGGTGTACGGAAGCCATTTAGAGCTGTTGTGTGATGTGCTATAGCCAGTTTGAAAGGCAAGAACGGAATCTCACTTCAAAAGAATTCCTGATCCATGAATGTCCATTGCCGGCAGAGCGAGTTTGCCCTGTACCAAGGACTGGATTGTGGTCAAAAGTAATTTTGTAAGGTAAGAATGCAAGAAATTTTTTGGGCGTGTTTGGTTGCACCAGATATCATGAAGTTTCATGATTAACTAATCTACTTTGGTGCAAACTTTCATGATATTTCTTGAAATTTGGTGCGACCAAACACACCCTTTGACTTAAATGTTTTCGAGAATAATTTCAATCTTCTTGAATTACCGGCTGCATTGTTTTTTCTCTTTTATTAGATACTGCAGATATTATGCAGCATGGACCTGGATCGTCAAGCTGAATATTCTTCATAGAAATCCCAAGGCTACTCTCCCCATATGCTCCAATGTGGCACATGTACCCCACCGTGCATATGCTTTGGCCTGAAAATCACACAGCATGGTCTTAGGTGGGCCACATGTATACAAAAAATATGGACAGGTGAAATGAATCAACCAAGATTCCACACTTCACACTGATATGCGGCTCACCTGCTGAGCAAAATTGCCTGATTTTCTGGACAGCTATATGTTTGGGCACCTGATGAATGACCTGGATCTTGAACACATGCCAAATAGAAGGGTCCTAATCTGAGAGTTTCTTATCTGGTTTTACATGGTAGGCTGACTTCTTACCTTATTTGAGGTCTCTCTCCTTTGGATTTGGCATCAATGTCTATTTAACCGTTGTTGGCTGACTTCTATGTTGGTTTGATTGGTGATTTGATCAATGGTTGCTGCATCTAGCAGTGCAGATGGGTTCATGGGTTCATCCATCATGGGGGAGGAGAATCATGGGATGCTGAACGGTAAGGGTCTGCTTCACATCTTCTTTTTGCGTGGATAAGTATGAATATCTGTTTTGGTTTCCATTCGTGCCCATTTGAGTTATGCGGATCTGGAGTTTAGCTCTGCTACTATCTTAGCAGAGGGGCTTTGGGTTCTATGCCCATGCTAACTCTATGTTCCAGTGCGTATCCTCAGTTCATATTCCTTGTAATCGATTGCAGATGATTATTGATGTGGCTTTGTGGGGTTGCTCTTACATTCTTTCTCATAGCTTTGTTTCAGGATCCTTCTAACTAGGTGCCGCTCCCACTTCGATCATGCTTCAGACTCTTGCTCCTGTTCGTACTTTTTTTACATTTTGAAACAGATGCTATACCACTTCTGCACCAGAATCTGTTGCCAGTTTCACACTTCTTGCAACTACATGTTTGGCCTTATGGTTACTTATGATAGGGCTTATGAAGTCAAGCATGTCATGAAGTTTAGAAGGGATTGTTTGGGGCTTGCTTATATGTTGAAAAAAATTGGTTTCTGTTAGTCTCAGGATCCACACACACACACACACAAAGGTCCCTTGATGGGGTCTATTAGTTGTTTTGGTAATATCCTAGCATCTGGGGCTGATTCATTTGGGTCCGTTTCCAAAATCAGGTGGGGATTGTCTTGATATTGCTGATTGGGAATCTTGAACTTTTTGTTGCTCAGGGGTTGGCCTTTCAGGGTGTTTGTTTGTAGGCTGTTTTCTTTTCTTCTCTTTTGTTTATTTTATTTTATTTTATTTTGTTTTTGTTTTGTGCTTTGTTCTTGTTTATTGTTTTGTTTTCTCGTCTGTTGGCCTTTGGCCCTAATAATAGCACTTCATCTTTCCAATTTTTTTTTTGCCACATGGTATGAATGAGGAAACACAACAACGATTCAACAATTTTCCACCCATTATGAATCTTCCGACTAGAATTCCAAAAGTCACTAATAGGCAATGATACTACTTTGATACTAAAATCATTATCATGAAAACAACACAGCCTACCTCGAAGATCACCCTTCTCGAAAATCAGGCTAATCCCCTCACTAGGGGTACCACTCTTGTATCTTGACTCAGATTATCAGTTTTTCATTCATTCCAACAGTGTGGCCCACCTGATGAGCAAACAGTCCTGATTTTTGTGCCAGATGATCTTCATTGTGAGGCATACTGTTTTCTTGGTACCAAGTTCCTACACAAGCGGCATGTTATGGGCAAGCTGTGGTACATTCCTTTAAGTGATTGGTTCTCATTCATCATCATCATCTAAGCCTTATCCCAACTATTGGGGTTGGCTACATGAATCCTGTTCCACTTCCACTCTATCAAGGACCACACTGCTAGTTTGACTGTAGGTCATTCCCTTGCCCTTTTAGAGCCTTCAAGTTGCACCAACTCACTCCTAACCAGCACAGTTCTTGATCTCCACGCACGATCAAACCATCTAAGTCTACTTTCCCTTTTCTTTACCTATTAGTGCTACTCCTAAATTCCCTCAAATGTATTCATTTCTACTAGTTTTGTTTTGTTTCTTTACTCCCTCACAGTATGCCTTACTCTTTAATCAGTTTTCATTTTAAAAAAAGAGGTTGGAGGTCTATCTCTGTTGTGTTGATCTAAGCATGATGTAACTATCTTCTTCTTTTTCTGGTGATACTGGTGATAAATGCAAGAGCCTAATTGTGATGTCGCCACTTGGTTTTGCAGGAATAGGAATGATGTTTCTTCTTGTTGCTGCTCTGCTATTTTATGTTTTTTTCTTGATTCCTGCTGCAGCAGTCATATACCAGCGGCCGCCGCCACCTTTTGATGAGCAGAGGCCGTATCTCAATATTCATAACGTGTAATGGAGTTAATCTGTTGCCCAAAAATGGTATGATTACTATCTTTAAGATATCTCAACCATTCCATTCTCAAATTCTCTTACTTTTTCTTCTATTCTGAAAATGGATACATTGCATAAATAGGAAACTATGGTAACATGTTTAAGATCCTTGCTAGTCATAAGTGAGGCCCACCATGCATCTACTCATTTGGTGGGTCACCCATGTATGGGAAAAATTGGATGGTCGGAAAGAAAGTGACTAACATACACTGGTGTCCCACTTGATAAGCGAGCCAACCTGATTTTTCTATGAAGGCAAGTTTCATTGTGGGCGTACCTGATGATTGATCACACGTGTGCCATGTTGGCACATGCATGCTGAATCATCTTCCACAGTGGGTGCCTCAAAATTCAGGAAGATTTGATCAGTGAGTGGGCCACTCGTGTACAAAACTAAATGGATGGTTGAGAAATGTACCCAGATTCCTCATTCAATGTGCACCTATGGCCCGCATGAGGATCGAGAAGAAGATTTGGATCAAAAGAAGTGGAATTTATATGTACCTGTGGGCAAGTTGCCCGCAAAAGAAGTGGTTTGCAAGACATGGTCGATTTTTGATGATCTATACCGTCTGCATGATGGGCCTCATCAGAATATTTTGACCATTCTATCATCTAATTATTTTCCTTTGTGTCTGTTTGGATGCAGGCGAATTTGTGTTTTGGAGAGACTGGGTTATGCCATCTTGCACTAGCTCTGTTCATTGTTTCTCGGATATGCTCGGATGGGGAATAAAATGGATGGTGGCACATGCAACACATATGAGAAGCTTAAGATGGCACATGTAACACTTATAGTGCTTGTGCTCATTGACACATGTGGCATACGTAGGATGCCTCGAGATTGACAGGTGGAGTGCTTCAACAAGGATATGGAGCGCTTGGACAAGGATGGTTGCCCATGTGGCACATTTGACACATGTGCATTGAACATTGCATTTCATGGACTTAGTATAAACTTTTCTCCTCTTAATTCTACCTTTATTCACTAGAGATACTGTCCTTATTCTGCTTTAATTTTTTGAGATAGATTGTCCTTATTTTACTCAGTTCTTATGCATAAATGGATCATAGAAGGCATAGATATAGCGAATGCTAGAAAGCCTTTTAGTGCTTTAAAATAAGCCCATTTGAATACAAATTGTATCCTTTAAACTGTCATCCATAGAGTCTTCTAATTTCGAAGATATGTTTTGGTTATGAATTATCCACCGCCATCCATTGTATGAACGGTATGGATCATTGAAAAATGCCCCAAGCTATAAAGACTCTGGTCATGGTGTAAAAATAGCAATGTGTTGTGATGTGGTGCGACTCAAGAGGAGATAAAGGGTGCACGAATATGATATTGGCACACGTGACAGATCGTAGGTCATTCATTGGTGGGCCCACCGTGAAACATGCCTCCACGTAAATCCATCACATTTGCATGATTTAGATTTTACATAAGGTGGGCCACGTCGTAAATGGGCCATACCCCAAGATATTCCCAAGCTTAATATTTACTGTTAGCTAACATGCCTATTTGCAGGTTGCTGGTTGGACTGTTACTTTAACAGCCCTAAATTTTGGTGGATTAAAAAGACTAAAATAAATATTTAAATATTTTATTTTTAAATAAAAAATAAAACAAGTCAATAGTTGAGTGGGTATAGAGGCTCTTAGTTGAGAGAGAGGTTTATGGATTGATTCTTGGAGTAATAATAATAATAATAATAATTAATCAGAGAAGTTTCGGCATAAGAAAAAAAGAGATAGGAAGCCCTAAAAGAATAGAGAGAGGACATTTTAAGAGGGCTTGATCAGGTAACTTTCAACCTTTAGATTTTATTTATTTATTTATTATTATATTGTTGATTTCTTCCCGATCTATACAATGGATGGTGTGGATCATCGACACAATCATTGTATAGGTGCATAGAGAAAAATTTAACAAAGTTATATTTTATGATTTCAGATTCGGTCAGTAATATTTTATGAATAAATTTAATGGATGAAATCTGATTATGTTAAGATAGATCTAAACAGGTCATTTGATCCTAAGCACCAAAAAATAACAGTGCCTTGAATTTCATATCGATCTGACCATTGGATGGGCCACCTAGAATGTATATCAAAGGTGGGCCCCACCGTGTAATATAACTAGATGAATAATAATGTTGTTGATATAACTAATATGATCTCTAAATTCAAACCAACTCAATTACCTTGTGGATTTTACACTACTAGATCTAGATGAGTAACCTAACGTGCCTCATGATTTATTGGAATTAAAATAAAATATTTGTGATTGTTTGATTAATTGATATAGTGATTGAGTGTTTTGTGCAATATTGTATGTTATGATAAATCACTTGTTAATTTGTGTCAAATTACATGACTATATAATTGTACATTAAATTCACATATAAATGTTCATATCAATACAAATATCTATGGCAATTATGAAAATAATACATTCATATATTATTCATCATTCATTACATATGCATTATTGATCCTAAGGCTCCTCCCTAGAAGAAATGTTTATCTTAGGAGTTTTCCATGAAAGAAATGTCGATCCTGATAAAGCGTTACGAGATACGAGATATGCCCAAGCCTACCGAAAGGTGGAAGCCTACTCAACGGGTGGATGCGGGTTGACGACCTCCAACCCAAGCAGATGGATGATCATCCCATCTAATGCATTCATACACCATTTGCATCCATATCATTGTGTATACATTTTTACATTTAGTGTTTGTATTATTTTAATTGATATGATTATGAACCATTCTGGGTTATTTTATTAAGTCTGGCTAGCTTACCTTTTTATTGATGGAAAAACCGTACGAATAAGCAATTAGCTAATGAGTTGGCGCAGGAACATGAAGTTGTAACTGAACTGGTGCACGACATGCATGAGACGTGGTCATATCTGTCAGGAGAGGAATTGACTGCATTTGGACCGTTCCTAATTAATTAATTAGAATTTACTTTGTTATGATGATCAAATTTATATATAATGAATGATGGTATTATTTGTATGATTTTTAAATATTTGATTGGTTTTATTTAATTAATTTGTTCTAGGTCTATAGCAAGTATTTATGGGTAAACAGTGTTGACTGGTGAATAATGTCTAATTTATGCTAATTAAATATTTATGTATGATGAGATGTACGGATGCTGATACTTAGATTATTTGTGTGAATGATTGTAAATGAATGTATTTGGTATGTAAAAATAAATATTACTTTTGCCTCCTAATAATCGTATAATGGAATGAAGTTAATACATTTTGTGTACAAGTTACGACTCAAAACTCGGGTCTAAGGGTATATACTCTGTAATCGAATTTCGGGGCGTGACAACTACGATTGTCTATGGTAGATCTCGTGGTATGGCCCACCATAACGGGCCCACTAAATAAATGGTTGCAAAACAGCTGATAAAACAACCTTTTTATGGATTGTAATAAAAACAACAAGCAATGTGTATGTGCAAAACGAGGCCATGCACGCCACAGCATCTACCAACATGGAAAATGGGAATGAGATCCAAACCATCCGCAAGGTGGGTTACATTCTTTAGATGATCTGGATCAAAATCAGGCCGGTCAGGTCAACTGGGCCGCAATTTCCAAGAGAAATGGACGGATGGATAAGCTCTTGAAAAGTTTTAACTGTCCAACTATTTCTAACATTTGTGGCACACCGGACGTGGAAATCATCCTCGTTTCTTTGCCGTGGGATTTAGATGGAGGGAACCCCATGATGGATGGTTTGGATGTCATGCTTGCCACGACTATAAATAGAAAGAAATTGCTAGTTCAAATCAAACCATCGAAACTATGGTTCCAACTTAGATGTACATGAACGAAAAAAAAGTTCTTATTTGATTATTGGATCGGTTTACATTTATTAGACGGTGAAAAATGAAAATATCTAATGGGTCTATTTTAATAAACAAGTATACAGAAATAAGAGGTTAGGATTGTTCAATCAATCTGAATTTTAGATGGACACTTAGATAATAGTTTTGTTTTGAGTTAGTACATGCGATGTGTAGAACTTCCAAGTGCCTGAGTATCAAGCGCTATACCCTGCAGAGCATCAAATACCCATTTTTAGGCTGAGTGCGAGTGAGTGACCCTACAATGGCACAATTGTAAATAGTAAAGCAGAGACTTCAAATGCAAAATTGAGGGTTTCTTTCCCTCTTCTCTTCTTCTTCGTCGCGGCAAGCTCCTACAGTCCGTCGAGTCAAGCTCCGTCCATCCGAGGCAAGATTCTACCGTCCTCCGCGTTAAGCTCTGTCCATACGAGACAAGATCCTACTGTCCGACGAGAAGGTATTTGTTTTGTTTTTCTTCATCCTTCTCTCTCTCTCTCTCTCTCTCACTCATGGAGGGAGCGAAGGGGCCCTCTTCCTGAAAGGGACCTCGCTTCCATGCATATAAGTGGGGCCCACGACTGGTGCTTCTGTTAGGTGGGGCCCACTCTTCCATTTCCTGTGCATCTCCTGAGCTCACGGTGCGCCCCATCAGATTGACGCTTCAGATCATCTGACCATCGTATGTGTTGCCTGCTACTGGGGCCCGCACGCTTAGTTCGATGATTAGCATTGTATGTGTTGTATGTGTTGTGCTTTTATGCTGTACAGTCCACCATAGGAAAATTACACTGAACAGATGATTGTAACCCATCTTTAGATGAATTTAGAATGATGAAAGTAAGATTTTCAATGGCTCACAATCTGGTCTGTGTTGGCTGCTACTGGGGCCCACATGCTTAGTTTGATGATCGGCACTGTCCATGTTTGTGCCTCTATGCTGTATGGCCCACCATCGGAAAATTACACTGAACAGATGATTGCGAACTATCTGTAGATGAATTTAGAATGATAAAAAGAAGGTTTTCAATGGCTTGTATTCAGCTCTAAAATCAAAGGGTGTGATCATCACTTAAGCACAATCACGCAACAATAGCTTATTCATAGTAAAGAGAATATGAATGGTTCAATTCACCGGAATGTGAAGACCATTGGGTGGCGACATAGGATCTTGAGTGACCTTCTACTCTGATACTTGATGCAGGATCATTAGCCAGTCACTTGCTCTAAAAGCTCTAATCGATAATTCATGGCGAATTAATTCATTTATCTCATAGCCCAGGCCCCACATCGCATGAGTTGGGACCTCAGCCAAACTCCCCTCGTGGACCCCACATCACATGGGTACCGCCTCACATGAATGGGGCCCGCCTCACACGGGCCGCCCACCCCGAGTGTGCCCCTGCATGCCACAGGCAACCCCACTCGAGCCAGGTGTGAAAATGCCCCTACATTACGGCCTCTTTTTTTTCTTTTTTTTTTTTGTGAAAAAAATTCTGTTTCGGTCCCAGTACAAGGATGACAGGGTTGTTACGGGCCCTTTTTTTTTTTTTGGTAACGGCTGTTTCAGCCCTGTAATGTGTAATTGTTATCACCCTTACATAACCCTTTTGGCATACCATGACGTGGGTCCATGTAACTTTAACTAGTGTACTAGGGTTTTAGGTTTCACCAAGTTAAGCCCATGGTTATAAAATGTGAACCGCTGCTATTTTGTGTCCCAACATTGATAGACTACCTCATAATTTTCTTGATGGGGCATGATCATCTTTTATAAGTGGTCTATTAAGCTAACGGTTAAGAAGACAAATTACATTCAACATCAAACTAAAAGAATCCTAATATTATTAGACAAGATTTTCCAAATCTTGATGATTTCTGTGGATTTATCCATCAACAAGTAGAATTAATAGACAAATGGTCTGGATGATGGAACTGTGGGCCCCACTTATCACAATGAAAAAACATGTATATTTTACTCACAGCCCAATTTTATTGATTGCATTGCATCAAAGCTGAGCCTGGAAGGAAGTGGACTGATAGTGAGGGCAAATTGCAATTTACTCAAGTTGCTTTAATATCCAGTATTTGGAGTTATAAGGTCTTGATGCAGTGAAAGTTAACATGACCAACTAGTTCATGCAAGTGGGGCCTATGCTTAGGTGATCCAAACCATTGATCTCATTAGTCTCACCATCAAACAGAGATGCTCCAAAAAATCTCCCATGGAGAAAGGCAAGATTTTTGGGGTATCTCACATGTTTGGGATCATCCTTGCCGCTCTTTTTTTTTTCCCCCCTTCATAAATGAGAGATCATAGGCCTAGCATTTTTGGTCCATACTTGCTTAGGTTGTACCTCAACTACTATATATTTGAAATTACACACACAAACACGCGACTCACCACCTTCCAAATTTGACTAAAGTCAACAATAGTTTGTACAAAGAGGCTTGTTCCTCCACAAGTCCTTGTTGAATAAGCTTATTCTAGATGTGCTGCGCATGGGGTCCACTGGGCATGTGTACGACATCCAAGCTCTCCAGCAAGTCAACCCACCATGAAAGTTGGATGGCCTCAAAATCAGGCCGGTCCAACCATCATGTGGGCCACCACGTGAATCTGGAGGTCTCGGGAGACTTGTCCATTGTTTTCTATGGTGGGGGCCACTGTGTTGATTATAAGACACCCAACCCATGCATTACATGAGCCCCACCATGATTATGGGATGCCCAATACAATCATTAGTTGGTCAACCAAAAAAAAAAAAAAAAAATGGTCGAAACCATAGAAAGCAGTGGACAACCATCCAAAACCTCCAAATTCATGTGGTGGCCCACATAATCATATATGGTATGGCTCTTATCAAATCAATTTATCAGACTCACTTGTACGAACTGAAAAAATCTGAGTGTACCATACAAATTCCAGGATCCAAGTTTACTGTATTAACCATTTGCAAGCCTATGTCCCTTTTACAGGTTCCATTTGTGTTTCCTTTGTGAAAGAGATTCACAGCAACCATGAAAATTTCAAAGGGAACACTGGCATCTTTGAGAGCCTTTAGCTCTCTTCTTCTTTCAAGACCACCCTGCACATCTCGTCCTCTCCATTTCCAGTCGATTCCTTCCTCAAATCTCCTCCCATCTCTTCCTTCTCCTCCTGTCCATCATCATCATCAAACTATCAATTTCTCATCCCAGACAAACTCCATCTCTGAATTGATTCTCTCCAACCCATGGTCCAAAGACATCGAAGCTGAGCTACAAAGTTCCATCCCCTCCCTAACCCATGAATCTGTGCTATATGTGCTGAAGAAACTCCAGAAATCCCCCCAAAAGGCTGTCGATTTCTTCAGGTGGGCCTCTGTCGAGAAGGTGTCGAGCATCAGTGCTGCGACATATGGTTTGATGCTCAGGATCTTGGCTCACAAGGAATGGATGAAGGAGTTTTGGATCATGGTCTATGATCTTTCCAGCCAAGGTTTTGAGATCGATAAGTCAACCTACGATACACTCATGAGTACTTTTGGGAAGGCAAAGATGGTGGCTGAGACTGCAGCTTTGTCGAAACTCTACTCTCAGATGGCGGAGAAGAGTGCGACTGATGCGAACGTGAATGCTGTGATTGGGATCGTTTCAGGATCTGATTGGGATGAAGATGCCAAGAAAAAATTGGACGACCTTAAGCTTTCGTTGTCGGATGCTGTCGTGGTAAAGGTCTTGAGAGAAGTCCGCCAGTACCCTCTCCGGGCATTGGGATTTTTCAATTGGGCTGGGAAGCAGCCTGGTTACGAGCACAGCGCAGTCACTTACAATGCAGTTGTGAGGATTCTCGGGCGGGAGGATTTTATTGAGCAGTTCTGGAGCATGGTCAAGGAAATGAAGAGCCAAGGGCATGAGATGGATATCGACACTTATATAAAGGTATTGAGGCAGTTTGTGAAGAGGAAGATGATGAAGGAAGCAGTCGAGCTTTACGAGTTCATGATGGAGAGCCCTTATAAGCCTTTAGCTCAGGATTGTAATGTGCTCCTGCGGCAGATCTCGCTGACTGGTAGCCCAGATCTTGATTTGGTTTTCAGAGTTGTGAGGACCTATGAAGCAGCTGGACACTCTCTGTCGAAGGCTGTTTATGACGGGATTCATCGATCTTTGACTAGTACGGGGAGGTTCGACGAGGCAGAGAAGATTCTGAAGGCCATGATGGATGCCGGGTTCGAGCCAGATAACATAACTTACAGCCAGCTGGTGTTTGGACTCTGTAAGGCCGGGAGGTTGGATGAAGCATGCGAGATGTTGGATGAGATGGAAGTGCGGGGATGTATTCCAGATCTCAAGACATGGACGATTCTGATCCAAGGGCATTGCCTTGCAGGCGAGGTGGACAAGGCGCTGTCCTGTTTTACGAAGATGATGGAGAAGAACTGTGACGCCGATGCTGATCTCCTTGAAGTCTTGGTAAATGGTTTGTGCAGTAAGAATAAGGCAGGCGGTGCATACACCCTGTTTGTTGAAATGGTTGAGAAGGCTCGTTTGAGACCTTGGCAGGCCACGTTCAAGCATTTGATACAAAAGCTGCTGGGAGAGGGGAAACTCGAAGAATCGATGAAGCTCCTACATCTAATGAAACGCCACAACTTTCCGCCTTTTGGGGACCCTTTCGTTCACTACATATCCAAGTTCGGGACAGTGGAAGATGCTGTTGGATTCTTGAAAGCATTGACCGTTAAGCAATCCCCGTCATCTTCAGCATATCTTCATGTTTTCGAATCCTTCTTCAAGGAAGGTAGGCATTCTGAGGCCCAAGATCTGCTCTATAAGTGTCCCCATCACATCCGTAACCATGCTGACATTCTGCAACTCTTTAGTTCTATGAAACTTAGAAATGCTGCCTGACCATTCATTAACCCGTCCGGCACGTCATGGATATGTCTTGAAATCTTCATCTCTATTGTGCATGCTTAATGTTTTAAATGGATGCCTGCCTTCAGTTCTAGTGACAACATTTGAGATTTCCTTTGAGAAAGAGATACATGGTCAAGAATGTTTATTGATTCTATACAGAAATCAAGGGTTTAATTCACAAGACATCTTATCAATGCGGTTTGTGCAATGAAAAAAAAAAAAAAGCATTTCGACATGAGCTTGGGGCATTGTCTATTCAGCAGAATGGTTTGATTCCTCTATGATAGATTGAACTGGCATTGTCAGGATTTTGAAAATACGAGATTACTAGTTTGAGCACTTCACCTCTAACAGTTAAAGACTAGCGTGTTTCAAGTAGTGAGGATTAAGATTAGAAGTTTTCTTCAATGCTACTTGTAGCTATTGAAGTGCTTTTCTTATTGATTGGATATGGTTTCATTGTTCACCATCTTGCATAATCTTTCTTTCCTTTTTTAGTTCATTTTTCGAAGTGAATGTATTATAATTACTAGTGTAGGATCTAATTGCTGATCTTCTCTTCTAAAAATAAATAAATAAATAACTTCTAGTAATCATTATTAAGAAAAGTATCATGATTTGTTATGCTTGACTTTTTTTAATGGTAATGGGAGAATTTTCTTGAGTTGAAACAGTACAAAGGCTACAAAAGAGATAGGGAATGAGTGAGATGAAAAATCATCCCATTCATCCCTCATTTACATTGAATCATAGCTCCCAAATAAACCCAAAATATCTTTCCAACTCCATCCCCTTGAATTGGGTACTTCCCAAGGACCGAGACACCGCCCTCCTTTTGCCCTCTGGAAAACCATTTCAGCCCTTTCTGACTTTTATTGAAAGTCCTATTGATACGTTCTCTCCATCAATTAATCAAATGCAGGTGGTGTGCTCTCCACCTTTCTCAAAAAATAAATAAATAAAGTTTCTTTGTAAGGACCAAGATACGTACAAGAAAGAGCCATAGAACCTTTGGGTATAACCGTATAAGTAATTCTGATATGCACATAGTTTTGTTACAAAAAGGTTGAGCTTGATCTAATAACATCGAGTGTGATTTAATCCAATAGTAGATTATTTGTTGTTTTCATCATTGTCGTGTTAGTGAAAATTTGCTTATGTTATTTTATTTTATTTTTTAAAGTTTAAGATCAAAACGCAATTAAAGTTAAAGAGGTCAAAATTTTCGTTTTTTTTATTTTGTTTCTCGTTTTCGTTCTTCTTCAGCTGCTGAGGTGTTTGCTTTTGTTTGGTTTTTTGTTAGAGAGGTCAACATACTCATAACTTCTAGTGAAGTTTTATATTTGTGGAAACCTACATTTTTTACATGCTGCAAAAGATGTTCTGTATAATTGGCAACGTTCAATATTTTTCAATGTGTGTGTGTGTGTGTGTGTATTAATTCATTGAAGTGTGTTTTTTTAGCCATTTATCATGAAACACCGCTCATCACGGCACATAAATTAAAAACAAGTTTTAGTGATGAAGTTTACAGTTACATGTACTCATTTCCATGTTAACAAGATGCAAGAAATGTTTATGGGGTGATTAATCTCTGGTTTAGGGTTTTAGGGTTTAGGGATCCGGACTTGAGCTGGTCACGGAGCTCTCAACTGAGTTGTTTAGGTTCTGGAATTCCATCTCGTTTTGGATCTCAGGTTGGGTCAGTGGGGTTTGGGTTGCAGCGTTAATATTTATTTATATTGATGATTTCGGCAACAAAATGAGGTTTCCTTATCCTTAAACATGTAAGAGAACTCATTTACACACCATACAAGTGGGACGTGTGTGCATCTAATCCATCCATTGGGTGGGGGCCAACCATGTAATTGCTCTTATTTTTCACCAACCCAAATCAAAATCTAGATCCAGAGTAGACCTGGACCTAGCAAGACCTGAACCTAGTTAGCCCGGGTAAGGGTACTATAGCACCTGATCCGTTGACAGCCCTAGATGCACAGATCATCTCAGGGTGGAGCTGTGGGCTGGTATGATTGATGACACATCTGGCATTTTATTAATGAATCTTGAAGTTGTTTTTGATCACTCAACCCAAGGAGAATGCTTTAATATTCCATGGAAAAATTCTTTTTCTATGGATTTCTGGAGGAAAGGATGGACCAAAAACATTTTTTGTTCTAGGCAGCGAAACTCAGTCATGTCTTTTTGATGATTCGATTCTGTCCTTAATAGCATCGAAGGCGTCACTGTAAGAAATATGGGGTGAGTTGGGTATTTCCAAAATCATGATTCATTGGAATGCTGTAGCAGTTTCTCCAAGGTTGTGTTTGGGTTTGATTGTATGAGGCACTCTTTAGTCACCAGTTAAAAAACGAGTTCATCTCTCTTTTTATTTTTAGTTAACAGAGGATTAAAAAATGATCTTAATAACCCATAACTTATATAAACTATGATGTGTAATACATAAAAAGTATTAACTAAAATGAGATGAAATCATTTGTATGTGGCAACCAAACAAGGCCAGTCACTCATCGATAGAAAATAAAAGCTTTCAAAGATGCCTTTACATCTACTAGGTTAGGCATACATTTCAAGGGTTACAGCATGAAAACGACACTGATTGCATTACTTAATCTAGCCAAGTTGGACTGTTTTATGATTTTTGCTTCTCCAGAGAAGATGAGACGCTCAAAATGAAATATACCGAAAGGGTACCAATTGACGCCGACCATAAATGACTAGTTCGAACACTAGGAGCGGTCTGATCCCTTATTTGACTACTCTTCGGGACATCAGGTGGATAGGTACGGATTCCCCCCCGGAGCGTCAGGTTGCTATTCACTTCTATCCTTAGGCAGTCAACCGCCACGCCTCACCCGCCCGTGCCATCCACCCAATAGGAATCTTAGACCAACTACTGGTTGGACTGTCAAAGTGTCCCCACATGGGCACTCAAACCCATGATCTCGGTGTTTAAATGCACTCTATCTACCACTGAGCCATGAGTTAGAATCTGGAAAGAAAATAGGTTTTTTAAGAGTTGAACCCAAATATCCCATCGTCCATTTTCAATGGCCTAACATGTTCTATGTGTGCTAATATACCATATGAGCCATCGTCCATCTTCGATACAACCATGTGCTAGTTATGTAATGTGCTAATGTGTCACATGTACCACCATTCCATCTTCTCCTACACGCTACACATGCAAAACTCCACATGTGCTAATGTGCTACATGTGCCACCATCCATCTTATCATGCCCACATGTATTGATGTGACACATGTCCTGCCATCCATTTTCTCTTTCAGCACCCCATGTGTAAAATGTGCCAATGTGGTACATTTAACATCATCCATCCACTTCTACATATATGCCACTGGTGCCAGTGTGCCTATATGCACAAGTGCTATAATCTGGCTTCATGTGCCCATGCATGTCAAATATGCCAATGTATCTCTTGTTCACATGTGCCAGCGAATATCTTCAAGCACCTTACATGCGTCACATGTTCAATAATTCCGCTTCCACTACCCTCACATGATGCCATGCCGCATGTGCTATTCTCCATCTTCAAGCGTCCTTGACATAATAGTAACTGCAAGGAGATTATTTATTTTACCAAATAAATATGGAAATAGGTTCTAAATTTCTAGGATATCTTATTGGAAAACAATCTAGGAAAACAATGTTCCTAGTTTCACTATTTCATTTCCCATGCTTTTCACAAAATCTCACGCGTTGGATTGGGGCTGCAAATGTTTTGCTTGAGATGTTTGGTGGACTAGGAGTGATCTCAAAATAGCGTGATTTTTGGTACGTTCCCTTTCTTGATGAGGCACATCAGATGAATGGATTGGATGGCACACAAACACCACGGCGAACACCACATTTAACTAATGGCAACGTCCCCATCCCAGATGTTCTCCATGGTGTGGCCTACTCGAGTTTTGGATCGGCCTGATTTTTGAGTTTTGTGGTGAAAATGAGGTAGTGGACCTGATGGACGGGTGGATATCATGCTTGTTCCTCCCGCTTAGCAGTAGTTGTACCCCACCGTGTATATACAACGATTGTAGGTGATCAACTCTCTTGTAACAGATGGTGTAAGATAAAGACGTTTCCGGGATTTTATAGGTGGTGGTGAAATTGCAGTCTCATATAATTGGCTATGGGCCCCTCCCCTAAAGGCCCAAATGGGCTTGTGATGTTGCAATTTGATCTGATTTGGATTTTGGATGCTGTCAAACATCAGCATTAGATATGCAACTTTTAAAATGTAATGGGCCCCACTTGTTTTTATCAATAGTCTCTGTTCGAAATTCAATCCGTACAGTGGACCATGATATAGAGACATTGATCAACAGTCCATAATCTAATCTAATAGCTATACTAATTTGAATGATCATGCCTAAATCAGATCTTACTCCAACAAAGGTCTGTTTTGGTGGCCAAAAGGTATGTTAGACTACATTTGAGCTCCTGTGGGGCCTACTGTTATGTTTCTGAGATCCACTCCGTCCATCAGTTATGCCCCCTTTATATTCACCATACAGCCTGAAAATCAGGCTGATGCGAAGCTCAGGTGGGCCACACCATTGGGAACAGCATGATTTTGTTGCAGACCCCTCAGACATCCAATGGCCCGCAAGAATAATCAAATGGGCCGGCCCTTTGATGCCGGAGTTGGGACCCCTACCGAACGAGCGAGATCGTTGTGATCACATACAGTTCTTTCTCTCTGGGCAACATATGTAGAATATCCAAGCCGTCCAAAAGGTGGGTCTTACTATGATGAACACCTAATGAGAAAATCAGGCCACTACGCTTTTCCGTCAGGAGACGGCATTGAAATCAACCAATCGTATGACTCAATACTTCTGTGGCCTACCCAATGAGTAGATCGTTCTGATTTTCTGGCCAAGTGATCTTCATGATGGTGCCCCACCCTTTGCAAGGATTGGATTGCCCACACGTGACATGTTGGAATGGCAGGAAAGAAAGGGGTGGATGTGAAACCCATGATACAGGGACTGTTTGTGATCATTTCTGGATGTGGAAACCCTCTATTTGAGTTGAGCACCAAGCAAAAATTGAAATTTGAATGGGGCCCACCCAATGGGTTTGGCTGATAAGTTCAAAATCCAGGCCCAAACCAGCCCACTTCAACACTTCTTCTGTGCTGCTAACATTGAAAAGTTTGCGTTTGGTTGCACCACATATCAAGATATTTTTCACCAAATTAGATTGAATAATCATGAAATACAATGAAATTTCATGATATTTGGTGCAACCAAACGCACCATAAATGACAGCTTAGTTTTCCAACTTCCGATGCAATTCAAGATTTACATCTAAATGCCATCTAAGCTTCTTGATTCCTCTATTATTGTCATTTCTAGATTTGTTAAAAACTTATTCATGACATCTCTTTCATCGACAATCTTAGTAGGGTGAGAAGCATATAGTAACTCAAATTAAACCATCCAAATTGTGGGACCCACTATAGAGAGGTCATCATCGAAAACAATCCTAATCTACAATCTAAAAGAATTTGCTTGTCGAATTCTCAAATGTCCACTAATCAGCTAGTTAGGAAATTACATTCACGTAACCTTCGCTTCCTTCGGAGTCATTTAAATTGAGGGCCTACTATTTGGACAGTTTAGTTTAAGTCACCTGTATCACAATTCTCACAATTGGGAAATAGCCCTAAAAAATCCAAGAAGTTCAACTTGAAAATAAAACAATTGCAATTTGGAGTCTCTACCATCATATATGACAATCAGAGAAGGAAATCACCATTTTGGTTATTTCCACCTGTTAGATCAATAACCGTGGTTCATTGCAAAAAAACATCCAAACGCCCCTTCTCAAATCTGAAAGGGCCAGCTACTTTCACATTTTCCGATCAAGCGGGATGTCTTTTTCCAAACTCGTATCACTCTAGCACTTCAATACCAAAGGGGGTAAACAATCGAACCATCCCACGAGTGATTTCAACCAGGTCAAGCCAATGATTAGAGGCATCGGGGCGCAACGCCCTCGATCTATTGTCAACTGCTTCGTTGATTCATGCATATGAATGGAGAGGTCTTAGTGGATCATTTTTGGTAAGCAGAAATGCATATGCACTGCCATTTTACAGGTGCAGCAGTTAACATTCAATATAAAAAGGCAAATATTCAATGGCTAGGATCTTCCATCTCAGATACCTTTGGTCCATGAGCAATCGACAGGTGAGACCCGCCATACAAACCGTTTGGATCACTGAAGAATGGATCCGACCTGCACGAAACTGTAAGAAAAATGGAGCTTGAGCATTGTATAGAATTTCCTAGTCATCAATCCAATCTAAGCATGAATGGAAAGCACAGTTTTACACCAGGAAGCACCAAGAGAGACTGAGGTCAAACAGATATGGCATGCATACATGTACGAGATCCTAACCATTTATCTGTTGGGCACTACTATGGATCAAAAATGGCCCAAAAATCACACAGGTAAGCTCATCCTAGGCTCTGATTGGACAATTTTATGATACCGGTTGGGCAGTGAGAAAAAGAAAATTCCTGCCAAAGGTTGACGCGCAACTTGCACGAGTCACAATCGACAGCTATGATCATCTGATCAGCGTGATTTTCAGCGCATAGCCCATCCACAGTAGAGAACAATAGATGAACAGTTCCAATCTCATACATGTTCATTTTTAGCACTGGATCCTTTACCTTAGTTTTATTAGGGTTCAATGCAAACAAAATCAAGGAAAGCTCAAACAAGTTTCAATACCACACTCAAATTAATGCAAGAAGTAACTTTGAACTAGATAGGCCTGTTTGCATTGCGAATTACAGCCATAACGTAATGTGAAACACCACATCATTACAATTTTACAACATTTGTTTAAACACATAATTCGGCGGTCAAATGCAAATATAATAGGAAATAAGGAATTTATAATCATTACAATTTTACACTATATTGCAATGGAAATCTCCTGTCCAAACATGCACATCAGTGTATTTTTCTTATTAATTTGACATTTCAGTAATGCACAAGTATCATCATTACGATTTTACCACTCCTATCCAAACACGGGAATGACCAATCAAATTACCGATTTTCCAGGAGAGAAGTATTGTAATTTGTAGTCATTGCACTTGTAGGCCATAATTCGCAATCCAAATAGCCCTCTGTCTTGGTCGGAATTCAGGAAAAGAACCGTCTAATCGAGGCCCCATTTGGTGAGCAACTGTTGCCTGTGTACACATAAATGACATCCAATAGCAGGGGGATAAAATCCTCTAAGTGGAGTATTTACATGACAAATCTCAACCTTGGAACAAAACCATTTACTGAAACTACGTCGACGACTACTCTCAGCACACATATTTCTCGCTATCTCCTTTTCTTGGCAAGAATAGTTGGCCACCAGTGGTCCTTCGTACACATCACATGCAAGTACTTAAATCCAGAGCATCCAATTTATGAGGTTCATTGTGGATGGAGCACAGCCTGCAAAATTCAACTGATGGAATATACCTCCCCATCCAATTCGAGGCCATCAGATATTGATGGATAAAAAGTAAGATGTTTAAGAATGTCCACCAGTGTGATTTACAGATAATGCTTCATCCAAAAACAGAACCAACAATCTCAAAGGTGTGGACTGCCACACACGTATGATACACGAAGTGGGCGAGTCACCACCTCTCATACAATGGTGGTCTATGAAACTGTTTTCTAGCCTTTTTGAAAAGAAGGTATTGCAGGGTGACGGAAAATCATAGCTGGCACTGCTTGAGATGTGGAAGATTCACAAGATGTATGAAATGCAGAATGCATTTCCTCATCAATGTCACCTCCGTTACTAAACAAACCAAGAGGAAAAAAAAAAAAAAACCACCGCAATCAACACAAATCTCACCACAACAAACTTCAGAAGCCACCTGGGGTACTACTGTCTGACCTGACAACCCCCGTTGGGCCATCACTAGTTTTGCTCACGATCCCCTTACCAAAATAGTCAGCGATAACAGAGAACCCATCCTTTGAGTCCTTCACTTGCTGGAAGAACCGGTCATGGTCTTTAGCATTTTGCTCTAAGCTTCTTTTCATCTCTAAGACAGATCTGTACTCGGGCACACACTCAGGGCATTCTTTCTCATTGTCACCAAGGCAACGTTGGTGAAACGAATGCATGCACATGAAATGGACTGCAGGAAGATCGAGTGTAAAGGTGCAAGCAGTACATTTGCTGAGCTGAAATATCCTTGCATTGGTCCTGAGATCCTGTATCTCTTTCCTCATTGCCGAGGTGTCCTCCTGCATTATAAAGATATTTTCATTAACATCAAATAGGAATTCTAATTGTATGCTTGCTGAATGTTGTCAAAATCATACCATTTTCTATAGGAATTATACGATTCATATTGTATCACACACCACATGATATGTATTGTAGGTTCAAACTCGTGGCTGAATTGTACGAATTTGGTAGAATCATAAGATAGAAGGAGGAATGCGTAAATGGGACCCAAAATTACGGGGAGTTTTTTTTCATTTTTATACATTTTCTTATTTTGGTTTTTCACCCATTTACTTTTAAAACACATAAAAAGCCTCCCTATTAAAAATCCTCATTTTTGTCTAGAGACATCGATTGATCAATCAATTGAGGGAGGGAGGGAGCGAGATTTGGGGAGTTCAAAAAACCAAAACAAAGGCATCAAGGTATATTTTTCTTCAGTCAATAGAAATGAATGTCACATGTTCTACACTCATATTATTAAAAGGATACATGTATGCTTTTTTAGGGTACAATTCTTAAAACAAAAGGCATAAAAGAAAGACAAGAATTGTTCAACTTTATCGTGATATGCATACCATATACAAGTTCTCAGTTACCAACATCGGGACGTATTACTTTTCTTGGTGGAAATTGATGGTAAATGGATGCTTGATGAGTTTTAAATTTTTTCTGATTTATTTTTATTTTTCCAGATTTTCTATTTATATTTAAAGAAAATCATAAGATTCTCATGACTTAACGATATGATTCAATCCCTACTACGATTCGCAATACAATTACGGTTTTGACATCCTTGCTTATTGTGATTATTCTGTCTTGCAAGCTTAAAGCCATCAGATGAAAAAGTGGGAGAAATGCAATCCACCACGCACCAGGAAAGGGGGGAGTAACATGATGAGCAGAAAAGACAAAGGCTGTGTGTATATAGCACTGCCCAAGAAAATTCATGGTTAGTGCTTTACAGGCACTAATGAACCACATTTTAAATTGGGCAGAAGTAGATTTTCATTTGTGACAGCTCACTAAGCTGTGGCAAAAGATCCAGATTATCCAGATTGTCAAAATAATGGAACCCATCATGGATGGGACCAAAGCTAGAAGTAGAGCTGGGCATCGAGTCGAGTCGGACTGAGTTAGGGCTGACCCGACTTGATCCAGTTTTGAAATAGGCCTGACCCGAACTCGACTCAACTCGGTACCGAGTCCAGCATGCCTGAACCGATCCGAGTCCGGGTCTAGCCTAGAATAATCCGGACTGAGTCCGACCTGGTCAAAAGTGCGGTTGTTGGGTTTGGAAGAGGAGGATGAAGGAGGGAGAGAAAGTTTGGGATCGGGTCAAGGTCGTGGTCGGGTGCGGCATATAGTGTTAAAGATACTTAAAAACTAGGGTTCTTATCATGGTATTCCAAATCGGTTACGTAACGGCCGTAACGATCGTTGCGTAACGGTAACGGTCATAACCATTACGCGTTACGGGGCCGTAACGGCCCCGTAACGGCCTGTAACAGTCCCGTAACGGCCCTGTAACGGTGCGTAACGGCCCAGGAAGTGCATTTTTCAACAAATAAAAAATGGCCGTAACGGCCGATACGGAGGCTATAACGGCCGTTACAGCCCGTATCATAACGGTAACGGTGGTGGCCGTTACAGCCACCGTTACCGTTACGGAACACCTTGGTTCTTATATATATATACACACACACACACACACACACACACACACACCACACACACACACACACAACACACACACACACACCCAAATCTGAGTCGAGTTGGTTTCGGATCGAGTCGAGTCTAACCGGATCGAGTTTCGGGTCAAGTTACTGGGTAACTCGAACTCGACTCGGTTTGAGTTCGGATTGGTGAATCCTACTCGGTTCGGACCGACTTACTTGGTTCGGTTCAAATCGGGTCCAAATGAGTCGAACGAGTCAAGTTAGGCGAGTCAAGTCATCCCGTGCCCAGCTCTAGCTAGAAGCTCACATTCGCTTGACAAATCCAAACCTTCCATTTTCCAATTGGTGGCAGTCAAAAGGGATGACTAAAAAGAAAATGGCCAGAAGTCCAAAATTCGACGGGTGATATTAGAGGGTTAAGATCATCCAACCAATGTCATTTTCAGGAAATGCTCCATCGACGATAAGGCCCACGGATTGGACAGTCAACATTGGCATGCACATATGCCATGTTTATGCATTATCCTTTTGCTAATGAGCTTTGGGTGAGGTTCTTTGCAGAGTTTGGTGTATCATGGATGATGCCAGGCTCCATCAAGGGCCTTTTCCTGGCCTGGCATGGGGGAAGTATAGGGAAGAAGGGAGGATTGATTTGGAGATTGTCCTTATTGGTGGTGTTTTGGGCTCTATGGGGAGAGAAATAACGATGCTTCCGGAACCAGAGTGGGTTGGTCTTGAAGGTTTTAGGACGGTTAAATTGGATGTAATTGAGTGGACCTCACAAGTTAAGGCCGTTGTTGAGTGTCCCATTGGGTGGTTTTGTAGTCTTTTCAAACCATTTTGGCTTTTCTAATAAATCATTACCTTTCCAGAAAAAAAAAATTTATGATAAGGCTGTCAATGGGCCAGGGCCAAGCCAAGCAAAATGAAAATTTTGAATAGGCTGGACCGAACAGTTAAAAATATGTGCCAAAGCCAACCCCAGGCCTGGCTCATTGACAACCCTAATTGTGACGTGTGGCAAACCCATTTTGTAGTTGAGAATTTTAAATGATAGAATAATCAAAGAAAATATTATGGGCACATGCGGACACACACAGGGCAGTGAATTCTTTCAGATGTAGTTGAAACTCTCAGACACCCTCTCTCCCACCTCAGAAAGGCATCTGCTTATGCATGCAAATGCAAGCACAGATGGACATTGAAAATATTTCTGCAATATAAAGGTAAGAACCACTCTGAAATACTTACCTGGTACTTCTCGATAGATCGACGATCTTCTTCAATCAGCTTCGATTCTTGTTCGAGTTTCCGAGCAATGTAATCTTTGACCACAGAGAGAGTGAGGCAAGGATTCCTAGCCAGTGTCTGGAGAACGATAATTGGAGGCAATATGTCATCCCTTTCAACATATGTCAAGATTTCTTTGACTTCTTTGGAGCAATCTTCTCCAAGCTCACCAAAGTACTTCAGCAGATCCCCCCATAGAGATGGATCTCCACCCTTGCTCGAATCCCCAAGCCTTTTACAGCAGGCGATCAACCCTTCATGATCGTGGGCCTGCATGTAGCAAGCAATCACCTCCTTATAAAGCTTCATCTTTTCATACAGAAACAGCAGCCCTTCTTTGAATGTGTTCATCTCACAAAGAATGACAGCAAGACCCACATCATACAATGGTTGTTCCGTGCCAGATGGCCATGCACTGGTGAGCAAGCGCAAGCCTTTCTCGAATCTCTCCGAACGAGCCTTCTCCCTATTTATATCTTTGCCATCCACACTCGATTTTCCCTTACTGTCGGCCAATGATGGCGTATTCCCATTAAGAGAGAGATCACCACCCTGTGAAATCGATGGGAGGTTCAAGTCATTAGATAGGTATAGCTCCAAGAGTGTATTGTGAATTTCTACTTGGGCGGGCGAATCTTCTACCCGCCTGATGTACTTCTCAAGAAAATCCATAAGAGCTTCGGGATGATGAATGAAAATGTTGAGGAAATCTACTGGGGAAGGCAACATAGATATGCGTGTGCCATTCGATGCTGTCCCCTTTTTCGCTGATTCTCCATCATCAGCGCAAAGCTTCATGAGTATCTCGATCGTCTCAACTGGCTTGTGTTCCACAAGAATCTTACCATACTCTTTCACAGTGATCCCAGCTTGGCTGGGTTCGATGCTCGAAATGTATTGTAATGCTTCCTGATATCCACCGAGGTCTTCGAGCAAGATCTTCAAGTACCACTCATGCCTCCCTGCCTTCTTAGCGACATACATTGCATGCTCATGATAACCGGCAGCACGGCAGACTCTTATGGCAGTCTCCAAATCAAAGTTGTGCTCTCCAACACCATCTTCGTTTTTTATGAATACATTCAGCTTTTCTACATCTTTCAATTTTGTATAGCAGTTGAGAAGAAGGGTGGTATGGTCTTTAGAAGCCAGACCTTTCTCATGTAATTTTTCCAAGTAATTTGTAAGGTTGTAGATGCGTTGGGCATCAAGGAACTTTTGAATGACATAAGAAGGCTCGAGGTGACCAATTGTGTTAATGTATTGGGCCATGGCTTCATCATAATCTTGTTTCCCATACAAATGGTCACCATACTTACGTAGTACTTCTGCAGTGGCTGCGGCATCTGCTTGCTGACTTTGGACGAGATTGATAGCAACGGTATACAGATTCTTCTTGAAAAGCATATCCAACTTGCTTTCCATGTCCTTTTCTCCGATGCATAAAGCCGTCTTGTCACTCATTATAAGGATTACATTACCCCATTCACAAAGCATGTGAGAAACCTCTCCAACCACTAGGCTATGGGCGATCAGTCGGTTCTTCAGATCATAAACATTGAAAGTATTCTTGCTGCTTCTCTGATCTGCAATAATGCACAATAGGTACCCTCTAAACCAGCCGAGGAATTTCTTCTCCCCCTCAAAAGCCCAACAAGGTCCACGCCCATCGACTTCATAGAAGTAGACAGCCTCAGGACGGCCAATTATCAGTTCCTAAGTAGTGGCAAGGACAAAACTTCCAACTTACATAAAAGGAATAATTGAAATCCAGCAGCTCGCACCTGATCCGAGTACTTCAATCCATCCACCATACACATGGTGATCTACATGCATGGCAGCCTCGACCACCTAAATCGTGGGCCCCATTGGATGGAGCATATCCC
Source organism: Magnolia officinalis (assembly GCA_021015155.1). Taxonomy (NCBI): domain Eukaryota; kingdom Viridiplantae; phylum Streptophyta; class Magnoliopsida; order Magnoliales; family Magnoliaceae; genus Magnolia; species Magnolia officinalis. The sequence goes on from JAJHSJ010000010.1 coordinate 67,975,936, forward strand.
ACAAATCACAATGAGGCCGGCAATTTAGGCGGTTTTGGGTTAAAAGAAAATGTTTATGATCATCAGTTGTCCAGAATCAACAAAAAAAATCAGATGTTTAAGATCATTTAATCAGTGAGATTTTTAGGATGGACTTCATTCATAGTGAGGCCTGCAATTTGGATCATCCAGATTGGTAAACACATGTGGCATGTGTACAGTGGATGCTTTGTAGCATATTATCGGTATCCGGCAGCATCGGTTCTTTAGAAATTAGAGAACCAAAGAGAAAATTTATGAAAAGCAACTTTGATTGCGTACCAAGCGGTCACTCATTGTAACACTATTGACATCGCATCCAATCTGATCTAGGGTCTGCCGCCTAGGTGGTTGATCCTGCAAGTTGAACAAGCTAACGGAACCAGGAGTGACAGCAAAGAGTTGAAGGGACTGTCCATCAACTCGGAATCCTAGACCTGTGATAGAGCAACTGCTCTTGTTTGAAGCATTCTCGACTTGAAGCTTGAAGCGTGTGATACGCTCACGTGCAATGTCCCCTTTAATGCAGTAAACGCAACCATTGTCTAACCCAATTGAGATAAGCAATATTGGGGGAGCTTCCTCGAGGACTAAAAATGATGTAATCTGGAAAAAAAAAAAAAAAAAATCAGAGTTCAACATTCTCTTAGGCTTACATGCACAGATGCACTGCAGAATTAATACACTCCACCAGTAATTACATCCATGCATGCATGTGTAAAGCCAGAGCTTCATTTGTTTCACAAGCATTTAGATCACAAACCCTGTAATGCTGTCATGTATGTAGAACATCCATGATGTCCATCATGTGAGCCAACTTTGTAGATGCCCTGGCCCAGAAAAGGCTGATCCAGTCACCGAGTGAGCCAGTGTACAAAAGAAATGGACAGCTAAAAAGCCTTTTATCTTTCAAAAGGGGGAGGGGGGGAACCTTCACCAAGCATTCCTTAGCCACCCATTTGTTTCTTACATTATGACCCACCTAATGAGTAGAGCAGCCTGATTCTAGAGCCAGGGTACATACACATTAGGACCATCTGAAGGCTTGGTATTGAATGCATTTGCCCAATTGGCATATGTGGCACATGTAAAGAGGATGGGACCCACATGCATGTGGAATTAAAAAACCTCTCCAAAGCCATTATCATTGTTATCAAATGCAATCACATATGCGCATACTATTGATCAAATCGCATATGCCATGATGGCATATGCGATCCTGGCAAGTATGCCATGGCATACTTTTATATGCAATCGCATATGCGAGTATGCGATCGCATATTTCCCAAAAGCCAAGAGCGGAAGATTTTTTATTTATTTTTTTTCAAATTGGAGAAATTTTGCCTATAATTAGGCACTCATATCCCCTCCATTTTCACTATTCTTTACTCCAAAGCTCTAAATCTCTTACTTTTTCTCTCTTACACCTCTTTCTTTTTTACTCTAATCTCTCTCCAATTATTTCAATTATGTTTATTTTTGGTATTTTATAAGTTGTGCTTACTTTTTGTAAATTAAGTTGTAAGTTATAATTTGTAAGTTGTTTCAAGTTATCCATTTATCATTAAAATTTCTTTGTTCGAAGTTTATAATAATTAGTTATCTTTTAATGTAGCTTGTTGATTGTTTTGTTAAAATTTATATAATATAATATAAGTAATTAAATATATCACTCAATGAAACACTCAAACTATAATGAAATATGTAAAATAACTCAATCCAATCATGTGTACTAATTAGATGAATTTTTAGTTTTTTTTTTGAAAAAAAATATGCCATGGCATATGCGATTGTGCGATCGCATATGCAAACAGCATATACGATTTGACAACATTGGCCATTATAAGAAAAACAAAAGAATATTAGTCCGACAGTAGACATATAGAGGTGCATATGATGGCAATACCTTTGCTTCAGGAAACTGGTTGGTGAATACCCGCAGTATCTGGATACAAACAGGGCTTGTTGTGCTTGAACTCTCTGGCTGCGTCTTATCAAGGTCAAAAACCTTCAGGCAGATAGGTGATAGCTGGGGAGAGGTTTGTTCATCCTCCCCAACAGTCACGAGGAAATTGCGGAGCTGATTTATCAAAGAGAGAAAACTGTCACTCAAAAGTGTCATCTGCAGAATACAGTTGCACAAAGCACAAAGGAAAGAGGTACAGATTTGGGATGGGGGAGGGGAAGCATCTATTTCAAAGCATAAGGGAAGTGGCAACGGATTCAGGTGGGGGAGTAGCACCTCAATAGAAGGTTCGTGCAACAAAGCTACAAAAGCGTAACAAAAAGGTCACAAAACTTTAGGAAAAAAAATCAGAGGACTAAAGGCCACTGCACCCTTATCAATAACCTTACAATTCACATCTAGATTGCATCATGGTGTTAACATTGAATTGTTAAGAGCCCAGATAAAATCGGAGGGTAGTAAGCATGGTCATGGTGCAAGTTACTGCTGTTCAGTTATAAATACACCTAAGAGCACAATGCACATTTTAGCCTTATCAATTAGAACGATTAGGAATGGCAATCATTACAGGAGTAGAATGCCTTATCAATTAGAACAATTAGAGCACGCCACCGAATTAACAAGAAGAACGCCATCAAAGTAAAGAAACAGACGATTGTTAATAACCATCCAAGGGCTTTAAAAATAAAAGATATCATGAATATAGTTGCAACCTTGACAAGGCTCTACACAATCTCCGAGAAGCTCCTTGGCCTTGTTGGCGAAATTAAAGAACGCTACAATGTTTCCAATTTAACAAATTGAGGACATACTGATGCAATCAACATTAGGGGTAATGCAGGTGCAACGCACATGGAGAGTGTAGGGGAAAGACATGGAGAAAGAGATTGAGGGAAGGGTGCAGCTGCATGCATGAAGGCTACAAACAGAGAGAGATAGAGAGAAGGGGTTTTGAGCCTTGACACTAGGAGACCCATGAACACTTTCCCTATGTGTCCCCACTCGAGCTTTAGATCTGCCTTGTGTTTGGGCCTACATCTTAACATAAGCCTGCACAGCGATGTTGCAAATTCATCACAGTGGGCCCCAGTGGGCCTTTATTACACAGGTTCCCTAATGCCATGGCTTCAATGTGGCTACACCCAAAGAAGAGAAGAATTGGTGCAGGCTACTCCTAAGGAGTCTAAAGGACAAATTTGCCCTCAGGTTGAAGGGGTACTCAAAAGAAAAAAAAACTGAAGCTTTGTTCCCTCCCTAGGATTAATTGCAACCACAAAATTGTCCAAAAACGGCTCACGTTATATATAGTATAGATGGATAAAAACCTAAGCCAATCGCTAGGAACCAAAGCACTCAACCCAATGTCATTTACTCCAGTTTTCGCAATGGAGCTCAAGAAGAACCACAGAGAAGGAGACATGCACATGAAACACATAAAGGCAACATTCGATAAAGTATGTAATCTATACAAATTGATTATCCCACTTGAATTACAAGAAATTTTTATAATCATCAACCCCATAGTACACTCAGGACTTCAGTTTCTATAATTGGTCCCCATGGTTCAGTTGTTCAAACCACTGGATGGTTGTGCCCCACTGAAGATGGCTCATGGCCCAAAAATCTCCTCGATAGGATTGGACCATGTAGCCTTTTCATTAGTATTAGGGTTTTTTAAATAAGGCTTTTTAGCAATGTAGGCTCATCATGCCATTCCGAGAGTAAACATATTCTCTCTTTTGAGAAAATATCCGTTCTCTTGCGTGTTGCATTGAAGTGCATGTGTTGACATTGAACTTAGCTTATTAGCTAGATCTTTTTATCATCTAATCACATCCCGTGCTTCCGGTTGCATCATATGCCCAATCACAATTGCATGATTGCTCGAGTTTGCACCAACCATCAACTTGCAGCCCAACAATTGGACAGCTACGATAGTCCGATTGCCTTTACTTTCAGACCGCGGCCCATCCATGTGATGGCTCACAGTCACACGATCAACAGTCCCAATCACTATCATGCATCTGCCATATGTAATATGAAGATGTTTCGATCATACTAGCAGTCTGACTACAAATTCAACTAATACGGGATAAAAGGATGGTACTTTGATATATATATATATATATATAATATATATATATATATATATATATATATATATATAAACAGAGAATTTTCTAAAATTATATGAATAAATTGTAGAGGATAATTTCCAAAAAAGAAAAAAAAAAATAGAAAAATCATAGAAGTTAGAAAATTAAGATAAATGAATATTAATTACCTTGAGCTGTTGAAGGAAGATAACGTTCGAGGAGTGGGCCTGGAATCCGGAGATGAATTTCAACCCTCGATCGAGCAGATTGACGGTCCCGTCGTCACATCCGACGGCGATCTTCCCTCTCCCGCTCGAGCAGCACTGGATCTTTCCAGAGACTTCTTCGGGAATGGAGCATTTACCGGAGGGCGATTTCTCTTCGAAGAACTCGAATTTCCGCCATTGATACATCTCTGGCGGAAGGAGAATGGGGATGGAGAAACGCGATTGGACAGTTGAGAATTCACGATCAGAGATACGAGGAAATGGAGCTCTCCAAACCCTAGAATTGGGTGGAGCTCTTCAGCGAACACAGTAGCGGAGAGAGAGAGAGAAGAAGAAGGGACGCGGATTTCCTGCGAATCGCAGGAAGTTCCTGCGCAAGGATGCTGGGTGGGGCCCACCACCATGTTTGTGGGAAATATAGTCCGTTTATCCGTTTGGCGAGCTCATTTTAGAACAAGCGACTGAAAAAGAGGTGGATACAAGACTCAAGTGGGCCACACGAGAGGAAACAGTGGGGATTCAGTGAGAACCATTGAAACATTCTTATGACCATCCCTGTGGTAACGGCTCGTGGTCAGAGCTCTGTGGGCCCCACCATGATGTATTTGTTTCATCCATTCCGTTCATACATTTTTAAAGATCATTTTATTGCCTGATCCCAAAAATGAGATGGATATAAATCTCAGGTGGACCACACCACATGAAAACAATAGTGATTGGATATCAACCATTAAAATCTTCCTAAGGCCCACTATACTGTTTATTCCACATCCAATCTGTTGATTAGGTCATACAGACCCAGATGAAGAGAAAAAACAAATATCAGCTTGATCCAAAACTTTTATGCCCCCAAAATGTTTTTAATGGTAGACCCTCATTCAACACTGTTTCATGTAATGTGTTACACTTGAGATTTGGATATACCTAATTTTTGGACTCATATCGTAAAATGATCCGTAAAAACAGATGTATGGCATGGATGAAACACGTACATCATGGTGGGGCCCACATAGCACCGACCACGAGCCATTGGCTGGTGTAAGGGGGAGTAGCCAATCCGTTCCCCATTTCCATCTGGTGTGGTCCTCCAACTCGTTTTTGTTCGCTTGTCCTAAAATGAGCTCGCCGAACGGATGAAACCCACAAACATGGTGGCGGGCCCCACCCAGCATCCTTGCGCAGGAGCTTCCTGCGAAGGAAATCCGCGTCCAATAGGAAGAGAGATTAGATACTGACCAGGTCAGTAGCCAAATTGCTACTGAAGTGACGTCACCAAGCTCTGTGGACCCCACCATGTTGCGTGTGCTGTATCTATACCGTCCAACCATTTGTGAAGATCGTTTTATGGCACGAGAAAAAGAATTAGATAGATCTAAAGTTCAAGTGGACCAACTACAGAAAACCGTGGGATCAGTCACACCCACCGTTGAAACATTTATAGGCCCACCATGATGTATTTTTTAGATCTAACCTATTAATAAGTTAAAATAGAGATATATGAAGTGAAAAAATATATATATATAGGCTTCATCGGAAACTTCTGTGGCCGCTAAGAAGTTTTGAACGGTGGATGTCACTGTCCCCACTGTTTTCTATGGTGGGGTCTACTTGAACTTTAGATCTATTTCATTATTTTTCTCATACAATAAAACAATCTCTCAAAATTTGTGGACGGTATGGATACTACACATGCATCATGGTGGGGTCCACAGAGCTTGGTGACGTCACTTCAGTAGCGATTTGGCTACTCACCTTGTCAGTATCTAATCCGCGCCGAGAAGAATTAGCCAATTTCGATCCCACGCGCTGGATTAGTAGTAGAAGTCGTTGCGTGTTACCTGACGTGTGGCGAATGGAGGTGGTGGATCCTGACCGTTCATCTAGAGGTTCATGTCGGTAGATGGACTATTGTTGAAAGTCTCTCTGAAGGGATGATCTTATCCGTCATTTTCTTTTCCTTATGAATTTTGATCGTTGACTACTTTCCTACCTATGAGCTGGATATTCTGTTCAGTTTGATTTTCAACCATGGGCCACCAAAGAACACAGACGGCCTGGATCCCAAATACACCTTCTGCAAGATAGATATTTGGCAACGGATGCTCCTTCTCATACACGTCTCAGTACATAAAACGTAGGAACCGATTTCATTCGGTTGGCCGCACCTTGGTGGGCCCTGGACCAAAAGTCCCATGGGTTGGATGGGAGCGGGTTGAACACCTTAGTGGGTGTTACCCTTACTGTGGGGCCCACATTGATGATATATTGTATATCCACGCCGTTCATTCATTTTTCTAACTCATTTTATGACGTTGTCCAAAAATTTAAGCAGATCCAAATCTTAGGTGGACCACAAGTCCACAACACAGGAAAGAGTGGTGATTGAAGGCTCACAATTAAAAACTTCGCAGGCCTACAAAAAGTTTTTAATAGTCAGTCACCTGCTTTTTCGAGGGTACGGTCGAGAGGAGATTTTGATCCACTTAAGCTCCGTGAAAACGTTCTAAAATAATCTAAATAAAATGAATGGACGGCGTGGATATACAGCATATTGATCAAGGTGGCGCACACGGTAAGGGTAACACGGAAGCGGATTGGCTGGTGTACATCACATCAGCTATATAGCTGCTGTATTTACGTCAGTAAGTTGTATGGGTCTGATCATGAGGTTTGTGTTATATCCAAACTGTCCATTCATTTGGCAAGCTCATCTTAAGGCTTGAGATGAAAAATACGATAGATCTAACTATCAAGTGGACCACACTGCAAAAAGCAGTGGGGGATTGAACGTCTACCATTGAAACCCTTTTTGGGATCACAGAAGTTTTGGATCAATATGAAATTTTATTTTTTTTTCTCTTCATTCAGGTCTTTGTGACCTTATGAACAGATTGGATGGAAAATAAACGTCATGGTAGGCCCTACCAATTGTTTAACAGTGAAAATCATTATCTCCGCTTCTATATTTGTGGTGTGATCCAGATGATCTTTGGATATGATTCATTTTTTGGATAATGGTCTAAAATGATCTTTAAAAATAGATGAACGGTGTAGATATGATAAATACATCACTGTGGGGCCCATGTAACCTTGATCTCCTTTTAACCATTGGTATAACTTGGAGCTCAAGGAGCGTCAGTGCTCGTCTTTGCACGACACGTGCCTACAGCAGCTATATAGCTGGTGTGTAGTACACCAGCCAATCCACTTCCGGGTAACACCCACAAACCACAGGGAGCGGATTAGGTGTTACCAGGTAACAGCTTGGTGGGGTGTTACCCTTACCGTGGGCCCACATTGATGATTTTTATTGTGGATTACCCTTACCATGGGGCCCACATTGATGATTTTTGATATATCCACGCCGTCCATCCTCTTCTAAAGACCATTTTAGGATGGGGTTCTAAAAATTATAGGACCACACGACAGGAAACAATGGTGATTGAGTGCCATACCATTAAAAATTTCAAAGAGCCTATGGTAAGGTTTTAGTAATATTTATTTATTTCCAATACAACTTGTTGATAATGCCAGGAATATCTGGATGAAGGTAAAATACAAAGATGATCTTGATCTAAAACGGCCTTTAAAAAGTTTTTAATGGTCAGTCATCACTGTTTCTAGAGGTATGGTTTACCTGAGAATTGAATCTTTTTGAGGTTTTGTATAATGTCCTTAAATGGAAAAACAGATGGACGGAGTGGATATACAAAAAATACAACAAGGTGGGCCCCACACGGTTAGGATAAGTTATTACTTGGGTAATAGCTAATCCGCTCCCCTGACTAGTGGGGTCCCTTTTCTTCAGTAACTCAGACCATTGGTCCCAATATACCATGCTGTCTAGTACCCTAGATGTACCACGTCCCAAAGTGTGTCAGATTAAAACAACTCTAACCAATGATCTTAGGACGTTTATCAGATGAATCTGTACCGTTGCAGTATAAATCTTCTAACCATGCATTAGTTTGGTTATAGTTAGGAATGCTAATTGAACTCACCTTGCATGTCATAGTGAGGTACAAGTGCGAGGTTAAATCATTAAAAGTTAGAAAATCACAACATATGTGAATCATCATCTTACCCTTTGGATCTTTTCTTATTATCTCTCTTTAGCTAAAAACGGATGATATTGATACGTAGGTAGATACAATCAATTTTGAGGTGGATATGTTTGCTATTATGGTGGTATATGAACAAAAACGAGGAAGAATTGGTAGACAATATGGTGGATTAGATTGATTATTGGGAACACTCTATCTATCTCTTCTATCCAAACATATCTCTTTCAACTTTCAACAGCGCTGGTAAGCAGTTTGCTAGACAGGAGTGAGTGCAGGGCAGGGCATAAAGCTGTACACAAACCAAGTTGGCTATGTTAACTCACTCGAATCTATTCGGATAAGCTTGACTCGGCTCTGCTCAAAATTGGGTTTTGGGCTGAATTTTTTCTCTCCAAAAAATTCCGAGCCTGAGTCTGAGCTGGCCCGACCTCGGCTCGACTCGACTCAGATTAGTTCATAACTCGAACTCGGCTCAGATCGATCCAACTCATCTCTCTTGGTCAGTTGATATAAATATCAACTAAAAAAAAAACCTTTTTCATTTCTCTCAACTCTCTCAAGCGCCCCAGCCCGGCAGTCCCAAAACTCTCTCTCTCTCTAGTTGCTGACCAAACCGAGCCGAGCAAGTTCAAGCTGGAGTTGGCTGCTGGCCGAGCCGAGCCGAGCTGTGCCAAGCTCGACTCGGTTCGACTCGTGTACAGCTCTGGCAGGGCATGAGGCCCGAGGTGAAGGTGCATGGTACGCAATCCAAGCACTGTAAGTGCAAAGAAAGTAGAGCGAGCGTAGAGAGCCCGAGGAAGTTTAAATAAGAGGAAGGGTGAAGCGTGCATGACCAACGTCTCCCTCTCTCTCTCTTTCCTCAAGCCATGTGTAGAGAGAAAAGGGACAGTTGGGTGGGCCCACTAGGGGTTCCCACCCCAAAACAAGTGTCCTACATTGCCAAGGGGCATGCCTCATTTCAATACAAAGTAGTTCTAACAAAAAGACTAGAGCCTTTAGAGAGAGAGAGAGAGAGAGAGAGAGAGAGAAAGAGCCTTATGCATGTATTTGTATTTGAGTTCACGCATGAATGAGAAAAGGTCAGAAGTATGTAACAGATAAAATGAAAATGAAAAAAAAAAAAAACCTGTTATCGTTTTCTAAGCTGCCAAGACTTGTTTATCATTTGCCCGAGCTAATCCTTTAATCAGGCAGATTCATGGAATCAATCTACAAAATCTTTATAGTCCAATCGTCTGCAATGCGGACGTTCGGTTTGCGGATAAAACGTGCGACAGGTTTTGACCCTCCTCGAAGCGTGAGCGGCCCAGGTTCAATATCAGCCATACGATTCATGGGTTCTATCAGAGCACCTTTTGCTCTGGGCGGGAGCCCCAATATTATAATCCTCTCGATGACGCAATCCGAAGAGAAGCGCTTCTCTCCCACATTGGCAGGACCAATACTGGACGAAGTTAGCTTCCCGTCTGAGAAGAGGAAACGACGGTGGATGTAGGCCCCATGCTCGAAATCATAGCTTTTTCCATCATCAACATAGAGCTCGCCTTCCGCTGCTTGGGAACTATTAAGAGCTATCACCTGAAAATAAGCAGCAGGTGTAAGATGAGCATATCCCTAAGAGAGTTGATCCATATTAGAAAGCAATTCAATAGATGTTCGTTATGATAACTGGGAGATCATCTTTAGTAACTGTTGAATTGCCAAAGAGATTGAAGGATTCTGGAAGGACAACCAACCGACTCAGAAAGGAAATGCAGTTATGTTACGAAAATTTTCACAACTTGGATGACATGATGAAGGAAAGAAAGGGTCCAAAAAATTTTCCAGTGCCTTGTTCAATGATCAAAGATTGTTATCTGCAATCCAGATGGAGAAAAACAAATCGCATGTGCAATACATCTTAAGTAACCGAATTTCTTAGTTCTACATCGCCTGTATGCATGTTGAGATCTATTCTCAGAGTTCTATAACACCCATATGCATCTTTACATGCAACAATGGGGGCCAACCTGCATGCGTAACATCCAGTCCACAGGCCAACATTAAGTGCACCCTCTCCATATTTTGATGGGCTGACCCAAAAAATTGGGCTGATCAACTCATCAGGTGTGCTGCATATCTATGAAAATAATGGACGATCAGATTAACTGCCTACTGTCAACATTCGTCATGCACATGTGGCCCACCTGATGAGTGGACTGGTCCAATTTTGAGTCATGTCATCCACATGGTGGGATCCAAACTGATGCAGATAGAGGTTCGCGTGGGCCCGCAGAACTATTCTCAGATGAATCCTCCCAGTCAACCAGGATAAAATGGAATATAAGATTTCAAGAAATCCAACTCAAAAGCCCAGAGAAAATATCTGAAAAAGAGATTTTATTTATTTATTTATTTTGGAAGGGGATTCAAAAGAGAAGAATATGAAGTGGAATAGACAAAAACCCTAGGTGAATTGAGCATTTAGTTAGGGAGACATGCAATCCTTGTGAGATCAGCACAGGCATGTAGCGATGCTACATAACTTGGATATAAGGCGTCGGAAGGGGGTTAGAGGTGGACCCTAACAACCAAACAAACCAACATGTCCATATGGTAGTTTTATCAAAACACGTATTACATTATCATTTTCATCTATAAATGCATAAGAGATGCAAGATTATGCCTTTGTAGTGGACCCAACTCAAACCAAATACACCTCTCTCTCTCTCATAGATGCAATAAATATAACAAAATTTTAATGAAACTGGCAATGACCAATTAAAAATATTTCCCTTTATTTTTCAGAATTTATTTTTATTTTTTTCAAAAAAAAAAAAAAACGTTCAGGGGGCTGTGCGACTGCTTATGCGATTATGCAATCACGTATGCGCACAGCCCTCCTGGGTCACACAGGACTTATTATGCCATTTGACAACATTGATCCAAACCGGACCAAAACAAAGTCCACCATTTTTATTTTTATTTTTGAGAGGCCACCAAAAATTAAAGGACATACCAGAGTGTACGGATCGTTCACCATTTGAGTGGAACTTCGACGGAACCTGTCCTTTCTTGGAACAATGGTACCTGCTTTCTGGAAAGCAGGTATGCTTTCTTCTGTAACTTCCAACTTGTGCTGCGTGCCTCCAGTGTATGCAACTCCAGTTCTCAGGTCATACCAAGACTGTCCACCAGGCAAATACACCGATACATGTTTGGCCCCCTGAGAGAACATTTGACACGACAATGAGAATGAGGTGCCATGACCATCTTCCTTTTGCAACATACATTTAAATAGAAAAAAAAATAAAAAAATGTACCTACCTCATTGTAAATCCCCTGTACCAATATACTATTTCCGACCATGAATGCCTCACCGTTGTTGAATGTTGCTTCATCAGTAGGGAACTCCATCCACAACGGACGCAAAACGGGAATGCCGCTTGCGCTAGCCTCCTTGAATAACGTGTAAAAATATGGCAACAATGTGTAACGGATGCGGATTGCATCTCTCATCAGTTCAGTATTGCGCTCTCTGCATCATGTTATATCAAGAGAAGCATCAAATGAAATAATGCTGCCAGATAGTAAGAGAAACTATTTCTCACCATCAGAATTATAGCATCCTACTGCTGCGAAAATAGAATTAAATTCTAAAAGATTATTATGTGATCATATAAAATTGAGTTCTTTTCCCTTTTCAATTTCTTTAGAATTAAGTAGCAAAAAGATCTGCTCCACAGGAAGCCGAATATCAGCATCATTTTCCATCATTATTTATTGTTCTCCCCCATCATGCACTAGATGCATGATCCTGGTTCAGAAGGCTTTTCGCAATTGTCTAATATACTCAACAATCAAGCATCAATTTCTCCTCATTAAAGAAACATTTTGGAAGCAAGGTAGCCTACTGCAAATCCATTACAACACCTCACTTAAGGTTAGGTGGACAATCCTCAATGATGTAGCATCAAGGGGATCCCACATCACCAGTAACCAGCCACCATCTTTTTATACCTATGTTCCCTTGAATGATGAAAGGTCTCCGTGAAAATTCTGCAAATCTTCAAACGGGAAAAAAAGCAAGAAAGAATTACAGGGAAAAAAAAAGAGGTATAACTGGCTATGAACCATTGTTTGGAGTATCCCCGACATTATCCATATCTCCAACTCGGCAATACCGATAACACTGGTAGCGATACCGAAAGCATTGGTAGTATAAAAAATTCCAAGTATTGGTAATGTATCACCGATATATCGATATCACCAATATTTTCGATTGTGTGAACTCCAGGCGCTGCTTGTATTGCCAACGTATATCCAATATTTTTTACTGCATAAATTCCAAGTGTTGCTTGTATCGCCAATGTATCAGCAATATTTCGATAATATCGTCAATGTATTGATATCGCCAAAAATATGTTTATTAAAATAATTTTCATTTCAAAATTTTTTATGGGCACGTGGTTGTATGCAATGTTCAAACTGTTGATGATAACATCGCGACATTATCATTATCACAAAATGGGCAATATCGAGACCATAGTCGTTCATTTTCTTTCCAATTGTAAACGATTTCTCGATGAAATATCATGTGTTGTCGATATTCTGAAATATCGATGGATGTTTGGGTGGAAGGTTGGATGATTGGACAAATGGATGGATAAATAGGATTGATGGGATGGTTGGACTGATTTCTTACGAAGCACATGCTTTTAGGCCCCTATTAAATAGAAACGTATTATGTATGCATTCTTTTTTGCAAATTTTTCCCTAAATATAGAAATAAGTGTATTTTAGCATCTCCTGAAGTTTCATTAAAAAAATCCACCATTTCCCCCATGTTTCCCCACATTTCCGATTATCGGTGATATTGATATTGTTTCCGTATCCCTGTCCAGCAAAACTTGTAGCGATACTGATGCTTCAAACACTACTTTGAACCAAGACTATCTTGATAGAAAAATTCAACATTCTTTACCAAGGAAATGTTTATCAAGAAAATGGTCATTACCATCAACACTTAGCCTGATTCGATTAAGGATAAGGCTTAGATGATGATGTGTATCAATGTTTCAAATAGTAGACACTAAGGAGTGTGTAGTGTACAAAATGTAGCATAGCGTAGCCTTTGTGCCTTGTAGTGCATGAAAACGGCAGAACTCCCATGCAGCGTATGTTATAGGCTACACTGAACACCTACACTACAAACTACACATCCTATTCAACATTCTATTTTTCACTAAAATAGAACAAATCAATTAAGCGTTCAATGATTTTAGGTGTGGTTTGGCACATTGCATTTGGTTGTATTCAAAGGTAATTAGGTGTAAACACACCTTTTTGGTCCTTTTGTTAATATGTAATCAAAGGTAAATGGAATCATTGGTAATGAAAAGTTACTTTTTGGTGTGTTTTGAAATCCCTTTGTTTTGCTATGAATTCTGTGTAATTGGTGTGAAATGCTTTTTTGACTCCCTTTTTAAATGCAAGAGAGTTGCACGAGTAATAAAGGTGTCACTGGGCTATTAATTTGCTATACACATGGCATGCTGATGATACCCTGAAACAATCCAATCATCAACTGTATCACTAAGATCATACCAGTAGAATGATCCAAAATGTCCAAACATTGGCCATCTAAATGGATGATCTAAAAACATTGGTGAGTCGCTCGTTTATGATCCTTAATACATGCAGGCCACCCAAAGCTCAGAATTTCCTCATTTTTTGCCAAAGTATACATTTCAATGGGCTTATTACAATCATTCTGTCAAATATCACATATGTACACTAATTTGGGATATTAAAGCCTATTTAGTTAATCAAATTCAAGTTCCTAAATATGCTAAAGAATTGCAATGCATTTCAATTACAAGCATCTAAACACAATTTTTTTTTTATTCTAGTGCATTCCAATCACAAGCTACCAAACACAACTAAGGATTCCAAATCACATTGATTCCATGGTAATTGTGATTTGGATTCCAATTCATTCCAAATACAAGCTCTTAAACAAGCCCTTATGGTGTGTTTGGTTTTCCAATTACAATCGTAATTTAAAGTAAATGAGCCATCATTATCATTTCAATGTGTTTTTTAAACAAGAATTGTGGCTCATAAATCGATACACTTGTACAGGAAACATATAAAGGAAATTATAATCATTACATTTTTACATTATAAAACTACCATTTTTACAAGTGTAGTTAACTACCATTTAATCTCTCTCAAAAAAAAAAAAAAAAACCTACCATTTTTACAATGATTTTTGGGTACAATAAACAATGGCAGCAAACTCATCATTGCAATCAAATGTAGGTGATGTCACCACAAAATTACTGGAATAAGTAATGATTACCCATTTATAGCCATTTACCGATGTAATTAGAAAACCAAACACCCCTTAGTGAAATGATACGAGCAACACTAGTAAATCATTTCTGCTGCTGTTTTTATCTTTATTTTTAGTATTTGCCCTATTTTTCCAATTATTGTAATTAAAAATCTAAAAGTTACCCTACACACTATGTAGCCTATCCCACTCGCTACACACTACAAACATGCGGACTTGGGAATAGATGTGCATGCCTATGTACATATGTATGAAAATACAAATAACCCTAACATTTCTTCATTTGAGGATGTAACCAGTTTACACCACAGATAGAGGGTTTGTTAATCTAGAATGAATTGCTTACTAGGTTCGCTCCTGGTATAGCTGTACTTCTGCATAATGATTGGCTACATTTGGTGAACCAACCAAACCTTGGTATATTTGCACATCCCATCTAGCCTATATGGTGCATATACAAATTTGGAGGAATCAGATCTCTACTTTGTCTGAATAGGAATCAAGTATTAAAATTTGAATGCACATCTACACATTAAAGCTAGCAAAACACAGGATGCATATTAACAGAAAAGGAACCATAGAGATAGAATTAGTGTCTTAGATAGAAAAATATTACCATGGATTTATTTATGTTTATTTGTTTTAATATATGACAGCAACTTTTATTAAGAAAGACATCAAAAAAATAAAATCAAGAAAGAGGAGATGAGGAACCAGTACAGAGGCTAGCAATTTAATATGCACAGTGCAATGAAAGTGCAAAGTATAAATTTCCATTTTGAACATTCTTTTAAACTAAATAAATATATTACCCAAACAGCCAAGGTTCTCTCCTTCTGGTGTCATGGTGGGCATGGCCTCTAAAGAAAGGATAGTAAGCACCTAGCTGATACCAGCGAACTAACAATTCAGGCTCAGGGTTGCCAAAAAATCCACCAACATCAGCACCTGTATAAAATACATCCATCAAAATAATTTACCTAAAAAAAGGAGAATGACGATCAAATAGAAACACCTTGAGCCAATCAAATCATGAGCTCTACTCACCAGAGAATGACATCCCAGTAAGGCCAAGAGTCAAGATCATTGGAACTGAGACTCTAAGCTGATCCCAGTCTGCTGAATTATCTCCTGTCCAAATTGCCCCAATCCTTTGGCTTCCAGCAAAGATTGCTCTTGACAAAACAAAAGGTCTGTCCTTTCCCTCTCCTCGCTTTAAAAGCCCATCAGTTGAAGCCATGTGGAAGTAGTACCCATAGGCATTATGCAACTCTCGGTGTTCTACGCCTCCATAATGTATAGCATCCCTAGGCATGGTGACCTGGTTGAGATAAAATGGTTATGCAACTGCAGCAAGACAATCTTATTTAAATTTATAGAATGCAGGTTGGAGTAAAAGCATAAAACATAGAAAGGACTCCACTAAAATATGAACTGCAACTTGCTGAGTCCAAAAGGTGAAAGTGTGGATAGCTGTCATGCAAGTGGTTTTCTAAAGTTTCTACCATTTGATTAGTTTCTGCCATAAACCGGATATTTTAGTTACCAATAAAACAAAAAACAGATATTTTAGTTTACCTACTGGATCTGACTGGAAATAAATAGCCCCAAACAGAACCATCTATTCTGTCCCCTTACCTACTGCAGTTTGGTACTACCAAATTAGATAGTTTTGTGGAACTGGAGCTGTGTTATGGCAGGTTCCTTTTTTTTTCATTTTCTTCAATAAATTTGTTCTTGGAAAAAAAAAATGAAAGAAGAAAAAGGATACTTCCCAAGTCATTGATATTCAATTAGCACATGGATCAGGGAGTTGCAATGAATGTTCAATTTTTGCCAATATCCATCAATTATATTGCCATACAACTCCCAACAGCTAGCTATGGAGGAGATTCTAATTGTCTACACTACCACAATCCTCTCAAAAGAATCTTTGATCAACAACCAATAATCAAAGATCTTGTCTCCCAATTAAACAAATTTGGTATGTGCTTGTGTTAATGAATGTGATATGGACCTACAAAGACCCACTTCAATGGATCATTTTGATCTTCTTCTCTATTCAATCTCTTAGATCTTCCGATCCTTATTCTTCTTCTTCTTCAGATCTTCTTATTTCTTCTTTTCTTTTATCCCTTAGTGTCCCTTAACTCGTTTGTACTGAAATTTTCTTAAGAAACCTAGGGCTTCTATTTTGGTTTTTTTTTTTGTGGCAGGCCTTCTATAATGGTCCATGGGGGGGGGTGGCATTTCACACTGGGCTCGAGTGGGGTAGCCCATGGGATGCGGGGACACACTCGGGGTGGGCGGCCCATGTGATTTGGGGCCCACAAAGGGGGTTCAGCCAAGGTCTTAAAACCTATGAGATGTAGGGCCTGGGCTATGAGATAAACGGAATAATTCGTCATACTCTAACAGTTCGAGCTTTTAGAGCAAGTGGTTAATTGTCCTGCATCAAATTGGTATCAAAGCGGGAGGTCTCGGGTTCGAGACTCCTCACCAGGGGTGATTAATGTAGGGGCATTTTCACACTGGGCTCGAGTGGGGTGGCTTGTGAGATGTAGGGGCACACTCGGGGTGGGTGCGGCCCACGGAGGAGGTTTCGTGTTCGAAACTCCTCACCAGGGGTGATTAATGCGCATTTCACACCGGGCTCGAGTGGGGTAACTCGTGGGATGTGGGGACACACTCGGGGTGGGCGGCCCATGTGATTTGGGGCCCACGAAGGGAGTTCGGCCGAGGTCTTAAAACCCATGAGATATGGGGCCTGGGCTATGAGATAAAGGGAATAATTCGCCATATAACAGTTCGAGCTTTTAAAGCAAGTGGTTAATTGTCCTGCATCATAAATGATATCACTTTATGTTTGATTGTTGCAAATGTGTGGGTTGTTTGCCCTTGTTCGAAGCCATGTTCATGACTATATTTCTTCGTGGCCGATTGGAAGTAGTGGACATGTGGGGCAGATTCTTTTGTCTGAGGAAACGTGTGCATCGTGTGAAGTGCTCAAGTGTGGTGCTCATCAAATGTGCTAAGTCAGCCCACGTTTGTACTTGTGAGGTACTCTTCTTTTATTTGTTATCGAGATAAAAAGTGACCCAAATATGGATTTTATAAACCCATTTGATTTTTTAGGGGTCTAGACTCTAGATAACCTCTATTAAGGTAAACGGGACAAATTATTTACAATGGTGTAAGTCAATCTACGTTTTTCTCATGGGCAAGAGAAAATTGAGATATCTAACCACAAAGAAACCTGATGACAAATCCAGCACTTGTGACCAATGGATCTAAGAAAATGCCCAAATTATGACCTAGTTATGGAATAGTATGGAACCCACCATTAGTGCAAATGTCATGTTTCTGGATAGGGCTAAGTAAGTGTGGAATGCTCTACAAGAGATGTATTCATCTGATAAACATCTCTCGTATTTATTTTCATCTGATAAAAAATCTCCCGAATTTAAACAAAGAGATAAATGGTTGGATGAATACCATTCCAAAATCAAAGGAATGTGGGAAGGATTGAATATGTATTCACCCCTGACTGCTGATAGAAAAACTACATTAGCAACATAAAGAGTTCTGAGTGGCCAAGTTCTTATCTTGGTTGAAATATCAGTATGAATCGGTTCGTGCACAAATATTGAGTGGCAAAGATGTGCCATCACTAAACAAGGTGTATGCACGCCTCTGACGTATATCTTTAGGCTCTAGAAGTGGAGCCAATGACAACTCAGCTCTAACACCGTTCCCTGACCAGGGCCATAGTGGTGGCCATAATGGAAGATGTGGTAATGAATCATGATCGCATGGGAGGTTGTTGTGCCAAGGGTTGCGAACCTAAGAGGTACATGCATTGTGAGCTCTCCTATCATTCTGTTGAAAAATACTGGTACCTCCATGGGAAGCTTACATGGGCTGATCAAGCTTCCCACACTAAAGAGAGTACCGTGCCTCCTCTGGCTAACTCTATATTTACTGCTCCACAAAGAGGTATGACTAGTGAGATGATTACTCTAACTAAAGAAGAATATTCCAAGTTGTTGAACAATCTATAAAATTAGTTTGTTCCTACTACTTATGCAGCTACCCCTACAACTACAATCGTGACCTTCGTATGACTTGTTTAGAATCCGAGTCTCATACGCCATGGGTAAATGACTCTGGAGCATCCGACCATATAACATGTCAGTCTAGTGTGTTTTTGTCTATTACTAGCTCATTAATAGGCTCTTCTGTCACTCTGGTAGACGATGTCCAATTTAAAATGTGTTAGATGGGTATTGTTCGTACATGTTCCTCTATTTCATTATCTTCTGTTTTATTTGTTTCAAAATTTCCTTTAAGCCTTCCATTTTCCTTCTGCTAACAAACTTACCAAAACCCTTAACTGTTATGTCACTTTTTATCATTCACATTTTGTTTTTCAACACCTAAAGAAGAAGAGGAATATTGGAGGACATAAGCATGATGGGATGTACTATCTTGATCATGACATTATGGGCACAAGAACACAAGAAATCTCAACTTATCAATGGCACTGGCATCTTGGTCATCCATTATTGAAGATTCTTATGATTGTCATTCCTTCATTGGTGTCAATGTCATGTCTAGAGTGATGTGTGTGAGTTGAGTAAGCATCGCCACGCTACTTTTCCACCACGTGTTCAGAAACGTCATTTAGTTCCTTTCTCTTTAGTTCATTAAGATGTTTGGGGTCTAGTTAAAATATCTAGCATGTTTGAATTTAAGTATTTTGTTACATTTGTTGATGATTGTTCGAGAATGACATGACAATATTTAATGAAAGATATATTTGAATTATTTTCTATTTTTAAGACTTTCTACATGATGTGCAAAATCAGTTTAATTCGAAAAAGTCTATGTTTCAGTCTGATAATGCCAAGGAGTACATATCCTACGACAAAAGGGGGTTGCATGACAGAATAAACCTCATGGAGGTAACTCGTACTTTTTTAAATTCACATGAATGTTCCTAAGAGTTTTTGAAGTGATGTACTACTCACGGCCTATTTTCTGATAAATCGGATGCCCCCATCTATTTTAAAAGGTCAATTACCTCATCAAGTTTTCTTCCCAAATATTATGTTGTTTCCTCTACCTCCTAAAGTTTTTTGATGTGTTTGTTTTGTCCATCGGTTGGAGTCTGACCATAATAAGTTTGATCCTCGAGCAATTAATTGTATTTTTCTTGGATATTTTCACATGCGGAGAGGTTATCGTTATTATAGTCCATCACTTCAAAGATAATATATATGTGCATATGTTACTTTTTTTAGTCTACCCCGTTCTTCTCAAAAGGTAGCAAATCTCTTGATATAAAAATTGTTCACATTACCTGTTGCGGTCAACAAAGACATCCAAGAGAGGAAAAGATTTTCTTCAGGTTCTCCCCACTTTATAAGTGGGAATCTTCTCCAAGGAATGGATGGACCTTCATTTTATCAAGGTCTTCAGCCACAACAGTTGGGTGAAGGAAGTCGTTATTCCAAGGGTTGGAGGCTCATTTATCATTTGAGTGTTTGCATTCATTCGTATGAGCAACCAGGAGGGGATGGAGAAAGCAATAGAGGATCTAAACGGTAGAAGTTTTGAGGGGAGGAAATTCCAAGTGCAAGAAGCTTGCTACGGTCCTGAAGTGGTCAACCAAGCTACGAGAGAGCTTCGTCAAGGGGACCCCCTCTCCCCATTCATTTTTGTTGTTGTTGATGAGGTGTTAAGCAGGAAGTTACAAAGAGGTTAGGAGGTGTGTCTGTTCGAACGCTTCGAGGTGGAAAACGTAGAGAAAAGGGTATCTCACCTCTAGATCATTCACCGATGATACCCTTATCTTCTATGGTGTTATCGAGGGTGTGGTGGACAATCTCCGTAAAGTCATCAGATGTTTTGAGGCTATCTCAGGGCTCAAGGTGAATATCTCTAAGAGCAAGATCTTCGGGATTCACCTACCAAGTGAGGAAGTATATAGAATGATTGAGATTTATAAATATTGTTCTAGTTCCTTGCCATCCTCATACCTCGGTCTCCCTCTTTATGTTGGCAAGCCTCCTATGCATTTATGGGGCAAGGTGATCGAGAGAATGGAAAGAAAGCTATCGGTGTGGAAAGCAAACATCTATCTCTTGGAGGTAGGCTTACGCTAATTAAAGTTGTGCTTTCGAGCCTGCCCCTGTATTTCATGTCTTTATTTAAGTGCCATTCGTCAGTTCTGGCTAGAACTGAGAAATTGAGGTGGGACTTCTATTGGCAAGGTGTTGCTTTTATATGCAAATTTCATCTCTTGGATTGGAAGGAAGTTTGTAGGCCAATTGAGGAGGGTGGTACGGGTATTAGACATCTCGAAGACTTTGATTTTGTTTTGATAGGTAACGAGGTTTGGTGATTCGGGAAGAACGGGAACGGCTTGTGGAGATCCATTGTAGCAGGAAAATATAGTACTTCTATTATGGAAAGGTGGCCCAAAGCTTCCTCCCTTTATAGAGCTTCTCATCCTTTGAAAAGGATTACCAAACTATCTAATAAAGTTTTCAAGGATTTTTTTTTTCATTAGGGATGACTCTTGTATCAAATTATGAGATGATATTATTTGGGTGGAGGATTCTCTGCTTAGATCGGAGTTTCCTGGCTTAGCTTCCCTTGCTCCCTCACCAGATCTGTCCATAGCCCAATGCTTCTCCGGGGAAGGTGAGAGTGGTGAGCGGACTCCTCTGTGTAGACACAATCCCACTGACTTTGAGGTGTCCAAGCTGCTACATCTTCTTGTGCACCTCCAAGGAATCCATCCAAATCTGGGTTAGAAAGAATATGATTTAGTCACAAGATAAATCTAGCATCTTCTCGATGAAATCCTCTTTCATCATGATTTGTCAGCCGTATTTGATTGTGAATAGTGCCAAGATGGGTCCAATTTGGTATTATAGAGCCCTGCCCAAGGTTGCAGCATTCAACTGGTTAGTTGGCAAGAAAAGGGTGCTTACTATTGATAATTTATGTAAGAAAGAGATGATGCTCCCTTATATTTGCATTCTTTGTATGATGGATGTTGAATCGGTGGATTGCATCTTCAGTCATTGTTCCTATGTTTGGGCTATTTGGTCTGCCATTCTGGAAGAATTCAAAGTCTCGTGGATCATGCCGAAGGTTGTTGAAGAGTTACTTCATGTGGCATGTAGGCATTCCCAGAGGTAAGAGTAGGTCAAGGGGGCACTTGGCCCTCCGTGATGGCTTTTGGGCTATTTGGGCTGAAAGGACCAATCACACATCAGGAATCCAAGCAATTTTGCTATGGCAGTGAGTTAGGGTTGCCATACTTGTTAGGGAATGGGCCCCCTAGCAATTTGTCCCTTCGGGTTTTTTGTCTTTCTTTTCCTCTTGCAACTTGCTACTTGTATTCTTTGCCTTCGGGCCTTTTTTTTTTTTTTAATGTTATTACTTCTCGAAATAAAGCATAAATAAATAAAAAGACATTCAAGCTCCAACCTCCATTTATTACCTCTTCTAATCCCACTATGCCTCAGCGGAAGGTCTCCTCACAACGAAAACAGACAAATGGTACAACCAATCATGACGTGTCGTCCGACATATCTTCTTTGGATACTTGTGGTCCAGTGAGTTCTCAAGATACACCTGAAATTCCTATTACATTAAGAACAGGTAAACGTGCATGTACCAATCTTCCTATCTTTAAATATGCTTCCTTTCATTGCTTATCTCTAAATTTCCACAACTTTGCCTTGTCCTTGTCTTCTCACTTTGTTCCCGAGTCATATGAGGAAGCCCTGTTATATAAAAGGTGGAAGCAAGCTTTGGAGGACGAGATTGATGCACATCATCAAAATGACACTTGAGAAATTACCATTCTTCTGACTGGTAAACGTGATGTGGATTGCAAATGAATTTACACAATCAAGTTTCATCCCAATGATATGGTTGAACGGTTGAAGGCTCACCTAGTGGATAAGGGCTATACTCAAACACTTGTTGTTGATTACATCAAAACATTCCCTCCTATGACTAGTTGAATTCCATTAAGGTTATACTATTTGCAATTGTTAATTATGGTCGAACCCTCTTCCAACTTGATGACAAAAATGACTTCTTTCATGGGTGATCTTGCACAGGAAGTTTATATGGAGCAACCTCCTGGATTTGTTGCTCAAGATCAGTCTAACAAAGTATGCAAACTGCAAAAGGTAATTTATGGGTTAAAATGATCTCCACGTGCATGGTTTGACAAGCTCAGCCAGGTTGTATAACTTGTATTAAACTATGTCTTTGTTCGAAGTCATGCCGATCATTCCCTTTTAGTATGGAAAGATATATTATGTCTCATTGTACTTATAGCTAACATGAATGATATTGTTATTATTGGAAGCAACAACAAGGAGATTGAAGATCTAAAGAAGTATCTCAACAGCATTTTCTTACAAAAGATCTGAATCATTTTCGATACTTCTTTGGTATAGAAGTAGCCAGATCGAACAAAGGAGTTAAATGTATCTCAATGGAAATGTATTCTGGATTTACTCATGGAGACCAGTGTTCTTGGGATCAAGTCAATTAACATTCAAATGGATCCTAATCACAACCTTTTAAGTGATCAAGGAGATGCAACAAAGGATTTGGGGAATTATAGAAGATTGGTTGAAAAACTTTTTTAACTATTACTCGATCAGACATATCCTGTGCAATGAGCATGGTAAGCCAATTCATGAGTTCTCTAAGAGTACTTCATATGGAAGCAGTTATTCGAAGTTTGCGCTACCACAAAGGAGTACTAGGTCAAGGAATTTTGTATAAACAGAATGATCGTCTTTAGGTTATAGGATATTCAAATGCAAACTGAGCAGGTTCCTTTGCAAATAGATGATTCGCTACTTGATATTGTTCATTTATAGGAGGAAAATTAGTCACATGAAAGAGCAAGAGGCAGGGTGTGGTGGTCCGATCTAGAGCCGAAGCAGAGTACAGAGCAATAGCTCATGCCTACTGTGAGTTTATGCAAATCAAGAAATTGTTACAAGAAATGGGATTTACAATGTACCTACCTATGCACTTATTTTGTGGCAATCAGGTTGCTTCAGGCATAGCAAACAATCTAGTCCATCACGAAATAACTAAACACATCAAAGTCAACTATCATTGCATACGTGGGAAAGTTTTCAGTGGTGAAATCTCTCTCTACTCCATATGTTCAATCTCAAGACCAACTTGCTAATGTGTTCACCTAGGCTCTTCGTTCCACTCAAGCTACACATATATATATTCCAAGCTTGACATAGATAATATCCATGCTCCATCTTGAGGGGAGTATTAATGAATGTGATATAGGCCCACTTAGATGGGTTATTTTGATCTAGGACATAGACAAGATTTTTTTTATTTTGCTATTAATGGCATTTTGGTAATTATCGAACTTTCACAGTATAAAAGAAGGAGATGGGGGCATGAACCCTAACTAGAGCCTTTCTCCTCTCCCTTCATTCTCTTCTTTCATCTCTTTTTCTTCTTCTCTATTCAATCTCTCTTTCCACTAATTTACAGATAGAAAGACTCAAATGTCCACAAGTCATGTCATGGCACTGCTCCTACCCTTCCCCTTCTTTATCAAGTTTGCCCCTCAGCAGATCTCCACTACAAGAAATCAGCTATTCAGCTCTACAAATGTAAAAGAATCTCCCTGATAACTGCCTAGTCAGTGGCAGAAATCCCCAAGGCATCATCATGTGGTATCCAAAAGTACTCATGTAAACTTCAACCTTTCATGAAAAATAAAGGCCGTATTGGCTTCACAGATGGATCCCAGCTTCCAAGAAATTGTCAATAGCCGGAGCTGGAAAAATGATCCAAGAATGGAGTAAAATACACAGCACAAATCCGTACCTCATGCTATTAAGCGGAGAGTGGAGAGCGATGATTGTGCCTCCAAATCCTAAGCCCCATTCTTCTGAAGACTATGCTTCTATCTCCAGAAAGTTTTGGTTACCAAGATACTTCAACCCCTTGCATTGCAATGGTGATAGTTTACCCCACTCCAACCTTCCCACTAACTCTGCCACCATGATGAAATAAAAAACCAACAAGTAACTCTAGTAATTGTCCTTTCAGATGCATCATCCACGTCAATAGATCTTTTGATTATTCTGATTCTCCACTAACTTCTACCCCTTCAGCCATCATGAATCTATGATGTTACCAATCAAAAGAATAATGGATCTACAATCAAGTACTAATTTTACTGAAATTATGAGGACCCCTTTTGTTTTGGATGACTGAAATTTATAGAAAGAAAAGGTACACAAAAGTGTGACCAAGGGAGATGACAGGAGGGCAGAACAAGTGGCCTTCTTGTCATTCCATCTCTAGGAAGAGAGTCCAGCAAACTAGTTATCCTATCGCCAAAAACTTGCACAAAAGATGCATCCAAAATGAAGCAAAGTCACAATTTCATTATTAAAAAAATTTAAATTTAAATTATTTATAATAAAAAAAAAAAAAATTTAAAAATAAAAAAAAACAGAAGATCTCGATGATTCCTCACTCAAACAAGCAGCCCAAATAATTAAATTCATAGAGTCCAGGGGCCAAAGAAGGACGAGCAGAAAAGACATGAACCTTGATGGTGAGGCAGAGCCCTCAATTCCGCTTCACTAGCACAATGACTCCCTCTGGACCACAGCACACTGACATGCCCACAGTAAGAACACCCCAGTACTAAAAGGGCCTAGAGTGCCCAGGGAGCTCCCTTTTAAGATAAGCTTCCAATGCATAGGGGAGGATCCGCCCATCTTGGTGGAGGCCTTCCAAGGATCGAACTCCATGGATGCCAAACCATAAGGAAATTGGTTGTGGCAATGTGGTGAAAATACACTTTTACCAAAGTCCATTGCACAATGAATTTTTTTTTGAAAAGCCAAGTTTCTCCAACATCTAACCATATTTTCAAAGATTCTTTTGTTCCTCTCCATCCAAATACCCCACAATAATGGTCATAACCATCTTCCAAAGTATGAGTCTAAGAGGAAAAGACCTAGGTCTCACCCACGGGCCAAATTACTAATTGGTCCTTCATTGGACCCATTGGTGACACAACAGATTGGAAAAGTTGTGACAAATTTCAGAAGCCAATTAACAATGCAAGAAGTGATCATTGGCTGTTTCCTCTGCCTCCCAACACATGAAGTACAATGAAAGAATCATGCTTACAAAGATTATCAAGGGTCATAGTAGTACTGGCCGTTGTCATCCACATAACAGTCTAAACTCTGGATGGAATTGAATTTCCACGCACATATATACAAGGCGATATATCAATATATCTCCCTCCGAGAATGAGGGCCGTGACGAAAGATTTAGGAAAATAAATATCTTGAGAATTTGTCTTCTAGACCTTAGAGCAGCCATCCTATCAAGCACCCGAAAATGAAGTGGTGAAAAACAAGAATTTGGCATTGCTCACTATTTCCCCACTACCAATCCTCATGCACCTGAAAATGAAGTGGAGAAAAACAAGTGACTTGGTATAGGGCCATAGGCCACTATTTCTCCACGACAATCCTCAAGCACCTGAAAATGAAGTGGAGAAAAACAAGAATTTGGTATAGCTACTATTTCTCCACCACCAATTATTGGACATCTACGCCTATTTTCACCCATTAAAAATCCTCTCTCATAGACCTTTGTCAGACCCCAGGCACTCCCGTACCATGAGAAGAATCATCCTGACAACAAAGACACAGGCATTGCATAGAAATGTTTTCCTTTTGGTTCTGATGGCTAAGAAAGCTCTAATAAGGTTTCAATGGACTCCAACAAAAAGGCCAAAAGGGGGATGTGCGCAGCAGCGCTGACCAAAATGAAAAGGGGAGCAATCATTCTATACCAGCAAGGACATATTTGTTAAAGGATTATGATCAAAATCCACATAAGGCTTTATGAAGCTGGTTTTGTTGTTCTACGGTATTCATTTGTGGGTGTTGTTGATTGTTGATATGTTTTTGCATGTTGTCCACAAGCCACAAATGACTGAGAGCCCGATACATCAAAATAGAAGTATTGTACTCACTACATTACTTGGGGTGCATCAACACGCCCTACTGAATCAAATTTTAGTTACTAGTCTAATAAGGTGAAAATAACCAAATTATACTCCTTCCTTTGCAATTATGTTATTGGAGGTATCGGCTCCAAATGGCAATTATGTTACTCTCAAATTCGATTAAAAAAGAAACATAACTGCAATTGGAAGTTACATCCACATTAAGAATGCCAAGAAACATCACTAATTGTCATAGTTCCTTTCGATTAAGTTGAATGGCATTATGGAAGTGATTCAATTCACTTACTCATCCAAACATGGCGTTGATGCTATGATACACCATGCAACCAAAAAAGCAATCTACAATGGCTTACCTCAGGACCATTGAAGACGGAAGGCTCGTTCATGTCATTCCAGATATACAACGAAGGAGTTGAACCCACATAATTCTGCAGAGAGAACTTATCAGCCCACCATGACCGGATCTCCGGATTCAACATATCCGGATATGACGACGAACCAGGCCAGCACCACCCATCGTAATCCTTACCCGACGCATCCTTCACATAGTACCCCTTTGCAGTGGCCTCCTTATGAAGGGGAAATGACTCTTCCCGCTTGATATGAGGATCCACGATCGTGACCATGTGCCTACCCTTCTTGGCCAATTTGTTCTGCATCTCCTCAGGATTCGGGAACAGCATCCTGTCCCACGTGAAGTACTTCTTTCCATCTGTGTGCTCAATGTCAAGCCAAAGAACGTCATAGGGAATGTCAAACTCATCGAACTTTGAATCAACACCCTCGACATCCTCTTCATCCCGGTAGTTCCACCGGCACTGGTGGTATGCAGTGGCGAAATGTTGGGGCATTGCAGACGTCCCAGTGACGCTGGCATACTGACGGACGACGTCCTTCGGCCCAGGGCCCACAAAGAAGAACGCATCAACAATGCCAGCTTCGCTCATCCACAGTGTGTCGATCCGTCCCTGCACACCTGCATCCCAGTCCGCACCGAGAACATCGATCTGCATTTCGGCAGCATTCAACCAGAAGAATCCAGACGTGCCATGGGATTTCCCGTGTGAGAGCATGAATGGGATCGACCCATAAATCCCAAATGGGGAATCGTGGACATACTCAAAGACGTCGAGGTTGAAGAGACGGTAAGGCTCGGACTCTTCAACACCCGGTCCCCGCGTCCGCCGCAGCGCCAGGCTGTCCAAAGCATGCTCTGGAATCCCATACACGAAATCGGCGCCATGGAACGAGACATCGAAGCTGACGGACTGCGGGCCGTAGGGCCGCGAATCAGTGTGGCTGCGGAACCGCTCCTCCCAATCCTCACCTTCCCTCTTCGCCCTCAGCTGCTCGAAATCGAACAAGCCATTGGAATTGAGGGAGACGACGCGGGCCCCACCCTGCTTCCGGCGGACATAGACTTCGAAAGGATCGTGGCGGAGGACAGCTTCATGGGATTCTGAGAGGTAGACTACCGACGACGTGCCTTCATCGCCATCAACGGTCGAGATTCTCTGCAGCCAGAGCTTACGATCGTCGAGATCGGGAAGGAGGACATCAGGCACCTCGAATCGCTTCTTGGGAGGATTGAGGGTTTGATCCTCGTCGATTCTTAGCCGTAGGATGCCGCTTTGGTAGACAGCAAGCTTCAAGATGAGCGGTTTGATGGGCTCTCCTTCTTCTTTCTGTTGCTCTTCTTCTCCTTCTCTGATCTCTTCGGTGACAGTTCTGATGGTCTGCGAGAGTAACTTAGCTACGAGTTCCCCATCCTCGAGGGTGACGTCCGTGGCGATGAGAGAGCACGAGCCGGGCTTACGGGCTCGAGCCCTCTTGCAGAAAGGGGTCTGGTTGCAGTTCCGGAACTCGTCCTTCTTCCAGGACGAGACTGTGGAGAGGTGCAGGAGTACCAATAAGAGGAGGGGGATTATTTTAAGTGGTGGTCTCGCAGGGGAAGCCATGGTGGAGTGTTTGGGAGTCTCTGAGAGTCGATCAGCTATGCCATTTACTATCGTCTGCGATCTACGGGTTTTTCTCGATCGGCTGCTAGAAATGGTGGAAGGGGGCGGATTAGGTGAACCCCGGGTACACCGAATTGGGTGGGACTCCTGACTGTGGGGCTCACTGTGATGTGTGTGCATTAAATCCACACCGTCCAACCATTTTGACAGATCATTTTAGTGTATGATCCTAAAAATGAAGCATGCACAAGTGTTAGGTGGATCAGACCACATGAAACGGTCTTGATTGAATCCCCGTTGTTATAAACCTTATTGAGTCCACCGAAATGTTTGTTTAGGGAGCGGATTAGGTGAGACCCAGGTCCATCCAGGTGGGTGGACCCTGACTGTGGGGGCTCACAGAGATGTATGTGGCTTGAATCCACGCCGTTTTCAAATATTGTTTTAGGGTGTGATCTTGTAGACACCCTACTCAAGACTAATAAGCTATTTGAGTTTAAACATGATTGGTAAACTTAAACCCGAACTCTGTAGGCTTAAATCGTAGGAACCTAATCCTAAACCCTAAATTTAACCCAACTTAATCTAGTCAACCCACTTGATCTAGTCCCAAACCATAAGACACTAAAGCCCTAGAGACTTGAGTCAACTCATTCGAACAGCCTAACAACTAGCCAACTTACCTAGTTAAGCCCAACCCAAAACCAAGTTCGAATCAAGGTCCTTGCTCCTACTCCAGTGGTAGAATCTCGGGAGTTTCAACACCTGGTCAAGGGTTCGAGCACCCATAGGTGGTGAAATCCCACTAAGGCGTGTGTGTGGTGGTGTGTGTGCGTGTGTTAAAAAAATATAAAATTTAAATTTTTAAAAAAAATTTAAAAAAAGCTCGAATCAAAATCCAAAATCAAGCTCAGTCAGAGTACAATAGACAACAACAATACAGCATCTCTATAGACGAGCATCTCCCAAGCGTGTGAAACTCCACTTTTACAACCCCCAAGTATATCGCTGGTGTTTGTTTACTCCAATGCCCATCTCCATACCCAAGTTTATTCTTTTACCACACCATACAAGCCATGTGGCATGAGATGTTGCCACATGGCAATCTCAAATCCATGTCATTAATGTCCTCTCTTGTAACGCCCTGAAAATCGGGGGTCGAGTAGAAACTCAACACCCGAGTTCCAACACATCGCTTATGCAACACATTTAATGATGATTGTATGTTGTATGTATTGGTGCGTAAAACATGAGTGAGATTAAGCCAAAACAGCAAACATAATCCAGGAACAGTTATAATACGCAATTGAAAGACTGAAAAGAATATGTATAACCTTATAAACCATTCCAGGTCCCCAAAATATGTATGCATTGCCAGGTCAATAATTACAAATACTGTTTAAAAATACAAAATGTCAAAATTGTAATAGTCTGCTACAAGTGAAAACTTGGAGCCCCATCGATTAAAACGGTCTAAATGAATCCGCCTGAATACTGCATATAAGAGAAGGCGTCCTCGTCATCCTCAAAGTCCAGCTCCGCCTCGTATGCATCGTCACCACCTGCATCTAAGATAGGGTCTGGTTGGTGTGTACAACACCATCCCGTAACGTGGGAGTGAGTGATCGACTCAGTGGAACAATAAAGCAAAGGTTAACATGTTATCAATTCAATCGAGCAGTAATGATAAAGCAGTAAATCACACATCCCTAAGTAC
This sequence comes from Magnolia officinalis, assembly GCA_021015155.1. NCBI lineage: Eukaryota > Viridiplantae > Streptophyta > Magnoliopsida > Magnoliales > Magnoliaceae > Magnolia > Magnolia officinalis. The sequence continues at coordinate 68,006,401 of JAJHSJ010000010.1, forward strand.
TCTTATTAATGCAAGTATGGTATATAAGTATAATGTATGCCCTCGCCTACACTCCCTCAGCGACTCCTTTTTATGATCGCGGCATGCCACTCTCCCTCAGTGTTTGACCATCAACGCCAAATGCACACGTAATGCGGTGCATGAACATGATTACCAAGTCCCTTATTAGTCATTTTCATACAGCATGATTGGAAAACTAAGGTACCTCCCTTATATCACTTCCCAAACAATGATCCATTCTAGGGTCGTCAGTCCTAGTAAACTCATACGATGATACGGTTCTAGGTCACTGCAAAGGACTCGTCGCCTTATCAGTGCAGGCCTAGTTATACTATAATTGCTACAGAAAGACTCGTTGCCTCGCCGCAGACTCAGAGTATGTTCGAGGTCACTACAAAGGGCTTGTCACCTTATCAATGTAGGCCGACAGCTCGAATACAGTGTCTCATACCACCGTATTCGGCTCACGAGTATAGATTGCTCATTGGTCACTACGGGGAGGCTCGTCGCCCCAACGTAGGCCGACAGCTCGACCACAGTGTCCCATACCACCATGTCTGGCTCACGAGTCTTAGCGAATCAAGGTACCAAGGTTAATAGGAATTTCGCTGGTGAGTTTGGTACCCTAGGTTTAAGCAATAGCGTCCAAACATGGTGAACATACATTGGGTCAATCGGGTTATTTGACGAGCTCGACTAGCATGAGCGCACATCGAATTGATCGACATGAAGTGCATAAGCACTCCGTGTGGCCTAACCACTGTCGTCAACCGATATACGACTCGGATTCGTCAGACGCATCTCATGTGGCGAAACAACGTCAGCCACTAATACGAGGCCTATTACCGATTGCCTGGACTATATAATAGCCTCAAACACAATCAACCTCAATAAACTAGAATATGAGATAATCGAGCAGTAATGAATACATATTTTAAATCATACAATCGGTCGAGCATGTTATGAAGTACAACATAAGCATGAGTTTGTACATATTCAATTCATAATCACACAGATATCTAAACATGGCATACATGGAGGAAATTATACACATCATTAGGGTAGTTGAGAATCCTATCTCAACGCCCAATTAGAGAAAAATTTATAAGCACTTACTCATACAGATATTTTTACATACACTTAGTCTGCACATTACATCATACATAGTATATAGTAGTTAGAATACGTATTAGGGCAAGTCCTTTCGTCAAAGGATTGCCGCCTATACAACAATCACATATCCGCGATGGTTAGTCGTAGCGTACACTAATGCATAGTTTATACTCACTTAGACATTTTCACAAACACTTAGGCTACAACTTGTACATACACGACGTATGTTAATATAACAGGTATTAGGCTAATCCGTTCACCCAGAAGTTGATACACATGCATCTAGTATACATAGACAGCAATTAATCATGGCAAGCACAAATCCGTATTTCATACGTATACGGTATTTTCTACAAATACGAGGAATACAATATATTCAACATAGTTAACGTATATCTGAAAAATGAAACGGACAACACTTTGTACATGTGCAATAGCATTCACGTCAGTAATATATCATTAACTGACATTGAAAGCCTTGAAAACCATAACCTATACGTTTAAAGTCCGCACCTTACGCCGATAAACGCGTAACGGAGTCGTCTTAAACACGTAGTCTTTGTCACAGGCATAATGACAACCTATAGCACGAACTAGATTAGTTATTTCATCATTTCACTATTTGAAACCCTATAACGGATTAGAATTAGGTTTTCTTACCTAAGAACAGGATCGGTATCGTCGGTAGAGCGATACAGAAGTGATGGTGAGGCACGTGGAGTAGCGGGATCGAATCCCAGAAAGAAGCGCCTACTCTCTCTCTCTCATTTTTTCTCTTTCCTTCTCTTTCTCCTCTTCTCTCTCTTAGGGTTTGGAGAATTCGTATGGAGTAAGAGAGTGAGGGTTTTAAGCCCTTATATAGACCTAAAACTGATGGGAATGACCCCAGGGCCAAAGTATACTTAGGTTATGTCCAAAGAACATCTGTTTCAGCTCAACGGAGCACTTCCGGAGCCCCCTTTTCTGCGTACGGTCGGACTTAAACTCATTAACCTTGGATCTAGGTCGAGTTAAGTTTTTGTTCCAATTGGATTTCCAGATCGCACGTGGCGGACCAGTTTCAGTTCAATGGTCACCGAAACTCGATCAGGGTTACAAGTACACTGCCATGTATGGAAAATTTCTCCTGATCCGAGGGTGTATTTGGGTCAGATTCTGATGGTCTGAATCCTTATATTCGGCCCACAAGTGACAAGTCTCAGATTACTTTTATTTCTAAAGATATCCACATTTCTCACACACTTCACTCTGGGCTCAAGCAAATAGCTTTAGAATACTATCTGGATTTGATTTCCGAGATGGTTGTCAAGTCCAGCAAGGCGGTCTTCATGATATAATTTCGTAGTAATCGGACTTTCGACGTGCGATCTAGATCCGATACGAAGTTCCAATGTGCTCCCGAGAGCAACTGGGTAATGAGATTGATCCTAGAATTTAGGGTAACCTAGCGTCAATGATTATACAAGTTTTGGATCTTGTAGATCGTATTTAAAGTGATTCAAGCGGATTTCACAGCTAATCTAGTTTAACACTTAGTTAAACTCGTCTAATTTCTAAATGATTTGGTCCTGAGTGATTTTTGCCTGAGGTGCACTCGGGTCTCAGTACGGATTTTTTCCGAGACGTTACATCTCTAGCCTTAAGACTACCCAAGAAAATTGGGTTTGGGAGCTATAAATAGCCTCCTTCCCTTCCCTTCTTATCATCAAGTGATCATCTCTTCTTATCATCAACAAGTATCAAATCACGATTAGAGTACTCCTTCCATCCCTCCACCAATGAGAGTGAGAATGAGAGAAAGAGAGTCCAACCCTAGTGTAGTATAGCCTAGCCAGAGTCCAAGTCTCTCGAGCCACCTGAGTCCTAATCCAAACCACTCGATCTAGCCTTGCGACACTACATTTCATCCAACTGTTCAACTTTCAACCAGCCTCGTCTAATTTTAAGCATTAGCATTGTGCAACACTCATTCCCTTCTCAACCCATCTACTCATCAGATACATCATCTATGCATTGCAACACATCACCTCTTACACTCGATTAGCTTGGGCGTATGCTCTGCAGCTTGCCGATATAATCAGACCTTGCCCATTAGAAACCCAACTAATTGATTTACACTTAGTCATTAAGCATAACATACACCTCCACATTATTGTTCCACATATAGCACTCAGCACTCAGTCAATTCGAACAGTGCTCCGCGTCTTACCAGCGTAGTTGGATCCTGTCCATTAGAAATTCGGATTGATTAACCACTACTATTGCTACATTCTATATATATTTATAATTTGTGTGTGATAGTTAATCCCATTATTCAAAAAATTAGTCAGGCCTTATGAAGTAAAGACCGTACATTTGTATGTGCACAATGGGTGCCTAACACCTTCCATCTTTGTAGTCGTAGTCCCTTAGAATCTCTGAACACAGCATCAAGAGTCATCTTAGAGCAAAGGATCATCAGATTCTCAGTCATAAGCACTTATGTAGTGTCTAACCGACTGTAGATTTGAAAAAATTGATCAATGGCGACTCCTGTCCAACATAATACTCTCTTAACCTCAGCCCCCAAAAGCTGAAGAGAGAGAGAGAGAGAGAGAGAGAGAGAGAGAGCACCGACGGAAGCGAGTTGATTCCATCAGGGATCCAACGTCCACATATCCAAAAAAATGAAGCATGCCCAAATCTTAGGTGGACCACGCCACATAAACAATCCTAATCAAATCCCCACCATAAAAAACTTCACAGAGTCCATTGGAATGTTCATTCGAGGAGCAGATTAGGCAAGACCTCAAATCCATTGAGGTGGGTAGGACCCTCGACTATGGGGATCACAATGATGTATGTGCCTTATATGCACACCGTCCATGATCCCAAAAATGAAGCATGCCCAAATCTTAGGCGGACCACACCACTGCAAACAATCATGATCGAATCCCCACCGTTAAAAACTTCATGGAGTCCATGGGAATGTTTATTCGGGGAGCGGATTAAGGGAGACCCTGGATCCACCAAGGTGGGTGGGACCCTTGACTGTGGGGCTCACAGTGATGTATGTGTCTTAAATCCATACCGCCCAACTATTTCGACAGCTCATTTTAAGGCATGATCCCAAAAATGAAGCTGACTCACATCTTAGGTGGACCACATCATGGGAAACAGTCAGTGACTGAATCCTCACCATTAAAAACTTCATAGATTCCACCATAATGTTTAACCTGATGATAAGGTCAAAAACAACTAAACGAAGAGACCACACAAATATCATCTCCCAAAGCTTTAGTGGCCTACAACAAGTTTTTAGTGGTCAATCATGATTGTTTCCTTTGTTATGTCCACGTGGGATTTGGATCTGCTTCACTTTTTAGATTACACCCTAAAACAAACTTTCAATATAGATAGACGATGTGGATCTAGTCAAATACATCACAATGGGCCCCACGATCACAGTCTCACCCACCTATGTGGAATCCGAGATCCCACCTAATCTGCTTCTATGAAGGGATTGCACAAATATCATCTTGATCCAAAGCTTTGTGGCCCACAAGAAGTTTTTAATGGCCAATTACTATTGTTTCCTATACTATGGTCCATCTAAGATTTGGATATGCTTCGCTTTTTGGATCATGCCCTAAAATAAGTTTTCAATACAAATGGACGACGTACATGTGGTCACGTAAATAAAGGTGGGGCTCATAGTGAAGGATGATCCACTGAAGTAGCGCCCAGTGGGAGGAGCGTAAGAGCCAAATTCCAAAGAGCCTGCTAAGAAAAGGGAAGAAGGGTAGGTAGGCTATTGAGAGATGACAAAAGTGTTAAAGGATAAGTGGTCAAAGGATCACAACAGACGCATCATCCGTTAGGGACGTAGCTCGTCCTTGTCTCTCATTTATTAAAGTTTTTTTTCTTAGTTTATTTCATTTTTAGACAAGGGTTGTATTGTCTTTTTGCTTGTTATAGTTTTAGTATAAATAATATAGATATTGAGGCCATTACGCACATTTTCCCATTTCTCTCCTCATTCGAACTATCAACATGGTATCAAGGCCTAAATCCTAATCTCTCAAACCTCTCATCACCACCTACCTTCACAGCCGCCCCACCACCACCTCTCTTCCCCACCTCCCCTACCTCTCATGCATACAGCCCCCCCCCCCCCCCCCCCCGTTTTGTGCTTTTTATAGTTTGACTAGTCGTACCTTACATGGCTAGCATGGCGGTTCCCTGAACAAAAAAAAAAAAAAAAAAAGTACTCATTTTTCTTTTTCTTTTTCTTTTTGTGACTTGTTGTCTGATCCTCTCCTTAAACCCTCTGCCTATTTTTTTTTCCCGCATGGCTCCATCGAAGGACTCCGACGATTCTACTTTGTCTCCTCTTGATGTTGATCTTAGACACTATGAGAATCCAGGTCTGAATATCACATCATATCCTCTCACTGGTCCCAACTTTCTACCATGGCAACAGGCTGTACGTATCTTTATTGGCAGCAAACGTAAACTTGGCCACATCACTGGGACTCTTCCTCGTCCTGATGATGGAGACCCGAAATAGGCGGAGTGGGAATCAGATGACGCGATTGTCATGTCATGGCTATGGAACTCCATAGATGACAATGTTCGGACTGACCTTCTCTTCTTAAAGACGACAAAAGAAATTTGGGACACTGTCCGCGAACTCTACAGCGATGCACACAACATGACCCGCATCTTTCAGTTGGAGAAGGAGATCACATATCTCCAACAGAATGACAAGAGCCTCACGGAGTATTATGCCAAACTCCGCAATTTATGGAGGAACTTGCCTACCATGACGATGAGGATACTTATTGTACTCGCGATGTGGTTCTTATCAAGAAACGGTAGGAGTGACAATGGATCTTCAAGTTTTTAGACGGTCTGAATGATGAATATGATATACCCAAGCAACGAATTATCCATAATACTGAGTCTATGACATTAAATCAAGCGTATGCTATTCTTTGCAGAGAAGAGGAAGCAGGTTATGACTCCATCCGTCTCGATCACTCAGTCTGCCTTACAGGCTGATGTTTGTACTTCTGCTGATCGAGGACGCAGTTCTGGAGTCTGAGGTCGTGGTTGCAATTCTCTTTTTTTGCACTAATTGCAAACACACCAATCATATGATTGATACCTGCTGGATCCTTCATGACAAACCTCCAATGCGTGGAGGTTTTTCTCGTGGACGAGGTCGCTCGTCTGGTGGCCATGGTGCATATTTTTCTGCTACCGAATCTGAGGAGGCTCCATCTGATTCCTCTCCTGGTGTGGTTCAAATTTCTCAAGAAGAATATGACAGTTTTGTCGCTCAGAAGGCTAGTTTATCTGTTTCAAAATCTTTAGCTACTTTCAGTTCTGTTATGCAAGGTACATCCATCATTACTCCATCTTCCTAACCTTGAGTCATTGACATGGGCCCACTGACCATATGACCAGTATGTCTCAAATTTTCTCCTCCTTTACTCCTAGATCTACTTTATGTTCTGTTAAGATAGCAGATGGGAACCTTACCCCTATTACTGGGTCAGGTATCGTTCCTCTAACTTCTACTATGACTCTTGACAAGACCCTTCTTGTCCCAGGTATTGTTTTTAGTTTACTTTCCGTGAGCACCCTTACTAAACAACTTAATTGTGCTGCAATATTTCTTCCTTCTCATTGTATGTTTCAGGATCTCATAATGCGGAAGATGATAGGTGGTGGACGTGAAAGTGCCGGCCTCTACCATTTTGATGGGAGTGTTCAACACAGTGATACTGCTCATTTCATTTCTGTCAATCATGAGGATATTTATCGATGGCATCGTCGTTATGGCCACTTCTTCTTCGGTTTTACGTAGTTTATTTTCCTCTTTATGTTCTCAGCATAGCATTAAGAAATTTCAATGCAGTACCCGTGCCTTGTCAAAACAAAGACGAGTTTCTTTTCCTTCGGTTTTAAATAAAGAACTTGTTCGCATGTTTTCTTTCATTCAATCCGATGTGTGGGGACCCTCTTATGTTACCTATTCCATGGGGTTTCGTTATTTTGTCTCTTTTATAGATGCCACCACCAAAATGACATAGATCTATCTCCTTAAAAATAAAAGCAAAGTTTTTGAAAATTTTAAGTCCTTCCATGTTTGGTTGATAAATCAATTTAGCACCACCGTTAAAATGCTCCATTATGATAATGGTAAAGAATATCTCCCTACTGATTTTCTTACCTATCTTTGCTAACATGGCATTGAGTCAAGCACTACCTGCGCTTCCGTTCCTCGACATAATGGGGTAGTCGAGAGGAAAAATCAACAATTACTAAATATTACCTGATATCTCCTTACCGAGATACACGTTCCCAAATGATATTGGGGAGATGCCGTTCTTGCTGCATGCTACCTAGCCAATCAATTACCTCACTCTGCTCTCAATTTTCAAACTCCTATTTCTTTATTCAGTAAAGTGCATCATGTCACTGATATCCCTCATAGGGTGTTTGGGTGCATAGCTTATGTGCATGACTTTTCTCCTTCCTACACAAGGTTGTCTCATTGCTCCATTCCACGCATGTTTGTTAAGTATTCTCTCACTTAAATGAGTTGCAAATTTATTAATCCTGATACTGGCCGACATTATGTCACCCTTGATGCTTCCTTTTTTGAGTCTCTGAATTTATTTTCTCCAAATTCCTCGATTCATTCCTCATTCCCTCATGTCACTCCTATACCCTTTTTAGATCCTCTATCTTCTACCCCATTACCAATGGATCCCTCATCGCCTTCATCTCCCCCATCATTTATCACACCTTCATCTCCTTCATCTCCCTCATCTCCTTTCTTACCACCCCCACCCTCGCCATTTTACCCGTCCAAATACCAGACCTACTCACCTATAGGATTACATTTGTTCTCAAACATTGTTACCAGTACCACCACAGGCTTCTCATCACCAGCAGAAGAGGGGGAGCGCCGATGTATCGTTACTTCCATCACTTCTCATCACCAGCAGAAGAGGTGGAGCGTCGATGCACCATTACTTCCATCACCATCACCTGCAGCTCTGAGATCCATTTCTGCATAGGACCTTCCCGCCTCTCTATAAAAATGTACTCATCCTTCTACTTCTCATCCTATCCACCACTTTGCTTCATATCACTCAATTTCTCCTTTCTACAAGTCATTTATTGCCAATGTGGATTCCATATCTCTCCCTACCCGGGTGGATGTTTGTAACGCCCCGAATTTTCGCTATTTTGAGTTTGTCAAAAATCCTAATTCTTTTTTTTTTTTAATAACTAGTCACGTCATCACTAACGGATCATTGACGCTCGAGGTAAGCTTATATGCTGCTGGTACCGATAAAGAACCGTACAAATAAGATTGATCAACGGTAGAAAACCAATGAACCCAACCAATCACTTGAACATCAAGTTTAGCCCCACGATTTATTCATGTAGGCCCCAAATCTAACCGACCCATCACTAACTAATCAAGACAATCATAACTAAATTAAAGATCTAACCGAAGCCGAGTCAGATAAGGCCCGGATCTTGACTAATAGACCAAATCAACCCCGTTACTCTTTTAACCTAAAACCAACGGTTTAGAGTAATCATGATCAAATTTTCAATTTTATTAATCATAAATAGGCCACACTATGAACATAGTTAATCCAAACCCTAATCATTGCCCACGAGAAATCTCAATACCTAATTCATTCCAAAAATGTTCCAATTTTTCGAATAAACTCTAGACCGCTCGTTAGTAGGCCACTATTTTCCAAAACTATAGAATAATGTCCATCTTACTGGGCTCGACGTCCATTGCGGGAGTCGGACCTGGGTAGTGTTTAGAACTGCTCAACTTGAGCCGAGGGACGAGTGCATGAGAAATGCAAATACACTAAAGGAAGAAGCTGAAACTTAAGTAAATTGGGTCGTTTACTCTTATGCAAAGTTGAGAATTTCGGACCGTCGGTTTACAACCAAACTTCACACGTTGAGTAAGAATATTTCTCTTCTCATATCCGTATAGCCGCGGCCCCGATCGACCATCGGTGACCGTTGAACAGACTTCTAATCATATCTATCGATCGGCACATCCAAATGGTTGGCCAATCATGTCCATACGTAGATCATCATTAGGGCTAACTATCCTACAGTGTATATCAATATGTACGCCCCCATAGTGGGCCTTAGAGATTAGAAAGACCCTCTTATAGGGCTAGTATAGTAAAAACCTAGCCCTTGGGGCCATTTATACCAAATCTGGCACTATATAAGGGCTTCATTTGGGCACCCCCTCCTCCCGTACGAATTTCAACAAGAGAAAAAGGGAGAAATGGAGAAGAGAAATAGGAGAAAAGAGGAGAAAGAGAGAGGGAGAGCTTGGAAGCATGAGGGTTTGTGCACATTCATCCTCTCATCTCCTCTATAGCAACATTGCCCTTCATTAGTGTCGATTCGGCGACGATTGAAGGTAAGTATTGAGTTATGTTTGTAGGTTTAGGTCTTATGTTTAATTCCTTCCAATTCTTATAAGCTTATATGCTTACTTAGGTTCTCGATGACCTTTCCCCAACGCCCAAACCTTACGAACTCCGTGAAATGGGGTGAAACGTCATAAGGTGCGGATCATTATACCTACGTGGCCAAGTACCAATTTTAGGATAAATTTAATGATTTTGAATGCTAGAGTGATGTGCATGAGTGATTTGGGGAAAAACCTAGCTAGAAACCTACATATTAGGTCCATCAACTCCATACAACGATAAATTGTTATTTGTTTGGTTTTCAACATGTTTAAGCATGAAATTGGTGTTGCATAATCACCTCATAAATTGTTATTCTTGCATGATTTTTCCTATAACATGTATGATTGTATTATTTCTTGTTGTATTCTTGTACTATGAGTGGTGTGTTGTCCTTGGTCTCTTCGGTAATCCAGCACCACATGCACACACGTCTAACTTATGCTATTAAGAGTAGTTGTATTTATATTAACAACATGAAACTTCATGCTCGATGTATTGTGCGTATGATTTCACTTGTGCTAGAAAATGAACTCTTAATTGTTGAAGTGTTATTGAATACAATCCATTTTCTGGGTTGGTCAGGGAACCGGGATGGGCGAAGGTAGTTTCCGTTGGTAGGACCATCCTGTGACTAGATTGACGGATTTGGGCGGATGCGAATGGACAACAGTAGTTGGACTACGTGGGTTGCTTGCACCCGATGTCATCCATTACATGTCGCCTGAACTTGGACGATCTAGTCCACTTACTGACCAACCATGTTTGTTAACCATGCTTATTCACGCCTGTATGGAACCTGAAACACCCCTCGCCCACTGAAGCTGTAACACCCTGAAAATCGGGGGTCGAGTATATACGCAACTCCCGAGTTTCCGAGGTCACCTATCATGCGTTTAATGTTTTAGTGTTAGTCTGATTAACTGCGCAATTTGGAACAAACTGAAACATGAAGCACAAACGCAAGTCTACTGAAATGGAAGAAAAGCAACACAGATATATATATATACACGTCCAAAAGAATAAGGGGCACATGGCGCCACCCGACAAAATCACAAAATAATATCATGTCCAAAAGAATAGAGCTGAACTCTCAGCTCAGCAGTCCAACATCTCATCTATGGATCCGCAGCAGCTCCATCCATCAACTGAAAATACGAATACTCCTCCTCCTCATCCAAGCTCGCAGTGCCAGGCTCCTCCTGATCGCCGCCACCTGCATCTATGGAAGTGTCTGGTTGGTGTTTTAAAACACCGTCCCAGAGTGGGAGTGAGTGATCAACTCAGTGTGAACCATTAATCTTAAGTTGTAACAAGCATCAATTATAATAGGAATTTAATGAAAAGCAGGAATTCAGCAACAACTATAACTCTTATTAAATGCGCATGAAATGCGATGACATGATGCATGCCCTCGCCACAACACTCCCTCAAGCGACTACGTCTACGATCGCAAATGTCATCACTCCCTCAGTGCGACCTCAACTTCCGAGTCGCCACCCTATCTAATGCGTGAAATGCGATCATGTTAGCCGAGTTGTTAGTTAAAGTCCTTTCATCCAGCAGGTTGGGGATTCTGAATCACCCTACATGTCACTGCCCTAATCTGGTTGCGAGGGCAAGGCTCCAACGACGCGTGAGGCCGAGTCCTCGCGGTCCGTGATCCCGTCGGGGTCCTCATTCCCGACTCCAAGCACATGAGGAGTGCCGATAGAGAAGGGATCGCTCGCGATCACTACGGGGAGGCGCGGTACCCCAGCGTAGGCCGACAGCTCGGACACAGTGTCTCATTCCACCATGCCCGGCTCACGAGACTGTGGACCAATTGTAGTCAAATTTTCAGTGGGCCACAAAGGTTATAGGGTGCATCAGGTTCCATACATATGTGGGCGAACATGGTTAACAGACAGGGATGATCAGGTAGTAGGCTAATCCACACAAATCAGGCGAGCATGAAACGAATGACCTCGGGCACAAAGGTCCCATGTAGTCGAACTACAGCCACCCGAACACTCCCGCCCAATCCGCGGAGTCTAGCCTTAGCGTAGTCCTACCGATGGGGCTACCCTCTCTCGTCAGGTTCCTGACCATCCCAAGAGAGTGGAAAGGGATCTACAACATGCTCACTACTCATACTATCGGCTAGTACATCCATGTCATAATCTCATGCATCCTAACCACACAAAACAAATATCTTTAACCCGCAATCAAGTATCATCATAGAATTTAGGTGCGTGTGAGTGTATGTGTGTTGTGTGAGGAAGTTAAACACTTCCCCCATCTTGAGGGATCATAAGCATTTGTAATTAATCACACACACAATTAAAGCATTGCATATGATGGAAATGTATCAACAACCACAAGCATGTTATCAATCAACATTAAAATCATGTGAAGGCACAATATATATAACATTTGAGAATCAAACATGCATATTCTAACAAGTTCAACATCATGAAAATCCCTAGGGTTTCCTAGAATTCCAAACACGACATCCAAGCACTCAAAATCGTTAAATCCGTATTAAAGTTGGTGCTAGGCCACCTAAGAGCAATAGTCCGCACCTATGGATCGTTGGCGACACGATAAACGTCCTAGGAAAGGGGCTTTTGGGACGATCGGCCGGAATCCCTAAACCAACCCTTGCATGTTAGTTTCTCCAAGACAATCCCACCACAATACATGGATTCTAAGAAGAAAAAGGGAGAGGAAATACCTAGATGGCCCACGAACGAATTTGGGGTTGCGGCGGAGGTTTTTCTCCTCCGGAAAGGGAGACGGTGTTGAAGAATCGATTCTCTCGGGCCCCAACTCGATTTAGGGTCCACACACTTCCTTGCCTACCCTTTCTTCTTACTTCACTCTCCTTGGTTGTTGGAGGATAGTGGAAGTTGCTAGGGAGAGAGATGGGAGGTTGGAGTTTTGGAGGGGATCAAAGAGAGCTTGGTTGTTGGAGATTTGGAAGGAGATTAAGGAGAAGGGGAATGGGTGTTGGGAGGTGAAGGGAGAGATAGGAGGGAGAGAGGTTTGGTTGAGAGAGTGAATGAAATTGTGAAAGGGGGGTTAGGGCTTATTTCCCTAGAGTTGGGTCTCTTGGCCCCATGTTTCCTAATCTTCCCAAATTAGACCTATGGGACCCCTATTAAGTGTTGAGGTGGCCCTAGTGCCTCATTGGCCACCAAATTCGGCGTGTAGTTGTCTCCTAACCCTACTAGGGTCCATGCAAAAATTGAGGACGAACGGATGAACGGTTATATGATCTGGAAGGGTGCCACCGACCTTTAAGTGGCCCTGTGGGACCCATTTCGGTGATTGGAATAGTTCTGGGGGTCTTCTGGCCATCAAACTTATAGGTTAAGTGATCCATGGCCCGATGAAGGGCCGTGCAAAATTTGGGAGCGATCGGATATAGGGTTTGATCGCACGGGTCCGATTTGCGATCGACGGTCATCGTGCCACGATCGGGCCCCAGATTTGGTGAACGGGCGTTGAAAAATATATCAAACCATTACCGTAAATTTGGAAGAAATCCGATGGTTGGAAAGTCTCACATTTCAATTTCCTTGATCAGTGCCAGATTTCAATTCTGGCACTGGTGGGGTGCATGGGGCCCCTGCCAGATCCCACTTCTGGGCGTCTGCCGGAGTTGCGGTCCGCGATGGCATTCAAGCCCAGTGAGACCAACGGCCACACCGAGTTTTAGAATTTTCTGACCATCCTCGGTCGATGTGCGTCCAACACAAGCGGTCTATGATGTGTAAACAGCCATCTGGCTTGGTGGCCCACACTAAGCCCTATTATGGCCAGTCAGACCTACAGAACTGGATTAATCTTGGATGATTTTTATCTACGGTAACCCACCATGAGTGGCTTAAGCGAGTGGTCCTACGGCAATCCTACGTGGACGCCCCAGGACACTGTGCTGGTTGGACGAGACGTTACAGAAGCCCACTGACAACAGTTAGAAATTGATCCACTGTCTCGAGAACTGGGCACGGTGAAATGGGACACTGTGTCCGAGCTATTAGCCTATGCTGGGGTGATGAGCCTCCCCGTAGTGACCGCGAGCGATCCCGCTTCATAGCACTCCCCATGTGCTTGCAATCGGGGTGGGGACTCCGATGGGATCAAGGATCGCGGGGTCTTGGCCTCGCACGTTGAGGGGTCTTGGCCTCGCAAATGGATGAGGCATTGATATCGTTGGGGTGTACTAGTTCCCCCAACCTGCTGGATGAACGAAATTAACTAAATACTCTGCTAACATTATCCATGTATCGCATTAGTTAGGATTTGGCGACTTGACATTTAAGGTCGCAATGAGGGAGTGTCGGTCATGCGCGACCGTGAGACGAAGTCGCTCGAGGGAGTGTCGTGGATGAGGTCATACATCATACCATAATTCAAGCATACGCATTTAACAAGATTAGTTAGAGATGTGTGAATTTATGCTTTTCATTAAATTCATCATGGAATTGTTATTTGATGTAACTTATGACTAATGGCACCTACTGAGTTAGCTACTCACTTCCACTCTAAGACGGTATTTTAAAACACAAACCAGACCCTTTACTAGATGCAGGTGAGGCGGAGCTCAATGAGCCGAGTGGTGTGAGCATGGATGAGGAAGAGAAGCTTCTTACTTCCAGCTTATGGGCGGATCACCGTAGACTGTGTGGGTAGATTATGGGTTGTTGAGCTGTGGATCTAGCGCACCATTTCTTTTGAACATTTATTTTATAAATTTTTGTGCGATGCCTTGTGCGACCCGTTTGATATTCTTATAGACTTGTAGTTCTTAGTCGCATTTATTTCAGTATATTAATTGTGGTTGTGGTTTATGTTCTAGTCAATTCATTTATTGTTCATTTAAGCTGATTTATGTATAAATCACCATAATTAGGATATAAGCGACACCCGGGAATTTGGAGGCCGAGTTCCTACACGACCCCCGAAAACTTGGGGTGTTACAATGTTGCTTTAGCACACGTGAACTGGAAGCATGCCATGAAGGAGGAGATGACTGCCTTGGAGAAAAATCAGACATGGGAGCTCATTAATTTACCTGCGGGAAAGCAGGCGGTGGGTAGTAAATGGGTGTACGCTCTTAAACATAAGCTTGATGGTACTATTGATCGGTATAAAGCTCGCCTTGTTGCAAAAGGCTTTACTCAGACCTATGGCATCGACTACACCGAGACGTTCACCCCGGTAGCCAAAATGAATTCCATTCGTGTCCTTTTGTCTCCTGCAGCAAATTTGGGCTAGCCACTTCATAAACTTGATGTTAAAAATGTCTTTTTACATGGTGATTTTCATAAGGAAGTCTATATGAGCCTGTCATCCGGTTTTCCCCGAAAGGGGGAGGAAAAGAAAGTGTGCCGCCTTTGCAAGTCTATATATGACCTCAAGCAGTCGCCACGTACATGGTTTGACAAATTTACTCATGCAATGCGGGATGCTTCCTTTCACCAGTGCAGCTCAGATAATTCTGTGTTCTGAAAATGCTCGGCAAATGGGATTACAATTGTTTCTGTTTATGTCGTTGATATTATCATCATGGGTGACGATTCTCTTGCAATTTATAACATCAAATTCCACATTTCTCGCATTTTTTAGGTTAGAGACTTGAGCTTTTTACGTTATTTATTGGGCATTGAGATAGCTCATCCTCGGCATGGAATCTCCTTACGTCAGCATAAATATGCACTGGACTTACTCACTGAGGCTGGTATGATTGGTTGTAAGCCACTTGACACTCCTCTTAAGGTTAACCATTAACTCACTTCATTGGATGGTGAGGCTCTCTATGATCCTGGACCTTATCAGTGCCTCATTGGGAGGCTTATTTACCTCATTATTACCAGGCCAGATATTTCTCATGTTGTAAGTGTCATCAGTCAGTTCATGCATTCGCCTCGAGTTACCCATATGAATGTTGCATATTGTGTGCTTCGTTATATCAAAGGCTCTCCTGGCAAGGGTCTCCTTTATTTCAAGTTCGGGCACCTCAATATTTCCACAATCTCTGATGCTGATTGGGCTGGTTCCAAAGATGACCAGAAATCTACAACCGATTATTGTTCTTTCATTAGCGGTAATTTGGTGACTTGGAAGAGCAAAAAGCAAATGGTTGTGGCACGCTCCAGTGTCGAAGCTGAGTACAGAGCTATGGCACAGACCACCTGTGAATTGCTTTGATTGAAGAAATTCTTGACTGGTATTGGTTTCTCTCCTTCTGCACCAATGCAGATGATGTCTGATAACTAGGCTGCTATTCATATCTCGAGCAATCCCTGTATTTCATGAGCATATAAAACATATCGAGATCGATTGCCACTGTATTCCATGAGCAATCCTCTACCTCCCATACCTATCCGTCCTGACCCATCTTTTTAACTACTACGTCCCATACCTACCCCTCCTGACCCATTTTCCCAGCCTCTACCTCCCATACCTATCCGTCCTGACCCTTCTTCCCAACTACTACGTCCCATACCTACCCCTCCTGACCCATTTTTCCAACCTCTACCTCCCATACCTACCTGTCCCGACCCATTTTTCCAACCTCTACCTCCCATACATACCTGTCCCGACCCATTTTCCCAGCCTCTATCTCTCATACCTACCCGTCCTGACCCTTCTTCTCAGCTACTACGTCACATACCTACCCTTTCCGACCCATTTTCTCAGCCTCTACCTCACATACCTACCCTTCCCACACCTAGAGAGGAAATAGAGAATATTCTGGACCATCAGATACTATCTACGTCAGACGGCAGGTTTCAGAAGTACCTGGTTAAATGGAAGTCACGCCCAGCTTCAGACAGCACGTGACTCACTGAGGATGAGCTTAAGAGACTTGATCCTGACATCCTGGATCGGTTCGGGAGTTTTATTTCGCCAGTGGTGAAATCTTCGCAGCCGGGGAGAATTGATGGGGACATCATACGCACACGCGCACGCACACCACTCCCCTACGCACGTACGTATGCAGAAGGAGGATCCCCACCGTCGATCTGGCTTGATGACGACATCCAAGGAGGGCCTCCTACCTAGAAGACAAGTTTTGGTTCAGCAAAGTGGGCTCGATAGTCAAGAAAAGCCCATCATAGGATCTCATGATCGTGGCTCACTTGTCGGATTGATTTCATTTTTTAGGTTTTGCTTATTGTTATTATTTAGAACATTGTGAACGCTTTAGATTTCCGTATTTGATTTTTATTTTAGTTTACTTCATCGCCAAATAATAGGTTGCGCACATGGTGCGAGTTTTTGGGGTATAAAGTTTTCTTATAAATAGGCACCCCTTGTAGCTTTTTTGGAGACATTGAAGATTAATAAAAATTCTGCGTTTTCCTACTCTCTGAGTTGTGAAGCCTAATTGGGTGCGAAGCCCTCCCTTCATCGAAGGGTTAATTACCATGGTGCGAAGCCACATCTATACCGATTCGCCCCCATCCATCGTCATCTCTACTACCCATCTTCTATCATCCTTTCTTCTCATCTCACCCCATCATTTACACTTTGAATCAATCATCTATTGCGGCAATTCTCCTCCCCACATAAGAATTTTAGAATCTGGCCCTACAGAAGGGCTGAAACTTCGGCGGAGTACTACGCATAAACCGTACATCGGATCGAGCTGAGATTTTGGGGTTTTAGAGTTTATCCCTGACCGACCAGGGTTAAGGTGACCTTTTTCTGAATAGTGAGCCCCACACACGTGCGGCCGGAATCACACGCATGTCCGTCTGGGCCATTGTTGTTGTCCACGCGCGGGATCGTCTTTTGGCTCAGGTTTTTATCCTCTTTTATCCTCTCATAGCCGTTTTTTATGAAACCTAGCCCTAGATTACGTTCTTCCCAAGTTATATGCCCATTTTCTTACCCTAGGGTTCCTTGATTTGAAATTGGTGAATCCCTTGGATTAAGGACTGATTACTATGCATGTGTGGATGATTATTTCTTATATTTGAGTATCGTTTGGTTCATAATTTTTATTGATCCAGCCCTATCATGTGTAGGCCTGGACCCGCATAGATTCCCCTTTAATTGAATGTTTGGATTTTCATGTGGGATGTGAAATTTGTGTAATTGTTTCTGAATTGGTATGATCTAAGCATGAAATCTTGCATATCATATTTAAATTTCATGTCCTGCATCAAATTTGGTATCAGAGCCCTATGAGGTCAGCTTGGACTTACGAACACCGGAACACGCACTCCCTAGTCCGAGGTTGAAGGGTCGGTCAGGACTGATCATGACCAGGGAGCTCCTAAACGACCAGGTCGAGTCAGGACTTATCATGACCAAGGAACTCCTAAACGACCGCTCGTCTGAGATCAATCAGAAGAAGAGCAGGCGTCGAACTCCCGAACCTAGGCCTCAACACCATACATTTCCGAGCTCATACCAAGTTTGTTTGATTTTTAAGGAATGTCTAGATTTGCATGACCAAAAGACGACCGTGAGACCAATTAGTCTGACAACAAGAAGATAATGGTTATCCAGAGTGACAGATTTCGTTGAGAAGACGAGCATGTTCTCCGTGCCCAAACACGGACAGACCAAGGAATCAACTAGCCAACTAACGACGATCAGCTCGAAAGTTCACCTCGAGTCGACCATGGAGATCAGCCAGATTGATTGAGGGCTCAACTCAGCTCAGCCTCAACCATCCATTACATGATTCTAGGGCCGACCACTTCAACACTTACCACCTCTGCAAATTTCGCATAGCGGTTGAGAAACGTATGCTAAGATTGCGCCTATGATCGAGAATCGTTTCCAAACCTAACAATGACCCGTCTGCACTATAAATAAAGGACCCGTCTACACTAAAAGGTACGCAAAATCTCTCACCCAAAACCCCTCGATACTACCAGAACCAAATTTATAGCGTAACTTTGGCATCGAAAGGTCCCCTGCTTTAGCCAAGGTCTCCTTTGTTTTCTTTCGTTGCAAGTATTCGAAGGTCCAAAGAGGGTGAACAAGATTTTTGCATCAACAATTAATATTAACTAGAATGAAATGAAATTATTTGTAAGTGGTAACCAAATAACGCCAGTTCTCCAACGGTTAATTAAAAAAAAAAATCAAATATGCCTAGAGGTCTAGTAGGTTAAGCATACATTTTATAGCTTACAGCATGAAAAGGACACTAATTGCATTAATTTATCCAAACTAGATATTTGATACGTGAAGTACTATGGGTATTATTGTTGACATGTAATGTAATTTATCATAAATAATAAATTATCCCAATTTATAGGATTGAGGCCGCATATTTTTTTCTTGAAATGTTTGATTGTCTAGGAAAGGCCTCAAAATAATGTGAATTTTGGTACTTTCCTTCATCTTAACGAGGCACATGAGATGAATGGATTGGATGGCATATAAACACAACGATGAGCCACGTTTAACTAATTGCATTGTGCCCATCCCAACGGTTCCCTATGGTGTGGTCCACCTGAGTTTTGGATCGCCCTGATTTTTGGGTTTCTCGGTGAATATGAGGTACTGGACATGATGGACGGGTGGATATCATGCTTGTTCCTCTCATGTAGCGCTGGTGTAGTTGTAGGTACACCCACAGTGTATATACATGCAACGATTGTAGGTGATCAGATCTCCTGTAACAAATGCGGTAAGATAAGATGTTTCCAGTATTTTATAGGAGGTGGTTAAATCTCAGCCATCCAATGGCCTGAAAGAATAATAAAAAAGATCTAGCCCCTTGATTCCAGAGTTAGGACAATTACCGAACGGGTGAGATCATCATGGCGGTATGCGGACATGGAAGAGAAATGATCACACATAGTCCTTTCTCTCTGGCCCACATATGTAGGATATCCAAGCCGTCCAAAATGTGGATCTCACCATGATGAACACCTGGTGAGAAAATCAGGCCAATACACTCTTCTGTTAGGAGACGGCATTGTAACCAATCATATGATTCAATATTGCTGTGGCCCACCCAATGAGTGGATTGACCTTATTTTTCTGCCAATTCATCTTCATGATGGTGCCCCACCTTTTGCAAGGATTGGATTTCCTACAAATGACATGTTGGCAGAATGTAAGGGGTGGATGTGAATGCCATGATATAGGGGCTGTATGTGGCATTTCTGGCTGTAGAAACGTAAAGCACCAGATGAGCCAGGCTTGGGTGGGCTTTGCTGATAAACTCAAAATCCAGGCCCAAATATCATTGATAAGTTTGTGTTTGGATGCACCAAATATCATGAAATTTCATGATATTTTGCATCAAATTAGATTCGGATCCTTACTCTTGCTCGGGTGGTAGACTCTCGGGAGTTTCAACACCCGGTCAAGGGTTCGAGTATCCATAGGTGGTGAAATCCCACTATGGACGTGAGTGTATGGGGGTGTAGTGTGTGCGCGTGTAAAAAATAAAAAATAAAAATTGAATAATCATGAAATAAAATGAAATTTTATGATATTTGGTGCACCCAAATGCACCCTAAATAAAGGGGAGAGAACGCGGATCCTTACTCTTGCTCCGGTGGTAGACTATTGGCAGTTTCAACACCCGGTCAAGGGTTCAAGTATCCATAGGTGGTGAAATTCCACTAGGGTGAGTGTGTGGGGTGTGTGTGGGGTGTGTAACAAAAAAAAAAAAAGGAAAAAAGAAAAAGAAAAAGGGGAGAGAATGCAAGTATGGCTGTCAATGGGCCGGGTTAGGGTTGGGTCAAGCTCTTTATAAGCCCAGCCTGCAATTCCAAACTCAGCCCGAGTTCTGCCTGGGACATTTACACAAAGTTCGACCCAAGTCCGCCCGAGCCCAAGCCCTGAATATCTCCGTGTATAAATGATATTTTGGTGTACCTTGTGTGAGAGAGAGGAGAGAAGGAAGGAAAAAGGGAAAAATTAAGTTTAAAAAAGACCTATTGAGCCGAGCCGGGTTTATGGGATTTTGGGGTGTTAAGTCCAATTCTGAATCGGGCTCGCCACCCCAAACCCGGCCGAATACGGGCCAAGCCCGAAGGCCTGTCGGGGCTACCCGGCCCATTGACAGCCCTAATTATACAAGCCAGCTTTGTTGGTAACTTCTTCAGGACATCTCTCTTGGCTATGTTTGGATGCACAATCGATGTGAATTGGGAACATTCAGATTAATCAAGAGGAAGTTACAAAAATTGAGGCAGATTATTCAATACTCTGGCAAAGCGACGCAGTTGATATACTGGCAGTATATCAACTGAAATTAGGCCATCCAAATTAGGGACATTTGATGCAATGGAAGAACCAAAAACGTGATCGTGTGGCCACCTACCAATGGCCCAGCTACGGCCAACAAAATCACCATACTGGCCTAAGTTCCCATCGTTGGTACATGCATCTTCCATCTCGACCGTTGGTTTTCATTTTTTTTAAATGTCTTCTCTCTGTGCATGTGAGGACCGCCTGATCAACAGATGGATTAGGAAAGATTCACCTTCGGAAACAGATCTGACATTATCATCATGAGGTATTGTTATGGTGGCAATGGGCCAGGTGGTGAATGGCCCAGAATGACTGGCAGCACCCATTTGCAAACAAGTGTGAGATCTAATCCGTCCATCTTGAGGGTCCCACCATGCAGATTGCTTAGAAATCAGGCGTTTCCAATCAAAAGTGGGCCACGGTGTAAAAAAAATTGGATGGTTAAGAAGAAATTTTGGTTAATTTTTGTGGGCTCCACTTATTTTGTAATCATGGCCCACCTGATTTGTGAAACACGGCTACTGAACTCGACAGTAGCAGTCTCTAGGGTTGTACATCGAGTTGAACTGAGTTGAGCTGGCCTGAGCTCGACTCGGCTCGGCCATTGGCTGACCTCAGCTCGAACTCTACTCGGTCCTTGAGTTGACTGGCCAGCTCGGCTCGGTTCGGTCAGCAGCTTGGGCCGAGTTCGCCATTGAGGCATTTCCACTAACACCTAGATTGTACTTTCAAAGTTCCTCTGCATGTGAAACAGAAGCAATGGTTTTACAAGTATTTTATCAAACACCTTCTAAGCAACATAAAAACTAAAAAAAACTAAGAAAAAATGAATATTTGTACATACCTTCCTTACCACCAGCCACACTTCATTGAGTCATTTTATCAAACACTTGGCGAGCAACATCAATAGCAAAGTAACGTCGTCACTGAACTGGTTCGATCCGAGTTCAATTTGAGCTGGATTCGATCCAAGTGAGTCGAGCTGCGGCTGCTCGAACTCATTTTCAAGCTTTAAAAACAATCAGCTCCACTCGGCTCGAACTTAGCTTCGAGCTGAGGCTAGCTTTTTCGAGTGAGTGAAGCGAGCTAACCGAGCTAGCTCGGTTCGTTTGGCAGTCTCCCTACTGAAGTAGCGCCACTACGTTATGTGTGGGCCTATAATGATGTATTTGTTGTATCCACACCGTCCATCCATTTGGAGACATCATTTTAGAGCATGAACCAAAAAGGGATAAATATCCAAAGCTCAAGTGGACCCTACCACAGAAAACAGTGGAGATTGAACGCCTACCATTAAAAACTTCTTTGGGCCATGGAAGCGTTCGATCAATCCATGTTTTCCCTTATTCCATGTCTGCGTGTGTTAACTTATAAACAGGTTGGATATCAAATAAACATCATGGTGGGCCTTAGGAAGGTTTTAGTGGTGAGCGTTACTCTCCCCAACGTTTTCTGAGGTGGGGTCCACTAAAGCTTTGGATCTGCCTCATTCTTTGGCTCATGCCCTGAAATCATCTCTCCGAATGGATGAACAGTTTGGATATAACACATACATCATGGTGGCCCCACAGAACTTGGTGACGTCACTTCAGTGCTACTCAACGCGTCAGTAGCATGACTAGAAGTAGCATTGGGCTAAGTTTGGGCCGGGCCAGGCTAGGAGGGCCAGTCCGGGCTAGGCCCGATATCAGCCCAGCACAAAAAGATCCAAAGCTGAGCCTGGCTCAAGACAAGCAGCCTGACCAGCTGGTCCGGCCCAACCAAACCTGAAAATTGATAAAATCTAAATTTCCCACTTGGATGTTCCTAATCTATCCATTGATCAAATGGCCCACTCTTAAACTAGGAGACATTTTGGAGGAGCTAAACCAACAATAGGGATTACGGCAGCATATTTGTGTGATATAACATATGTATACATACGCCAAGATCCATAGCTCAAGTGGTAGACTGAGTGAAAGATACCTCGTTTCAACACGGAGGACTTGTTATCGATTCCCTAGAGGGGGTGGCTAACAGTGAAGTGTGAACTGACATTGCTTGTACTAACAACCTAACATTAAAAAAAAAAAAAAAAAAAAATATGTACACATAACGTCAGGTCAGCTTGGGTCGGGTTTCTTTGACTTGAACCAAATGCTGACCTGAAAATTGTTTAGGCCATGCATGAGAAGCCCATGCTCAGACCAAATCCTGGTCGGGCTCATAGGGACGAACAAGCCACTCACCACCCTTATAGTCGGCTCATGATAAAAAAGAACGGAAGATAAAAGAGCTTGTATTGCACTAAAAACTGGGGAGGCCTTATGATTCCTGAGGTAGGAGTGGCAATTGGCCGGACTAGAACCGCCTCGAGATTGGTCCTAGCTCGGTCCTTGCCATCTAAGGGCCTGTTTGGCCGGGCGACTCCCATGGGATTAGGAGGGATGGGATGAATTTTAAGGTAATGATGGTGGTGTTAGTGGATTGGTTTAAGATCCATGGGATTGCTATATCCCGGGACAAGTTCACTGGGTCTGTTTGGCACGCCTGCCATATCCCGGGATTTTACCTTTCAATCAGCCCAACCAAGGGATGGGATCAATTTCAAGGTAATGATGGTGATGTCAGTGGATTGTTTTAAGATCCATGGGATTGCTTATATCCCGGGACAAGTTCACCGGGTCTATTTGGCTCATCATGCATATCCTTAGATATCGCGATCCCATCCCTCCTAATATCGTGGGATTGGTCGGGCCAAACAAGCCCTAAGCCATGGCCCCAATTGGGCTAAAAAAGCCTTGGCCCTGGTCTAGGGTTAGGCCGAGCCGAGGTTGTCACAATGAGGAGAAGAGTAAAATGATTGCTCATTCTAAGAACTTTCTATGTGTCCCTTCCATCCACAATGTGTCCCACTATATAAATAGGTTTTATCGTGTCCATTAAATGAAACCACTCACAAATATCTTTAAGTTGTCCATTCTTTTACAATGGGTTCCACTATATAAATAGGTTCGATCGTAGTCATTGAATGAAACCAATCACAAATATCTTTAAATTGTATGTTCTTTTACAATGGGTCCCACTATATAAATAGGTTCGATTGTCTCTTAAATAAAATTAATCACAATTTTTTTTTTAAAATTGTCCATTCTTTTATATAATAACGGGACACTAGATGATTGGGCGTTGGATTAGGTATCCCTCATTCCAAAGAGCCTTGTTCATATCTAAACATCAAGTCTAGATTTCAAGGCCAAGCCTAGATCTTGGGCCAAATTCAAGGGCCCAAGCTTTAAAACTAAGCCTAATTGGTTGAGGACTTGTTTGACCGCTCTCTCAAGCTGGGCTCATCGCCCCCTCAATCCCTACCCTTTTGCAAATTGCATGATCATTGTTATAATTGGTGCTTGAGATGTCAATTGAGTCCTAAAATTCAGTCTTAAATGATGGGGTTTTTTCCCCGTCTTCGACCGGTCCTGAGCCCCGCTCGACCGGTCGTGGGAGGCGCTCGACCGGTCGTAGGTTCGAGCCCTGGCACGACTCAAAGTCCAGCGAGTTCGTGCTGTTTTTCTTGGAGGTCTTCGACCAGTCGTAGGTGAGCTTCGACCGGTCGTAGGTGGTCTACGACCAGTCGTAGGTGAGCTACGACCAGTTGTAGGAGGCTAAGACCAGTCCTGGAATTTCCAGGACTAGTCGTAGGTTACGCAGTTTGTTCCGCGATTTTGCGCGAAACTGCGGATTTGAGTCCTTTCGCAACTGGGATGCGGAAAGGAGTTTCCCAAAACTATAAAAGGGGTTGCCTAGGGTTTTTCTAGGTATCACATAATGCAAGAGGGTTTCCTAAAGCTTTGCAAGGGATTTGCTAAAGGGTTTAGGGCTATCAAAGGTGTGAGAGAAATGGAAAGAGAGAGAGAAAGCTTATAGAATGGAGGTTCTGCTCGTGGAGGCTATCTACTGTGCAATCTATATCTCAGCGCTTCTATGTCCTCGTAATCGGTTAGATCTCTCCGTTTTCTTTGTTTCTCTTATTGTTTATCCACTCCTGCGTGAGTGAAGAAGATTGTAACGTTCTACTTCATAGTGGATTGTTGATCTGGACGAGGTCCCGTGGTTTTTACCTCTTTGAGGGTTTCCACGTAAAAATCTCTTGGTGGGTGTGTGATTGATGCTTTGATTTATTTCATTGCTTTTATTATCCATAATTCTGGTTTGTTTCGGGAGGCTAGATCCTAAGGTTTGTGCAAGGCATCCCAACATTAAATAGTCCATCTCAACACGGGCACTAGCATTCAATCAAACATCAAGTCGAGTACAATTCTAATATAGCCACACTTTCATAATCACACGAAAACCGAATATAAGCTTTCACTAACACATGTGGCCTCGTATTTGATTAAATTACATATACATCATGTATGAGCCTTTTAGTTTACGAGGAGAGCATAATGGCTAACTCCACAGGGCATTGAAACATCTATCATGTGAGATATGTATGCAAATGGGTTTGGTTGAC
This sequence comes from Magnolia officinalis, assembly GCA_021015155.1. Lineage (NCBI taxonomy): Eukaryota > Viridiplantae > Streptophyta > Magnoliopsida > Magnoliales > Magnoliaceae > Magnolia > Magnolia officinalis. The sequence goes on from JAJHSJ010000010.1 coordinate 68,031,757, forward strand.
CTGACATATTTAGACCCATTTGGATCCACTTCAAATGCAGCCGGCACTGAACCCTCAAAGTCGACCCAACCCAACCCTATTTGGCATCAATTCCAGCATGAGCCGCTTTGAACCACCCAAAAGGCTGACCTGACCTTTGGTTGGACCTGACCCTTTAAACTGCCCGAATGCCCTAACTCGCCCAAGCCGGGATAAACCAACATGACACACCTGAGTAGGGGTGAACCGCAAGGTAAGACTGTCAGTGGGTCACGTCCTACAGTACTTGTACCTGCACTAACCAGGTTCTGGTCTTGCTGCATGGGTCTGGGTCCTTTGGGGTCTATTCTCATTCTTAAAGATTTGGACCCAGATCCCATTGGGTTCACTAGCTGTTGGGTGCACACTGGGTTCTTTTATCTAAATGTCAAGTCAAATAGGAGCTTTACAAGGTTGGGCCCACCCAATGGTTGGATTAAAATTGCATACACATTTGCCACTTTGACACATGCATCGGTATATAAACAGGCTCTCTTACAAGCATGGACCCAACCCAACCTGTTTTTTTAACTGGCCCAAAAAGCTGGACCTGAACCCATTAAAATGGGTTGGGTCCATCAGGTAGCCCCGATTCCGGGTGCCCATCCACGGCCCTATTATAGGACGCGGTTTGGCTAGTGGCGATGCCACTACCCAGGTGGCTAGTGGACTGGTCGATGCTATGTGGGCCCACCATGATCTATGTGTCTTATCCACCCTGTCCATCCATTTTTATATATCATTTTAATAATTTATACCATAAATGAGGCAGACTCAAATCTAGGCAAACCACACCATTAGTGATTGAACATTTACCACTAAAAACTTCCTAGGGCCCATTGTAATGTTTATTTGACATCCAACTTAGATGAAGGCAAAAAATAAATATCAGCTTGATCGAAAACTTTTAGAGCCCTAACAAGTTTTTAATGGTGAGAGTTCAATCAACACGATATGGCCCACTTGAAATTTTGATCTACCTTAGCTTTGGGTTCATAATGTAAAATTATCTGAAAAAAATAGATGGATGGCATGGATGAGACACATACATCATGTTAGGGTCCACAAAGCACCGACCACTACCACTAGGAGTAGCCAATCTTAATCACTTGGTCCTATATAATCCAACCTGTTGGATTCGCCAATTTATGTTGGCAGACTGAGTGGAGATACTTCGTTTCAACGCTTGAGGTCTTGGTATCGATCCCTAGCAGGGGTGGCTAACACGGAGTGTGTGTAGTGACATGGATGTGTACTAGCAAGCTAACCCAAAAAAAAAAAAAAAAAAAAAAGAAAAAAAAAGAAAAAAGAGAAGTCTTGTACTTAAATTGTATAATATATTTACATAAGTTTGAATTTAATTACTAAATCAATTTTAATATATCTAATCAGTGGACATATATGTTTTTTAACATAGTAATTATAATAAGCTCATTGAAATATATAATTTGACCAAATAAAGGATGAAATTCTAAGCTTTTGATGAGCTATAAGAACAGCATTATAACCAAGTGACTAACTAATATTTTTTAACTTTTGATCTATATAACCAATGTTTGGATGGCTCAAATCATCCTATTGAAATAATTTTAGTGATACAGTTAATAATTTGATTGTTTTAAGATATTATCATTGGACCTTTGGAATTGAACAAAAAAGATAAGAGGAATTCAAGAAATAAAAGTGATCGCTAAACTTACTAAAAGTGAAGATCCCTTTATTCAAAATATCCTCTAATCCATCTTGCCCCTCCAAATCCATAATGTCAAATGGTCCCTAATAAAAAAATTTCTTACTCTTGTTTTATAATAAAATTGTTTGGTAAATTAATTTTTTAAATAAATTAGAGTTTTTATTTTTATTTTTAATGAATGGTTGTTATCAATTTTTAAAATTACAACAACTTAATTATGATCAGTGTAAACTTTTATTTATTTATTTATTTTTCTATTGACTGAATGGCTAAAACTCTCCAATCGAGAAAAAGTACAAAAGGAAATGCATGCCATTGAAACCTCAAACCTCCCCAAGTCCTTGTGATGTTTATATGTCATCAAAACCGTTCATAACATCATTCTTATTAAGAGGATCTTAAAACACGAAAATGTTGGTCTTATTTAGAACTCTTATGGCCCTACGTATGTTTCAATGGTGCATGTTCAATCCTCACTGTTTCTTTTCTTGTCATGTGGCTCACTCGAGTTTTTAATCTGCCTCATTTTTAGGCTCATTCCTAATGTGATATGGCAAAATGGATGGACGAGATGGATTTCTTATAAATATCACGGTGGCCCCACCTAGCTTCTGAGTACACAAACTTCTGAAATGGGTGTTGCCTGTTCTGACCGTGTTGAGTTGGCATCACTTGAACGAGTTAGTAATCCATACCTCCAAACTCCAAAGCGACCCATGTTTATCCACACCCAAATCAAATCTGTGGTCCACCCCCCTTTTGTGGTGAAAAATAGGGAGAGATAGACAGGTGGGACCCACTCAACATTCTCACACCATTACACATAATCATTCTAGCTTTTCACTCTCAATTTTCAAGACACAGCCTCCTGGAGAGATGCCCACACTACTAATTGTAAGTGGATCCCATTTTCATGATGTGACAACCTTTGGGAAGGAAAATGTCATATAAAAACCAAGGTGGGCTCCACATGCCAACTTCGATTTAACCACTAAACATTTCATACACATATAGGAAATGGTACCTCATGGGAGCTTTCCATGAACTCTAGGTCTATGGGCCCCACCATGATGTGTAATGGACATCCATGCCATGCATTTGGTAGGTCCTTTTAAGTTATAGGATATACGAAAATTTTAGTATAACCACTCATCTAAGTGGGACACACACAATGGATGAGCTAGATGTCTAAATCAAATCTCATTGGACCTACAAACCATTAGGAAGGTTTCAATGGGTGGGCATTCACTCTCAATTGTTGTCTATGGTGTGGCCCACCTAAGTTATGTATTGGCTTGAATTTTAGGTCTATGGCTCACCATGGAAGGGTGTGTCTGATTGATGGGATGGATGTAGATCACACATCATGGTGGGCCCCACGGAGCTCAATCTCATGTAAGCTCTCATAGGGTCCACCTCATCTATAAAAGATAAACAAAAACAAAACCATGTAAACCTGTTTTCAACTAGATTTGAACTGATTCGAATTGAACCAGGCTAATGAGTTGTACTTGGTCCTTTCCTTTAGGCCCAATAGCTGATCGGTCTGCTTGAGCCGTTGAAACCCAGACCCAACCCGACTTATTCATCGGCAGTGGCCAAGTCCAACTATTTAGATGGTGGGCTCTCATCCACGAAAAGGAAACAGTTTCCTCCTTTGATTTATCTCTCTTTTTCCATGGCCCACTAAAATTTTATATAAGAGTAAATGTTGGTTGCGAGGGGTTTCATGAGGTGCTACATCACATGAATGGTTTGAAATTTGGGCCCACATAACGTGTGATGAGTTCTGAAAAAGTTTTCATAAGCTCGTGAGAATTGGTGGGCAGGTGATCATTCATATATATATATATATATATATATATATATATATATATATATATATATATATATATGGCATATGAATGCAATTAAGGAAGTTTATTAACATTTTTTTTTTAATTATTAGAGGATTTTTAGGAAAAAAATCAAATTTTCATTATTATTTTGAATTTATTTTACTTAATAATTAAATTATAAATAATGCATGTTTTATTTGATAATTAATCAATTATTCACTAAAAATCCCCCCTTCTAAAACAAGTGTAAATAATTAACAACTTTTTTTCTAAAATGAAAGATTTCGAAATGTCCGCCCAAACACAGCACACATACCTAATAGTAGAATGGGACTGATTTACCCAATCCAAAGTGGAGTTGAGGGTGAATCAACCCAACTCGGCAGACTCGGTTTGACTCATTGTGCTGAGCCAGATTCGTCCAATCAAGTCCGAGTCGACTCGCATGAGTCAAGTCTTGAAACCACTGTTTCGGCCTCTCGGGTAAAGCAAGTTAACAACCCCCATTGCTTTTGTCCACTGGCATTCCGCACATGTTGTTTTGGAATATTAGATGCACTTGGTCTAATGCCAGTAAAAAAGCGCCATGTTCATATGTGCAGTAGTGGGATCCATAGTGAAAAAGTAAAAATAATATAACTATTTTACCCTTCTTAACGTGGGTCCCATGCTTGTACATGCATACATGCCACTTTTTCACTTTTTTGTCTAGGTTCATCCAGGTATGTCTAGTATCGTACATCCATCTAGTGTCCTAAATGGCAACTTGTGAGCAATCTTATTTATGATGTGGACCCGACATGTGAGTGAGTGGTGTTGGTTTATATTAAACATAGAAAAAGCCCTATTTCATAGTTCCGTGTGGCTAAACACAAACGCTTTGAGTAGGAAAGTGCTGCATTGGATATGATAGTGACAATGAATCTCGTTAGAAAGGTAAGGAAGACACAAACATGGATTAGGTACTCATCCCTTCACAGACCCAACTCTCTTCACCCTGATGTGGTAGGATTTAATTGGATGACATGCCATTATCAGAGATGAGACTCACGCAAAACATGTTTGAAAGGAAACGGATTGCATGGTGTGCAACAAACTACTAACCCTTAAGGTGTGTTGACATAGTAAGTTTTTGTAGAGCCCACCATGACGTATGTGTTATATCCACACCGTAGATCTTAACCTTAAGTGGACCACACTACAGAAAGGAACGGGGATAATGTCACCAACCATTGAAACCTTCTCAGGATCTACCATGATATCCATAAGGTCTCGCGGAATTAGATGAAGGAAAAACAAAACAAAACAAAACATACATCATGGTGGGCCCCACAAAAACTTCTATGGCCCTAAGAAGGATTCAAATGGTAAGCATTCAATCCCACGCATTTGTGTGGTGTGGTTCACTTAATGTTTGGATTTGCCTCAACTTATCAACTTATACACTAAAATAATTGTCCAAAATGTATGGACGGTGCAGATATAACACATATATTATAGTGGGCCCACATAACTTTGGTTTGAAAATTAGTCATTATGTTGGGCTGTTATCTCCCATCCAATCAAATCTCACTCTATCTTTGTAAAGGCCCACTACCCAATCTGCACCCGGAGACTAATAGATAAGGTTTTGGGCAGTCCGATCTGGTTGGACCAATCAAAATGGGGAAAGGCAACACACCTTTCATTTCTATCTGCCTAACTGGCAAGCTGACGTGGCGTGTCTACATCATACGCGCACCTGTTTTAGAAAGAGCGTACCATGGTCGAGTTTTGTGGGGCCCACTATTATATATCTGTGACATCCACTCCTTCCAACGTCTGTGATGATTTATGAGTTAGGAACCAAGATAAAATCAGGACCGTTTAAAACTTAGGTGGGCCACACTACAGGGAACGGTGAGAATGGGTGCATCTATCGTAGAAACTTCCTATATGACATCCAACCCTTTTATCAGGTGAAATCCAACATAATTAAGAAATGATCCAAAAATCTTACTGATACAAAGCACAAGTAGGCCACACTGAGTTGATTTAGAGGTTTTAGCAGTGATTTTTCATTATTCCCGTGGGGTGGCCCACTTGAGTTCTGAAGAGAGCTGATTTTTTTCTATGTACGGTTAAAATAATGTGGAACGACAGATGGACGGAGTGGATTTCACGTGCGTATCAAGGTAGGCCCCAAAGAGCTCATGTATTGCAACTACCGACAAGATATGCCGCAGACGACTTCGGTCCACCTTGAGGGCAGTGACGTGTCACCAATGGCTATCATTTAAGGGAACATGGACTGAATTGAGCAAGAATCCCCACTTGTCGAAGGAAGATGATTCGGTGGGGCCCACTGGACCATGAACATGGTACAGCTATTCACAGCAAATGTGGGAGAGTGACATGTCAATCAGGATCGTTCATCCATTTTATCGTACTTGTGATGGACGGTTCATCGAATTTTATATTTCCTAGATGATCTCATCCATCTAATCAATAGTCTTCAAAGGGGATGGTTGCAAGTAATGGTAGTCTACGGACAACATCCGGTTTAAGAAAGTGAAGAAAATCGATGGATAGGATCATCCAGTTTGCGTGATCTTAGCAAATGAAGCCATCCATGACAGGTGTCACGAGATGGACGGTTTAGATTGATGCATAACACTTGTTTTCTGAAATGAGACCAGAAGATTTTTCTTGTCAACTGTCCAATAAATGCCCACCAATCTAATACTTAGACAATAAAATAAGACTAACTTTTGGGTCATGATACATCTAGAATAAGATCCATAATTTTAACAGTTTACCCTGAATTATTATATGATAAGGATTCAATTTCTGAGTAATTTCTAAGTGCATGCGTATCATACATCACATACTGCCAGAGTATCAAAGCTTTTCTCTTTCCCTTTCTACCCTTCTTTCCAGCTTGGTTGTATGCATCGCATTTTTGCTGGAAAGCATGCAATGATTAGGTGGAAACATGTGAAGCAGCTAGCAAAAGGCAACTGGAGAAAGAAGGCCGACAGAAGTGTGTTTGTCTTACCACTTTTTTAAATGGTGGTGATTCATCCACATGACACGTGGCATATTTTACTTCAAATCTAGACCATCCAAATAGTAGACCCTATCTTGAATGCTGAATGTCTCAAAAATCTCATTCATCTGACCATCCCAACCATCCAATCCGATTCATCCAACCATCGGTCTTCCAAATTCATTGGGTGATCCATCCATAACGGGGCCTAAGATCTGGGCCTCATGGATTGAATGATATAATCAATCTAGACCGTCCAAGCCATGGTCTCTGCTGTAGATGGAGCAGATCAGTCTACAACCCTGGCCATCGTATCGGATCTCATCGGGTGAGATTGTATCGGATCATGGACCCGTTATGATGCATTCATGATGGGTCCCACCATTTCACAATCTGGATTTGGGCATCACAGATTGAATAATATCATCAATCTAGACCGTCCAGGCCATGGTCTCCACTGCAGATGGAGCAGATCCGTCGTCATCCATGACCATCCAATCAGATCCGTTCAATTCATCGGCTAGGATCATATCCGACCATGGACCCATTGTGATGCATCTATGATGGGCCCCACCATTTTTGCAATCTAGATTGAGACACCACCATTTAAGAAAAGTGATGCAACGCACACATGAGATTCTAGCCCTTGAAAGGGACATTAGTGGATGGATAGATATATATCATCCAAAAATGGGCCACATCTAAGAATTCTTAATTAAATATTATTTTTTCAATCTTTCATCATTGTCTATGTTTAATTTCTATATTAATGTGATTGAATGTTTCCTCATTCCCACGCGTGTGAAGCCCTGACAATCCACACGCCGTCACACGTGCCAATAAGAACACGTGTGCCTAATCTGAGCTTTCCATATTGTAATAGAAAACTGCCCCAAAAATCAGGCCGTTTCACTCCTTAAGTGGGCCAAAAATCAGTACAATTTTTTTGACCGTCCATTTGTTTTCTACTCCATGGCCCACCCAGAGATGTAAAATGGTCTGGTATTCATGTAAAAGAAGATCTAAATACCGTTCCCCATCTGATAGAAAGATCAGATGTAGGACACGTGTTTCATAACAGCACGTGTGCATGCACGTGTAAATAGCGAATCTCCCTTGTGTGATAATAACCCTTTTCAGTAATCTTAGCTATTTCTCGCTAATAGCATTTTCGTTTTGATAGGGACAGCTTTTGCAGGAGGGTACTCTCCGAGCAATGCTAGCCATACAAATTTATGATGTGGACAGGCTCAGTACTCCTCAACACCACCCAAAATTATAGTCCGCATGACCCCAATTGATGATAAGGGCTATCGTATTCCATGGTTGCACTGCAACGTGTATGGCCCATGATGCAAGAATTGCACTGATCAGAAGATCCTAGCCATTGGAGTAGACGAGTTACCTATGCAGCCTGATAACTCTTCTACGGCCATGATGGATTTTACTGCCAAATTATGATGAGTTATCTGGTAGCATAGATTTTGGACAATTAAGCATTCCAAAGTATATATTTTAATCAAAATCATTTTTGGCTCTTCACAAACTTTAAATTTCATACTTGGATTGAAAATCTCCTTGCATTAGGAATATTCTAGATTTGAAATTCTTTGTTTGTGTTTAACACCCTAGGTTCAGAATGCTTGATAATTAAAAAATAGTTATGCACTTAAATTGTAAAATATATTTACATGAGTTTGAATTTAATTACTAAATCAATTTTAATATATCTAATTAGTGGACATATATGTTTTTTAACATAGTAATTATAATAAGCTCATTGAAATATATAGTTTGACCAAAAAATGATGAAATTTTAAGCTTTTGATGAGCTATAAGAATAGGATTATAACCAAGTGACTAACTAATAATTTTTTTAACTTTTGATCTATATGACCCATGTTTGGACTGCTCAGATCATCCTATTGAAATAATTTTAGTGATGCAGTTTATAATTTGATTGTTTTAAGATATTATCATTGGACCTTTAAAATTGAACCAAAAAAGATAAGAGGCATTCAAGAAATAAAAGTGATTTCAAAACTTACTAAAATTGAAGACCCATTTATTCAAAATATCCTCTAATCCATGTTGCCCCTCCAAATCCGTAATGTCAAATGGTCCCTAATAAAAAAAATTCTTACTCTTGTTTTATAATAAAATTGTTTGGTAAATTAAATTTTTAAATAAATAAGAGTTTTTTTTTAAAAAAATAAATGGTTGTTATCGATTTTTAAAATTACAACAACTTAATTATGATCAGTGTAAACTTTTATTTATTAAATTTTTTTTTCTAATGATTGAATGGCTAAAATTCTCCAATAAAGATATATGGGTAAATGTGGAATGCGAGGCCCACCTTCAATATAGGACTTGATTATGTGGGTGCACTTTCAATGTCAACTGTCCATCGCGTGGAGTCCCCATCAACAACCACTTTCAACGCGAAGGAATCAATGTTTCCCAAGAGGCCTTATTTTTGAGGTATAGAAAAGAAAGATTGCTTTCACCTTCTTCTTCTTATTCTTCATCTTTTTTTCATATGAGAATCTCTTAGAAATTAGAATATATTTGCAAATTTGTTATTTAGTAAAGCGAAAAATTCATTCAGAGGAAAAAAAAACATAAATCCTAACTGCTACTTTCACATGCCACATTAGCTCATGTGAGATATATGAGATGCTTGAGAATAGATCGTATGCATGTACTATGCACAATATATGTTGTTGATGCAGTTTTTGGCTCACCGCCTATTGTGGTACTCGAACACCTGCGCGGGAAGAGGACAAAGGAGACCCTGGCTTATGCAAGGGACCCTACGATGCCAAAGTCAGGCTTGAAATCTGAGTCTAATAATTTGATAAGGGCTTAGGGGTGAGAATGTGTGTACCTTTCACCTTTAGGTGTCTCTTATTTATAGGGGAAATGTGATCCCATGAACTTGAAATTCTTTCCTGGTTCATCGGAGATTGACCGTTATCCAAGACGATCCCGATATCTTAGATCCCTTGGATTTCTGAGATCGGGGATTATCTTCCGAGGATCTTGGAAGGCAGATGTTCTATGCCGAGCCAAGGCTCTGGCTTGGTTCTGAGTCGGGCGCGATGTCCGATTCTGGGTATAACCCACGGAATTCGGTTAGGTTAGATTTCACCTTTCGATCGTCGACCGTTCTTGCAGTGTTGGCCCTGTGGCCGACTTAAACATTAGGTCAGACTGGGGCCGAGTTAAGGTGTGATTAGTTCAGATTCAATCCTTAATCGACCCACGGGTGCGGTCAACTTCATGCGGCCAATATGGGGCTCCGAGTGTCCTTAAGGCTATATCGGTCTCCTTGGAGGCCTCAGCTCTTGGCTCGGGACACGTGGGCCTTGGTCAAGCTCAGCGTCTATCGGTCTCCTTGGAGGCCTCAGCTCTTGGCTCGGGACATGTGGGCCTCGGTCAGGCTCGACGCCTGGTGAGTCTAAGCCATGTCAGTAGAATTGGTCCATTCCATAAGCCGGATTGTCATTTTTTTTCCCAACATATGTGATTTTTTAAATTTTGATATATGTGGCACATGTAAGGTACTTAAAATTTTACAATGACATGTTGTATAAGACAAGTATTGGCGCATTTAATACATGTAAGTACCTGAAGTTAGATGTCAAAACTCACACACATGATCAACGCTTGGACATGAGTCATATGTGGAGTGGTTAGAGATGGATGATAGCACATGTGGTATATTAGTGTATTTAGGATGCTTTGCACACGCCTTGTGCAAGAAAATAATATACATGGTCGGCACATGTGACACATTATTACGTGGGGGTAGAAAGGTAGATACATAGTTGGCACATGTGGCACATTAGCACGTGGAGTAAAAAAGAAATACATCGTTGCCACATGTAGCACGTAAGCATATATATGATACTTTGCACATGGGGAGTGTAGGAGGTTGCTTGGATGCGTATAAATAAGACCAATTGCAAGTGATTTGCAATCTACTTGTAAATTATTTATAGGCCGTAAACCATTTACAAGCAACAAAAAATTATGATTTCATGTATGGGCTTTTCATCTAAGCCTAATGACTATATTTTTAAAATTGTCTCTCTATTCACTGAACTTAAATAATTTACAGGCTATCATTTTCTTGTAAATCATTTAGGGTCCGGTTGGTCCATGGGATTAAATGGGATGGAATTGTATTAGACGGTATTAATACTATTATTGCATGATGATTGCATATAAGGAGATAACATGATATTTGGTTTGGGTTATGAACTAAGTAAAATTCCATTTGGTGGACCATGAAATCGTAATCCACAAATAAAATTTACAGTGGATGTCAGTCACTTGTACACATATATATCTAGAATGTCACATGTAAAAGACATATATGAATGAACAACATAGATAAAACATACGCATTAATTTAAGGTCATATATGTAATGGATTTTAAAATTCATTGGAATTCTTGCATAAAACCAAATGTAATTCCATCATACTTCATCCCATTAAAGCCCAGGTACCAGTGCCAGATACACCGGACCCTTCTGCTTACAACTAAACAGGACAAGCTGTAAATGATTTACACTTATAAATCATAAATCATTTATCACTTAAATCATTTTTAGGCATCCAAATGAACCTTACACATGTGGCGTGGTGGCTAGTGTGGGTCATAAAAGGAAATGGACAATAATACTTCGGATATCATTGACACATGTGGCACATGTGAAGTAAATTAAAAATGAATGCAAACTAGATGGTTGGCCCATTGACAATGGGCCCTTGCCAGCCCAGTTAAATCCAAGTAAACTATCCGATCCATTGATAAATATGGGGCACCAAATAAACGGTCATGATTAGGATGGGAGTACAATTTAGAATGCTCCTGCGGTTTACTTATCTTTTTTATTTATAATTATTTTATTTGGCATTATCGGATGAGAACAAACGAGGGAAGATGACATCAGCTTTCCTCATTCTTGTATCTCCTACGTATTTTACGAAATAGACAATTCCCCCCCTCCTTTTGATAATTACTCATTTTTCTACTGGTTTTGACCAGAAGTGGAAATCTGGGGTAATATATCAAAAAGTGGGTGTAAAAACTGTCCACATTTTAAAAATTCGGTATTTGTTTATTTTAAGCAACGTTTTAATCACGGTATAACACCGTCAAGGATTTATCTCACCACACTCAACGAGGCGTATTTTTGGCATTTATTGATACTCCAGCAGCGTATGATACTTCATACGCTGGCACTCAAACTTGTACACGTGGCACTAGCTTCCTTCAAATCAAACCGTCTAAATCGTGGAACCCACTGTAACTAACTCACATTGTGAAAATCGGATTGGCTTAAGGGATTTAACCTATGATTCATGCACACTTGCTGATAAAATAAGACCGTTCGATTCTTTTCATTTCAATCGTCTAAAAATTGCCCACGAATCCATAGTTCCACTTAAAATTAGGGCTGTACACGAATAGATTTATCTAAGTTAGCTCGCTCGACTAGACACGAAAAAGCTTGATTTAACTGGTTCAAAGCTAAGTTTGGGCTAAGTCGAGTTGATTTTTTTAGCTTGAAAAAATTTCGAATCTAAGTTCAAGCTTATTTGCGCTCGACTCAATTTAGATTGAACCTAACTCAGATCGAACTTAGATTCAACCAATTCGAAGACTAAGTACTTTGATATTGACGTTGCTCACCAAGTGTTGATGAAATGACTCAGTGAAGTGTAAGGCTGGTGCATAGAAGGAATGCTTTTTCAAACAAGTACTAATTTTTCATGATTTTGATACAGTATGTAAGATGTTTGATGAAATATTGGTAAAACAATTGTTGTTGTTTTACGTATAGTGAGAATTTAAAAGTTTAATTTATGTGTTTGTAAAAATATTATACATGTAAACTTGGCTCGATCTTAGTTTGAATTCGGCTTGAATTAGCCTAAGCTACCGATCGAACCGAGCTGAGCATACTATCCAAGCTCAAGGACCAAGTCACTGTGCCCAGCTCGACATCGATAGACTGCTGTCCACCTCTACTTGAAATGATTTGTGGCCAGCTCACTTTAAAAGACAAAGGTTCACACACAACTACTTGCCTTGTGGGGCCCACCTTAGTGTTTGTATGATATCTGAACAGTCTAGCAAAGTTGTCCCATCCTGAAAATGGGATGCGCCAAAAAATCAAATCAATCCAACCGTTGGCTGCCCTCACTTGAATGGAAAGGTTTTTTGGGTGATTATTTATTGATTATATGGTGTGGCCCACCTGTTGGATCCGGGCATCCTATTTTCACAGTGGGACAACCTTGCTGGATGGGTGAGATATCATCACACAAATACCTTGGTGGCCCCCACATGCAAACTGGGAGGACGTACAACTAGCTGTTTGTCAGCTTTTCTCTCATTTAAATTTCTTGGCGGTATAAGATTTATCAATGCCTGTGTATCATACATCACAGCCTGCCAGAGCATATTAAAAAAAAAATCATCTTTATTAATGAGGAGTTCTATATACTCTGACGGCTTGGCATAATCCATGCGCATGCACATAGAAATTCTACACCTGGCATACAAGTGGATCGAATTAAAGTTTTGGGGATGTTCCCAAAATCTATATTTTTTGAGGATTCTTATCTAAGATTAATGGACAACCGTTTATTTAATTTGGGCCGTTCATTATCTGTCATGACGAATGTATATGGATCAATCATCTACTTTCAATTATTTGGTGAGATGAGTTTTCGGACATGTCCCATCTATGGTGGGTCCCCTGATTTAGACGGTTCAAACAGGGTAAACGTATCACTCGTGTGGAGATCCTGCAAGATAGTCGCGCGTAGGTATGAAAAGGATGTTGTTTGATACTCCGGCTTTGTATGAACGTTGATACGCAGGGACTTCAAAATCGGACACCATTCACTTAAATCAACCGACTAGATTGTGGAACCCACTAACACTAAGTTAAAGTATAAAAATCAGATTGGTTGAAAAATCCTGATCCCTGATTCGTGGACACTTGTTGTTGAAATAAGACCATTGGATTTTTTTTTTTTTTCATTTTTAACCGTCCAATAAATGTCCTCTAATCTAAAATTTAAATAATCAAATAAGTGTATTTTTTTGGCTCATGATAAATCAAAACTGATTTGGATAGTTAATTCGAATTACTTATATGCCACGTATGCAATTCCTGACTAATTTATAATTGCCTGTGTATCATCTATCAAACTCTGCCAGAGTATCAAATTAAACGGTAGAGAGGACTTGAAAAGTACTCAAAGTACGCTAGAAGAAAGACAGAACAACGCGAGACACTGCAGCATGTGATCCCAAACTAGATAAGAACCACCGGCAGGCAACGATGTTCGTTTTACACCGTTTAAAATTTTGTGTGGGCTCATCATCCACACATGTAGCTCTATCAAACCATCCAATTTTGTGGGTCCCACTGTGAATGGAACACAGAAAATCTTAACCGTCCAAGTAATAACAATCAAAATGGTTAAAAGTAAAATAGTATATGGTCCACAGCCAACGGAAAATATAAATGGTTGAAAATTATCTCATCGGTGCAAATTTTAGTTTAGGTCCATCCACAGTTATGTGAGTAATTTGGGCGGTCTGGATTTTGTATGTTTAATCAATCACCACCGTTTTTTAAATCGTTTAAAACTAACATATATGCCTACCGTGAGAGCTATATAACCGTAGGACACTTTTTATTTATTTATTTATATATGACACTTTTTATTTAATTATTTTAATGGTCTTTTGGCTGACTATTAATAAAATATGTTCACTGTGTGCTCCCTATGTTTACTTGGTATCATGCTTCGATCCTCACCGTTCATCAACATGTAATCTTCTTTGAAGGCCACTTGCAATAATCAATCCAGTCCATCTAATACCTTTAATTGTTGTTAAATTATGCAATTGTTGCCATGTGATTACTGGAACTATTTGAGAAGTTGTTATTTATGTTTTTCTTAATATATTGCATGGTGCATATGCATTCTTAATACAATTGGACCAAAAGAAGCTAGATCGAAAGTGAGAGTAGTCTTTGTATCCAGGTTTAGTTATCTCATACTTAGTAGCGATGGACCTTTACTGTAGATGTAGTCTCAATCCATCCTTGAGCATATGTTGGATTGACTAGTAGTTTGTGTTCATTAGCTGTAATTCATTTCCATTTGCGCTCGCATGTAATATCGAAGGAAGACCTTAGCTTAGGAATCTATTCGCCAATGCTCATATGTTAGATCGACCTTAGCTGTAATATCTGACATTGCCTTTGCCTTACTCATCGGCACACAAATCTCAAAGCACTATAATAGTAAGTTACATGCCTTTCCCCTTGTCTATCTTTCTCCAATGTTTTCCATTTCAACCATATAATAATTGCACTTTTGAAAATCTTTGAATTTTTAAGGCAAAAAAGAGATTATTGGAGCCAACTGGTAAGTAATGAGCGCACAACAGTTGGCTGAATAGATGAACGGTAGATCCCACAACCACCAATTTTAGTAAATGAAGAACTCTTGTATTTAGAGAATGCTATCGAATAGTCCTTATGTGTTGATATTCTTAACTCAGTTGAAGTTGACGTATGTGAGCATATCTCTACAAACTGAACCTCTCTCTATCTAGATGTTAGGGGTTGGTCATCATGGTTTGAATCGGACTCAATCGGTTCTTGCACGCCTGCCATTCACATGCTTGTTTCGTGTGACCGAATTCGAGGCCAACATACCATAAAAGAGCTATAACTTTTGATTTAGTCATCGTTACACACACACAACATATTGATCTTTATGTACTGATGCATTCGGGGTCAACTAAATGCTACGCGGATCGCCAATTTCCATTTCACAGGAAATTTTAATTTTTTGGCAGAAACCTTTATTTATGAAGTTTCAGGATTTGTAATATAATTATATTGGGAATGTTCCTATAGAATATTATTTTGTCATTTTTATTTTCGACAAATTTAACATCTGGAGAAATTATGCTATTGCAGTTAATTTCTAATCAAATTAGTGTTTAATCGTAAATACAAGTGATACAATTACGAAAATAATAAATTATTCTTCAATAAAATATTTGAATTTTCTCTCTCACTCCCTGTGGACTAAAAAACTCACACTGTGGATTGATGTCCTCGTTAGTTAAAGAAGAAGATGAGCTTCTTTTTTGTTGTCTCATGATCTTCCAATCAATTTTGTGAATTCTTGTTAACTTAATAGGGACGTGCAAAAGCATATCTAAAAGTTGTTGAGTATACCTTCGATCGAGCTACCTTCGGCATTGGCATGTACCTCAATCAAATCCAACTACATCCCAGCAGCTAAGTCGTGTTGGACTCACTGGGCAATCCCCATCTTTTCTATTCCATTTAAATGAGTTACAATGCGTATCATATTACAGTCTACAATATTAAAAATAATTTATTTCTAATAACCCTTAATAAAATCTAATACAAGGCATTGTAGGATAATTATTTCTGCAAATTTGAATTGATATGCACCTAAAACTATTATAAATTGAATCAAATCCATGACTGCTATCTGAAAACTATTTCCATCTTTCAAATGTGGTTGAGATCTATATATTCAGGTGGGTTAGAGGCAAGGATATTTTCACTAAAAATCAAACACCTTTATAAATAAGCCACTAAATTAGAAATAGGAGGAGAGTTTTAAAAACTACTGTTATTTTTTTTTATCATCATCATCATTTGTTAAGTTATTTGTGGCCCACTTAATCATCGGACCGGCTTGATTCCTAGCTTTATAAATTACCATAGTGGGACACTCATGATGGATGGAATGGATTTCTTCAACTTTTGCAACGTCTCATATGAGATTACCTCTCATTATTTGGTGTTCTATCTGATTTTTACCATCTAAGGACGATAATGAGCCGGTTGAGACCGGATGATGGTCAACTCAAGTTGAACCCAGGTAGATTTAATTGATTTGTAATATAAGCTTGAATTCATTTACTATCTTAAAATTTAAAATAAATATATAAAAATATTATTTGATATCTAATTTAAAAAATATTAAATATTATTAATAAGTTATTTGATCTAGAAAAATGTTAATTAATAATAATAATAATAATAATCAATATTTAGTAAAATACTAATTAATAATAATAATCAATATTTTTAAAGATCATTTCAGAGACTGATCCCAAAAATGAGAGGAATATAAATCTCAGGTGCACCACACCACAGGAAAACAATATTGATTAGATATCCACCATTAAAATCCTCCTAAGGTCCACTGTATTGTTTATTTGACATCCGGTCTGTTGATTAGGTCATACAAACCTAGATGAAGGGAAAAAACAAAGATCAGCTTCATCCAAAACTTTTATAGCCCCCAAAAAGTTTTTAATGGTCAAAAATTCATTCAACACTATTTCCTATAATGTGGTCCACTTTAAATGGGTGTATAACTCATTTTTTTTGTCTCATACCATAAAATGATCTATAAAAATAGATGGACGGAATGGATGAAACATATACATCATGGTGGGGCCCACAGAGCACCAAACACAGCCAATCCGTTTCCTGTTGATGTCACCAAGTTCCGTGGGCCCCACCACAATGCGATGTATATATAGTGGACCACATTACAGTGGATGAGCCCAAAAAATGAAATAATCCAAAAATTAAAGTGGACCACATTACAAGAAGTAGTGGGGATTGAATGCGGTCACATAAGTTTTTGATTAAGCTTATATTTGTGTTTTATATTTCGACATTATGAGCAGGTTGATGACAAATAAACATCCTGTCACCCCTGAGAAGGTTTCAAAGGTGGGCATCATTGTGCCACTGCTTCCTGTGGTGTGGTCTACTTGAGCTTTGGATCTGCCTCATTTTTGGGCCCATGCCGCAAAATTATCTTGCAAAATAGATGGACGGTGGGGATATGATATATACATCATGGTGGGGTAAATAAAACTTGATGATGTAAATGCACCACCGTCGGTGGCGTGCATGCAATCCGCTTCCAGCCCATTACCAGCCCTACTTCCATCCTTCGCAAGCAAAGCCTCTCAAGGAAAATCCTCATCTTTTAAATGGCCAAAAAACAGGTTTTCTGTCGCCAGATATTCCAATCTTCTGTACATGGTCAATCACCAGTGAGGTCCATCGAATCAACGGTTTGGATCACTGAAAAATGGACCCACCTGCACAAAACAGATATTCGGACTGGCCGTACAAGTTACAAACGTTGGTACAATGCACAAAGCAGATATCCGACGGGAGTACAGAAAGAGAACTGATCTCGTACGAGCTAAGGTACCACAACTTGCGGTACGTATCATCTTTCCACTGGCATGCCACGTATCTACTCCATCAATGCCCATTAAAGAAGTAACCCCAACCACGAAGATCATATGGTAAAAAAATTACACGGGTCCATTAATCAGGTGGGCCACACTTTTGGAATCAACGGCCAATACGTTTTGAATCAACAAAAAGTGAGTGGTTCAGCTTAATTTTAGAAAATAACGATCCTCATCGTGGGGCCTACCGGTTTTACGGTTCTGATTTCCAAACAGGTTCCATGTAGACGGAAAAGATGGCACTGGACCACAAGTTCACGTCCAGTTCAGACGCATGTAGGCGATCAGTTCTCTCACTGAAACTGAAACGTTGCAATCAGTGGCCGCCGAGAGAGAAGGGACATAAAGTGTGGGGCCCTCTATCAATGGACGGCTCCTTTCTTCAGCAGTTCTTTTTCTGTACTCGTCAATGCTCCAGAGCACTAAAACGTACAGTGCTCCTGATTGCATTGTTAGGAAGTCAAATCGGTCAATCTGGGACGTCCATTAGCTCCAGTAGACATTCTTTAGGCCACTATGAGAAAATAAGAACGAACGGATGATCCAATCCATCCACAGCTGGTTTTCCCTGTTAAGCAATCTTAACCGTACATTTTAAAGGCTACTCGTGAGTGAGGTTTTTGTATAGATGATCCCATCCATTGGTAAGTTGGTCTTGACATCTATCACCATCCACTTTCCTAGTTGTGAATGCGACAGATAAATGGTTCAACTTGTTGATTGAACTCATCTCACTAAACAATAAGGACCGTCCATTTATAGTCTACTTATCAGATTTGGTGTTTTTTTGTTGTATTCTAGACCATGAAACATGTTCTGGACCTGATGGACGGTCAGGATTAATAGTTTCGTGAGGTAAAATGTCCTAATACAATCAGGAGCATTGTAACATATGGTGCCTCGAGAGCACCGGATCATCTACTATTGAACGGGTAAGGTTTTGACCATGGTCAAACCCAAAAAGTTACATTAACGGAAACGTCCGGTTCTAACGGAGATCCAAGACGTTGGAGCGGTAAAAGGAGCGATCAGGATTTAATCTCAGGACCGCAGGATCTTTTCGCGTTGACGGTTATCACTACTTTCTAGCCGGTTGAACCGGTCACCCAAGCGAAGAAGAAACTTTGATAATGACCAAACTGCCCTTATACTTTTAATGTACTAAATTACCCCTGCCTCTGGTAATCGAAGTTTGCGAAAAGACACACGTGGTGCATCAGAGCCGTCCATCAGATTGATCCTGGAATGCTACGCAATCAACCTCGCAGGTGGCAATGGGCTTCAGTGGCCAGTAAGATGGACGGTCTGATGGAGAGATGGCAACAACGATAACCTTTCAAATAGAAATAGACTAAAGATTCAATGGCTGAGATCTTTCAGTATAGGAGGTGTTTGGTGCATGGAGAGCATTTACAGTGGTGCTTCATAATATCAACGGTTCGGATCACTCGACTGTGGGCCCCACTCAAACAATTGTGCCAAAAAGTCGCATGTACGCGAGACCTGAGCCGTCCATTTCCAGCCGTCCGTTGGTGTCCGACACCGTGGCCCGAACCGATCTGAATTTCATGCAAAAATATCAGAACGGCTTGGGCAACATCATGCCAAGCTCAGTTCCCGCACACGTGCCTTGTTGGCACGTGCGCTGACGTGTTTGTGCTGGGCTACACTCGCATACTGCGGCTAACGTGGCATGCGTGTACAAGATCTGAGATGTTCGTTAGGTGGCCCACTTAGCACGTGTAGGGATGCCACGTGTATGCTGAATATCGACTTTTGGTTGAGATTTTAAACCGTCCATTTCCATCATACAAAGATCTCATCCACTTGATGATCGGGCTTCCTTAATGATTGTTTCATTGGTTGCATGGCCTGGATCTTTCCGCACCATCGTGATGGACGGCTTAGATCTCGTGCACGGTTGGTGATATGAATAATCTTATAAACGCGTGTGGGATGAGCGAACCACCGGATCTCCATTCAGTGCACACGCAGCTTGCTAATATCTCATCCACCAGACGACGTGTCCATTCATCTGGACGGGGACCTTAGACGGCCTAGATTTGGCAATGTTATGGGTCGCTAAACAATCTGAACCGTCCATCTATCGTTTCTTAGTTCGGATGGAAAATGGTTCAAAATCCACACCATCAGATGATCCTACCCATCTGATCAATGGCCACCAATACAACGGTCGTAAATAAATAAAAAAATCCAACGGTCAAAATTTATTAGTGTAGAGTGAAGAGATTTAACGGATAGGATTATCTCACGTGTATGGTTTTTTAAAGACACACAATCCATGATAGCTACCAGTAGATGGACGGATCCGATTAATGCATTATGCCACGTGTACTTCTTCAATCTATACCCTATCATCTACCATCCAAGAGATGCCCGATCTACTGAACGGTCCAGATGCGAGAGCACATGCACAGCATACGTCAGACAACCCGTGTAGTCGTCTTTTTTTCTCGCAAAAAGCAGAGAAAACGACAAAAGGTGGTGTATCTATCAAAAACACGGGTGTAAAATCAAAATGCCCCACCAAAAGTGGGAAAAAAGGTGGAGAGGTCGAGAACTTCCTCGACCATAACGAAATTCATAAGGGTATTTTCGTCATTTCAACACGCAGATGCTGTTCCCGTGGATTTCGGAAGATATGGGGGAGCATTTCCATACTGTAGTCCGCAATTTTCTGTAACGACAGAGACAGCCTGTAATTCAAAAATAAATAAAATAAATAAAATTTCAAAGGTTTTCAAAACGACAGAGAAGATTGCGTAGACGCGCGCGTATGCTCCTGTTCATATACACGCACTCATTTGCTGATTTGGGACACGTGTGAGATATCAGGACTGTCTGTCTGCCCCCCAAGTTCCAATTTAGCACACGTGTGAGATATTTAGTGGGGCCCAACTGTTACAGGCTGTGTTAGTTTTTCATCAATTGAAAACATGTTTAAATGGTGGTGACTTTTCAAGTGTAGAGTTTGTAGTGTTGTAGGGCAATCCAGACCATCAAAAGCGCTGACCCATTTGCGGATGGGGCGTAAAAGAAAAGTTGCTGTTCCAAGTAATATTAGCAATCTGATACTTAGTTTTGAACTGAAAGGTCATTATTTTACTCTAAACCGTCCTTTTTCGTGGCCATTAATTGGATGGTTGAGATTTCTTGATGACTGTGATTTTGGAAATATGCTCCATGAAAAAATGGGGCCCACTAGTTGGATGGTTCGGATAGATCTACATCAATTCCATGTGTGAGGAAAATGTGTCATCATCATTTTAAAACGGTGGTAAACCAACATACTATAACCATGGTTAGCATGACAGGTGGAAGGTAACAACCCGCTACAAATGGGGCGCGGATGGGGTACTATCCCCGCTGGGACCCAGCTATACACGTACGGTCCTGGCAAGAGCTCTGTGGGCCCCACCGTGATGTATGTGTTTCATCCACTCCGTCCATCCATTTTAAAAGATCATTTTAAGGCATGATATTAAAAAAAAACCATATCAAGGGATTGATTGGATCACACCAAAGTAAGAAGAGGTGTCAATGATGCCCACCGTTGAAACCTTTTTACTGCCCACCGTGATGTTTATTTTCCATCCAAACCGTTCATAAGGTAACACAAATCTCGATTAAGGGAAAACATAAATATTAGCTTGATCGAAAAACTTATGTGGCCCATTAAGATTTTCAACGGTTGGCATTCAATTCCCAATGTTTCATATGGTGTGGTCCACTTAAATCTTAGATCTGCTTCCTTTCTGGGCTCATCTCCTAAAATGATCTGTTAAAATGAATGAACGGCCTGGATAAAACACGTATATAAATGTGGCCCCCAAATCGACCCTGGACCGTCCGTGTCCCTAGAAATGGATGGCTGGAAAATGCTTGTTTTAGAAGTCAATTTGTTTATGGCCCACGGCCTATTTCTCAGTATATACACCATCGAAAGCTATGATACGCCACACGTGTGTCACACTGGCACGTGTGCATGAGTAAGATGATATTACATTAACGCGTACTGTAACAAACATTTTAAAAAAAATTGGCAGTTGGGTTTTTTCAAAATCTTTTCTTTTGGTGAAATCTTCAAATCTTTATTTAAAAAAGAAAAGAAAAAAAAGAAATCCTATATTAAAAAGATTTCTCTCTCTTTTCTTGTTGATTTGAACTGAAGACAGCGCCTTTATAGCTATCTATCTGTCATTTTATCTTTTGGGATTTTGTCGTTGATGCATAGAGAATTGGAGAGAGACGAAGAGAGAGAGAGAGAGAGGGGGAGAGAGAGAGAGATGAGAGATTGAGAGCGAGGAGAGTTTGAGAGGAGTATCATGGAGCTTGAAGCTTTGAAATGGAGCAGCTTATGTTCTTCTGTCTGAAATACACAGTAAGATTTCTGTGTATACGCAGCTCTATGTTTTGAATAAAAGAAAATAAAAGTTAGATTTTTTATTTTTAATTTGTTTTTTAATTGATTTGTGTCAAAAATGGAGTTCTTGACATGGGTTTGTTTTAAAAAACAAGAATCAAAATCTGATTTTTTTTTTGGGAGTTTGAAAGCTTTTTTTTTTCGCTTATACACCGTAATTTTGGGTGTATAATTTTAGATCTGTGCTGAAAATGAATAGAAATCAGAGTATCTCGCTTTCATTTTTTTGGTAGGTATTAAAAACCAGTTTCTGGAAATGGGTTTCTTTCAGAATCATGTGGAGATGGGTTTCTCGTACAAAACAAGCATCAAAATCTTGTATTTATGAGGTTTACCTGTTGGATTTGGTAAGAAAGTTGGCATTTTGAAAATCTGTTTTTGGAATGGGGAAATGCCCCGTTTGTGCCAAAACAATACTAGAAGAAGGTATTTATGGAGTTTCCTTTTTGGATTTTGTTAGAAAGATCTGTTTTTTTTTTTTTTTTCTTTTTTCTTTCTTTGTTATTTCTGCTCTTGTGAGAAAAAAATATTTTTTTATTTGGGTTTTTTCTTAAACCATCAAGATGGTCTTTTTTTTTGGGGGGGTTCAAATCTCGCTTTAAACCCCCTTTTTTTGTTCATTTTGATCTTCAGTTTTTATGAAATCAGATTTTTTCCAAATGGGTTTTTTTTGGTCAAATCCATAAAAATGTTTGTTTTTGTTCAAACCTGGCTTGAAATCCCTTTATTTTTATTTTGGGAAAAATTACTGTTTTTGAGATTTTTTTTGCTGACATCTGCAGAAGAAGTCTTCTCTTTTCTTCAAATCTGGCGTTAAATGGTTCTTTTGTTGTTAGTAATCCGATTTTAATGATTTTTTCCCTTCATGTTTTTTTTTGGGCAAAATTCCAACTTTGAAGTGGATTTCTACTAAAATCACTAAAAAAGGTGATTTTCCCTTCAAATCTGTCACAGAATCTCATTTTTTGTGGGGTTTTTTTTTTTCATTATGTTGATATTCCAAAACAAAAAATAAAATCTTTCTTTTGGTGTTGGATTTGTTTTCATTGCCACAAGATAGAGATTCCCTCTTCATTTCATTTCACCTTGTTCTGTATCCCGGAAAAAAAAAATCCAATTTCAAAATTTCCATCTTTGATTGTTTGAAAATGGAAGGTTTTGAATGCGGATCTGTCCGTAAAATCATGAAAAGCCGTTTTCCTCTTTCTTTCCAAATAGAGAAATAAAGGGCTATTTTTGGTTTGCATGTTGTTCGGATGCTAGCAAATCCTCCAGCCATGTTATGGATTTTTTCCATCCTTTTATCATCTTTCCTTTCTTGGGCAAAAGGCTGCTGCTTTTTAAGGTTTCTAGTGGCCCTTGTTGGATATGCATGATATAATTGAGAAAATGAAGAGAAAGGAATTAGGAAGAATGAGGAGAAGAAATGGTAGAACAGACCTTTTTTTTTTTAAAAAAAAATAAAATAAAATAATTCTTTTTGGGTGTGTTTGGCTGCACCAATTCTCATGAAATTTGTGAAAATGAAGAGAAAGGAATTAGGAAGAATGAGGAGAAGAAATGGTAGAATAGACCCTTTTTAAAAAAAAAAATAATTCTTGGGTGTGTTTGGTTGCACCAATTCTCATGATATTTCATGATTAATATCTTATTTTGGTGCATAATTTTCGTGATATTTAGTGCCACCAAACGCTCCTTTCATAATAATTTCTTGTTTTTCAGTATTCAATTTTTTGAATCTACTTATGTGGTTAATTGCTTTTACTGCATCTGTAATTGTTCTTTTCTTTTTTTTGCTAGAATTTTCATTGATTTGTAGACTTTTTCTATATGGTTTCTAAGCACTCTTTCTTCATTTTATTTTTGTTATCTGCAGATATTGGATATGAAATGGATTTTTCTGAGTCTACAAAGGTTGTTTTCAATAGAATCCAGAAGCTAGAGCCTGAGAATTTCTCTAAGATTATTGGGTACCTCCTTTTACAAGACCATGGCGACCGCGAGATGATCCGGTTAGCATTTGGCCCCGACACTTTGATTCATGCCCTGATCAGTACAGCGAAAGCTGAGCTCGGGTTGTCACCCAAACTGTCCATTTTGATTCCGGTCACACCCTCTTCGATCAATCCATCCCAGCCAAATTCTGATCTCCCTCTACAATTCACTCCTTTCACTCCATCCCGTCCGTTTTCTTCCCCTGCTACTCTTCGGGCCGCATCGCCTTACTGGGACCCGCAACAGCTCGTTAATGATCAACAACCGATTCATAACATAGATTTTGTCCCATCAGCTTATACTGGTTCGTTAGGAGATGACTACCGTATTACCAACCACGCTCAGTTCTTGAACTTGGAGGATCAGCTAGAGCCCGTCAACTCCGTTGGGGATGAATTCTCAGGCAGTTACTACTACCACGATTCCACATTGGGTGGTTTGGGCACGAGAACAAGCAGGAGATCACCGAGCCTGCCTGAATTCCCGCTGAAGATCTGCCATTACTTTAATAAGGGTTATTGTAAGCATGGCACAAATTGTAGATACTTTCATGGGCAAGCTGTTCCAGACAGCTTCTCGCAGATCTTTAACCCAAGCCCAAATGACTTGCTTGTTGATGATCATGTCTTCTTGCCTGGGTCACTTGAGAAGCTTGAATTAGAGCTTACGGAGCTCTTGAAATCAAGAAGGGGATTGCCTGTCTCGATTGCCTCTTTGCCGATGATGTATTATGAGAAGTATGGGAGGACGCTTCAGGCAGAGGGCTATCTTACAGAGAGCCAGAGGCATGGGAAAGCTGGTTACAGTCTGACAAAGCTACTCGCTCGATTAAATAATAGTATTCGTCTCATTGACAGGTAAAGATCCTCCTCCATGGACTTTGATTATTCTCTATAGGCTTGTTTCAATGTTCAGCTTAGTATTTGTTTATGTGGGGCCCACCTATTGACAATCCAAAATGGCTCATATGGTGAGCCCGCATCGTTGATTTACAGGGATCTGAATAATATGAGGCCCATTGATCAAGGAATTTTTATTGCAATTATCCATTTTCATTGGATGGTTACAATCATATAATTGCATAGATTGGTGTGGCTCACTATATTGGGTCAAGAACAAAATGCTGCTCTTTTAGAGTGAGCACCATGTAGTGAGTTCCTCATTTGTATATGCTAACACCGTCGGAACATCTTGTCATTGAATTGCAGACCACATGGACAGCATTCTGTAGTTCTTGCAGAAGATGCCCCGAGATACATGGAATACAGGAACGAGAGGAGCGATCCAGGTGGAATAGTCGCTGGTTCCCGCCAAATTTATTTGACTTTCCCAGCCGAGAGTACCTTTACTGAGGAAGATGTTTCCAACTATTTCAAGTAATACAACAGTTACATTGTGTTGTATGTTTAAGCACGTTTCTTTGATAGATTTATCTGTATTTACATGCCGTTTTCTTTTTGTTTGCTCAGGAGTTTTGGGCCAGTTCAGGATGTAAGAATTCCGTGCCAACAGAAACGCATGTTTGGGTTCGTAACGTTCATGTATCCAGAGACCGTGAAACTAATTCTAACAAAGGGAAATCCCCACTTCGTCTGTGGTGCTCGTGTTCTGGTCAAACCATATAGGGAGAAATCCAGACTTGTTGACAGGTAAATATCTAAGCAACCCAATTGGATTTTTGAGATTATCTTTCGATTCGGCTTCCTTTTGATGCAGATAGGAGAAATTGAAATCTCTCCCATGATTCTTAGATGAATGCCCAATCTTTTAAGCTATATTAGGTAGAAACTATTTGAAAGGCAAAAGTCACATCTCACTAAAGTTAGAGAAGACTTTTTGAATCCAACTGTCCCCTTGTCTGGTGAGATCCATTCAAATCATCTGGTGGGTCCCATTGCTGTGCATGGCCCGGAAATCAGGCTGGTCCAGTCTCGAGGTGGGTTGGACGTGTATGAAAAAATGGACAGGTGTAAAGAACTGACCAACAAAACACGCCTGATGGAGGTGCCCTACCTGGCGACAGGACCGGAGAGCAGTTTCAGTATATCCCACTCCCTCAATTTGATAAATATCAAGTGACCCAATTTGGTTTTTGAGATTTTCTTTTGATTTGGCTTCCTTTTGATGGAGATGAGAAATCTCTCTCTCTCTCTCTCTCTCTCTCTCTCTCTCTCTCTCTCTCTCTCTCCATCCAAATGCCTGATCTTTTAGGCCATGTTAGGCAGAAACCATTTGAAAGGCAAAAGTCACTTCTTACAAAAGTTAGAGAAGACTTATTGAATCCTACTGTCCCCTTGTCTGGGGAGATCCATTCAAATCATCGGGTGGGGCCCACCACTGTGCGTGTTTCATGGCCTGAAAATTACACTGGTCCAGACTCTAGGTGGGTTGGACGTGTATAAAAAAGATGTACATGTCTAAAGAACTGATCAACAAAACACACCTGATGGACAGGTAGCCCACGTGACGACAGGACTGGAGAGTGGTTTCGGTATTCCCACTCTCAAGTGGCCTATTCGGTTGTCTTGAAGACTTGGTTTATTGATATTAACTTTAAATGGATTATTTTTATCTTGAGAATGTGGTCGGGACAAATAGCTGATTTGTTTCGTGTCTACATGGAAGATTTGAAAATCCGATTCGTGTGTGTGTTGCACTTGTCTGGATTTTTATTTTCTGATGTTTGGGTGAGTAGTGTGATCTTAACGTTGTGACCTGTTTTGTGGGCTGAATGGGCCGTATATTGGTTTTATTTTTCTGGTGTTTGGGTGTGCCGTGTGGGTAGCGTATTCTCGACATTGTGATCATGAATCGATATGCGGCACTTTTCTAAATTTCTAGCAATGTTAGCCGTATGAGCTGCACCCATTTGCATGGCATTGTAACTCAAGGCCTGCAGCACTTTCGTATTGCATTTCATTTATCTACCATCGAATTGTGATTCTAGAAGTTCTTGTACATTGCAGAAAATACGAGAAAATCGAGCCCCAAATGTATTATCCTTCTCACTTTCTGGAAATGGATCCCGAGCTTCATGCACGTAAGTAGGAAATGCAACACATGCGGTTATGCGCTATTTTTCTCTTGAAGGTTGTGTTTGGCTGCACAAGTGAATTGAATTGCAAACATCTGATTTTCGTTCTTGTTTAGTGCCGAGAGTCTGTGATAATTCAAGGCTACTAAGAAAGCAGCTGATGGAGGAGCGCCAGCAGGTGATCGAACTCGAGAGAAGGCGGTTGTCTGAGTTGCATTTAGCTCCCAAGCCACTGACACACCCCTATTTGAGCTACTCTCCAATGGAGGAATTGAAACTTGCTGAAGGTCTTTCCGATCTTTTTCATTCCGTGGGTTTAGATCTCTGTATGTTGGCTGTATTTGTTTATCGGAACAATGATTGGGGGTCCGCACATGAGAACTATAGTCCTCATCCTGCCATTGTGGAAGGATGGGTCCATTTAAGTAGCAGTTTCGGATTGCAACTCACCTGAAGGGATAGAAACCAGTACGAATCTGACCAACTCAGTCTGACTCTTAATTTCGGCTGAAACTGGTATGATTCGGGTGATACAGAGGTGTATCAGATGATATTTAGAACCATGCCCCAGCCATGAAAGGTTGGGTACTATAGTTCTTGTTGATCAATAAACCGGGCCCCACTGGTATGTTTATCTCATATCCTTCCCGGTATTTTACATTGTTTTGATGCATCTGTGCAGATCATGAGTTCCCATCGGCGGATCGGTTCAATTACCTACTCGATGTCATAAACAATGGTTCGACAAGTGACGATAATGCGAGGCATGCAAGCAGCAATTACAGTGATCAGGAGAGGTAAGGAGTTGAAATGAACAAAAAACAAGAACTCACCCACTTTCGAAGCTTCCTTTTCTGTCTGTTGTTGCTGCTGTTTTGTCATTTGTGCTATGGATGAAAAATACCATGCCCGACCTTAGCCATCGGCATTATCCTGTGGGCCAGCATTTTTCAATGGGGCCCCTCTTTTCAGCTACCCTGAGTGTTCGTATGGTGGGCCCTACTATGGATGAGCGATACTACGAAGACTCCCCCCTTTCTGTCAAATGGACAATCCTGCCAGTCTGATAGTTGGCCTGCAAATTGATGGTTGCAATGAAAATAGTCTTTTGTTGGGATTGTTTGACTGAGGAGACTTTTGGTCCATTGCCATCCTGTGGGGCCCACCTAATGATTTAGATCTCAGGAAAGTGGACCCCAAATGTCTAAATAATTGCCCTGCAAATGGGTGGTTGAAAATTAAAATTTTGGCGTCGGTCGAATGCAAATCACTGATCGTCAGGCTGGGGTTGTTCCACTAAGAAAACTTTAGATCCATTGCTATCCACAGCAGGGCCCACAGGATTATCTAGATCTCCAGAAAGTGGAGCAACCTGTTTGATGATTATCCTACAAATGGATTGTTTGAAAAGAAAAAACTTCATTGCCTATCGTGGTCAATCTGCGATGCAATTGCCTATTGTCTAGTTGGGGTGTTTGATCCATTGCCATCCCAAGTGGGGCCCGCAAGATGATCTAGATCTCTGGAAAATGGACCCCACCTGTAAATAATGCTGGCCCAAATGAGTGCTATTAATTGGGACTGATCAATGTATAAATACATCTTTACCAAATTGTCCATGATTAAAACTGCTTAGGGTGCATTTTGGAAGTGTATCCATATCAGGAAATGGAACCCAACTTGGCGGGCGGCCATTTTTGACCTTTCATTATCGAAAGAAGTCTTTGAAATGAAGTAGCCATCATTTTTTTATTGAGAAAACCATCCGGCCGCCCTCGATTGGGTTCCTTCCAAATGCACACCCCATGATCGCGGCTGCATTCGCTTCTCTGACATTGGTTTCTTTTCATTGTTTCTAAAATTGCAGCAACCAAGTACTCAATCTCCCCGAGAGCCCGTTCGCCTCTCCAATAGCAAGCAGCATCTCCACAGTCATATAGAGAAAAAAAAAAAAGAAGATTCAAAACAAAAACAGCGAAATTTATAGAAAAAAAAGGTAGAACGACACAACCCGATTCGAATTCCATCTATTTCCAATGCTTTCAACACTACACTTTTTCTCTTTTCTTACCCGATCCGGCCGAAAACAAACAACACCCGAATCCGAATCATTTCTCCCTAAACCGGGGGCAAATCGCAAAAGAAAGATTACACAGAGGAGTTACATGTAACTAATCCTGCTACACTTTGTTCTTATTGTAATCACAGGAGGAAAGATCTTTTCTGTGAAACTTAGAGAAAGGAATGGTGTAATATAGTCTTAGAAAAAAAGAAAAAAAAAACTACATATATGCAGAGATGAAAGAAAGGAAAAACAAAGTTGTAGTATCTCTGCAACATTGAAATAGATGAAAATAATTAATTAAAACAAAATGGCAGTATCTCTCTCTTTTTTCTTTTTCTTTTTTTAAATTTGTTGATTGCATTTGGTGGGCCCCACTCATTCATGATGCAGCATGTGTCTATTTTTGTTCATTGATTGTTGATGGTGCATAGCCCAAAAATCACACTAATTGTTGAATTTGGATTGATGGTGGTGTTTATTTTAAGTGGTCCCCGATCCCCATGATGAGTGCTGATCGGATGGATGATTTTTGGGCCATTGGATCCATGTTAGTACATGTCACAGGTGTGTACACTGCTGATTGAATTCGAATATCGGGTGTTTTTTTTTTTTGTACTGCTGGTTTGTGATGACCACCGTTGATTGGTGTGGACCCGATAATAACCAATTTTTTTTTTTAATTGATTGTCGATGGTGCATGGCCCAAAAATCAAACTTAATTTTGAATTTGGATGGATGGAGTTTATTTTAAGCTGTCCACATGATGACTGCTAATTGGATAGATGGTTTTCGGGCCAGTGGATCCATGTCCAGTACACTGCTGATTTGTGATGACACTGTTCATTGGTGTGGACCCGATTACCTAACATATCCGAACCAAAAATTTTAACTGATTGATTGTTGGTGTATGGCCCAAAAATCACACTAATTGTTGAATTTGTATCGATGGTGGTGCTTATTTTCAGTGGACCACTTGATGACTGCTGATCGGATGGATGGTGTTTGTACCAAAAATTTTAATTGTTTTTTGATGGTGCATGGCCCCAAAATCACACTAATTGTTGAATTTGGATTGATGATGGTGGGCCACTTGATGGCCGTTGATTGGATGGATGGTTTTTGGGCCATTGGATCCATTTCCAGTACATGTCTCATGTGTCGATCTTTAACTCGTTTTGCTCATTGATTACGAACATTGAAAGTCTTTTTTTCACTTCCAATTTTTTATTGCCACGGTTCATCGGGTTTGGACCCGATTACCCGACATATCCGACCCAAGAATATTGATTTGGATAAGGGATTTTTTAACCCTATTAGAAAATATTAACTGATTGCCCGATTCCGTATCCGTATCCGCTAACCTGGTTATCTGAGGTCATTTTTTCGTCCTTCATGCTAATAATTATATTTGTACTAAAATATTAAATAATGATAGTGATAGATTGGACGGATAGGATTTGCCGACCTGGAAATGTATTTGGCCCAAAGTCCCATCTACAGCTAGGCCTATCATATCAACCATCTACATCACAAAACCATGGGCCTTTCAATCCTGGATTGCACTTGTATAAGGTGCATCTAAATTCATGTACATACCATAAACGATGGTCATTGCTTAATTGTTGTTTGTGGGCCCACCCATTAATTGATCTTGACCGTTGATTGTAACATACCCCAAAATGGGTTTAACCAGTTCCTCAGGTGGGCCACGTGTACGGTGGATGATTGCATGAGCACGATCGGCCATGCTCTGCTAGAGCACCATGTAATTTCACTCTGTCACTGTGTGTAGTGGTTAGTCACTTCCTTAGGTGGGCCACAATGCTAGTAAAAGCATTAAAGTCTCTTTCCCCCATCCATTTGCAATGTAACTAACACACATTGTTAGGTAGGATTTAGACGGTCTAGATTGACACACGTAAACGCCATATGTACGGTCGGCAATTGCATGTGCTCAGCTAGAGCACCATATAAATGCATGGTATGGGGCCCATCATGAATGATTTGATTACAGCCTTTGGATTTTCTGAATCAAAATCAATTGATTTGTCGTAATCGTAGTGCTTACGCATAACCCACTTAATTATGCTCAGCAAATCAAGGATTGTGAAACCTTAGCCGAATATTGTGGGGCCCACCGTTCGTCATCGATCGGAGGGTTGTTATTTGCTTAATCTAATGGTTATCTTATAATCATTGTTTTTATATGGTGGTTGTGGCTTTCAATTTTTATATTCTTCTTTTTTTTTTTTTTAAATTTTTTTATTTTTTTACTGTCATTAGCTCAAATGATGTGAATCTTTGAACCCACAGCTTTGCCTCTACGACACGTTTCGTCGCTAATATCGATTTTGGGCTCTTTGATTGAGTGTTGTGGACATCTGAGCCGTTCGTTGTCATCAGGTGGGCCCCACCAGTACCTAACAGTTAGTTTCTGGTACGTGATTTGGGACGTGGTTTGGCTGGTGACCTGCAACACCAGCTAGCTAGCTGGGTGTCAAAGCTCTATGGGCCCACCATGATGTATTTGTTTTATCCATGCTGTCCATACATTTTTCCAGCTCATTTTAGGGTTAGAGCCCAAAAATGAGAGAGATCCAAGCTGGTAGTGGACCACACCACTGGAAACAGTGGGGATTGAACCCCTGCCGTTGAAAACTTTTTGAGCCCTACAGAAGTTTCGAATCAAGCCGATATTTGTGTTTTCGCTTCGTCCACGTCTCTGTGACCTTATCAACAGGTTGGATGGCAGATAAACATTACAGTGGGCCTTGGGAAGTTTTTAATGGTGGACCTTCAAGTAACACTACTTTCCTGTGGTTTTCACCTGAGATTTAGGTCTGCCTGGAAGTCTAAAATGAGTTGGAAAAATGAATGGACGCCAGCTAGCTAGCTGGTTAGAGCTTCGAAAATGGCTACCGGTTCGTAGATATAACACGCAAATCATGGTGTGGCCCATAAAGCTTCGACGCCAGCTAGCTAGCTGGCTGATGTTGGGGTCACTAGGGGTGCACATTTAATCGGTAGAACCATGGAACTGGACCGGAATTGTTGGATCAGTCCGGTTTGATCCGGTTCTGGACAACACCGATCCCGGTTCCGGTTCCGGTTTCAAAATTATAAGAACCGTTGGATACGGTTCGGTTTCGGTTTAGGGACAGGTAGAACCGATCCGAACCGTGGAACCGTGGTCCCCACCTTCTTACACGTTAGTCATTACTACGAAGAGGATGAGCGGAGTAGATCTCCGAGAATGCCATCAGAAGTGGGCCCCACTTATATTTTTTTAAAAAAATATCCAAACCATGCGAAAAACGTCTGCATGGATTGAGTTTCGACAGTGGGCCCCACCCATCATCCCTTTTCATGATCTAAACCGTTCATCATGTAGGGTGCTCAAAAACGTCCCAAGGGACGTTCCCCTTTTCAACAGAAAGTAAGGAAAGATGGGGGTATTTGCCTGTCCATATTTGAAAAACCCAGAACCGTGAACCGATCCGGAACCGTTAGGAACAGTTGGGTTCGACCAAACCGACCGGTGTGCCTTGGGAAGTTTTTAATGGTGGATCTTCTAAGTAACACTATTTTATTTTCATGTGGTTTTCACCCGAGATTTGGGTCTACCTCATTTTTGGGTTCGTAGTCTAAAATGAGCTGGAAAAATGAATGGACGGTGAAGATATAACACGCACATCATGGTGGGCCCACAGAGCTTCGACGCCAGCTAGCTAGCTGGCTGATGTTGGGGTCACTAGCCAAACCGCGCATGAATTGCCGAACACGGAGGGCGCGAATTAGATACTGACAAGGTCAGTAGCCAAATCGCTACTGAAGTGACGTCACCAAGCTCGGTGGACCCCACCATGATGCGTGTATTGTATCCATACCGTCCAACCATTTGTAGAGATTGTTCTATGGCATGAGAAGATGATATAGATCTAAAGTTCAAGTGGACCCACCACAGAAAACAGTGGGATCATCCACAGCCACCGTTGAAACATTTATAGGGCCCACCATGATGTAGTTTTTAGATCCAACCTATTCATAAGTTAAAATAGAGATAGATGAAGTGAAAAAATAAATATAAACTTGATCGGAAACTTCTGTGCCCCTAAGAAGTTTTGAACGGTGGATGTCACTGTCCCCACTGTTTTCTATGGTGGGATTCACTTGAAATTTAGATCTACTTCATTATTTTTCTCATGCCATAAAACTCTCTCTCCAAATGGTTGGACGGTATGGATACAACACACGCATCATGGTGGGATCCACAAAGCTTGGTGACGTCACTTCAGTAGGGATTTGGATACTGGCCTTGTCAGTATCTAATCCGCGCCCGGACACGTGATCCGTCCGTCCATTTGGAACATTGTTTTTTGGGCATGAGCCCGAACATAGGCAGATCAATGTCATGCAGATCACACCACAAGAAGATAGTGGTTGAACTTCCACCGTTGAAAATTCCCTATAGGGTTCACTGCAAGTCTGTAATCTTTGTTTGCCACCCTACCTCTTGCTTAGATCACATGGCCTTGTTTGAAGGGAAAAGACAAATATCAATCTGATCCGAAACTTTCGTGGCCCCAGGAAGTTTTTAATGGTGGGTGATCAATCACCACTGTTTACTGTGGTGCGGTCCACCTGAGATTTAGATTGCCTCAGTTTTCGTCTCATGCCTCAAAAATGAGCTGAAAAAATGGATGGATGGTGTGGATGAAATACATACATCATGGTGGGGCCCACATAGTATTGTCCTGTAGCGAGTCGGGATGGGCAGTTTCAGTAGGCCAACGGCGTCCCTATTACACCGATGTCCATGGTGGCAGGACTGTGGGGCCCAACATGATGTATTTGTTTTATCCATTCTATCCATTTATTTTGTTAGCTCATTTTAGACTATATTTTCAAAATTGAAACATATCCAAAGTTCGAGTGGACCACACCACAGGAAAACACAAATATCAGCATAGATCCAAAACTTCCTGGGGCCCATCTTAATGCCTACTATAATGTTTATTTTCCATCCAAGCTGTTGATAATGTCACACATATTTGAAAGAAGGGAAAAACCCAATAACAGCTTCATTCAAAGCATTTGTGGCCCGCAAGAAGTTTTTAATGGTCAATCGCTACTGTTTCCTATGGTGTAGTCAACCTGAGACTTGGTCTACTTCATTTTTGGGTATATACTCTAAAATGATCTTTCAAAATGAATGGACGGTATGGATATGCAATACATACATCAAGCTGGGCCCCACGGTCAGGGCTGTAGCGTGTTGGGTGAGGCCCCACTTAATCTACTCCCATTGTTTCGGTGTGGTCGGCTTGAGCTATGGATTTGATTCGAATTTTGGCTCATTGCCTAAAATGATCTGAAAAAATGGATGGATGGCATGGATGATATTTTTATTTTCATGGGCCCACAAAAATTTTGGATCTGATATTTGTATTTTCAGTTCCTTCCGGTGGGAATAACGTTATGAACGGTTTGGATGACATATGAACATCCAGATTCGCTCTAAAGCTTTCAACGGTTGGTGTTTATATTCTCATTCTTTCCAGTTGTGTGGCCCACCTGAGTTTTAGATCTTCCTTATTTTCTACCTCCTATCGTATGATAAGCTTGCGAAGCTGATGTACAGGTGCCACGTCAGGTGCCACGTAACTTCGCCATGCAGGAATTTACGGTTGGCAAGGGGTCATGCCTGTATAGGTGGAAGCTCTGTGGGGCCCACCATAATTTTCACGAGAAATCCCATCTGTTCATTTAGGACATGAATCCAGGCACACGTGATGGGAATCAGTGGAGATGGAAAGCCGACCGTTGAAGTGTTCTCATCCCCACCATGATATTTACATGCAATCCAAACCGTTCATATAGTTATTGAAATGTTCCTGGCCTACCATGATGTTTACATGCCATCCAGACCGTTCGTAAGCTTATTGAAATGTCCCGGGACCCACCTTGATGTTTTCATGCCAATCAAACCGTTCATAAAGTTATTCGCACTGAGATGAACTGAAAACACAGATATTAGTCTGATCTGAAACTTCTGTGGCCTCACGAAGGTTTCAACGCTGGCCGTTCAATCCCCACTGTACATGTGGTGTGCTCCACTTGAATTTTGGATCTACTTCATTTAAGGACTCACGTAAAGCCGATGAAGCTGATGGACTGAGTGGGTGGCACGTGGACATCATGGTGGGCCCCATCTAGTTACCGCGTACAGATATTCCTGTACATCGCGGGGTACACAGGCAAAACCGAATGGGCCACTTTGAACTGAGTTGAAGGTTGAGGTGTTGCATGCTGTACATAAAGTATAACTGGGTGCAATCCAAACCGTCCATTTGATCAGCCACACTTTTGATGGGTTATAGGCCTAGAAATTGCGGTGATGGGATGTTTGTTAACCGTCCATTTAATTGTTCGCCAAATAGACAGTGACTAGAAAATATTTATAAAAAAAAATTGCAGGGGTGAAAGAAGAACTGATATCCTACAGCCGGATGTATGCTAACCCATCGTATGCATGGCTCGAACGTCCTAAAGAAGCGACGGTCTGGATGAACTGTGTTCAAATCATGGTGGACCTGCTTGATGGATGGTCTGGATGAACTGTGTTCACATGATCATGTATATTACGCTTCTCATCAGTGTCTTGTCATATACTAAAATTCTAACTCTTTTTCTTTTTCTTTATTATTAAAATAATAATAATAATAATAATAAAGAATTTGATTTAAATTTTGAAACTTATCTATCCATGCGATGCATAACGACAATTCTAACATAAGCATTGTTTATATCTGTCCCTATCAAGTGGACAGTTCAACTAATAAATCCTGACCGTTGTCTTTTGATCCAAGCAGATCTCAATGGTCCACCGAAAAAAATCACAATGATTAATGAATTTCCGTTTCCACTTTTGCCCTTGAAAATATTCACCTGGGCTTGACTCCATTCATCATTTTAAAATTTTAAAAATGGTGGTGGCTTGTTGGCTTGTTTTTTTCGTCAACGTGTAGCGAGTGCTGGCATGTCAGAATCAATATAGCCGCTTGATTCAAATTGATTAACTTCTACTCGAAGTGTTGAAATAAGCATATGCTCATTAGACATATATGGCCAAAATTTGATAATATCAATTGTTGCTCAATCACTTATAGAAATTTGTAATAATAAGGTGATAATTGGAAGGCAAGGTTCTTCCTCCGAAAGTGAGTTGTGTATTTTAGTATACCAGTACAATTAAATAAAAGGAAAAAATTATAATTAATCGCTAGGTGTATTGTAAAAGAACAACTTGATATTGGATAAAAGACGAATTCAGAATATAAGTATAGACTTGAATTACAATTAAAATTATAGCTCAGAATTATTATTACTGATTGTAAATGATTTTTGCTCCATAAATATCTTCTATTATTTATAGAATTTTGTTGTACAACTTATTCTTTTAGATATTCTTTTTATTACTTTAGCCGTTACAATAGCCGAAAAACATATCTTTAAATCTTTTTTTTTTTTTTTTTTTCTATAATAAAAAAATAAAATAAAATCTAAATCATTTTCTTATTATGTTTTACTTGTGTGATTGTTCCTTTCTGTTGACCAGGAACTACATCTTGGACTCTCTTAGTTGTGTTTTATTTTCCGTTCGTTAAACTTTTGGATAACTTGACTGTATTACTTCATTAACTATTCAATGACTGATAGTATTAGATTTACGCTAACTATGATTTCACAATCTATCTTAAAAAATCTTCTCATACACTTCACATTTCTCATACAATGCCATGTGTGACTCTCTTATTAGCTTTTTCTAAAATGTCCATCAATAGAGTACAATAATCCTGACCGTCTAAATTGTGGGTCCCATTATGAATTGAGAATATTTCTAAGACCACACTAATCTAGCATTCAAAACCATCCAATTAATAGCTATTAAGTGAATGGTTTAGAAGTAAATTAACAAGTGGTCCAAATTCAATGAAAAATCGGGTGGCCTATCCTCCTCACATGGCATTGATTTAGAGCTATCCAAACCATCCAAATTGTGGGTCCCATTGTAGATGGAGCATATCTCTATGATCATATTGATTAGGCATTCATAACCCCAACAAATGAATGGTTAGCAGTAAATTAATAAGTGGTCCCAATTCCATAGAAAAATCATATGGTCAATGTAATTTTTCAGCTATGCTCCCTTTGCACTTTGTTAGTTTAGCACCACTTTGAAAACTGTGGGGGCCACATCCCCATCTTATGGTACTGATTTAAAGTTACCCACACCATCCAAATTGTGGGTCCCATTGTGGATACAACACCAATCATGCATTCATAACCATACAAATCGTGGGTCCCACTGTGACGCAGGGATGAACGTGATGAGGTCAATCACCGTCTTCCTCAAGAGGATAACTACTCCGAAGAAAAGAAAGTAGAAAATAGAGATAAATTCTAATAAATTCGAAATTGATTAATTAATTGATAAAAATGAGTTCACAATTAAATAGGGGTACCAAGCAATGTGAAAGAAATCATAATCAAACTACAACTAAAACTCCTAGAATCCGCGACTTACTATAAATAGTGAACTTACTATTTATAGACGGTCGTGATGTCTACTAGTGTGCAAGGTTTTTGGCCAAAAATAGTGTCCTATTTGCCTTCACCAAACCGTTCTCCTAATTATTCTAAGCTCTTTTCATGTTGGGCTCAACTCCTAAAGCCCGACGGATGAAGAGTTATAATCAAACTAAAACTCACTATTTATAGTAAAAATGAAATTAAAATAGGGAAACGACCATCAATCCAGGGGTATTTCACAATTCTGGGTTGCGCAACCCAGCATAACCGGGTTGGTTGGCTAAAGTAACTTGTTTTACCCCCAAATCATATATTTTATGCCCGATAACTCATTCCGGATTGTGAGATACGCCCGATCTAAGATCCGACGGTCCGAATCACTTCTGTCGTCAACCGGGCCTTTTCTAGTCCATCTTGGCCATGAAACTGTCTGCGACCCGCTCTACATCACACTGTGGATAAAGCATATTCTAAGATAACACTAACCATGCATTCATAACCGTACAAATTGTGGGTCCCACTGTAGATGGCACATATCTATAAGACCATCTAAATTGTGGGTCCCATTTTGGATGGAGCATATCCCTATGATCATACTGATCAAGCATTTATAACCATCAAATTAATAACTATCAAATGAATGGGTAATAGTAAATTAATGAATGGTTAAAATTCTATCGAAAAATAGATGGTTAAAATCGTATACTGAATGTAAATTTTCAATTATGTGGAACCAAACTCTGTTAGTTTAGCACCATTTTGAAAACCGTGGTGCCTCATCCCTGCTCCCTAGGCCATTGAATTTGTAGGTCCCATTGTGGATGGAGCGTATTCTAAGATAATACTAATCACACATTCATACAATCCAATTAAAAGCTATCAAATGAATGGTTAGAAATGAATGATCCAAATTACACATTCATACAATCCAATTAAAAGCTATCAAATGAATGGTCCAAATTTGAATGGAAAATTCAGCTCGAATTATGTTAGTTTAGTCCCATTTTGAAAAATGGTGGTGCCTCATCCCTTATTTAACGGGGAGGATTATTGGGTACTGCCCAGCACGTGTAGGGATGGATGTGATGAGGTTGATGGCCATCTTCCTCTGGCATAACTACTACTTATCCATGAAGTTTCTCTGAATTCCTCACGTGGATTCATTCAGTCCAGTTGTTTGATGATAAAAACGAATTTACCACCCTTTAAATAGTGATACCAAACAAGAAGTTTTAGAATCGAACTCCAACTCAAAACACTTTAAAATTTATGACTTACTATAAATAGTAAACTTACTCTTTATAAATGATCGTAATTTCTACTAGCTTTTTGGTTTTGGACCAAAAATAGTAAATGTCAAACTCATCCTACCCATGTTATTCTCCTAACTTTTTAGCCATTTTCTTGTTGGGCATGACTCCTAAAAATCAATTGATCAAAAGTTAGATCGAATTAAAATTTACTCTAAATAGTAAAAATTGAAAATAAAATAGCTTTTCGACTGTTGATATGATAGAATCTCACAAATAGCATGGCAACCCAGCATAGCGGGGTTGAGTGGCTAAAGTAGCTTCTCCTGCCCCAAATTCATATATGACATATCCAATGACCTATTTCTGTTTGCGAAATATGCTTGTTTTATGGTTATGATGGTCCTAATCACTTCGGCATACAATCACGCCTTTTCTGGTCCATCTGGTAGGATTTGATTGTCAGACAGTCACATCTTATAAATAGAGCCTACAAGGATGGATTGTGTTCACATCATGGTGGGCCTGTCTGATGGATGGCTTGGATGAACTGTGTCTCATGTCTATTACCAATCTCATCAGAATCTTATCATAATCCAGAATTTTAACTCTTTATCATTCCTTATCATTTATAAAAATAAATAAATAAAATAAGAAATGAATTTAAAATTTGAAACTTATCTATCCATGCCTTGCATGGTGACAATTCTGATATAATCATTGTCTATCTCATTCCCTATCGAGTAGACAGTTCAACTAATCAATCCTGACCGTTCTCTTTTGATCCAAGCCCATTTCAATGGTCCACCGAAAAATATCACAATGATTCCAAGGTTCTAATGAATTTCTGTTTCCACTTTTGCCCTTGAAAATATTCGACTGGGCTAGACTCACTTCATCATTTTGAAAAATAGTGGTGGCTCATCCTCTTGTGGCACTGATTTAGAGCTATCCAGACCGTCCAAATTGTGAATTGAGAACATTTCTAAGACCATGCTAATGAAGCATTCAAAACCATCCAATTTATTACTATTAAGTGAAGGATTAGAGGTAAATTAGTGAGTGGTCCAAATTCGAATGAAAAACCTGGTGGCCTATCCTGCTCACGTGGCACTGATTTAGAGCTATCCAAACCATCCAAATTGTGGTTCCCATTATCGATGGAGCATATATCTAAGATCACACTGATCAAGCATTCATAACCTTAATAGCTATCAAATAAAGGGTTAGCGGTCAATTAATGAATGATCCAAATTCAATGGAAAAATCAGATGGTTAATTTCATATTCTCAGTGTAATTTTTAAGT
The DNA here is from genome assembly GCA_021015155.1 of Magnolia officinalis. Lineage (NCBI taxonomy): Eukaryota > Viridiplantae > Streptophyta > Magnoliopsida > Magnoliales > Magnoliaceae > Magnolia > Magnolia officinalis. The sequence continues at coordinate 68,072,396 of JAJHSJ010000010.1, forward strand.
TTGCTCCGACTTTGTTAGTTTAGCACCACTTTATAAACTGTGGTGCTGATTTAAAGTTAGCTAGACCAGCAAAATTGTGGGCCCCATTGTGGGTGGAGCATCTCTCTAAGACCATCTAAATTGTGGGTCCCATGGAGTATATCTCTAAGACCATCTTGTGGGTCCCATTGTGGATGGAGGATATCTCTAAGATTGTACTGATCAAGCATTCATAACCATAAAATCAATAGTGTTATCAGATGAATGGTTGGTATTAAATTAACAAGTGGTCCAAAATCAGATGAATAATATCATATTCTTAGTGTAAATTTTCATTTATGCTCCATACAGACTCTGTTAGTTTAGCACTATTTTGAAAACTGTAGTGCCTCATCACCCTCATGTGGGACTGATTTAGAACTACCTCAACCATCCAAATTGTGGGTCCCATTATGGGTAGGGCTTATTCTAACACTAATCAAGTGTTCCTAACCATCAAACTCACAGCTATTAAATGAATGGCTGTAAGTAAATGAGTGAGTGGTCCAAATTTGGATGGAAAACTCAAGTCAAATTTTGTTAGTTTAGCACCATTTTGAGAGCAGTGGTGCCTGGTCCCTTTCAAGCAGGGAGAAGATTGGTACCGTGGTACCTATGTCTACATCAACACAGGCCTGACATGGCGGGATTTAATTGGTAAGCATGTTGGTGTCGGAGGTGGGGCCTGGTCAACTCAGCCGCCCCACCTCGGACAGCAACCTACACACCATGTCGTGCCTGTGCTAGTGTCGGTAGAGGCTGGATACTAGCCAATCCACCTCCTTTCGTATCACACTGACTTAGAGTTACGTAAATTGTCCAAATTGTGGGTCCATTCATGGATGGTGCATATTTATAAGGTCAAGCTAGATAAGCAATCATAACTATCTAAGCAATCAAATGGTTAACATTCACTTCTCAGCTCAAGTTGCTTCCTCCATAGTTGGGTGAGACTCCAATGCTAGTTTAGCACCATTTTGAAAATGGCAATGCCTTTTCTCCTAAGTTAGAGAAAAGGCATTGCTGTCAGAGGTGGGGCCTGGTAAACTCAACCGGCCCCACCTCGGACAACAACCTACCCGACATGTCATGCTTGTGCCAGTGTCGGCACAGGCCGGGCACTAGCCAATCAGCCTCCGTTCATATGGCACTGGCTTAGAGTTATGTAGACTGTCCAAATTGTGGGTCCATTCACAAATGGTGCATATTTATAAGATCTGGCTAAATAAGCAATCATAATCATCTAAGCAATCAAATGATTAACATTCACTTCTCAGCTCAAGTTGCTCCCTCCACAGTTGGATGAGACTCCAATGATAGTTTAGCACCATTTTGAAAATGGCGATGACTTTTCTCCTAAGTTGGAGAAAAGGCATCGCTGGCAGAAGTGGGGCCCGGTAAACTCAATCGGCCCCACCTCGGACAGCAACCTACCAACTATGTCATGCTTGTGCCAGTGTCGGCACAGGCCAGACAGTAGCCAATCCGCCTCCCTTCATATGGCACTAGCTTAGAGTTACGTAGACTGTCTAAATTGTGGGTCCATTCATGGATGGTGCATATTTATAAGATCTGGCTAAATAAGCAATCATAATTGTTATGGGAAGATCCGAGCCCCTCATGATTCCGAGGCCCTAAGACATGTTACTCCGATCGGAGGAATCGCGGCCACTCGGCTCAGACAAAGGTCAACGAAGGCCCATTTCTGACAGTTGGAAACACCACCTATTGAAAGGTCCGATCCAACTCCATACTCCGAGGCGGAGGTTGAGACGGACGTCCCTCAAGATGGACTTAGAAACTACCATAAGAGGACGAGGCCAACAACGTCGCTCGCTGATACGCACGATGCGCGTATCATATATTACGCGATCCTTGGATTACGCGCAGTATCTCCATGATCTTCAAATTTCTCTGATTGAGGGAATCGTGCCGTGATTATCGGATCCGGACCATTCAATGGCTGAGTATAAATACAAAATGACGCCATTGCTACAGGTACGCAACATCTCACACTCTCCCTCTATCTTTCCAACTTAGACCTCGATTCCCTTGACCTGACTTAGGCATCGGAGGGTCCTCCGGCCTAGCCAGGGTCTCCTTTGCTCACCTTTTGAGTGCAGGGCCAGGGTCCATTCGAGGAGCGGAGGGTCTTCCAGATTTTGACATCAACAATAATCATATAAGCAATCAAATGAGTAACATTCACTTCCCAGCTCAAGTTGCTCCCTCCACAGTTGGGTGAGACGCCAATGCTAGTTTAACACCATTTTGAAAATTGCAGTGCCTTTTCTCCAAAGTTAGACTAATTTAGAGCTACCCAGGTAATTCAAATGGTAGGTCCCATTACAAATAATAGAGAATATTTCTAAGATCTCACTAGTCAATGATTCACAACCATCCAATCAATAATTATAAAATGAATGATCAGATGTAAATAAATGATTGGTTCAAATTTAGACTGAAAAATTGGACAGCTAATGTTCTCTTTACAGTTGAGCTCCATCCACAGTTGATGTTGGCAATGTAAATGGAAAATATAAATGGAATAAAGGAACCCTACACATGCACCATAAATTTAGGATGGCACCAATAATACAATCGATGATGATCGGAAGTAGATGCTGGGTGGAGGAGCATTCATGATCGCTATCTTTGAGATAATTCATGATGCTTATTATACTGAACTGGTGCAAGAGGTCATCGATGCACCATCTCCCAAAATACAACACCCTAGTAAACGACTCTCAATAGCATGCACTCGTTACGAGAATCCCAATATTAATACCCCACAACACCAACATCATTTTCCTTCTTTAAGCCCAAAAGATAAAAATAAGAGAAAAATCCAATTTCAACATAAAGAGAAAATAGAAAATAAAAGAAAAAGGAATTTTAATTTTCACTATGTAAAAAACTTTATCTATAAGCCCCTTTATAAGATGCAATTAGCCTCGTTGTAAAAAGTCTTGTTGAAAGAAAATGCCATAACTTTTTAGATATGCCAAACAAGACTCAACTCAGAAACACACATCCAAGCCAATCTACGCCTAGTTCCCTAAAAATGAGCTAGCAAAATGGATGGACAACATGGATAAAAACACATACATCATGATGGGTCCGCAGAGCTTTTCTAGCATCAACTCATACTTAGGTGGGTACTAAAGGGGTTACTACCGAATTTCAGTCCCGTCTAACTGGGATGGCATAGACTGTCGGGCTCATTGTGATTTATGTATTTTATCCATGACGTCCATCCATTTTATCCTTTCATTTTAGGGCACGAACCCATAGTTGAAGTATATCTAAAACTTGAGTGGGTCACACCACAGGAAACAATGGGGATGACAACATTTACCATTAATGGCATCCAACCCATTCATAAAATGAGACCCACCAGGATGAAGGGAAGAAACATAGTACCAAAGCTTGAAAACATGGCTTGACTCATTGTCTAGCTTGGTGGGGTTAACAAGAGGACTAGACTGAGTTGGGTCTTAAATGGATTCATCTTCATATTTTAAGTTAGAGAATGCTTTGTATGTCCAATAACTTGTTGTGTGGGGCCCACCATGGTATTTGTATGACATTATGCTTGTCCATCAAGGTTGCTCTATCATGAAAATAAAATGGCCCAAAAATCAGGCCGATCCAACCATTAGGTAGGACACACTATAGAAAACCGAGAACAACCATTCAAAAATCTCTACATTCACTTAGGATATCTTATTTTCCTAGTTAGATTGACCTGATTTTTGGGGTATTCCATTGTCATGGTAGGGACAACCTTGCTGAATAGGTGAGATAGTACACAAAAATACTATAAAGCTTCTTCGTAACATGGCCATGCCTTTTCTTTAAAAAATAAAAAATTGTCGACCTCCCTCGGACTCGAGCCAAGTTGCATAGAATCGCGGCTTGATGAATCAGAGCGAGTTTAGACTCAATCACACTGGTCAATGAGTTTCTACGAGACTATATTTGGAAACTAGAAAAAAAGAAAAAGAAAAAAAGTCAATACCGGGTTGAATCATGCATGCAATACGTTATCCTTAAAGCTTAATTCACCTCCTCCTCTGGATTGAGATCGCTGATGGGTTATAGTTGAATTGCTTCCACGATAAGACAAGCCTTTCGTAAGGTCTTGCGTACAACAATTAGGAAAGGACCTACATAGGGACTCGGTTAACACAATTTACTTCTCTGTCAAATTTGTAGAGTGTTCGAACTAATCGACTTAAAAAAATGTTGGAAAAAAACTGTTTAAAGAGCTTAGATCGGATTCTGATTAAATCCGTTGGACTTTGATGAATTTTTGACCTGGAGGGTCCAGTTTGTATAGCATCTGGAGTGTGGACCGTTGCCAGGTGATCAACAATGGTTCACATCCAACAAGTTGGCGTGTAGGGCCTGCCATAGCGTTTGTATGGCATCCTGACCATTTATCCAGGTTATCCCATCATGAAAATAGAACGCCCCAAAAATCAGAACGATCTATCTAAGAAAATGAGATACGTCAGGTGAATGCAGAGTTTTTTAAGTAGTTCATGGTTTTCCACCAGATAGTTGGATCACCCTGATTTTTGGGGCGTTCCATTTTCATGGTGGGACAACTTTGCTGAACGAGCCGAATCGTATTGAGTGGGCTAAGTTTCCGAGCCAGCTAGATGAATCATGGCGAGTCTCGACCAAATCACACTCGTCAGTGAGTTTCTACCAGACTCGGCTCGAAATCTCACTGAGTCGAGTTGATACAGCTGAGTTTCTAGTCCACCCGCCCCACCGGTCGAAAGCTTCCGTGGGGCCAAGAAGGTTAATTTCCACAGTGAAATCGGATTGCTAACTGTGTAAACTCTGTGGGGCCCACCATGAATGCATGTGGCTTATCATGCCGTCCATCCATTTTTTTCGGCTCATTTAGTCGAGCTCAAAATCGAAGCATATCCAAAGCTCAAGTGGACCCCACAACAAGAAATAGTAGGGATAATGATGTCCACCTTAGAAACCTTTTTAGGGCTTAAACTGATGTTTGTTTGGTATTCACCATATTAATAAGGTCAGACAGACATGGAAGAAGGGAAAACACAAATATCAACTTGATACAAAACCAAGGGTGTCAATGGGCTGGGTTTGGGCCTGAAAATTTAGAATTTTGATTAGGCATGACCGAACGGGCCGGCCTGAAACAGTTCAAAATTCAAGCCGAAATGTACTCTAGGCCCGACCCGTTGACAGCCCTATCCAAAACCTGTGGCCCGTTAAGATTTCAATGGTAAGTGTTCAATTTATATTGGTGGAGTCCACTTGAGCTTTGAACATACTTCAATTTTGATCTTTGCTCTCAACCCTTAAAATGAGCTGAAAAAGCTTAGATAAGCCACATATAGTGGACCCCACAGAGTTTACCCAATAGATAAAGCGTAGTACGCAATCGGACTCCTTCCATAGCGGGCTTCCCAGCTCTTACTGTTTCATGTCGTGTGGCTAGGATGTCAACGGGCCGGGCCTGGTTGCGACTTGGATTTAAACCTGTTTTGTGCTGGGCTTTCGGGCTAGCTTATTTGAAAGACTAATTATTTTGATTGGCCCAAGCCCAGCCCATTTACAGCCCTTCGCATGGCCATTCAGTTTCTGATATCCTTAATTTTCGGATGTGACATGAAGCTAAGTGGGCCCACCGTGATGTTTGTGAGAAATCCACCCGGTTCATCAGTTTTTCCAGATCATGTTAGGACATGGCCCAAAAATAAGGTAGATTCAAAACTCTAGTGGGCTGCATGATGGGAAAAAATTGGGTAGGGAAATGCCTGCCGTTGAAACCTCCCTAGCATCCGCCGTGATGTTTATACCCGTGTTCATAAGGTCATTCCTACTAGGATGAGCTGAAAATACAAAAATATTAGCCTGATCAAAAACTTCCGATGACCCCACGAATGTTTCAACGGTGAAAGTTCAATTCTCACAGTTTTCTATTGTGCGGCCCACTTGAGCTTTAGATCTGTCTCGTTTTTTTGCCAATGTCCTAACATGATCTGACAAAACATATGAACGGGGTGGATTTCTCGTAAACATTACGGTGGACCCCACCTGGCTTCTATCACAGGAAGTTCTTGAGCCTGGCTGACTGAGGCAATCACATTCCTTGTTTTCATGTCAAGCTAACATGAGCTGGCGTAACTGATGAATGTAGTGGATGCCACTTTAACATCACGGTTCCTACGACTATGTCACCGTGTCAAGAAACACAGAATAAGATGATATATCCTTCTATACGCCCACGCATTTTATTTATTTATCTATTTATTTCACTTAAGCCTCCAATCAAAAGATGAAAAGTACTTTGACGTGGAAGATCCGTATACTGTTAGAAATTAGCATTCATGGATTACAGCTAATTCAATCTAAACCGTCCAAATTATAGTACATTTTAGTTGGAGAGATCACATCGGATCTGATGGATAACTTCCAACCTATCATGTACATGCAGTAGGGGTGCACACGGGTCGGTTTGGTCGGGTTCTGAGATGAAACCACCGGAACCGAACCGTTCCTAACGGTTCTACAATTTTTGGAACCAGAACCGGGCCGTTAGCACCCTAGAACCGGAACCGGAACCGGACCGTGAAAATGGAATGGAACCGGAACCGGCGCCATTGAAAACCCATTTTAACAGAAAAACCCATTTCAACAAAAAAAAAAAAGGAAAAAAAAAAAAAAACTAATAACCGTACCTCAGCTGCCATTGAAGGAAATGCGATGGCCGTCCTTCTCAGTTCTCAGTGTCAAAGAGGAGAGCAATACGCATGAGGTTTGCAAGTGGCAGGTGGCAAGCACCACAAACAAGAATTAAAAAATAAAAATAAATAAATAAAAGAAGTTATGAGTCTGTTTGGATGTTCAATCAAAATCGCAATAACTCCATTAAAGGTTAATGACCAAAGTGAGACCATCCCCAAATTGCAATCACATCGATTTTCTAGTTCAACTTCGCTGAAATGGTGACAGCCTCAGGGTATCATTTCATATAGGGTAAACTAAACTGTATGAATTGCAAATTGTTTCAATTGAGCATCCAAATGCACCAATATAAGTATATCAGAGATTGGGAATTTGGAAGCAGAAGAATGAGTGTTACTGACCTCAGATTTCTGCTAGAAACAACAGAAACGAGTCATGCAATGGCATTAAAACCCTACTTCTTTAAAGCACTCCTAAAAAGTAGGAAGAGTTGCGTTTTTCCCACCGATTCCTTTGTCGTGGCATCCACGCGTGCCATGGAATATTGTGAAATTACAGGACTGCCCTGCCGTGGCAATGGACCGGGAATCGGATTCGGGAACCAGATACGGAGAGAGAGAGAGAGAGAGAGCTGGGACCGAGACGGCGACAGAGAGAGATACAGAGAGGGAGGGCGATGGACTGGGACGGCGAGAGAGAGAGAGAAGAGAGAGAGAGAGAGAGAGAGAGAGAGAGAGAGAGAGAGAGAGAGTAGAGGTAGGGCACTCAAATAGGGCGGGCGCTCAAAAACGGGCGCTCAAACAGGTTTTTTTTTTTTTTGTTTTAAACTAAGTCGGATCAACAGTTCAGATCCACAGACCACGGTTCCTGTCATGGTTTAAATCTACGGTTCGGATCAACGATTTGGTTAACGGTTCGGTTCAGTTATACAGGACCCTAAACCAGAACCGATCCATAATCAACGATTCAGAAAATTTGGGAACCGGAACCGGACCGTTAGCACCCTGGAACCGGACCAAACCGGACCGATCCAATGGCTCTGGTCTCGTTCCATGGATCCAATGGTTAAATGTGCACCCCTAACATGCAACATCCACTCGATCTAATAAATTGGCTTGCAAAATTCAGGCAATCCATTCACTAAGTGGGTCAATCATACTATGGGAAATAATATAGAGTCTTTGATTAATAAAATAATACAAGTGTGGTCCACCTAATGAGTGGTAGGATTGATTTTTTCACAAGGTAACCCTCACGTGGGCCCAACCTCTAGAGCGGGCGTGGCAGGCACCAAGGGTGTACATTGAGCCAAACCGAGTCGAGGTGGCCTCAGCTCGCCTCGGCTCAGCCTCTAGCTGACCTCAGCTCAAACTTGGCTCGGCTCGGTCCTCGAGCCTGACTGGCCAGCTCAGCTCGGTTTGGTCAGCAACTCAGTCCAGTTCGAGCCAAGATCGAGCCGAGTTTGCCTGTGCAGCATTTCCACAAACACCTGGACTTCACCTTTAAAATCTCATTGTCTGTAAAACAGCAGCAAAGGTTTTTCAGGTATTTTATCAAATACCTTTCAAGCAACATAAAAATCCAGAAAAAAAAGGTTTTTGTTTCATATACATACCTTCCTTGCTACTAGCCACGCTTTGTTGAGTCATTTCATTAAACACTTGGTAAGCAACATCAATATCAAAGTAACCGAGTCACCGAATTGGTTCGATCCAAGTTCGATTCGAGTTGGATTCGATCCGAGTTGAGTCAAGTCGAGCTGGGGCCAACTCGAACTCGGCTCGAACTCATTTTCGAGCTAAAAAAATCAGCTCGACTCGGCTCGAACTCAGCTTCGAACCGAGTCGAATCGCGCTTTTTCGAGTCGAGTCGAGCAAGCTAACCGAGCTAGCTTGGTTCGTGTACACCCCTAACAGGCACATGAAATGTTGAAAGGTAGATTTTTGGGCATTTATTGGACAGTTAAAAATGAAAAATATCCATGGTCTTATATATTTAAAAGGGATCAAGTGTCCACAAATTAAAGGTAAAATAATCTAGATTTTAGAGTGTAACTTAGCAAAGGGTGGTTACACAATTTAGTCAGTTTAACTTGACTTAATATTATTTGCATCCGGTCTGATCATGTCATATCTGACCATTAGTAAGCCGACACATGATGACACTACTGTGCAAAAGATTGAAATGAGATCTTCGCAGCTGATGTGATCGACAGGAGGAGATCGTGAAGAATAAGGAATGTTGCCGCCACGATACAATGTCATTGCGCCTTAACAAAAGCTATTGCATGACATGTGGTAATACAAGAGAGACTATATACTCCTTAATAATGTAGAAAAGATGCCACTGCCATTGTTTTAGTTGAAGGTAATGCTTCTCATGGCATATAGCAAAAGTCAAGTGGATGTACACATGAAGTTAGAAGCGGAAAGCTCTGATATGTACGATTAGCTAAAGTGGTCATCAATAGAGACACGTGACACAACATAATTGGCTAGGCACATTTAGAAACAGGTTGCTTACACAAAGATCACAATGACATTTCTTGAGATAAAAATACAATTAACTAAACTTGCTACATGATTGGCCAATTGGGATAATATCTCGCAAATTCATCTCGAATTAGAAGTATAATCGATCATATATGTTAATTGACTAATCAATTAATAAAAGTCTCGGATACTGATTCTAATATGATTCCCTAACAAACCACATTACACATCTCTAAACTCAATAGAGAATGAAGAGCTCCGAGCCCATATTACTCTAATACAACATAACACAATTTTTTCAACGCAACTCTGCCTATCCTTCGTCCACAATTGACATTTATTATTATTATTATTCTCTACTACATTGTTGAGCCAGCAAAATGCAACAAAACTAGTTTAGACTGAATATATGAGAATAATATAGTCAGGCATCCTACGTTGCAATAATGTCGTTGAACCTATAAAGATCTCTAGGTCTCGAATGGATAGCAAGCAGGGCCATCTTGCCACGTGTCTAGAAATTCCACTTGACCATCTTGTCATGAAGTTTGACCAAGTTATAAATAAATTGTTGTTTAACTATTGTTGTCTTGCCATGAATCCCAATCGAGCAACAAATAGGTGGACGTCCTACGATAACCTTACACATGGAGCTAGGATTTAAGCAACAAATGAATTGTTGTTTCCACGACTATCTCGCCACATAGTAAGGACCCAAAGAGTTGAATATATTGTCACCCCATTCAACATTCTTGCTACAAACTACGTGGCTGGGTGATGAACGGATGATTGTATTTCCAAACGACTGACTCACCTACAAACTTTAGCAGTGTGGGGTAATGAATGGACTGTCGTTTCCCAACGACTATTTCGCCATAAAACCCAGTCGTGCAGCGAACGTACCATTGAAGATATGCCTGCCATCTACTATTTAGGCATGTAACCCAATCTTGTGCAGTAAATAGACAATTGTCGCAACGACTGTCCAACGACGAAGCTAGTTGTAACATCCTAGATTTTCACTGTTTTGGGATTTCCAAAAATCCTTAAAAATTTCTTTTTAATTAACTTATAATATCACTTAATGACCATTAGCACTCAATGTTAGTTTATGCTGGGGTGGATCAGTCTAGTTATGATAAGACAAAGTGCGGGCCACCAAGCCAGATGACCTGTTTACACTTAACAACAGCCCGTGTGGGCCACCCAGTGACCGAGGAGGGTCAGAAAAATCTAAAAATTTAGGAAACTAAAGATCTGACTGGGCTTGTGATCCATCAAGGACCACGGACCCAATGGACACCCAGAATTAGAATCTGGCACTTGCCAAATGCACCCCACGGATGCCAGAATTGGAATCTGACACTTGTGAATAAAATCGAGATACCAGGCTTTCCACCCGTCGGATTTATTCCAAATTTATGTTGAAGGTCTAATGTATTTTTCTACCCCCGTCCACAAAATTTGGGACCCGATCGTGGCACGGTGACCGTTGATCGCAAATCTGATCCATACGACCCAACCCCATATCCGATCGTTCTCAAATTTTGCATGGCCCTTTATCGGGCCATGGGCCACTTATCGTATAAGTTTCATGGCCAGGGGGTCACCAGAACTGCCCCAATCACCGATATGGTCCCCACAGGGCCATTTGAAGATCGGAACCGTATGATCAAACCCCACTTTCGTTGATCCGTTTGTTCCCAAACTTTGCATGACCCCTCATCGGGTCATGAGACACTTTCACACCAAATTTGGTGGCCAGAGGGGTGATAGGGCCCTAGAGCTTAGAAAGACCCTCCCATAGGTCTAGTATAGTACAAACCTAGCTCTTGGGGTCATTTACACCAAACTTGGCATTATAAACGGGGTTTTGGGCACCCCTCTCCCCATACGAATTTTCCCTAGGGAAGGAAAGAGAGAAGAGAGAAAAGGGAGAAAGAAGAAAGAAGAAGAAGAGAGGAAGGGAGAGTGAAGGAGAGTGAGGGTGGACCGTACATCAAAGTAGGGCCTAAGGGAGTCCCATCTTGCAAAACCTTACCTCTCCCTCAAGGAAATCCATCATCCACAATCGGGAGAACCCCTCTCTGCCGATTTGATAGGTAAATCTCTCATCTTCTTGGAAACCCCTCATGTTGAGGGAGGATTTGCATGAGATTCTAACATGCAATGCTTTACTTTAGGGATTTCGGCTAATCGACTCCGAGTTCGGCATTTCTAGGTCATTTCCAAGATCTCAACGAACCATAGGTGCGGACTATTAATCTTAGGTGGCCTAGCACCAATTATGTCATGAGTTTAATGATTTTGCTTGTTGGATGAGGCGTTTGTAGAATCTAGAGAGACCCTAAGATTTGGGTGTTTGTTTGGGGAGGTGTATGAAATTGTATGTTTGTTTAGTTTCTTTTCTCATGATCGTGTGTATGCCTTTCACATGCTCAAGCTTTAGTGTAGGTTATTTATTCATGTGTTGCATAATTTTCTCATATGTTGTTGCTTATGACATGTATGATGTTTTGCCTTTGTGCATTTTGATTCCTTGACTAACCCACACCTCTCACATGCACTTGTTTATGATAATGTAATAAGCTTGTTAGGAATATTGAATTGTATGATAGGTTGTAAGCAACATGATGTCGTATGCTAGTTGATAACTTTGATGTTGGCATGCTATGAATCATCTTCAAACCCTTGGATTGGTCAGGAACATGAGGTGGAAAGGTAGCCCCATTGGTTGGACTACCCTAAGGCTAAACCCGCGGATTGGGCGGGTGTGTATGGGCGGCAGTAGTTCGACTACATGGGTCCATCGTACCCGATGTCGTTCGTCACGTGCTCGCCTGACTCATGTGGTTTAGCCTATTACTGACCAATCTCGATTGTTAACCATGTTTGCTCACATATGTATGGAACCTGGAACACCTTACCATCATTGCAGCCCACCAATAACCACTTGAAGTTGATCCACTGCCTCGTGAGCCGTGCATGGTAGAATGGGACATTGTGTCCGAGCTGTCGGCCTACGCTGGGGTGACGCGCCTCCCCATAGTGACCGCGAGAGATCTCTTCCTCTCGGTACTCCCCATGTGCTTGGAGTCCGGGATTGGGAACCCGACGGGATCAAGGATCGCGGGGTCTTGGCTTCACACGTTGGGGGGCCTTGGCCTCGCAACCAGTTTAGGGCATTGATACGTGGGGTGTACCAGATTCCCAAACTTGCTGGATGAATGGACTTAACTAAGAACCTGATTAACATTATCATTACATTGCACTAGCTAGGTTGGCAACTCGGCAGTCGAGGTCGCTCTGAGGGAGTGTTGACATACACGATCGTTAGACGGAGTCGATCGAGGGAGTGTTGTGGCGAGGGCATGCATCATTTCATCCATCATGCATGCGCATTAATAAGATTAGTTTAGTAACTGTGATTGATTGTTTTTCATTAAATCCGTAATATAACTGATACTTGTGATAACTTGAGACTAATAGTTCACACTGAGTTGATCACTCACTCCCACTCTGGGATGGTGTTTTAAAACACCAACCAGACCCTCCCGTAGTTGCAGGTGACGAGGAGTATGAGGAGCCTGACGGCATGAGCTTGGACGAGGAGGACGAGTTATCCTATTTCCAGTTGATGGACGGCTCTTCATCGGCTTGATGGGCAGGATTGGGATTGCTGAGCAGTGGGCTCAGCCTTATTCTTTTTGGACATAGTATTCTTTTGTTGTTTTTGTTGGGCAACGCCTTGTGCGACCCATTTATATTTTTGGACCAGTATATATATGATAGATTTCTTTTATTTCAGTAGACTTGTGTGGTTGTGCTTCATGTTCCAGGAAATTTCAGGCTGCGCATTTAAACCTGATTAAACGCAATTAATGAAAATCGGTTATAAGTGACACTCGGGAACTCTGGAGTCGAGTGAATGCACGACCCCCGATTTCCACGGCATTACACTAGTTGTGTGACAAACATAGGTCCACCCCTTCTCACGAACTGTGATTATCTCGCATAATGAAGCTCAACCCACGACAAACAGATTGTCGTTTATGACAATCGTCCAGCCACAAAGCCAGTTGAGCAGACGATCCAACTTTCATGCCTGATGACCTTCATGTCATGAACAAAGTTGATTTCTACAACCGTCTCGCTATGAATAGACTGTTGTTAGTTATTATTTTTCTTTTTACTTGTTGTCATTTTCCTTTCTAACCGATTATAATGAAAACTCATTTATTTAATTAATCTGCTCCAGCCTAGTCTTATTTTTTCCAGTTATATTCTCATAATATTGAACCGTTTAAGTTTTCATGCACTTAATTGATATTCTCTTTTTCCTAGACAAAAAAAAAAAAACTTATTAGAGCAACAAACCCTCTCTTCGCAAATCGCTTGATTTTGCGCAATCGGTGACTAGATAGCCAAGTTGATCTTCACCTATCTGGTCCCAATTCGATTATTTCGGTGCCTAGGGTCACAAGATGTTTGATTTTAGTTGAGTCACTATTGGCTATGATACACTCGACACATATAACAGGTGCAGGTGCGACCAGATTTGAGACCAGCAAATATATGCCACATATAACATTTTTGTGTGTATCAAGCGTCATACCTAGCTAGACTATCAAATTCGTGAGAGCATCCTATTGATGACCCTTACCAGAAATTATAGAATCCTCCACCCAACCATGCATGCGTGCTTTCTTTCGGTGCATCAATTTAAGGAGGAATGATCATGTTTATGTGATTTGGACCGTTTATCTAATGATTCTTGCAACTGATATGGGTGGTCCAAATTTATGCTACATCAGACAATCCTTACCCTCTTATTATTGTCATAGAACCCAATGGCTATAAAAGAAACCAACGAAAGAAAAATATAGGTTGGCTGAGATCCTTTAATCTGAAAAACACTTGCACTTGAAGAAAAAACTATCTATCGTGGGGCTCTTCAATTCAACTGTTAGGATTATGAAATAATGGCCCCACATGTACAATCTGAGGATTTTACAGTTCTCCACATTTAAAGCGTGCATAATTGCGATAACATTTCATCAGTGCTCTCTCGTGTTATTTTCACCATTTCTTCCTACTCTTCCCATCATATTCTTTGATAGCCATTCACCAAGCTTACTCGTTTTGCGCGAAGGGCTACAGTACTTCATGGAACTTCTAGCATAGTTAGGGCTCACTCTCATTGATCTGAACTGTCCACCCAGTTGGCCCACCGTGGATGTCCAATTAAAGGTGTCAATGGTTAAGTCAACTCGCGGATGAACTAGCTCGGCCCATTTCTAAAACTAGTTCTGGCCAAGATAAATGGATGCGGTTGGTTGAGTCTTAGAAATGTGGCCCATTTAAGTAAATGGGTCAGGCTTTATTTGAACCTTACCCAACCCAACTCAACTCGGCCATATAGGTTATGAATGGTTGTGAATGTGTTAGGTCAGGCGAGTCATGAGCCAACCCGACCAATAACCTGAAACAGAATAATAGAAGACAAAGTATACATCCATATATGAAAAGGCTCCCTATTTGGTATGCTCACCACTGGTCCATAACATTTGCATGAGATGCAAGATCCCAATCATGCATCAGATTGGTATGGTCACATAGATGATCTGATAAAAAAAGGATGTCTCAATCCTTCAGTAGGGCACAATATTATAAATTACATATTATACATGATGCAACATGTGTTTTTCTTCCCCCGAAAGCTTTGGATCAAGTTGATATTTGTGTTTTTCCTTCGTTATGTAGGCAATTGCCTTATTTTCAAGGGATCATATTTTATGTGGTGTTGCCCACTTGAGTTTTAGATACCCCTCCTTTATGGGCTCATATCTTGGATGTTGGAAAATAATTTGCTAAAAATAGTAGATAAAATTTTTTTAAAAAAAACCTTAAAATTAAATAATAAAAATAAAGTTAGAAAATATGACTTATTTGTTTGAGTTGAGGTGTGACTGAGTCACTCAGCTTGAAACTAAATATGTCCTCCTTGGACCACGACCCAAGTGCAACATGAATCTTAGATAGTTCGCCTCCAGGATACAACGATTATGACCTGGTACCAATGGTGCACTCATTATATATGGGCTTGAACCAACATACAAAACGTAGACCGAAGTGAGTTGACTTGGCAACGAACTCAGTTGCAAAACACTAAACCAGAGACTTTTTTGAATAACATAGAGAAAACTTGATTTTCGAGTGAATGAAAATAAATTATAGTTGGTCTGTTTATAGATCATGATTAGGTACTTAAAACACCATTTCAAATGGGTTAAGTCCGTTGGGTTCGAACCCAACTGGTGTAATAGGTTCGAGCTAATGGCATAGCCCTCTTATCGGACCAAATTCACATGCCCCTAGAGAAGAGGCTCAAGCTCCATTCAAAAGTCCCCTCTTATAAACTAGATGTTTTTGTTGGTCATTTTCGATACGGGACAAGAGAGCTACCCCAAAAAAAAAAGAACAACAGTTTTTAAAAGGAGAAACATGAGGAGAAATCCAAATTTGAAACACTTTTTTATTTTAAAAAAATCTTCAACAATCCCCCACATGTTTCAAATTCAAAATACTTTGGTATAAGATAGGAGAATTGTGTAATAGTGTCGATGTATATCTAACTTTAATCGACATTTAGGGTAAGCAACATAGGTTTACAGAAATCAGGTGATTATCAGTGTTTAACCCGACCCTTGAAACGTAAATGGCTATACATACCATTCACATAAATTTTTCGCTATAACCAGTTTTGTAGTTTGGTACCTTTTAGCCATGCACCTTTACCTGAATTTTCATAAGTGCTCTATAGAAACATCTTATATATATTTTTATAGTAAGCGGCCTCATTTTCATACTTATATAGGTGAATTCCATCAAGTATACACAGCAACCGAATACACCACCACATTTGGTTATGGATTCATCAAGAGTTCAAAAACCCATCATCCTCACGTTGTTGCTTGCACTGCCTACACCATAGGAATGAACAAGTTCTCTACGGTCCTTCTCAATCTCATAGTGCGTTATTGTTTACTCATTGAACTTATCAAATGGGATCTCTGATTATACAGGTTGGGTTACCGACACTGATAACTCATTTGGTTAGGCTTAACACAATTTCCTTCGATATTTACGTGACTAATCTTTTAAATAGTTCTTTGGTAAAAGGATCTGCCAGATTCTTTTATGATCATACGAAGTCAACAACTATGACTCCATCATTTAATAGATGTCTTACAATATTGTGTCGGAGTCTAATGTGTCTACTTTTACTATTGTAAATCTTACTCTTGGCCTTGACAATAGTTGCTTGACAATCACAATGAATAGATATAGTAGACATGAGTTTTAAAAGACTTTCTAACAAACTTAGATTTTATACGAGTGTTATATTTTCCAACGTTATTGACAGATATGTCAGGTATCAAATTTGTTTCATTTTTTTTAAGGATTCTACGTTTACATGTCCTAATCTATTATGCCATAATAAAAGAGATTCGACAATATAAGTTAAATTAAGTAGCATTTTATTATTATCATATGAAATATTTACAACGAATAGACCATCACTCTAGTAACCCGTTCTAAGGAAGGTTCCATTTTAGTTATTACAAGCTCACTATAATCAATTACTATTTTAACTCTAGACTTGTTGAGGAGCGAACTAGAGACCAAGTTGCGATGAATGTTAGGCACATATAACACATTCTTTAGCATTAAAGTCTTTTCCAATGTGAGCTTTATAATAACATTTTCTTTTCCAACGATGAGAGAGGATCGAACATTTCTCATGAATACTTGTTCTTCATCCGTTATCGCCTGATAGGAGGTAAACATGCTCTGATCCTTGCATATATGTCGAGTTTTTCTGGTGTCTAATATAGATTCCATGTGGTTTACTATGAACACTTCAGACATTTCAGCGACAACTATATTTGGATTTTCTTCAGCTTCATCGATATTAACTTGAGATTTAGTATTCTTTTTCTTAATCTTACATTGATTTTCATAATGTTCAGGCTTCTTACAGTAGTTACATGGTCCATTTTTCTTGAATTGATTTTTTTTTTTAGCCTAACTCCTTGGAGTGATGTTCGGGCTTTCCACAGTTGTAACAATTCCAGTTCTTTTTATCATTCCGTGCCTTACTTGTTTCCACTAGGTTAGCCTTCGATATTAACCTATTTATATTTTTTATTTGATCTTCGTTTCTGTTGGCATCATTTATCCTTACGTGTATTATTACATTTTCTAAATAAATTATATTTTTCTTATGTTTCATTCAGTTTTTGTAATCTTTTAAAAAAGGGGTAGCTTTTCAATCAACGCTCTTGATAAGAATACCTTGTCCATTTTCATTCCCTTAACAAACAGTTCATGTACCAAATTTTGATAATCGTGAATCTAGTTTCGTGACAAATTTATCGTCTGCCAGCCATTTCATAATGAATGAAGTTTGCGATAACATGTTTCTTAGATCTTGCATCTTCAAGTACATTTCTTTTTTATTGCAGTCCAAAATGCCCTTAGCAGACTCACAAGAAAGATAGATGTCATATAATTTATTTGATAGGTTAATCAGAATATAGTGTTTGTAGCTATTGGAATCTCTATATTCATTTTTGTTGGCTCCTATAAATGAATCCGAAAGACCTTTAGAGTTTCCAACGCAAAACTAATTTTTTGTTTCTATTGTTTGACATTTTGTTCGGCAAACGGCTCAATTTTAGACAGTTCAGTCGTAGGGTTGACTATGATAGTGGACATGATTTGTAGTTTTCAATAATCTAGTTTTAATTGCAATATAGTTTACAACCAATTCCAAGATGTAGTTTGAACACTAGTTACAAAAAAGGTTAAAAGAAAAAGAAGAAAAATGTTTTCTATTTTTTGAACAGATAATGAATCAGATGTTTACTGTTTCTAACAATTCAGTTTTGGTTTCAAGATTGTTAGAAAATAATGTGATGAAAATAACAGATAAAATTCAAAAAAAAAAAAAAGAAAGTTAAATAATTAAATAATAAAAATAAAGTAAGAAAATATGACTTATTTATTTGAGTCGAGGCCTAACTAAGTCACAGTGCAATTGTTGTACACGGCTCGAACCAACATGCAGAATGTAGACCGAAGTGAGTTGACTCGACAACGAACTTAGTTGCAAAACACCAAACCAGAGACTTATTTGAATAACAGAGAGGAAACTTAATTTTCAAGTGAATGAGAACGGATAAGAGTTGATTTCAAATGGGTTAGGTCCGTTGAGTTTGAACCCAACTGGTTTACTCATGGAGCAAAACCATTAACTCAAGTCCCATTAGACCAAATTCACATGCCCTGGTTCCCACTTATAAAGTAGATGTTTTTCTTAGTCATTACGATATGGGACAAGAGAACCACAAAAAGACAAAACAATTTTTAAAATTAGAAACAAGGGGGAATCTAAATTTGAAATACTTTTTTATTTTTATTTTAAAATACAACACTAGAATGAACTAGTGGAACAAAAGGACATGGTGGACCTCGTTCACGTATAATCATTTTCACACCCGACAATGATGTAAATTGGGTATTGCATCATCTGAACCATTCCTCCTTTGCTTGAAATTTGATTAGACAGTGAGACATTGTTAGATATTTGGGCCGATGTAGTATCTGTCATGCCCCAAACTTGAAAAACGGGCTCACAGAACTCCCGATCGCCAAATACGGTGCCGACAGCCTCCGTAGTATCTCATTCTCGGCTCCTAGCGCCCATACGCCAGGTTCCGATCCTGGGACCCTACAAGGAGGATTTTTAGTGTGATTTTTTTTTTTTTTTGTAAATAAAGGAGCATAACCACAAGTGTACCCAAATGATAAAGACAACATCATCATAACATATCCACTAATAAAATCATTTGAGTACAATGTTAAAAAGGGAAATACATATATATAAATCAAAACTCCAAAGTAATCTGCCACAAGCTCAGCTGCACGCTCCTACCTTAGCTCAGCTGCGTCCTATCGTCACCTGCACGCATCTATCGTTCATAAGCTTATAGAAAGCTTAGAGGGTGGTGTACGTGTGTGCGCAAGATAAGTGTCAAGCACACAAATATTAACGTAAGCGGAATATTGGCAAGGCTATATACAAGTCATTCAATATCAGAGTATGTAATGTAGATCGGCTATGCAATGTGGAGTTATAATGAGTCAAATATCAGATACCGATGATGCAATACAATATGCAATTTTGAAGAGCCACGAATACCATCAGCCTCATCTAGGCTATATAAATGCAGAAACGTAGCAACCTAAATGTCATATGCTGCAGATGTAATGCAATATGCAGATCCTGACGAGTCCATAATACCATCAACCTTATTCAGGTTATGCAAAACAGAAGCATAGTAAATCAGATGCTATGTGTTGAGGATGCAATGCAATATGTAGTGCGAATGAAATGACCAAGCTGGAGTGTGAAGTCGGGATGATAGTACATAGTATCGTAGGGTATGAGGTCCATCACAAGGGACTTCTATCTAAACTAGTCCCATACCTAAATTTGGATAGCCAGACTCAATGTGGTAAACTCCTGATCTCAGGTTGGTGACGCACCCCAACCAAATCCTGACCATTACGAATGTACACATAAAAAATTAGTTGCGCACCACTAGCCCGAGTGGATAGTGAATGAATGAATGGATGAGTAAAATGTTGAGTATGTAACTCCTGCTCAATAAATCCACATATCAGTACCGTACATCTCTGGGATCATCACCGGGGTCTAGTACACTCTACGCCAGCTTGTCGCCCCATCAAACGCACAACTGAGTAAGTGGAAAAGACCTCACTATCTGCTTACCAATATCGGCCCGACTTGTCGATAGCGGACCCATTTATAAGCTGGTCAGACCCAGCCTAACATTGCCTACTCCCTTGGGTTGGTAAGGCCACACCCCCTCCCAACCGACCACGATACAGTGGGAGACGCGGCCTACTGGTATACGGCTCTCATGTGCTCATATATATCCACTCGGTTTAAACGTTAGGGCGTCCTCTGGTACCAAGAGGGTTTAGGTAATTTCACCTAGGGACATCTATAGCACCTTATGTAGAACCAAACATTTTTTGTGTCCCATCTGGTCATCCACGACATGCCTGTGAAGGCCACGGCTTTGATGTCGATAGAGCGTATGGTAGTCATATCATAAAATGGGAGATGCATGAGTCATACCATCTAGTCATACATCAAACCTGCGTGTACCGCGCGCTCATATGGGACAACTCTGTTTCTCAGCTGCGTGTACCGCGCGCTCATATGGGACAACTCTGTTTCTCAGGGAGTCCCATAAACAATCAGCCTAATGTCACATGCTATGCTCAATCACTCCTCATAACAAGCTGCAGATGATGCGTATGGAAAGTATACCAAGCATGATTATAATCACATACATCATAGTGAGCCGGTATAAGACTGCCCATGGCCCGTATAGGTGAATGGGTGGTGTGCAATAATCACCTACACATGGCGGGCCTCACATATATAATGGACCTCACACATATAATGATCCTCACACATATGATGGGCCTCTTACATCACAATTGGGTCTCATACAATCATAATGAGCCTTACACAATCACAATGAGTCTCATACAATCACAGCGGGCCTCATACCATGACAATGGGTCTCATACAATCACAATGGGCCTCATACAATCACAATGGGCCTCGTACTATCACAATGGGTATCATATAATCATAATGAGTCTTATACAATCCCAATGGCCTCATATAATCATAATGAGTCTCATACAATCATAACGGGCTTCACATGGTCACAATGGGCCTCATACAATCACAATGGGCCCCATACAATAACAATCAACCTAGCAATGACCTTATACAATCATAATGCTATACTAACACATACTTAGTGAGTATACTAACATAGTCGTAATGAATAATCGACCTATATATGGCGGGGTCCATTAAAGGACAACAAATTTAATCCATAACATGAGGATCGGTCCTCAACAACGGATACACCAAATCTAATATCACGGATTCTTCTACCTATGGCCAGAGGTGATGATGTATCCTCCTCGTAACAAGGATGGGTCTAGATGGCATACTCATGGGCCTAAGAGTGGGCTTCCAGGTTTGGGTACTTCTAGTAGCATCAATGGGGACCCTAAGAATTGGAATAACCCAATAAGGCGAGATGGATCATACTAATAATAATAAGGGCCCATCGATTTGGGTTAACCCATTAAGGGGAAATGAGAATGAGCCTAATACAATCACAATGAGCCTCATACCATCTCAATGACTTGTATCATGATGTTATACTAGCATGTACTCATAGTCGGCATCGATAATTGGCCTATATACAAGGCGGGGTCCATAGATGGGCAGCAGACCCATAACATGAAGGTCAGTCCTCAACTGTGGGTATAACAAATCTGATAGCATGGATCCCTTCATTTACAGCGATGATGAACTCTCCTCACATTAATGTTGGACTTAGGTGGCCTACTTTCATTCCTAAGGATCCAGAAAGGGTTCCTTCTTCATACTATCATATAGCCCTACTTGATGCCCTAGGGATCCCAAATAAGTCCTAGATAGAATTCAAGATAAAAGAAATAATCCTACTAACAACCAATGGGGGCTCAACATCTTGAGATAGCCCAATGAGAATAGATGAATCATGCAAATGGGGCTCAATGATTAGGGTCAACCCACTTAGAGAATGATGAGAATGGGCCTAACAAGGCCTAAGGGAAGGTCACACTGAGGACATTTAACCATCATTGCCCATCAATGTGGACATTTAACCAACTCCCAAGGAGTGACCCACATAGAGCCAAACATATAGGGGGGCCCATGGTCTCACATAAGGGCCTAATACACATCCCATTGGGCTTCACACAAAGGCCTCATATACATCACATCAGGCCTCATCATATGAGTCTCATATACAACACATCGAGCCTCATCATATGGGCTTCATATACATCAAGTGGGCCGCATCACATGGGCCTGATATACATCACAATGGGCCTCTCATACATCACAATGGAACTCATATACATCACCATGGGCCGCACCACATGGGCTTCATATACAACACATCAGGCCTTATAGGGTGGCCCATGATCCAGCAAAATAGGTGGGCGACATGTACAACATATACCTCAAGGTGGGCCTGCAAGATGGGCCTAAAATACATCACATTGGGGTGGGCCCTGTACATTCCAAATGGGCCCCACCAGATGGACAGCTTGGATCAAACACGTTCATCACATGGGGGCCACGTGGATGGATGGTGCGAATGTACAATAGATTACAAAGTGGGCCCTACCCGTCCAGCAAACGGACGGTGGATATACATCATTTGGGCCCCATGTCCCAGCCGAAATAGATGGACGGCGTGACAGTACATACATCAGAGGTGGGTTCCACCGTCCAACAATCTAGACGGTGTAGATAAGACCCATACATCATGGTTGACACCATATGGCATCGTCCAGGAATGAACAGTGTAGATATAAAATACATACATTTGGTGGGCCCCACCTCCACACGTGCAACACACGTGGGTGGGTCCCACAAAGGACAGTTGGCTTGGATAACAGATACATCACAGTGTGTCCCATGCAGCACCGTCCGGATCTGGACGGTGTGGGTACAAAGTACATATATCAAGGTGGGCCCCACCTTGACATGTGAAACACGTGTGGGGTGGGTCCCATGTCTCACCAAATGGACGGTAGGATATAACACATACCTCGTGATTGGGCCACAGAACTGCTAACGTCAATACAGATGGACGGTCTAGATATAACGTATGCCTCATGTGGAACGTCCCACCGTCCCATCTATCTGGATGGGGTGGATTACCACATATATCACAACAGGCCCCACACACGCAGTAGGTGGGATTCCACCGTCCAGAGTGTCGGACGGTGTGGATTACAACATATACAACATGAGTGGGTCTACGAGCGTGGCCCACCAGAGATTTGAATTTGCCTTAATCTTGGATGGTGTGGATGCACCACACATGCACAACAAGTGGGGTCCACTATTTGAATGGTGTAGATCACAACACATTCATCACTGGTGGGTCCCACGTCCAGATGTTTGGACGGTGGTGTGGTCCACCTGATATTTGAATCTGCCTCGTCCGTGTGGCCCACACCTGATGTTAGACGGTATAGGATACAATCCATCAAGGTGAGTCCACGTCAGTGTGGCCCACCCGTAATGAACCAAACTGCTATTTGTTTATACCAGCGTCCAAGCCTGCTGGACGGTCTAGACATCAGTCTGTCCAGCAGGTCCTGACCTATCTGGGATTTGAATCTGGATGGACGGTGTGAGTTACACATGCAGCCAGGTGGGGTCCACGACAGTGTGGCTCACCGGTGTTTAAATCACACGGATATTTGTGTTTTCTCGTCATCCAAAACATCCAACTGGACAGACAGTCCAGCAGGGTGGACAGCAAAGTCGTCCCACCTGCTAGACAGTCTGGATTGCCCACACATGGGCTAGCAAACCAGAAAAAGAGGGAGGGAGCAAAAAAGGAGAGAGAGAGAGAGAGAGAGAGAGAGAGAGAGAGAGAGAGAGGTGTAGCAGAGGAGCTCCGCCACTATGAGCTCCTCAAGCAATTACAATACATACATCAAGATGGGCCCTAAAATCGTGTGGGCCCTAAATCAAAATCAAGATCTAGAGCTATGAACACCCACCGATGGTCCACTTCTTTAGCTCATTGGAATCCTTGTTTCATAATTTTTCCCTTTGATGGAGGATGATGGAGATAGAAGGGTTGGATGGTGAGATATGAGGGTAAGAAATGCACCACACACTAGGCTCTTTCTCTTTTGGAAAGCTTGGACGGTCCTCTCTCTTGGAATGGGTAGAGAATGAGAGAGAGAATAGGATTTTTGTTGTAAGGGAGATGGGAGGAATGGGTGTTGTAAGGGAAGTGACATGAGAGGTATGGCTTGGTTGACTTTAGGAATGGGAGAGGTATGCGTTGCCATGCATTGTTGGTAAGAGAGGGATGGGTTGTACTTGATTGATTGATGTGATGGATGGTAGAGATTCTTTCGAATTTCGTAATGCGCGGTGTTTTCCTTGAAATAAACGTGGGCCCACAACTCTTTGCCTGGGTATCGCATCTGTGCGCAAGATACGGCGTTGAAACCGCGACGACGGCGCGGTCGCATGGGTGCAAGTTTCGGGTTGAGTCGACTCGGGTTGACAGGGTGCGATTCAGGGTCATGCGCAAATGCCGATTACAGGTCGCGGGTTGCCGGAATTCGTCGGGGAGGATTGCGGAAGTCTAAGAAACGATACGAGCTAGGATATGGGCCTTACAGTATCCAATCTTGGTTCGGAGGCTTACTCTGCTTATGATATGACAGTATTTGATTGGATGATGGGCTGTTGTCAAAGATGAAGCTGATCGAGCACATACATAGACCAACCATGCTTTATGCGGGCCCCATATCTGTTAATGGATTGTCATACCATGAAATTTTGCCATGACCGGGTGGAGAGAGCTCTGTCTAGGTGGGGCAGTACGCCAATACCCAATCCACATCTAAGTGGAGTTCATACTTGACCAAACATGCTTTTCATGGGCCCAATTAGACAGTAGCCTCCAGTTTTGATCGAGCATGTACTCTGCGAAACACGCTTTTCTAGGTCGAGCATGTGCTAAGTGAAACATGCTTTCCATGAGATGCAGATTAGGTTCCCACAAGCTCAGCCTAGGCAAGGGATTTGAGGGGCCAGTTTGATGTATGGGTTTTATCCACACTGTCCATCCATGGTGCCATATCATTTTAGGGCATAAAGCCCAAAAATGTGGTAGATCTTAGGCTCAAGTAGAGCATACCACAAAAAAGTAATGGAGATAGGGACATACACTGTTGAAACTTCCCTAAGGCCCACTGTAATGTTTCTTTGCCATGTAACCTATTCATACGGTCACCTGAAACTAAATGATAGAAAAAACACAAATATCATCTTGATCTATAACTTGTGTGGCCCTCAAAAAGTTTTCAAGCCGCTTAATCCCCATTATATGGTCCACTTGAGCTTTGGACCTGTCTTATTTTTGGGCTCATAACCTATAATGATACGACAAAATGGATAGATGGTGTATAAAACCCATGCATCATGGCGGTCCCTTTCCATCATGACTACATTGGGCCGTTGTCCAATCAAATCCTACCCTAGCTGAGGATAAAAGGAGCCTAGTGTCCTGATGTCCATGTGACACCCGCTAGGATATAGGGTGCAGATTGGGTACTAGCGTCCCAAGTGTAGGGTTACAGTGTAATTTTAACTCAATGAAACTAAGATCGAATCCACGTGAACTTATATCTGTATGTTCTTCAAAACATTTTATAACTAGAAATATGACAAAAAAGTAATAATTTGATGTAGAGCGGGTCGCGGACAATTACATGGCAAAGATGGATCAGAAAAGGCCCGGTCGGCGACAGAAGTGATCTGGACCATTAGACCTTAAATCAGGCGTATCTCGCAATCCGGGATGAGTTAGCGGACGAAAAATATATGATTTTGGGGTAGAACGAGCTACTTTAGCCAACCAACCCTGCTATGCCGGGTTGCGACGCTCGGAATTGTGAGAAACCCCTGATTTCACGGTCGTTTCCCTGTTTCAATTTCGTTTTTACTATAAATAGTAAGTTTTAGTTTGCTTATAACTCTTTATCCGTCGGGCTTTAGGAGTTGCGCCCAACGTGAAAAGAGCTTAGAATAATTAGGAGAATAGGTTGGCGAAGCCAAATAGGACACTTACTATTTTTGGCCGAAAACCTTGCGCACTAGTAGACATCACGACCGTCTATAAATAGTAAGTTTACTATTTATAGTAAGTCGCGAATTCTAGGAGTCCTAGTTGTAGTTTGATTCTAATTTCTTTCCCATTGCTTAGTACCCTTATTTAAAGGGTTGTAAACTCGTTTTTATGGATTCATTAATCTATTTCGAATTTATTTAGAATTTATTTCTATTTTCTGCTCTCTTTTCTCGTGGATTCGAGAAGTCTCTGTGAGGAGTCCAGAGAAGTTCCGTGGATTTGGAATATTTATCCTCTTGAGGAAGACGGTGCTCGACCTCACGTCCTCCCCTGCGTCAGTTTGGTATCAAAGCGAGGTTTCTCCTCGGGTTGATGGCTTCTAACGACGGGTCGGGCAACAATCCCACAGGCGGTGCTCCAGGAAATTTTCCTTTAACGGCGGCAACTTTTCAAGCAGCGCAGCAAGAGAATCGGCAAGCCATGCAAGGGCTGCAGGCTTCCATGGACCGCATAGAGAATCTCTTAGCAGAAACCCTAGGGCAACTCCGTGTTCCTGGTGGTAATCCTCCACCACCAATTGCTGAAACCCGTAATCCCCCTGATCGCAGGATAATCCCAACAGTGCATCTAAGGGCCGTCCCTGAGGACGGGGGCTCCAGTGAAGAGGAGATCGATGACGTGATCTTCCAACACCCCAGGCAAGGCGGCGATCGGGTAGATCGAGACTTCAAGATACGGGTTGATATTCCTAACTTTAATGGCCAGCTACACATTGAGAATTTTCTCGATTGGCTTTCTGAAGTTGAGCGATTTTTTGACTATATGGACATCCCTGAAACAAAGAAGGTCAAGCTTGTGGCCTACAAGTTGAAAGGAGGAGCTTCAGCTTGGTGGGAACAACTGCAACTCGCACGAACCAGGCAGATGAAAGCACCAATCCGCACATGGCAACGAATGAAGCAGCTACTACGTGCTCGATTCCTCCCTAGCGATTACGATCAGGTATTATTCCAACAATACCAAAATTATCGACAGGGTAGTCGGCCGGTGAGAGAGTACGCAGAAGAATTTTACCGCCTGGCGGCGCGCAACGATTTGTTCGAGACTGAATCGCAGCAAGTCGCTCTATTCAGCAGTGGATTGCGTATGGCGATCCAGGATCGGGTCCAGATGCAGTCCGTCTGGACGATGAATGATGCGATCAAGTTGGCTACTCGGGTAGAAGCGCAACTTGAACGTTCTAACACACAGGCCTATCCTACTGCGAGGATCACTGCGGCAGGTCCACCCCAGGGAGCTCCACAGCCTAAGGGGAAGGAGCCCGTAGGAGCACGCACTCAACTTCCTATGTCTGAGAACCGAGATCAGGGAAACGGGCAAGCTAGACCCCAAAGGGGCGTATCGACTGCTGCTGGCACAAGTACAATCCCGAACCCTTATGCTCGGCCAAGGCCCAACAACTGCTATCGTTGTGGCCAGCCCGGCCACCTGTCAAATACTTGTCCCCAGCGAAAAGTGGCAAACCTCGCCATTAATGATGGTAGTGCTGATAACGCTTATGAAGATTCAGATATTGAAGAACAGGAGCATACCGCCGAGGACGAGGTAGATGATTCAGATTGGGTTCAGCAAGATCACGGCGAGTCGCTCGTCGTGAGGCGGCTATTATATGCGCCAAGAAAAGAAGTGCATCCACAGCGGCATAACATCTTCCACACTAGGTGTACGGTGAATCGAAAGGTTTGTGATGTGATCATTGACAGTGGAAGCAGCGAGAACATTGTCTCCAGGGGCATGGTGGAAAAATTGCAATTGAAAACAGAGCGTCATCCCTCTTCATATACAATCGGTTGGATCAAGAAGGTCAGCGAAACAAAGGTAACTGAACGGTGCACCATATCCTTTTCAATTGGCAAACATTATAAGGATGAAGTAGTATGCAATGTGGTTGACATGGAAGCATGTCACATACTACTCGGTCGACCCTGGCAATCTGACTGTGACGCCACTCATAAAGGGCGAGATAACATATATATCTTCGTCAAGGACGGCCGGAAGACCATATTGGCCCCTATGGATCCAGAAGGACCACCTGAAACTTCTAAAGTGGAGGGTCGTTTTCTCTTAACCATTCGGGACTTCGTGGAAGAATCCAAAGAAACAGGACAGACTTATGCATTAATTGTAAAAGGGGAAGAACTCGAGCCTACCATCATCCCTGAAAGACTAAGGCCCTTGTTACATGAATTCCAAGAAATCTGGCCCGAGGACCTTCCCGATGGGTTACCCCCTATGCGAGATATCCAACACCATATCGACCTTGTCCCTGGATTCAGTTTACCTAATCGTCCTCATTATCGAATGAGCCCAAATGAGTGCGAAATTCTGCAGGGACAAGTGGAGGAACTGATCCGTAAGGGTCTTATTCGAGAAAGTATGAGCCCATGTGCTGTACCAGCTCTGCTAACTCCAAAGAAAGATGGGAGTTGGCGCATGTGTGTCGACAGCCGAGCCATCAATAAGATCACCATAAAATACAGGTTTCCTATACCACGGTTGGATGATATGTTGGATATGCTAGAGGGAGCAAAAATATTCTCTAAATTGGACTTAAGGAGCGGCTACCATCAGATTCGAATACGGCCGGGTGATGAGTGGAAAACAGCCTTCAAGACCAAGGAAGGATTGTACGAATGGATGGTCATGCCTTTCGGTCTTTCTAATGCGCCTAGCACATTCATGAGGTTGATGAACCAAGTTCTGAAACCTTTCATTGGGCGGTTCGTTGTGGTTTATTTTGATGATATTTTGATATACAGTCAAGACGAAACCACCCATATGGAGCACCTCAAGAAAGTCCTTCAAGTGCTCACTGAAAATAAATTGTACCTCAATTTAAAAAGTGTAGCTTCATGACTGATAGCCTATTGTTTCTGGGTTTTGTGGTTACATCCACGGGCATTCGAGTGGATGAGGAAAAGGTGAAGACAATCAGAGAATGGCCGGTTCCCAAAATATTCATGAAGTACGAAGTTTCCATGGACTAGCGACATTCTATCGTTGGTTCGTGAAAAATTTCAGTAGCATTGTGTCACCGATCACAGATTGCATGAAGAAAGGGCAGTTTCAGTGGACTGACGAAGCCGACAGGAGCTTTGCCGAAATCAAGCGCAGATTATCCACGACCCCGGTTCTTGTACTTCCCAACTTCGACAAACTGTTTGAAGTCGAATGTGATGCCTCATATGTCGGGATTGGGGGAGTTTTGTCTCAAGAAGGTAGGCCGGTAGCCTTCTACAGTGAGAAACTTAGTGATGCACGCAAGAAGTGGTCTACATATGAGATCGAGTTGTACGCGGTGGTCCAGGCACTGCGACACTGGCGACATTATTTGATTCAAAGGGAATTCATACTTTACACGGACCATCAAGCCCTCAAGTTTATTAATAGTCAAGCTAACATTAACCGTGTGCATGCTAGATGGATCTCATTTTTGCAGGAATTCACATTCGTGCTAAAGCATAAGTCAGGGCAACAGAACAAAGTAGCCGATGCGCTGAGTCGCCGTGCAACTTTGTTAGTCACTATGAGCAATGAAGTTGTCGGGTTCGATCGCCTCAAAGACATATATGCCGACGACGACGACTTCAAGGACGCATGGATTAGATGTCAGGAAGGTCACCCCGGTGTGACTTACATATACAAGACGAGTTCCTTTTTAAGGAAAATCGACTATATATCCCAAAGAGTTCGATAAGGGAACAGATAATCCAAGAGCTACATGGAGGTGGCCTCAGTGGACACCTTGGGCGAGACAAGACGCGAGCTCTTGTGGAAGAACGGTATTACTGGCCGCAATTGGTACGTGATGTGGGAAAGGCAGTCCAACGCTGTTATATTTGTCAGACTTCCAAGGGGCAATCTCATAATACGGGCCTCTACACCCCGTTACCCCGTGCCTGACGGCCCTTGGGAGGATTTATCTATGGACTTTGTGCTTGGTCTCCCACGAACACAACGCGGCATGGATTCGGTGTTCGTGGTAGTAGATCGTTTTTCCAAGATGACGCACTTTATTCCATGCAAGAAGACTCTCGATGCAACACACGTGGCGAATCTATTCTTCAGAGAAATTGTGCGGCTACACGGGGTTCCCAAGACTATTACTTCCGACCGTGACACGAAGTTCATAAGCCACTTTTGGCGGACTTTGTGGACTCGATTCGATACACGCCTTCAGTTCAGCAGCGCGTACCACCCACAGACTGACGGTCAAACTGAGGTTGTGAATCGCACGTTGGGAAACCTTCTTCGATGTATTTCAGGAGAAAAATCGAAGCAGTGGGATTTGGCCTTGTCTCAAGCGGAGTTTGCATTCAACAACATGGTGAACCGCTCGACAGGAAAATCCCCGTTCCAGGTTATCTACGGACGAGTACCTCGCCATACACTAGACTTGGTCCCTCTGCCCAAGCTCCCAGGCATGAGCATTGCAGCAGATCATATGGCAGACAAAATCATGGGCATTCATGCGGAGGTACAGAACAAGCTACATGCCTCGAACGAAAAGTACAAGGAGCAAGCGGACAAGCATCGGCGACAGAAAGTGTTCGAGGTGGGCGACCAAGTAATGGTCCATCTGCGCAAAGAAAGATTTCCGACAGGAACGTACAACAAGTTGAAGAATAAAAAGATTGGACCGGTACCAATCATCTGAAAGATCAATGACAACGCTTATGTTGTTGATCTTCCAGATGATATGGCGATCTCACGAACTTTCAATGTCGCGGACCTGACTGAGTATCATGAACCAGCGCATAATGATAACTCGAGGACGAGTTCTTTTGAAGTGGAGGAGACTGATGTAGAGCGGGTCGCGGACAATTACATGGCAAAGATGGATCAGAAAAGGCCTGGTCGGCGACAGAAGTGATCTGGACCATCAGACCTTAAATCAGGCGTATCTCGCAATCCGGGATGAGTTAGCGGACGAAAAATATATGATTTTGGGGTATAACGAGCTACTTTAGCCAACCAACCCCGCTACGCCGGGTTGCGATGCTCGGAATTGCGAGAAACCCCTGATTTCACGGTCGTTTCCCTGTTTCAATTTCGTTTTTACTATAAATAGTAAGTTTTAGTTTGCTTATAACTCTTTATCCGTCGGGCTTTAGGAGTTGCGCCCAACGTGAAAAGAGCTTAGAATAATTAGGAGAACAGGTTGGCGAAGCCAAATAGGACACTTACTATTTTTGGCCGAAAACCTTGCGCACTAGTAGACATCACGACCGTCTATAAATAGTAAGTTTACTATTTATAGTAAGTCGCGAATTCTAGGAGTCCTAGTTGTAGTTTGATTCTAATTTCTTTCCCATTGCTTAGTACCCTTATTTAAAGGGTTGTAAACTCGTTTTTTTGGATTCATTAATCTATTTCGAATTTATTTAGAATTTATTTCTATTTTCTGCTCTCTTTTCTCGTGGATTCGAGAAGTCTCTGTGAGGAGTCCAGAGAAGTTCCGTGGATTCGGAATATTTATCCTCTTGAGGAAGACGGTGCTCGACCTCACGTCCTCCCCTACGTCATAATTAAAAGGAAAATTAGTAAAGCAAAACACTGGAATGTTATTGATTCACTTATAGCCAGTGTTAATATTAGTTCACTTGATTTAATTAGATAATTCAACTGAATCAAAATCCAATCTTATTCGGTTTCATAAACCAGTAAGTGTATATATATATAATATATATATATATATAGATATATATAATATATATATATCTAATATATATATATATAGATATATATAATATATAAAATTTGGAAAGATCATTTCACTGTGGCTTTTATTTGCCATCCAGCCTGTTAATAAGGTCGCATGGACTTAGAGAATAAATATCATCTTGTTTGAAAACATCTGTGGCCCATAAAAAACATACATCACAGTGGGCCTCACATAGCCCTTGACAGTACCGTTCGTCTCTAGCCACATGTTGCTGGGAATTGGACTGTGTACTGAGTAACTCAATACGCTAAGAGGTACTGAGTTGATGTGTCAAGAGCCAATTGGATCTAAGATGTGGGGTCGCTTCCCTCCTCCAAACGCCAAAACAAACGCCGTTAGCTTCTCTCTTTTTCTCTCTCTTCCGTGCAAGGAGGAAACGATAGAAGGATCTACCGTTGCTTGGAGAGGTTTCAATGGTACTGAGTAAACTCTGTTGGGCCCACTGTAAATGGATATTGTCTATCCATGCCGTCCATCCGTTTTTCAAGCGCATTTTAATGGTTGAGACCAAAATTGAATCATTTCCAATGCTCAAGTGGACCATGGAACAGGAAACATTGGGAATAATAATTTCCACCGTTGAAACATCACAGTGGCCCTTAGAGAGGTTTCAATGGTGGATGTCATTATCACCACTGCTTCCTTTGGTGTGGTCCACTAGAGATTTGAATTTGCTTGATTTTCTGGATCATACAGTAAAATTATCTGAGAAAAGTTATTAATAGTGTGGATAAAATCCTTAAATCAGGGTGGACCCCACAGAGCCCTGCCCGGAAGGATGGGGAAATCCAATTGCCTACTGAGTAACTCGGCATGCTCTTATCGTATTGAGTAAACTCTATTGGGCCCGCCGTAAATGGATGTGGTTTATCCACACCGTCCATTCGTTTTTTCAGATCATTTTAGGAGTTCAACCCAAAATTCATGCATATACAAAGTTTAAGTGGACCATACCATAGGAAAAAGTAGAAATATTGATTTCCACCGTTGAAAACTTTCTAAGGCCGTTAACGATGTTTATTTGTCATCCAACATGTTCATAAGATGAGACAGACATGGATGAAGGGAAAACATAAATATCAGCTTGATCTAAAACTTCGGTTGCCCCAAGAATTTTTCAACCGTAGATGTTCAATTCACACCATTTCCCGTGGTGTGGTCCACTTGAGGTTTGGATATGTTCCATTTTTGAGTTAAGCCATAAAATTATGTGGTAAAAGAGATGGACGGATTGGATACAATGAATGAATGACAGTGGGGCCCATAGAGTTCACTCAGTACACAATCCGCTTCCCAGGGTGGGGGTAGGACACAATCCGCTTCCATTGCATACCGGATAACTCATTATGCTTACCGTGTTGATTAAATTCTGTGACGTTCACCATGATTTATGTATATTATCCACTCCATTCATCTATTTTATCATATAATTTCAATGCTTGAGCCAAAAAATGAATCATATATAAAGTTCAAATGGACCACACTACATAAACAGTGTGAATTGAATGTCTACCGTTTAAAAATTCATAGGGCCACAAAAGTTTTGGATCAAGCTTATATATGTGTTTTCCCTTTATCCATGTCTTCATGATATCATGAATAGGTTGGATGACAAATAAAAATCACCATAAGGCCTAGCAAGGTTTCAATGGTGGAAATCATTGCTCCTATTGTTTCCCGTGGTATGATCCACTTGATATTTGGATATGCTTAAATTTTGAGTTAAATGCTTTAAATTAGTTGTAAAAATTAATGGACACCGTGGATAGACCACATGCATTCAAGGTGGGCTCAACTAAGTTTAGTCTTTACGACAAAACTGTAACAAGTTACTTGTATACAATCCAATTTCGGGCTGGGAATAAAGGAGTAGTAGATCTTCTTACGTTTCCTCTTTGCACAAAAGAGAGAGAAAGAAAAAGAAGCTAACGGCTTTTGTTTTAGCGTTTGGAGGAAGCCTAACCACATCTTAGAGATAATAAGCTCGTGACATGTCAACTCAATACCCATTAGAAATCATAACTCAGTAGGAATCGGATTGCCTACTGAGTTACTCAGTACGCTCTTATCTCACTGAGTAAACTCAGTTGGGCTCACTGTGAAAATAAGTGGTTTATCCACACCGTCCATACATTTTTTCAACTCATTTAAGGGGTTGAGTCCAAAGTTGAAGCATATCCAACTATCAAGTGGATCATAAGACAGGAAACCGTGGGAATAATGATTTCCACCGTTGAAACCTTCCTAGGCCCTACAGTGATGTCTGTTTGTCATCCAAGCTGTTAATAATATCACAAAGACATGGATGAAGGGAAAAAAAAAACAAATATAAGCTTAATACAAAAATTCTGTGACACCCAAGAATTTTGCAATGGTACAAGTTCAATTCACACAGTTTCATGTGGTGTGGTGCATTTGAGCTTTGGATATCCTTCAATTTTGGACCCATGTCATAAAATTATCTAATAAAATAGATGGACGGAGTGGATAAAATACATAGATCATGGTGAACCCCACAGAGTTTACTCAGTAGGCCAAGCGTACTAAATTACTCAGTACGCAATCCGCTTCCGTCGGGGTAGTTCCCAATCCACCCCCTAAGAAATAATCCTGAAAACGTGGCATATCCAAAACTCAAGTGGGCTACATCACAAGAAACAACGGTTACTAACTGCCCCACCATTAAAACCTTCGTAGGCCAAAGAAGTTTGGATCAGGCCGATATCTGCCCCACCATTAAACGGCTGATATCTGAAATCCAAGCCGTTTAAAACCTTATAAACGGCCTGGATTTCACGTAAACATCACGGTGAGCCCGAGAAGATTTCAACGGTGACCGCATCCATCCCCCCCGTTTCCTACAGTGTGTCCCACCTTAGTTCTCGATCTACCTCATTTTTCACGTCGTTGCGAAACTGATGGACGGTGTGGAATTCACAGTAACATTTCAGTGGGCCCCACAAAGCTTCCGTCTGCAGGGACTCCCTGTAGGCCGGAGGTTAACAGGAAATTCCCGTCCCGCGCTGCGAAAGTCCCGCAAGCATTTTCGATTTCCTTCGATTGAGAAAATCCTCAACGAACGGATGTTGGAAAACGGTGAGGGGAATGTTTGTAATAAAATAAAAAACAGGGAGGGAGGCAGAGAGATTTTCGTAGCAGCGATTCCTCGTCGACGAGGACGAAGACGACTCTGCAATGGCAGAGGCTTCTGATGCGAATCGGATCGTCGGATGCGGTCGTCTTCTCCAGCGGTTTTCGGACACTGCCGAGAAAGACGGAGCGGTCGACGAGGGTTCGTTTCGCGAAACCTGTTCTGAGGCAATCTCATTGCTTCTCTCGAATCAGGTGAAAAAAAATAATTCGAAATTTCATCTTTTGTTGTCTGCGCGTTTGATGTTTGCTTTTTTTACCGAGTAAGAAATATTTGGAGGAAAGAACCTCAAGAAGCCTGAAATTATTTTAAAAAGGCCATGATTATTTTGAATTTTTAAAGGATCTTCTGCCTGTTCGGATCGATGGCAGAATGACCAAAATGCCCTTTGTATTTTTTAATTATATTTTTTTATTTTTTCAAGTGATGTGGTGGATCTGTGTGGGGCCGTCCAAAAGGTGAATCTAGACCTTGATGATCAGATACTCCCAAAAATTGGGCTGATCCAAATTGGAAAATTTGGGAAGTGTTTGTTGTTTTCTATGATGTGGCCCACCTGATGATTGGATCAATCTGATTTTTTTGGTTGTATGATAATCGTGATGGGGTCTGCGTGTTTGATGGGTTGGATGTCATGAACACATCACATGGGCCCCACCTACAATGATTGGTCTTGCCATTTTCCTCAAAAGAAAATAAATGAAGTACATTTTGGTTAATTTACCCTCCGTCACTCATCATTTTGAAAATTCTAAATGGTCAATGCCCTTTTTTCCCACATAAATTCATGTTTTTTTGAGTTTTTAAAATAAAAATTCCTTGATTTTGTTATACATCCAATTTTTATTCATAGACGAGGCGGTGCGGGTAGTACCACAAGAAACTGTGGGGCCCAGGTGCTGTTTGTATAATGTCCAAACCATCTAATTGCTTTGTCCTATCGAGATGTACACAGAACGCAAAAATCAGGCCAATCCAATCATCAATTCAACCACACCTTAGAAAACAATGTACAATCGCCCATCATCATTGTCATCACCATCCAAACCTTATTCCAGCTAAGTAGGGTGAGCGACATGGATCCTGCTCCCCAATTCCACTTAGGGGTTGTTTGCATGCCTGTAAAATTTTCTAGTTGTAGAGGCTTTACAAAGTAGTGGTTTGGATGTGAAAATTTGGGTGTTTTAAGTGTTTATAAATTGTAAGTGTGAAGTTTAAACACTTTCCAGGTAAACATGCAATTTGTTTTTACCGAGCCAAAAAAACCCATGTTTCATATTACTGGTAAACGGATTGCACCTGCAAAGACATCACATCATACATAGCAGAGCATGACGGTTGATATGCATGCACTGTTTGTGGAGCCTTCCGTAATGTGTATGGCACATCCAATCCATCCATCATGCGTGTCCCTTGATGCTCCCCTATGGCCCAGAAAAACAGGCTGATTGATTCACCAGGTGGGTCACACAAAAGGAATGGTTGGGATGGAATGCCCACCATTAAAAACCTTCCAAATTGTGTGTGGGGTGTCCCCCACCCAAGAGAAAAAAATCGATTTGAAGATTTTGGCAGGATTTACCGCTCCAAGTTCTGTTTGATGTAAATATACACTTTCTACATGGTAAACAATACTTGTGAAACTCTTTAATGGTTCACTAGGCAAGTAAATAGTTTACCTTTGTGGTGTATAAGTGTTTGCAACTAAAAAATTTACAAGCATCCAAACAACCCATTTGGATGCCTATAAAGGGCTTAAGTAGGAATCTGTTGACATGTAATCAAATTATAGGGGCAGTTTGGATGGGTATATCTGCCTGTAATAAGATTGCAGGCTGTAATTGATTACAACTTTTAGCTGTAATCTGAAACATGAGAAAAAGTCATGTTTCATATTACATATAAAGGGATTTCAGGCAACAACTATAATTTTTGAAAGATTTCAAAGTAGGGAGAGTTGCGGATCATCTTCCAATGGTTATAAGGACCCAAAACGAAAGAAGAGGATGGAGAAGAAGAAAAAGAAGAAAAACCTCTCCCCCTCTCTCTGTTACTGTTGCTAGGGTTGAAACTTCTCATACATTGGGATGTTATCAAACCTCAGTGTTGTGTTTGAATTAGTGGGCCCACTTCTGTGGCCCACCAAATGATTTGTTTATCGTAAAAATCAGCCATAGGCTTTATTGATTCAGGCTTATCCCAATGATCTATTTTACATAAAAACTTTATATGTCCTTTTAATTATTTTTAAAGGATTTACCACTCCAAGCTCTGTTGTGAACAATGTTTGAAGTATTGGTATTGCTACAAGCTTCGCTGGCCAGGGATATAGAAGCAATATCGATATCGTTGATAATATTGTTGATAACAAAAAATGTGGAGAAACGTGGGAAAAATAGTGGAATTTTCAATGAAACTTCAGGAGATGTTAAAATGTATATATTTGCATACTTGTAAATAAAAAAAAATTACAAAAAGAATACATTCGTAACAAGTTTCCATTCAATGGGGCCTTAAAAGTATGTGCCGTTGTAAGAAATCAGTCCAACCATCCCATCCAACCTTTCATCCGAACATCCATCGATATTACAAAAATCTCAACAACACATGATATTTTACCAAGAAATCATCAACAATTGGAAAGGAAATGAAAGATCGTGGTCTCAATATTGCGCATGTTGCAATATCGATAATATCGAGATATTATTAATATTATCAATGACAAATTGAACACTACATACAATCATGTGCCCATGAAAAAAAAAATGAAATAATTTTTTTTCTAATAAACAAAATTCTGATGATATTGGCGATATTATTGAAATATCGTCGATACACTTATGATACAAGCATTACCTAAAATTTATATAGTCAAAAATATTGGCGATACATTGGCGATATTTATGCATTGGTGATACAAGCGACACCTAAAATTTACATAGTTGAAAATATTGACGATTACATTAGCGATATTGATACATTGGCGATACTTAGCGATACATGGCTAATACCTGGAATTTCTGATACTACCAGCGTTATCGGTATCATTACCAGTATTATAGGTATCGCTGAGCTGGAGGTAAAGATAATATTGGAGATATTTCGATAATATCAGAGATAATTCGAACACTGGTTGTGAGTGAATACCTAAATACAGGTTTTAAACAGATTTCAAGTTATCCAGGCACAGACAACCGTTTCCCTGTAATCAGATTACAGCTTAAAGCCAAACAAAACCGCATGCAAACACTTTACACCTGTAATAAGAGTAATCAGATTACAACTTAATGACTTTACAGGCATTCACACGACCCCTTAATGGTTCATATCCGAGTTCAAGGTGTGGGTCCCACATGCTATGTGCATGGAATCCAACCTGTCCAGCAGTTGTTCATTGTATTGATGAGAGGACACCCTAAAATCAGGCCATCCAGATCATCTGGTGGGCCCACCACTTTAATTCTGAGACCTTCATGGGGTATTTTGTTGTTTTCTATGGTGTTGCCCACCTGTGTTCGATATTTGCTTTTCTACCATGTTTTCCTAATGGGAAAGATTTTGTCATACATTAATTTTATTTTTATTTTTATTTTATTTTTTAAAATTTCTGAATCTAGAGCTGTAATGCTTGTTCAGGGCTCTGATTCCAAATCAAATAGAGAAGGCTTGTCACAGCTGTTGCATCTTCTTTGCTGGTGTCCTGCTTACATTTTAACACCAGAAGCAATGGAAACTGGAGTATTTAATTGGACTTCGATTCTTTCTGCAGCACCTCAGTTGGGGTCTGATCTCCTTCGAGAGCTTGTTGGTGCATGGCTGTGGACTATAAAAAAAAGACGTGGTTTATTTGCATGTGGAATGAGATATTCTGGGCCTGCTGGGAAATTGAGACCTCATGTTACACATGGGGAGCCACAAACACCGCCTGAAAAGGATCCCGTAGATGGCATAATGGCTCATAGATTATGGCTTGGGTTTATCATTGATCATTTCGAGGTTAGAACAATAAAACCTTCTTCTCATGTTAGTATATTTTTTTAACCTGTCACTTGTGTAATCTAAAATCATTATCTATTTATGCATGCATGTGAATGTATGTATTTACTTTGTAGGGTTGTTAAACTGGAAAAAGATTTATATATCATACTGAACATCATTATTGTAAGTCATTTTTCAAAAGATAATGATAATTTATTTAATAAAGGGAGCCAAACAAAAACATGTAATTTACAACAACTGGGGCCTAATGTAAGGGAGCAAGATCACAATCAGCTAAGGACTCAATACATGAGGCCCAACCCAACACATACACCTTAGACCTTGTAAACACTTACAACACCGACCATATTGTAAGTTGTACCTATTATTCCTGAATTTTGAGGCCTTATGAAGGTAGTGTTAGAGGTTGTGTATATCTCAGACCATGACAAGTCCTCGATGTGCACAGTTTTTGGTTGCTAGTTGGTAGTTTAACAATTATGGAGGCATCTAATAGTTATCTAGTGCATGGTGGAGTCTATAGTGTATTGCCACAGAATATTTAAGGTGGTGATAGGAATCTAGGAGGATGTGAATTTTATGCTATTTTTATGTTATCAAACGTGAACTCGTATGGATATTCAATAAAGGTGAGAAACATGAGTTTGCTATCGCTTATCTAGCATACTATCTGTTGCTCCTTTTTAATCCTTCATTTTTTTTTAAAAGCATTAACAAAGACAATTTATTGCAAATGGCAAAATGCTAAAAGATATTAATACAAATACAAACCAAACCACTACCTAACAAGATGTAAAAATTGGGACAGCATCAAACAACAGAGAGATCCCCAATGCCTTACATCCTTTCTCACTTTTAAAATGACCTTTGAAGCTTCCAAAGAGGTGTTCCGAAAATAACGATTATTTTGTTCACCCCACAACTCCCAAAGACCCAACAAAAGGGCCATTTCCCACTCAACATGCTCATTTTTTCCAAATCCTCCTTCACTCCACGCGCACATGAAGCTTTGCATAGATCCAAGGCTCACCCATTTCATCCCAAAACTACGAAGGAAGCTATTCCCACATCGTCCTAGCAAAAGGACAATGGATAAAAAGATGGTCCACTGTCTCCTCATTGCACAAGCATAACGGACACATATTGACATGAGACATGCCTCTTTTCCGCAAATTGTTGATCGTGAGCACCTTCTTCCAACCAACCAACCATGCAAAAATTGCAACTTTTGCAGGAGCTTCACAGTGCCAACAAAAATAAGTGTGTGCATGAGTAGGATTTGAAGGTAATCATTCGGATAGGTTATAAAAGGATTGCACTGAGGAAGTTCCTTTTTTATGAACGAGCCAAATGATGGAGTCCTTAGCCGATAACGAAGAACTTATTCTTGAAAGCCACTTTAGCATGGATAGAAATTCCTCCTCCTGCAAATTCCTTCTACACTGCAGGGTCCACACCCCATTGGTCTCCAAAGACGACCAATATCAGTCCACTGTGACCTCTCCATCGACGGCAATACTTGCCAACCGCGGGAAATCCTCCCCAAGGCTTCAGTTCCCCACTTAAACATCTTCTCAAAATCTAATCCGTCTACCATCCCTAAGAGCAAAACCAATAGCTTCCTTAAACCACCCCCCTATACTCATTATGCTCTTTGATAACCCCGTTGCTTTGTACAAGGACGAACCTTTTGTTCACCTACCCCTCTCATCTAAACGATATTTTTTAACTATGACCTCCCTCCAAAGACTATCATTTTCAATGCCAACCCTCCATAGCCATTTCCTGGGATGTGCTACATACATGGTAACCCAATTTTTTCTTGTGTTTCTCTTCCGCACCCTGCCATAGAAGATCCCTTCTTGGCTGATCTAATATTTTCACAACGGATTTGGGACATATTGAATATGGATAGAAAATAGATCGGTAAGTTTGATAGAGCTGCTTTAATAAGGGTTAGTCTACCCCCCAACGATAAATGATGCCGCTTCCATGATAATAGCTTCCTTTCTACTTTTTCAACCACTTTGTCCCACATATGGAAAGTAGGCTTCCCAATACAAAGCGGCAACCCCGGATAAGTTGAAGGAAAGGATTCCTCTTTGCAATCGAAAACCTTTGCAAGTCTACAGGTTTTGCCAAGGAGATGCCCATTACCAACATTTATTTACATTCACCTTCAAGCTTGAGACTATTTCAAAACAGAAAACAATCTTCCTCAAGTTGTTAACTTGGTGACTGTCCGCCTTACAAAAAAAGGACAATGTCATCTGCGCATTTATCCATCATCATGCTAAATACCTCCATAACCACCAACAAAAAGAAAAGGTGAAAGCAGATCCTCCCTGCCTTAACCCTCTAGATGATTTGCAAAAAAAACCTTGTGGAGAAACGTTGACTAAAACTGAGAATTTTTCCAATCAAGTGCATTCTTTGATCCACCCCCTCCATTTCTCACCATAACGTAACCTTTCAACATATAGTTCAGAAAGTCCTACTCAACGTGGTCATAAGCCTTCTATATGTCAAGCTTGCAAACTAAACATTGCTTACCTTCTTTAGCTCGGACATTGATACATTTATAGGCAATGAAGGCACTAACTAAAATTTGAGGACCTTCCACAATGGCCCCTTGAACCTTGGAAATCACATACCCTAATGAGGCTCGAAACCTTGTAGCTAGATTTTTTGCTACAATTTTATAAGGCGAACCGAACCTATCAAGCTAATAGGTCTAAAATTATTTAGATTCTCAGCAATTGCTCTTTTTGGGATCAAGACAATCAAAGTCGGACCCAGCTTAGAAACTAACCAATTACTTATGAAGAAGTTGAATACAAAGGCCTTCACATCCTCTTTAACCAAATCCCAAAAACCTAAAAAAAGGCCAAGGGATTAACCACCCGAGCCTAGCACTTTATCTCTACCAAGCGCATCAACCGCCTCTTTAATTTTGACTTAGAGGCTAACTTTTCAATATCTTCCGCTACCCCCTTTGGAATCCTTTTGAAGGAGAGATTGTCTAGCCTAGGCCTCCACACTTCACCCAATAATAGTTTGTAAAATGTAACCTTCTTATCTCATACTTGAGATTTTTCCTCCACTTTTTCCCATTCACCTCAAGGGATTGGATCCTATTTGCCCTTGTCCTCGCACTCAATGTTTTCATATCATTACTGCGTAATGTATCACACCCTTGGGATACAGATACATATCAGTTATCACATGGGATATACAGTTGTATCATGTAATGTATTGATGTTGTTTGGAAACATGGGGAAACATTTGGAAATTGGTTGAATTTTTCAATAGAACTTTATGGATTGTTAAAAAAGACATCAACGCACACTTAGAAATCAAAACATCACAAAAAACAAGTGCACATAATACGTTTCCTTTGTATGGGGTCCTAATCTATGTGTTGTCTGACTGATGCAAGTATATTCAAAATTAATTCATATAATTTATAAATGTAAGAAGACATGTATGAAAACACAAGCAATACATTCAAAAGTAAAGGAAGTATAAAACTAGAAATATGCTCATGAATAATGTGCGTGGTTGTGGTTCAGACCCACATAGAGCTGCACAGTGGCTCAAAATCATCATCGACATCTCGACGGGGTCGGGCATAGTATTGCTGCTCTACAAACTGACGGTGTCTGCCTAGATCATAGTAGAATGATACCAATGAAGATACTCTCTAACATAACGCGAGTACCCATCCTCTCCAATTTGAGAAAATAAAGGGAACTTTCGAAATTTCCCCAATTTTTTTGTAAATTGACCCTTTTTCCTGAAATCCCTAAATTAGAGTGTATTTGACAATGATTTCATCAAACACTCTTAAATAATCTAAAATATGGGGCCAATTAACCGTTGATCGAAGGGGTTTGGATTTTTTTTTTCCAATTTTCTGCCCTTAGACCTAGACTTCCTGCACATTCATGCAAAATATCTATTGATATCGATAAATATCGTTGATACGAAGTTTTTTTTTTTTTTTTTGTAAATGATTGGTCATGATATTTCGTGATATCTGCGATACCATGCGATATATCCTACGATACAAAAAGTTTTAGACACTACCTATGCGTTTCGTTTCACATAGGTGGGATACAAGATATATCGTGAAATATATTGGCTGATATCATCGATACTAAAAACATTGCTTGCACTTGCCATGCTATGAAAGAATTTTGTGTTCTTGTCCCCCTCCAACCATACCTCCCTAGACCACTGCTTCCATTTTATTTTTTCCTCCTTTAGCACTGCACCTTGTACAAATGAGTAGGTGTAGGATCCATAGATCCTTATATTAGATGTGTCACTTCCGGTTATATGTAGCGGACCCACAAAAAGATGAAGAACTTTCGTATTACATTCTAAAAAGGGTGACTTCTCGTGAATGTTTCATTGTTGATTTAAGAGACAATTATTATGCCTATTTTGATTCAAGATGCATTTAGTTACATGAATGTAGTGAACCCAACTATTTTGGATGGTTAAAAACTTTAAAGGAGCCTATGAAACCATATAGGGATGTTACTTATGGAATCCATTTCGAAGCTTGTTTGCATTTTTTGGTATGAGGTGATTGCTTGAAGCAGTGTGATTGGTTCTAATTGGCATGATTGTCCATATCCAATAGTAGTGTGCTTGCCCTTTACATGAAGCATGACCGAAAATTATCAATGACACGAACTTGGCTAAAACTCTCTTGGTTGGATTAAGGGAGGTTAGTAGTTTCATAGGCTTTCCTAATCATGGGACTTTAGTCCTTCAAATCTTAGATGACAATCTCATGTCTAGCAAATGCTTTGATTCTAGAATTAAGAGTGGCAATGCAGGGCATTCTTTGCAATTTTGATATGGAAAAGGTTCATAATCACATGGGTTATGATTTTCTTGGTTATTCATGAAAGAGGATGGGTGGTGCAACAACTTGAAGAACTAGAAGTAAATTGCATTAAATATAAAAATACGTACAAAATCAAGGCTTCTAATATTCTCTAAAATGCCATAATTGAAATTTGATTATTCTACTGTTAGTGAATAAACAAGGGATTTTTCCATGCAGCTGCCTACCTTTTCAACTATGGATTGAAATCCTCCCGCTTTTAAACTATTTCTCAAAACCCGCCTACCCGTTTCATTTATGTCTTGCAGCCGCTTACACTAGTGGATGCTTAACGGATGAAGAGCCGCTAACTACAAAAATGTCAGTTTTACTCCTTGTTGACTGTAGATATTACTATTTGACCCCTCTCTTGGTTTTACCCTTGCCAAATGATGGCACATCCCTCCTTTTCGCCCCATCTTCAGCCTGTATGAATGTCATTTCATGAGGATTGGTAGGGTCCACATGATAGGGCCCATCATAATGTTTATTTGCATGAGGACGCATGCCAATCAACGTGCGAGCATGAGTTTGGTGGACATTTTTCTAACGCAGAGGGGAGGGTTGCTTGACCATAGGTGGGCCCATCATGACTTTTGTGACAAATCCAATCTGTCCATTTGTTTTGCCAACCTCATTTTAGGCCATTGGCCCAAAACTGAGGCCAATATAAAACTCAAGTGGGCAAAATGAACATGAAACAATGGGAAGTAAACGCCTGTCATTGAAACATTCGTGTGGCCACAGGATGTTTGTGACAAATCCACCGCATCCATCTATTTCTCCAAATCATTTTTGGCATGGGCCCAAAAATGAGCCCGATATCAAGCTCTAGTGGGCCACACAACAGGAAAGAGTGGGATGGAACGCCATCGTTGAAACATCTTGGGGCCATTTGGGCCCACTTCGAGCTTTGGATTTGCCTTATT
Organism: Magnolia officinalis; assembly: GCA_021015155.1. NCBI lineage: Eukaryota > Viridiplantae > Streptophyta > Magnoliopsida > Magnoliales > Magnoliaceae > Magnolia > Magnolia officinalis. The sequence goes on from JAJHSJ010000010.1 coordinate 68,117,255, forward strand.
TTTAGGCCTAAGCCCTAAAATGATATAAAAAAACATATGGACGGGGTGGATTTCTCACAAACATCAAAGTGGGCCCCATGTACAATCAAGTTAGGTTAGCATGGCAATCAACGTCCATTAACACGCGAATAAGAGGATTGATGGACATTTAAATCCAGAGTGTGAGGGTTGTCCGACTTAAGTGGGACCCACCATGATGTTTGTGACAAATCCACTCTGTCCATTTGTTTTGCCACCTCATTTTAGGTCATGGGACCAAATACGAGGCCGATCCAAAGCTCAAGTGGGCCAAATGAACATGAAACGGCAGGGATTAAACGCCAGCCGTTGAAAGATTCGTGTGGCCACAAGTAGTGTTTTAAATATCGACGATATCGGCTGATATATCCCACGATATATCTTGTATCCCACCTGTGCGATACGAAACACACTAAGTAGTGGGATATATACCACATGTTCGATCCGGTGAGCATTTTTTTATTTTCGATCATTTTTAAAATGTAAATCATGTTAAATCAATGCCAAATTGTTACAAATCCATGACTTTTCATCTTTTGCATGAAAAATCATGGATTGGGAAGCTTCGATTTCAAGATTTGGAGAAGGACTGAGTTGCGGAAAATCGAATGGAAATTTCTCGCAAATTGGTTGCAATCTATGTCCAAACATAAAATCAAACATGTAACCTAATCTAGTGATTCTTATTTTGCTTTTGAATGTAGTGCTTGTGTTTCCACACGTCTTCTTACATTTATAAATTATATGAATATACTTGCATCAATTCAATTAGACAACGCATAGATTAGGACCCCATACAAAGAAAACCTATTATGTGCACTTTTTTATTTTTTATATATATATATATATATATATATATATATATATATATATATATATATATATATATATATATATATAATGTTTTGATTTGTAAGTGTGTATTGATGTCTTTTTTAACACACAAAATTTCATTGAAAAATTCAACCAATTTGCACCGTTTCCACAACAATGATACATTACGTGATATAACCGATATATCCCACGCGATAACCAATACGTATCCATATCCTAAGGTTGCGATACGTAACGCGATACCGATATTTCGAACACTGGCCACAAGATGGTTGTGACAAATCCACCCTGTCCATCTATTTCGCTGGTTCATTTTATGCATGGGCCTAAAAATGATGCCAATACCAAGTTCCAATGGGCCAAACAACTAGAAACAGTGGGGATTGAACCCCATGGTTAAAACATCTTTGGGCCATCGTGGGGCCTATTTTGAGCTTTGGATCTGCCTCATTTTGGGGTGCGTACCCTAAATGAGCTGGAAAAAATGGTTGGACGGGGTGGATTTCTCACAAACAACAAGGCGGGCCCCACGTACAATCGGGGTTAGGGTGGCACACCCATGGTTCCAACGTAATGGGCCAATTGCAGTAAAGTGAGGGCAATCTAGTTAATACCAAAAATACAGAAACCTATGTTCAGGGAACTAAAAACAGGCAGTTTTATGTATAACGATGAAAACTATGGGCGGATTTTGGGAAATAGTTTAAAAGCAGAAGGTTTTCGGTTCGTAGCCGAAAAGGCAGGCAGCGATAAGGAAAAATCCCAATACTCAATAACGATAAAGGAGAAGGATTGAAAAGTTGAACCACTTCACTCAAACTCAATGGCATGTGAAGGGCTCTGAAGGCATCCCACAAGTAGATTATTGAATCCCATAACAGGAAACAACAAAGAAGCCTAGAATAAACCCATTTAACACAAACCAACTAATTGACCAACCCCAGTTAGTTGGGATGAGGCCTGGTTGATGATGATGTTCAATCAATAAGCATCAACAATTCATAAATGATGAGTCTTTAAATGTTTATAAACTTCTCCTCAAAAGGAAAAAAGAAACCTTGATATAATCCTAAATAACCATCCAAGACTTCTAATCTTAACGATCTATTTCAATAATAAAAGAAAAAGACTAAGCATACTTGAATCTTGTCACAACCATACATGCTCTCTTTAAATCGGTCATAAATCACTTAGCTGATATCAAATTTCTATAATCTTAGGCTCGTTTGAAAGCTAACTCAATAGGCTTTGAAAGAGACCAATTTCGTGAAATTGAGACATTGTTTGATACCCAAATAAGTGGCCCACAACATAAATGATGTAAATTCTAAGTGGAAACTCATTTAACAAATAAACCTATCTCTATCAACTAATTAAATAAGAGGTCTCAAGTCCAACTGGTTAAACCATAGTTAACAGTCCACCCAGTGGATTACTTCCAACCTGTTAACTGCTCGTGACAACCAATCCTCCTAATCGGTTGGCCCCACCATGAGGATCACCTAGTGCAAAAATCAGCCCTATCCAATCATCAAGTGAGCCACACCATACAAAACAGTGTATAGCCATTGATAAATAGCCAAAATACAAGTGTGGTCCACTTGGTCAGTGGATGGAGCTGATTTTTTTCATGAAGTATTCCTCATTGTCGGGCCAATCTATTGAACGGGTTGGATGTCCCATGCACTTAAGCAAGTTAGAAGTTATCCGCTGGGTGGACCATAACCTTTGGTCCAACCTGTTGGACTTGAGACCTCATTAAATAATTAACCCTATGGACTTGTAGACAGCTTAGTCCAACTTGGCCATTGATTTAGGCTTGGATCTCTCAAAATAGCATGGATCTGATACAGGTTTCTCATTAGGCCAATCTGGACCCTTAATGATTCCCAAATCTTCAGTTTGGACAAGTGGATGGTCTAGATACTCAATTTGGATGGTTGAATTTTAACCAAGAGCCTTGAATGGGACTTTTCATGGCTGCTCTTCAATCTGATCCTCTGACCTTTGATCGACCTGCTTTTGGGGTCCATCTGTAACCAATCTGATAGATGGGTGGCCTGGATGCATCAATGCTCATGGCTTGAAAATATGAAGAAGGTATTGATCCAATGTGCACATTTACCTTTATGCCGCATTTTCTTCTGCTTTAGCTGCTGTTGAGGATACAATTCCATGTGCCAATTGACATCTCTTGGGTAGGATGGCATCGTAGATCACACCACTTCTTCTTGGATTAACTTCTGCTTCTTTATCTTTTCCCTTCTATTGTGTAGGTGGTTCAAAATGATAGTTTTGAGTTGCTTCTGAAAATGCTAAAAGAAACTATGGAACCCACAGATCATTTCTCACGACATCCTGCAGCTGCCGGTACCTTTTTCACTGTCATGCTTCTTGGACTTGAGATCTGCTCATGCCAACATCTGAAAAATTCGCAGAACTGGGGAACTGAACTTCATTTGCTACAGAACCTCGTCTATCGGTGATCACATTCTCTTTTTTCCTTTTCAATTGATTTTGATTTTTCAGATAGGCTATCTGATCTACGTGTGATTTATGTTAACCTTATTAGAATTTCTTACTGAAAATTTTCTGCTGGAATAACGTTTTTCCTCTTGGTTTGAAATACATACATACATACACACACATATATATTGTTGTTCCTTCAAGATATACGTATATAATTGGATGCATGCTGATGCAGGACAATTAACCACTTGCTCTAAAAGCTCGAACTGATAGAGCATGGCGAATTAATCCCTTTTATCTCATAGCCCAAGCCCCACGTCGCATGGGTTAGGACCTTGGCCAAACCACCCTCGTGGGCCCCACATCACATAAGTTCCGCCTCACATGAGCCACCCACCTCACATGGGCCGCCCACCTCGAGTGTGCCCCTGCATCCCATAGGCAACCCCACTTGAGCCCGGTGTGAAAATGCCCCTGCATTAGTCACCCCCGATGAGGAATCTCAAACACGAGACCTCCTGCTTTGATACTACTTTGATGCAGGACAATTAACCACTTGTTCTAAAAGCTCGAATTGATAGAGCATGACAAATTAATCCCTTTTATCTCATAGCCTAGGCCCCACATCGCATGGGTTAGGACCTCAGCCGAACCCCCCTCGTGGGCCCCAGATCACATGCGTTCCGCCTCACACGAGCCGCCCATCCCAAGTGTGCCCCCGCATCCCATAGGCAACCCCACTCGAGCCCGGTGTGAAAATGCCCCTGCATTACATGCTTAATGAATCTTGTTATTCATGGTCGAATTGACAGCTGAATCTTGTACTCATGTTTATATTTAAATATGCAGACATTTTAATGCATGAGCATCTATGTACAATCTATTTATCATATTGATTTTAAAGTGATAGGGCTCTAATGGGATTGAGACAATTGATTGAAACACAGAGATAAGAGTAAGAATCAACACATGGTTTTTGTAGATCTTTAGAAAGCATACAATGGAGCTATTACGTAGGTTATGTGGTGGGTGATGAGGAGGAAAGGATCCAAGGAGGATATGTCAATGCAACAAAGGAAATGTACAGGGATGTTGTGTGAAGTGATGAGGAGGAAAGGATCTAAGGAGGATATGTCAATGCAACAAAGGAAACGTACTGGGATGTTGTGTGAAGTGATGTGCCGTTGGAGTGTTGTGTGACAGCTGCATACCACAAAATTTATAAGACACCTATTTGATTGGCTACACTATTGTACAGGGTGTTGAGCGAAGTGTTGCAAAGATGGTCATGTTGAGATGGCTTTGTGGGAAGACTGGGAAGAGTAGAAATAAGAATGCGGTCATCTAAATCATTGGAGTTATCCCAATAAAGAGATAAAATGATGGCGAGCATATTGATATGGTTTTATCATGACGTGTCTCTGGTAAATAGGGGAATATTGATTAGATTTGAAGGTCCTGAAAAAAGGATTAGCCAAAGACATAAAAGGACTTGGATTGGTGGTGAGGGGGGAATATTAAAGCTTGTGTACTTACAAACAATGTTCTAAGTATCAGTATTGCTACAAGTTTCGCTGGCTAGGGATACGGAAACAATATAGGTATCGCCAATAATATCGCCGATAACCGGAAATGCGATGCGGGAAAACATGGGGAAAACGGTGGAAATTTTCAATGAAACTTCAGGAGATGCTAAAATACATATATTTACATATTTAGGAATAAAAAATTTGCAAAAAGATTGCACACATAATAAGTTTTCATTTAATGGGGGGCTTAAAAGCATGTGTTGTTGTAAGAAATTTGTCCAACTGTCCCATCAATCTCATCTATCCATCCAATTATCTTACCTTCCATCCAAACATCCATCAATATTTCAGAATATAGACAACACACGATATTGCGCCGAGAAATCGTCACAAATGAAAAGGGGACGAAAGAATGTGGTTGCGATATCGCCCATATTGTGTTAATGATAATATCGTCGACAATTTGATCACTGCATACAACCATGCTCCCATAAAAAAAATTGAAATGGATTTTTTTTTAATAAACAGATTTTTGGCAATATCGATACATTAGCGATATTGTCGAAATATTGCCAATACACTAGTGATACAAGTGATACCTAGAATTTACACAATCGAAAATATTGGCGATACATTGTAGATACCGATACATTGGTAATATAAGCGACTCCTGGAATTTACACAGTAAAAAAATATTGGTGATACGTTGGCGATATTGATACATTGTGATACATCTCCGATATGTAGAATTTCTGATACTACTAGTGTTATCAGTATCGTTGAGTTGGAGATAAAGATAATATCGAGGATATTTTGATAATATCGGGGATACTCTGAACAATGCTTACAAAGGATATGCCCTTAGGATTGATTGTAGAATCAAGATTTGTGAAGGCCATCCCAAGTAACAAGGACTAGGTTATGACGACAACAACGAAAGTCTAAACCTACTTGGCTCTTCATCTAATCCTAATATTTGTGCAACATGCAAATCTAATATTTGAATAATCAAATTTTACTTATGTCCATCTCCATGATTTCCAAGATGTAACGTTCTGAAAAATGCTCAAGTTATGTTTCCACCCTAAATTCCTAACAAGCTGCAGCCAATAATAATAGTTGGATGTTAATCTATCCAGCTAGGGAACCCTAAGTATTCATGAATTTAACAAAAGGGTGAAAATACCAATTAGCCAAGGTTTATGCTAGATCCTTAGAATATCACATGAATGTGAAAAGGATAATCATCATCATCTAACCCTTATCCCAACTAGTTGGGTTCAGCTACACTAATCTTGTTCCACCATTCCACTTTGTCAAGGACAATATCCTCATTTAAACCATAGGTCATTAAGTATTTTCTTACTACCTTCAACCACATCCTTTTGGGCCTTCCCCTTGCCCTTTTACAGCCTTCAACTCGAACCAATTCACACCTTTTTAACCGGGTGTAGTTCTTTGTTTTCGTTTCACATGGACAAACCGCCTTAGTCTACTTTCACCTTATTCCCTCATCTTATTACCTATTGATGTTGTTTCTAAGTTCTCTTGAATACTTCATTTCTAATTATATCCTTCGTTGTCTTGCCACACATCCATCTCAACATCCTCATTTCAACTACACTCACCCTCCTAAAACATGGCTGGTCTTATAGTTATCCTACAAAAACTCCTCTTCAGTTGATTAGTATGTGGCAATCACATTGAAACCCAGAGGCACATTTCCACTCCATCCGCGTAGCTTTAATTCTATGAGAAACATTCTTCTCAATCTATCCACTCTCATGAGTTATCAACCCAAGATATTGAAATGGTCATTTTGGGGTAGTTCTCTGGTCAACAATCATAGCTACTTCATCGCTTGCATTCCTACTGTTACTAAAATTGTATTTTAGTTCAATTAATTTTAAAACCTTTACAGTCTAAAGCATCCTTCATAGTTTTAGCTCTGTGTTTACCTCCTCCCTCATCTTGTCAATCAAAACTATGTCATTTACAAACAACATGGCCATGGGACCTCTTCTTGTAAATGCCTTGTTAACTCATCCGTCACCAATGCGAAAAGATACAGGCTCAATGCCGACCTAAGGTGTAAGTCTATACTAATTTGAAAGTCACTTTTTCTCCATAATAGTCCTCATATTTGTTATGACTCCTCTATACAAATCCTTAATTATGACAATATATCCTCTTGAGACTCCATTCTTTCCCAACACCCAACATGTTATAGACTATGACATAGCGCCTCTGGGAGTTTTGTGCCCTCATTGCAGTCCCATGCCTGAATAAAGGGGGTTGTGTCATGTTGCTAGGTGGCATGAAACTTTTTCTATAACTTTCATCATGAATCCAGCAAACCCCAATTAGTTGCGATAAGGGTTGAATGATGATGACAATGAGTTGTATAATTATGAAATAACATCAACGGTTGACCGTCCTGGTATAAATCCAAATTGATTTTTGAGGCTTTCATTCCATGCCTAATCTCTATTCAATCATACTCTCCCAAAATTTCATAGTATGATTCATAAGTTTAATCCTATGATAATTATTGCAACTCTATATGTTTCTTTTATTCTACCATTCTTCTTATTATCTTCAATCTTACAATTTTGTTGAACAACTTTGTCAACCAAAATAAACTAATATCTCTTGTGCACTTCCAAGCCTCTATTGGTATACTACAGTCCTTGGGCCTCTCCCATCTTCATTTTTTTTTTCTCAAAACTTTTTTCACTTCAGATATCGTAATACTTTAAAAGTGTCTATGATCTCCAGCATCATTTGGGTTTATGTAAAAAGGATAATTATCTAATCTAAAAACTAAAATAACGTTCATACATATTTTCTTCTCTATTTTTCTTTTTTATGAATATGCATATTTCCTTGACTTATCTGCAACATCCCTCCCAATTGACCCAATTTACGTTTTATATATGTAATGTCAATCCAGTTCACTTGCTCTTCTTATTTGAATCATTTTATGCTGCATGTTGCAAGCCAGTTCCAACAAACTTTTGGGGAGGTTTAAAAGGTGGTGTTGAGATAGACAAAGGTAAGGCTGCAGGCCCGGATGGGTATGAGGTCCTTCCAAGTGTTAAGACATTGTTAAAGTGGATCAAATGGAGTTTGTGCAGGAATCCCTTGGGAGGTCAAGGTTGAACAAGAGTTCAAATAGTACTTTCTGTACCCTGATTTCGTGAGTGTAAGAAGCTGTTGAAATCAAACATTTTACGCTGATTAGTCTAATTTTGTGTATTTAAAATTTTGGCCGGAAACCTACCAATGAGATTGAGGGAGGTTTTGGGTGGTGGGGTAGATCAACATCGAGAATGATGCAAGACAATTAACCACTTGCTCTAAAAGCTTAAACTGTTAGAGCATGACGAATTAATCCCTTTATCTCATAGCCCAGGCCCTAAGTCCATGGGTTAGGTCCTCGGCTGAACCCTCCTCGTGAGCCCCAAATCCATGGGTTCTGCCTAAAACGAGCCACCCGCCTCACATGGGCCCTAAATCCATGGGTTCTGCGGGCCACCCACCCCGAGTGTGCCCCTGCATCCCACAGGCTACCCCACTCTAGCCCGGTGTGAAAATGCCCCCGCATTAATCACCCCCGGTGAGGAGTCTCGAACACGAGGCCTTCCGCTCTGATACCAATTTGATGCAGGATAATTAACCATTTGCTCTAAAAGCTCGAACTGTTAAAGCATAGCGAATTAATCCCTTTATCTCATAGCCCAGGCCCTAAGTCCATGGGTTAGGTCCTCGGCCGAACCCTCCTCGTGAGCCCTAAATCCATGGGTTCTGCCCCCTTGTGGGCCCCAAATTCATGGGTTCCGCCAAACACGAGTCACCCGCCTCACACGGGCCCCAAATCCATGGGTTCTGCGGACAACCCACCCTGAGTGTGCCCCTGCATCCCATAGGCCACCCCACTCAAGCCTGGTGTGAAAATGCCCCCGCATTAGAGAAGCTTTCATAAATGATTGACAAATTTGAAACGGGTGCTTGTATCTAATGAATGCACTGACTTCGTAGAAAAACTAGAATTTTGTGCAAAATTGACATGGAAAACCCATATGATTATGTTGACTGGGATTTGCTCCATCTTCTTGATTGAATGAGTTTTGGGAACAAGTGTATTGGGTGGACAAGGGAGTGTGTTTCAATGGCTTCCTTCTCAATTCTGGTTAATGGGTCTCTAATTGTTTTCTTTAAGAGTCCCATTGCTAGCATAAAGGGGATATGTTGTTGCCCTTCCTCTTTTCCAATGTTGTAGAAAGTCTTCGTAGGGCTTATTTCCTTGGCCTTGGACTATGATCTTATTAAAAGATTCTCGGTGGGAAGTTTAGAAATCCTTGTTTCTCATTTCCAATTCACAGATAATACCCATGTCCTATGTGATGCATCTTTAAAGGATGTGAAAAATATTATTGGCATCCTTTGGTATTTCAAAGTGATGTCCAACCTTATAGTGACTGTTAGTAGAAATGCGATGTTAGGGATAGTGGCAAGGATGTAGATATTTAAGCATTGTAAGGCAGATAGGTTGCAAAACCGTCACAATTCTTTTCAAGTACTTTAGCCTTTCCATCGAGAGATAAAATGCAGCAAGTTTTTGGAACCTAGTGGTAGAGTGGATGGAAAAGAAATTGGCGCCATGGAAGAGAAGATATCTCTCTTTGGGGGCACTTCTTAATTTGACTTCATTAAACCTCCCAGTATACTTTCTTTCCCTTAAAGTGTTGGTTAAGGTCTTGTTTGTTTTGCAGACGTCCGTGGTAATGTAATGTAAATGAGCCGTCATTACTATTTCACAATATTTGTTTAAATATGTATTACGATACATATTTTGAGGGTCAAATGCAAATGTAATAGGGGACAAGTAAAAAATTGTAATCGTTACAAATTTACATCGTATTGCAGTGGAAACTCCAATCAAAACACTAACATCAGTTTATTTTGGTATTGATTTGATATTGAAGTAATGCCAAATTGCCATCATTACATTTTTACCATGATAAACCAAACATTGTAATTGGTGCCATTATTGCAGTCAAATTCAGCCAATGTCATCAGACAAATAATTTGTAATTATTGCTCATTTCTGCTACTGTTGTAATGGGTAAAACAAATAGGCCAAAGGTGGTGAGAAAAAGGAGTGCATCCGAAGAAACTTTTTATGGGATGTAGGTTGAGAGGAGGTTAGGCGGGCAAGTTCTATCCTATGAAATGGTCAAATGTTCAACTGCCAGAAGGAAGGTGTTAGTGCCTCGGTTTGTCAATGACGTGTGCTAGGGTGTCTTAAGTCGGTTAAGCCCCCATTGGAAGACATTGAAGACCGAAGACTCGAAGAATTAAAACAGGCCTGAAGACAACAGGTAAATTGAGGTGCTTTGGTAATCCTAGCCTAGACCCCTTGAAGTTCCAAAACAACCTACCTTCGGATAATCCTTCACCCATAAGTAAATCCTTGTTTGATCTTCCTAAACCTTAGCCTTAAAATGAACATTATTAGCTAGGCTCTTAGAGGTTCAGAACTGCTGGAAAACAAAAAACATAAACAATAGATTTCTGGAGACTGTCAATCGAATCGACAGTCCATTGATTCAACTCAATCGATCGATAGAAGGGTCTAATCAAAGACGACCGAAACTGTCCAATAAGTAATCTGGACATTTCAATGAAACTTCGATCGATTGAAACAGTCGTTTTATGCCCGTTTTATAGTCATTGCAAATTTGTTTTCTACATAATGGGCATCTAGACCTCTTTGCAATAGATGAAATTTGGTGATTTAGAAGCCCTAGTGTATCCCAATCCTCCCCATTACTCCTAGGCTATATCCCAAAGAGATCCAAGACATCTTCCCTGTGATTCATCACTCCAATGAGCATTCCGAGCTCCATTTGAAGATGAACTTGTTCTCTTGCATTCTCTAGAGGTCAAACACCATTCTCATAGGTAAATCCTTATGTCTATTATCCTCTAGAATACCCATCTACGTGAATCCCCAAATTGGAACCAACTAAACCATTAGTTGTAGGAGATTCAACCAACCCATCTCTCTCATTACCTTGGCACTTCATAGGTACATCATCAAGGTAGCCGATTGTTTGAAGCTGAAGAAGATCAACATCAAAGTTCAGGGGAGCAAAATAGAAGTTGATTCAAGTGTGGAGAAGCATTGATCAAGCATCTCAAAAAGGCCCATCAACGAGGTTCAATCCAACTAGTAAGAGTTTACATTTGAGTCCATGGAGTTTGAAATCTAAACTTGAATAGGTCCTTGTGTAGAACAGTCTTCAGCGGGAGTGTACATAAATCCTTGTGTAGGACCTCATAGGTTCTTGGTTAGCCTATAGAAAACCTTGTTAGTCTCCGAGGGAGCCACCGACATGGGGCGTATGTGTAGGTTATTGGTTAGCCTATAGAAAACATTTATAATCTCCAAGGGAGCCACCAACAAGAGTGTAAACATGTTCCACCAATACGGGTGAGTATGTGTAGGACCGTCACCGACACGGGTGTGTACGTGTAGTTCCTTGTGTAGGGCTGTAAAGGTTTGTGGTGAACCTATCGAAATAGTGAAATCTGGTACACTCTTGTTTGAGTGCGTCCGCCGGGAGTAGGGTAGGTTCTTAACCGAACCACCATACATCAATGTATTTGTGATTGCTTATGTGGATGCATTTCTATTCTTGCTTGTGATTGAATTTGTTTAATTCATATGGATGTATGATTAGAGTGTATGCTAGGCACTTAATTTGTAGCACACACACAATCGATATTTTATATCTCACCCCTGAGACTAACTTGCTCATATAATTGTATCTTTGTAGTCTATAATATTGGATTCACTTAATTGAATTAATTGGTAACTAATTTTAAGTGGTCCTATTCCCCCCCCCCCCCCCCCCCCCCCCCCCCCCCCAATTACTTAGCCATGATTCTAAGCTCCGTAAGCTTCTGCGTGTCGTGGTATCGTGTTATATAATCCACGCAATTTCAGGAGGGTGGTTATTGCTCGCCAGTTTAATTTTATTGTTGTCATGTTTGCATCCTCAGGAGTATTATGTTGTCTAATTAAACTTACTAGTACTTATTTAGCGTATGCTCCTTATCTCCAACTATAGCAAGTATATTACCCATTTACTTGAACTTCACTAAATGTGATAATATCATTTAGCTCCCAGTCTTTTCCATTTCCATACACTAGGAGGTACGACACATGCAATGCACATGGAGAGAGGCTGTAGAAGAGAAATTGGGGAGAGGGAGGGATGGACCTAGAGTTTTGGAAAGAAAAGAGGAAATATATGATACTCTGGTTGCGTATGACACTTGATGCTGGTGCAACCCGATCATCGAATCAATGAGATATCAACACTGAATTGCAAAGAAGTAGACATGAATTACACTCACAAGAATATTTGAATAGAGAGGGAGAAATAACTTTATTGATATCAAATTGCTTCTTACAATGCTTAAGAAGTCAATTCTTAGAATTTTTTTGGAATGAAACTCCTACCCCTGCCCCCCGTTTAGACACTAAATGAATCTTTAATGAAAATTCCTTCAATTAGGAGATTGATTTCAAACTAATCTAATCTACCTAAGATGTTAAAAGCCTAATAATAGTAAAAGTAAACACAAAAAGTAATCCTAATTACATCTCTAAATCCCATATCTTCAATCACATCAATTACATCCTCCCATCATATCTTCAATCACATCCTTCAAAACCCCCATATCTTCCAAAAACAGTAAATTGCAGTCCTTGATTTAAGCTCCCAATTCTATAAATAAACAATAAAAAAATCAACACATATTGGGCCCTTAGATGGGTTGTGGGCCCACGCTATTGTTGGGCCCTACAATGGGCCTAGATGGGCCTAATTAGGCCGTGGGCCTGCATCAGTTCTCACCAGCTTCAAAAGAACTCATCCTCGAGTTGAAAACCAATCTCAACCTTTAGACTTGCAATACCTCTACGATGAATTGTGTTATTCTTTAGTGGAAATTGAAGGTGTAACCTAAGCATTGGCTCGACACCTTTGTTGAAGTTCACTGTTGATGGTGTCTTTTTTGCCTGCACTTTTGTAGGTAGCAACTTGTTTGTTATAACTTTAAAGTTCTTCATGGATCCCGAAACATTTACCCCATTTTTTGTGCCACAATCATCTTTTGCAAAAGTGTTTTAGTTTGAGTATTAAGACCTACTTGCAAGGCTATCAATGTGACTGTCACTATCAATGGATCCATCAATTGATCCATTGGTGAAGTCAAGTGTCGGTCCAATGTTAATCCATTTATCACTTCAGATGTCAACTTTTCCTTGGACTCCATCCATCTATTCGTTGTTTTTGGAGTTTCTACTTTAATTTCAGATTGTTTGTCACATTCCAACAATTGAAAGATTCAATCATTGGTATCTTCATAAGCCGAGGTCTACCGCTGTTGGTTGGGACCTTGGTGGGGACCTTCTCCAATGTGTGCACGTGCTCCAACTTCAGTCTCCGAATTCCCTCAACGCCGGAGCTCCCCCACTTGATTAGTGAGATTTACTGCATGCGTGAGTTGATCTACCCACTCTATCAGTGCATCGATTAATTAGATTATTTTCTCAAACTCTTCTTGTGCCGCTCCCTTCGAAGCCATTCGGAGATGATGTAGAGTCGGTAGTTCCCCAATGATCACTCTCTTTGATACTAAAATGGTACAACCTAGTCATCGAATCAATGAGATATCGACACCGAATCGCAAAGAAGTAGACAAGAATTACACTCACCAGAATATTTGAATAGAGAGGGAGAAATAACTTTATTGATATCGAATTTTTCTTATAATGCTTAAGAAAAGAACTCACATGTAGAAATTTTTTGGAATGAATAACTCCTAACCCCCAAATTAATCTTTAATGAAAATCGTCCCAACTAAGATATTGATTTCAAATTAATCATAATTTATTTCTAACCCATCTAATCTACCTAAGATGGTAAAAGCTTAATAATAGTAAAAGCTAACAGAGAAAGTAATCCTAATTACACCTCTAAATCAGCCTCATATATTTAATCACATCAATCACATTCCTCTTCATATCTTCAATCACATCTTAAATCAGCCCTTACATCTTCTAAAACTAGTAAATTGCAATCCTTGATTTAAGCTCCCAAATTTATAAATAAAACGGTCCAAAAACCAGCACATGTTGGGCCCTTTTGATAGGCCGTGGGCCTACATTATTGCCAGGCCCTACAGTGGGCCGTCGGCTTTCATCCGATATCCAAGCACTTGAAATGGTACACATGGAATATATTAACTCAAATTAAACCCACTAAATTGTGGAATCTATTGTCACTAAGCCAGAGTTGAAAATCATATTGTTTGGACAATCCTAACCTCCGATCCGTGGACACTTGTTTTTCTTTTTAAATAAGACCATTGGATCTTTTTTATTTTTGACTGCCCCATAAATGTCCAACAATCTAATAATTAGATAAACAAGTAGGTTTTGGTTCATGATACATCTAAGCTGGTACCTGCAGTTTGGATGGTTTGTTTTGAATTAATTACTTGTAGGCACGTATGCAATTTCTCAGTTGTTTGGACAATCCTAGCCTCTGATCCGTGGACACTTGTTTTTATTTTTAAATAAGGCCATTGGATCTTTTTCATTTTTGACTGTCCAATAAATGTCCAACAATCTAATAATTAGATAAACAAGTAGGTTTTGGTTCATGATACATCTAAGCTGGTACCTGTAGTTTGGATGGTTTGTTTTGAATTAATTACTTGTAGGCACGTATGCAATTTCTCGGTAATTTCTAATTACCTGTATATCAACCATTACACTCTGCCTGAGTATGAGAGTGTTTCTTGACAGAAAAAGGCAGGTGTTCAAGAGGCTTTTTTCTGGTAAAGTGCAACCTGTTGGCTGGCTTGTTGCGGGTGAAATCTGAGCCTTCCGAGTGACAGCAGCCACATTTTTAAGTTCCTGAAATACCTTAAATTTTGTTAAAAGATCTTTCATGTCCTTTGAATTTTCAATGCTAGGTGCCCTCCAAAAACTAATTGTGCGGGCAAAATGTCCAACGCTACTTGTGTTACATACAGTACAGATACTTTGCATTTTATGAATTTGGTCTCCTGTGCAACTTTTAGATATGCTTCTTTTTTTTTTTTTCTTTTTTTTTGTCTTTTTTTTTTTTTTTTCATATATCTAATCAATTGATCGTTTGTGCGTGTTCTAGAGCCTCTTTGGGTTGGTTTGCTTATGAACCAGAATGGTATGACAACAATGATAAGACTTTTGCTCAGAACGAGGCTCAGTCTGTTTCTATATTTGTCCAACATCTCTCGGGGGTGTCCTCCATGACGGAAAACTTTGAACCTATCCCTTTATCCTGCTTCTGTGCTCCATCTTGTCTTATGAATCAAAGAGTGGCTTTACCTCAAAAGAATTCTCCTGAGGAAGAACTGGCACGTGAAAATGTAGGTTCTTGACTAATGTGGTAGGTTTGTTGCTTTGGAACAGAGAATTTATTAATCACCAGTTCATCATCTTTGTGTTTTGCTGGTACAGTTTGAAAACTGTTTTACATTATATACTGTTCTTTCCATGGTTGGTGTCTTTCTTTCTTTTTTTCTTAAATCTCTTGGCTGAAAACGTATTTACTTGGTGATGGATCAGCATAAGCCCGTCAGCGGCGAAATTCAGGACTCTTCTGTGGAACAAGAAAAACAGAAACAATTACTGTTGATGTTATGCCAGCACGAGGTTGACAGGCTTAATGTGTGGGCACAACCTGTACATTCCAAGTATTTTTCGTCAAGTTGCTTATGTGAATCTTTTATTTGGCAGTTTACTTTGTAATGCTCTTGATAATGTTCTTGGTAAATCTTTTCTGGGTTGCCGCTTTCGTGATGCTCCAGGGAATTTCCTATCTAAATTCATTGTCCTTATTACAGGAAAAGTACATTCTCTCATTCTAAAATTAACTCAGAGAAGTGGATTGAATACGCCAGGACTGCATTTTCTGTGGATCCGCGGATTGCTTTGTCGCTGTCCTCAAGGTTCCCAGCAAATTCTTCCTTGAGGGTTGAAGTAACTCGGTTAGTTCAAGTATGTCTCTCTTCTTAATTTCCGTTTGGGTGCATTGGAGGGTTTTAGTTATGACCTGTCTTTTGAGCATTTGAAAATCCTTTTATTTTTGAAGGATCATTTGAAAATCATTGTTGCTTCTCATAGATCAAATATGGGAATTATGTCATAGATATTGTTATTGATATACCAAACCAATGTTTTGAATCTTACTGTTGAAACCTAATATTATGAGAAGCAATTTGACTCTCATGCTTGAATGATATTCTTTAAAGATTGTAACTTAATTGTACAAATTTTGGTTGAATCTTACTATTCATGATTTGAATCTTACAATCATCATTCAAATTATTCGATTCAATAAAATCCAAGATCATGGTTGTCAATTGAACATTGGTCTATAAAATTGGAATTTCATTAACCTTGTTTTTTTTTTTTTTTCTTTCTGAAAGTTATTTGGATCCTTGGAAGCACCAAATAACATCTTTCTAACTTGCATTAATGACTGGCTGGTTAAATTTTCAGGTTTTGATTTATTTTTTTCCAAAAACAATAATGATGCAAAAAATTGGTAGTAAATAATGATGCAAAGTTGGAGGTCGGTGAGATTTGAAAGGAGGCAATGATAACTTGAAGGTTTTGAGTAACATTCACTCAAGAGTCCAGAGCCTTCAAAATTAGTTAAACGAAGACAGAGTATTTGGATCGCAACTTTATAGGGATTGACATAGATGCAATCACACAGTCACAACTCCCCATTGTGAAATATACACAAAACCAAGACTTAAAACAAGCACGATACGTAAAATACCACCTTACCAGTATTGTTTTCAAATCCCAACAGGTTCCACAAATAACGTCCTCACACCAGAAAACCAAGCTAAGAACTCTTTAATATGCGAAGAACTACACAGATTCCATTGTCCTTTCTTTCCAACAAGGGTTACACATTTATAGACGGAAAACTAGAATCTAGACACTTTATTTTCAACATTGAACCTGGACGCTTTATTTTAAACGATGATTCTAGACACTTTATAATGGACCTAGACACTGAATTTTAAACAATGAATCTAGACACTTTACAATGAACCTAGACACTTAAAACATTAATTACGCAATAAGATACCGACAACAAATTCCTAAAATGTCTTCCTTGAATAATGATCCAATTATGGGTAATCTTTTGGGTCCCCCACTAAATCATCCACCAATCCAGCCGTACAATCTCATATCATACTCTTTCAAGCCTTCTTGTTACTCTCAAAATGATCCAAGAACCCCTCCTAATGCTATCACTTAGTGTATCTCCTCATCATGCAAGGCTTTAGTTAAAATTGACGACTCGGAGATTCCTTAATGCAAGGTTTCAGAAGACGAAAATTGGATGATATTTGGCCTTGTATTACCCAATACAGGCTCATGGAATTAGAGCTAGGTGGATGAAGTGGAAATGTGTCTCTAGAGTTTTATGTAATCACTTCATCCTAATCAAATTGAAGGGAAGATTTTATATAGGACATCTACAAGACACACCATGCTTTATGGGGCAGAATGTTTGGAAGTCCAAGAATATAATGTTCCACAAAATGAGTGTAGCTGAAATGAGGATGTTGAGATGGATTAGTGGCGAGATGGGGAGGGAAGGGATAGAACTGTAAATGAATGCATTCAAGAAAGCTTTGTAGCCCCAATATGCACTTAGATGGTTTAGCCATGTGCAATAGTGACCAAAGAGTACTTGGGTTAGGAGTGAGTTGGTTCAAGTTGGTGGCTCTAAAAAGGCTAGGGGAAGGACCAAAAGGATGTGGGTGGAGATAGTAAGAAAAGATATGGTGGCCTATGGTTTTGATGCAGGCCCACAGTGCACAATAGGCCCCAGCATGTGCTTATTTGGACTGTTTATTTATAGATTTGGGGCCTAAATATCAAGAGCTACAATTTACTATTTGTGAGAGATGTTGATTTGGGGACTGATTTAAAGATGTGATTGAAATTTTTGAGGATTATTTCCTAGATTTTCTTTTCCTATTATTAGGCTTTTGCTATCTTAGGTAGATTAGATTGATTTGAAATCAACTATAATTGATTTGAAATCAATCTATTAGTTAAGGGGATTCTCATTATTCATTTGGGGGGTAAAGTTTTTTTCTCTCTACTTAAATATTTTTATGAGTGTAATTCTTGTCCATTTCTTTGCGATTCGGGTGTCGATATCTTATTAATTCGATAACTAGGTTGCACCAGTTTTAACTTAGGATATCGTCCTTGGAGTGGAATTTTGGAACATGATTTGTGTAGACCCCAATTAGTTGGGATTAGGCTTAGATGATGATGTTGATAATCCATTAGACTCGTTATGCCGTATGGGGTAGAATGTTGGGCAAATAAAGAGGCAACATGAGCAGATGAATCTTGTAGAGATGTGGATGTTAAGAGGATGTATGCGAAGGCTAGAAAGATTAGAAATAAGAATAAGGTCACTCAAAGCAATCTAAGAGTAGCCCTTGTTAGAGAAAAAATGATGAAAGGCTGATCGAGATGGTCCAGCCAAAACTAGGGATGCCCATAAAAGGAACTTATAAGGTTGAAGGTTCTAAAAGGAGGATAAGATGAAGACCTGAGAGGACTCGGATGGAGGTGTTGAAGGGATATGATTTAGGAAGGCTTTTTTTCCATTTACTAAGATAGGGCCCTAGATATTTTTGGTGAAATTCGTAAAACTAACCTCAAACAGCTAGGGTAAGGCTGTGATAATGATTATGATAATGAATACCGAATCTCTGATTCAAGAAAGAATCTTAAGATCTCTTTTTTCATTCAACAAATATTGTCTCTTTCTCTAGGTTTTCACATAAATAGAGGCTTGTTTTGACGTACCTTGCAGGAGTTTTTTTATGGCAATGATTGAAGTTGTAATTCTTTGAAAGCCAAACCCTTGCATGATTTTGTTTATTTCTTTATAATCATCTTTCTCTAAGGAAAAAGATGATAAAAGAAGTGAATGTTACTTGCAAGAAGTGTTCGAAGTATTGGTATTGCTACAAGTTTCGCTAGCTAGGGATAAGGAAACAATATCGATATCACTGATAATATCGTTGATAACCGGAAATGTGGGGAAACATGGGAAAAACTGTTGAATTTTCAACGAAACTTCAGGAGATGTTAAAATGTACATATTTGCATATTTAGAAATTTTTTTTAAAATAAATAAATAAATAAATAAAAATAAAAATGCAAAAAGAATGCATATATAACCAGTTTTCATTTAATGGGCCCTTAAAAGCATGTGTTGTTGTAAGAACTCAGTCTAACCATCCCATCCGGCCTATTTAACCATCCAATCTTCCATCCAAACATCCATCGATATTGCAAAATATCAACAACACATGATATTTCACCAAGAAATCATCAACAATTAGAAAGAAAACGAAAGATTGTGGTCTCAATATCATGCATATTGCGATATCAATAATATCCAGATATTATCAAATATTATCAATGACAAATTGAACACTACATACAACCATGTGCCCGTGAAAAAAAAAAATTGAAATAAATTTTTTTGTAATAAACAAAATTTTGATGATATCAATACGTTGGCGAATTATTGAAATATCGTCGATGCACTTATGATACAATCATTACCTAGAATTTACATGGTCGAAAATATTGGCGATACATTGGCGATATTGATGCATTGGCAATACAAGCAACACCGAGAATTTACGTGGTTGAAAATATTGGTGATTACATTAGCGATATTGATACATTGGTGATACTTAGTGATACATTGCTAATAGCTGAAATTTCTGATACTACCAGCATTATCGGTATCGCTACCAGTGTTTTCGGTATCGTTGAGATAGAGATAAAGATAATATCGGAGATATTTTGATAATATTGGAGATAATTCGAACATTGCTTGCAAGCACCACACAACCAAATATTAAAATGAAAGAAAGAAATTTCGGGTTTAGGTTCGATGCAATTTATTCCAGGGAGAATGACTAGTGTGATACCATTTAGGATGATGTTGATGTTTACCAACAAGATGTTTCTTATTTATAAACTTGGTTTTTTAATAAAGAAACTCTGATCCAATTTCCATGGATGGATCGATTTAATGATCAATTTTCATGGGTGGATTGTTTTGATAACTTATACAATAAGTTAATTGAATTCTATTTAAATGATGTATGTGGATGAGAAATATCTTAATATACACCCCTTTTTCAGTTTTTTCCTTGAATTTTTCATATTCCTTTTTTTATCAATATTCTAGAGTATTTTGAAGGTATCTCCTGATGATTTGCAATTTGATTTGACCCTACAATCTGATTTCGATTTTCAGAACACTAACTACGGCAACCACTTTTTAAAAAGTTGCTTTATTGTAGACTAAAATTCTGCAGTCCGTTCCCATCATTTTAGTCTATTATTCTTAAATGTTGATGATGTCTTTTGGCCTTAAAATATTTTTATATCTAATGGGATGGAAGTACTTATCGATGAAGCTAATGTATTAATTCTTTCTGCTAGCCTTCAACATTTAGTTGTAGTTACCATCCGGTGATTTTTACAGTGCAATCGATCTCCATTTGCTTCCAGCCATCTGATTAGATATGTCCTTGACTAAATCTTATCATGTTATCCCTACTGTTGGGATTTCTGCTTGTGATTTTAGTTTCCAAAATGCTATTGGTTTAACACTTAACGAGGTGGTATTATTCATTGGACATGAGCCCGAGACTTGCAATTAGAAAAGCAGCAGCTGTACACAATGGTGCACATATGACTGTTTGGTTCTGCATGAATCTTATTTTGGTCTATAAAGTGATGGTTTAAGGCTGTTATTCTGAACGTTTCCCCCATGCCCTATTAAACAAGGTACAGAAAAGGGGATGGTGACTCCAATTCTGGTGGTTCACAGGTACCTCCATAGCTGAAGCTGAATTATAGGAGTGTGCATCAAAGGAATGCATATTATTACCATACTTTGGTAGCTTATTTATTTATTTTGTATGGCTTATATGCTAAACAAGGTTTAATGATTCATTACTTAGGTCCAATGTTTTAAATAGCTATGCTACGTAGCATGTAGCGTACACTACGTAGTGTAACTTAGCTTTAACACTATGTAGCTCATGAAAATAGCTAAAGTCTCATGTAGGCTACGCTACATGATAATTTGCATATTTCACACACTACATGGCTCACATTACAAGTTATTTTTCACTAAAACATTAAAATTAACTGTTTTCAATTATTTGTTACATTTTTGTATTTTCGATAAAAACTAGTTAATCATTTCAATGCTTTTAGTAAAATAACATAAGTAATAGTATTAAATCAGTTTCGTTGCTCTTTACTTAATCATTGCCCTTCTCCTATTACTTTAGGTTGCATTTGGTTGCACCGAATATCATGAAATTTTGTTAGATTTCATTATTAATCAGTCAAATTTGGTGCAGAATATCATGAAATTGGTGCAACCAAGCACGACCATGATTAAAAATCTAGAAGTAGCACGTAGCTTATGCTACAAGTTATGTAGGTTACGCCTCACACTTCAGAGGAATGAATGCTATGTTATGCACTATTCACTATTTAAAACACTGCTTAGGTCTTGACTTCTATTTTACCGTTCAGATTCTTGAGAGCATCCATATTCGTAGGCAATAATCACTATTTCCAATTTCTTACCTATTAAACCCTTGTATCATATGTTCTGGTCACTAAGTGAGTGTTGTATGCAATGCAGCTTGACAAATTAAAACTCTGTAAAGTACCTGAAGCGTTGCCTTTCCTTATTACTCCAGAGACTGTTGATGAAAACTCAGTATTATTACAGAAATTGTCAGATTGGGATCCTTGTTCAATTACACAGGCTCTTAAGTTCCTTGCACCTCCATATAAGGGTCATTCAAGTATCATGGGTTATGTTCTTGGAGTTTTAAAGTCATATCCTCCTGAGATGGTCAATTTTTTTATGCTGCAGCTTGTACAGGCTCTCCGATATGATGAGGGGGTGAGCTTTCATTTTTCACAATAGATAAACAATCTTTTCGTTCATGTCCTTCAGTCAATTACTTTTTATGTAATGAATGTGTCATCGTCATCATCTAAGCCTTATCCTGATCAATTGGGGGTTCTACGTACTACATAATCATGTTCTGCCATTCCACTCTATCAAGGGCCATAACTTCAGTGAGACCATGAGTCATCAAGTGTTTTTTTACTACCTTTAACCATGTCCTTTTGGGCCTTCCCCCTGCCTTTTTAGAGCCTTCAACTTGTACCAACACACTTCTAACTGCTGCAGATCTTTGTGCCCATTTCACATGACCAAACCATCTTAAGTCTACTTTCCATCATCTTATTACCTGTTGGTGCTACTCTAAAGTTCCTTCAAATGCATTCATTTCTAATTTTTAGTGGATGTGTATGACTAAAAAATCAAAATGTTCATACTTCCTAGATGTGATATTTCTCTTGATTCGGTGCAGAAGTTACTAGAAAATTATTTGCTTGAAGTAGCTCAAAGTAGTGAGATATTTGCGCATAGCTTGATATGGCATCTTCAGGTTTTTCCTCCTCCTGCCCCCTCTTTGATTTTCCTTTTCACAAATCCATGAAACTAAGGTTCTGCTTTTCTTGTTGAATGAACAGGGTTCTGATCTCCAGCAGAAAGATAAAGGAAAGAAAAAACGAGGTTCTACTTTGACATCAAAAGTAATTAAATGTGTACTTGAATGGCTTTTATCCAAACACATGATAACAAATTTGAAAAAAGAAATGCACGCATTCTTTCAGTAGAAGCTGTTTTGCATTTTCAGCCTTCTGTATATGAATTATTTGGGTCTTGATGGCTGACAATTGTTGATTTATTATATGAAAAATATGCATCTTGAGCTTCCTTAACTGGTTACAAGATACAAGGCTACATGGGCCCACAACCTTCCTTGAAATCCATCACAAAATCAACATAGAGCTTTCTTCAATGATTAATTTTCCCAAATAAACAATTAATCAAACTAAGTCCTCTAAGCACTAATAACTTTTCCTTGATCTGCTCCCACAGACATACCCCAACCAACACCCCCCCCCCCCCCCCCCCCCCCCCCCCCCCCCCCCCCCCAACCCCCCCCACCCCCCATCCCCCCCCCCCCCCCAGAATATCCTCTTTGGAATATCCTGGAGTCTATGGCAAACCTAAACCATAAATCTCGGCCCTTCGGAGAGGTTTGGGTATTGTCTCATTATGGGGTATTGGATCTCTGATCATTGAAGGGGAAGTTGAATTTGTCCTGTATATCTAAGATTAGGAACCCTTATGTGGCTAGTAGCTTTTCATTTTCAATTGTCTGAAGGGAGAATCATGAGATAGCAGACACTATTGAAAAAGAGTTTGAGGGGGTCACCCATTATCATCTCATCATTACTGCTCTTTTGAGGCTTATTCTACTTTGTATGTTTTTGCTTCCATCTGGATTTTGGTATCCATTAATGAAAAGGAAATTGAATCCAGAGCAAGCATGGATTCATCAACTTCATTCTCTGTTAAAGAGTGTTTCCTCATTTGCTTCCCTTTGAACATGAGAAATAAATTGCCAACCTCTTCTGCCTTCAAGGTTTATCCTCTTAGTTAGCCCATCTTATAATGTTTGAGGAGTCCCAAGGCCTAGGACTTGTTTCTTCCATTTTTTGGGTAATTTATTTAAATCATTTAGATTTTCTCTCTGATCAACAAATTTGATTGAAAATCAAGAGTATAGTACAATATTCATCAAGATAATGGGCAAGACAAGCTAATGCAAAGATCCGTTAACTTGTTTTCCCATCGTGGAATACATGAAATGAGAACCTCTAGTGAGGAAGCTACAACTTTGATTTTATTTCGCAAGCAAGTAAATCACCACCATACAACTCCTGGATGCATACAAACTGGTGTTTAAAGCCTCCCATCGCGATGATTGGGCTGGAAAATGACTCGTTGATTAATTTCATATCCATTAGTATGACCCTGATTTCCAGTATGGCCAATTTCATATCACATCTATGGTTCCTAATTTAATTTCACCTCTATGGTTTCTAATTGCATCCAATCCCCACATTCCCTGGGTTACTTCTTCAGCTACTTCTATGTTAAGCTTCTAGGAGTCCAAAAAGGCAAAACTCGAGGCACTCTTTTTTAGATTTATTTCCATGAGTTTTGTAGTCCCCTTCCAGATCTGCAATTGACACACTACAGAAGTCCATTACATTTACAGCAAGAGTCTACCCCACTAGGGAATGCTTGATGGATTAGCAACTACTCCAATAAGAGAAATATTATGCAGTTTTTCGTCTCCTTCCAAGTGCCCCACAATAGCATAATGGAGCATGTCGAACTGTTGACAAAGACCTACCTTGAGGTGCCATATTGATGATAACTCCTTAGTTGCATGATCCTTCTTAGTGTCACTCCCACTTCGAGTTGCGCTTTGGACTCCCACCCGCTCCTGTTTGGGGAATGAAATATGGGGTCCTACAGCCTGCTCAAATCAACCACAAATAAGAAGATGAATTTCTTCACCCTCTCAATTCAATGACAAGGATGGTTCACGAGTGAATATAGCTTCAAGTAATACAGCAACATATCCGACATGTTTCCTTTTTTTTCTTTTCATTCCTCCCTTTTCTCTCCTCCTCTTTCTTTTCTTCGCTTCTTTCTCCTCCTTTCTCTTGCTGTGTAAAATTGCTGGAGATGGAGAGAAGTGAGAGTTTTTTACAGGAGAGAGCGTGAGTTGAAGTTGGTGGGGGTAGGTGGGACCTCATGTTAGCATGGGTCCCACCTAGGGTCGTCTTGCGACGATTTTTGCCGCAACAATACGGTTTCGTGGGCCCTAGTTCTTTATTCTTGCTGCAACTAATGAAACAGACGCTTCCCTGCTCCTTCACCTGAATCTCTTGCCACTTCGCTTCACGCTTTGTGCAACTATAGATTAAACTGATTTGTATTGGAGAAAGAGGTAGTTGATTGATTCATTTGCAATGCAACACATAAAACAAGTGTTGTTAAGTGCAATGTTCGAGTGTTGGAGAGGATACAAAGTTATAATTTTGTTGGTCTTAGCCATCCAACAAGAAGCTGCCATCCTAAGCTGGATGACAAGGTGTTAACCAATGTTTAGAGTATCGGTATCATTACATGCATCGATGATTGGGGATACGGAAACATGCATCGATATTGCTGATACTGATATGTGGAAGAAAAAAATATCGCTGAGGGAAACATTGAGAAAAAGGTGGAATTTTGTAGTGAAACTTCAGGATATGTTAAAAGACACATCTTTACACATTTATGAATCAAAATATTGCCAAAGAAAAAGCCACTAAACATAAATAAGTTCCCTTTTATAGGGGCCTAAACCATGTGCTGTTGAAAATAAGCAGTGCAATTAAAACCAAATAAAGTCATATCATTCAAATACCATACAATGCAAGTAATAAAGTGTAAGCAATGCATGCAAAAACTAAAGAGAGTGAAAAAACATGTCTTTGCCTCAAACCCACGTGGAGTTACGAGTCAGCTCAAAGTTGTCATCTTTGTCCCATTACATACATGATACCATCCATCCAGCCATCCACACACACACACACAAGTTTTAATCATTCAATGATATCCTCTATATCAGCGATAATATCAACAATATCGCCGATACAGGCAAATATTTGTACTGGCGGGTCAGCAATATATCAGTGATTCGGTGATATCAATGATAGGCTATATTTTGCAATGTGGGCGGTATTGTCGCTGATAAATGAAAAAAAAAAAAAAAAAACTAGTATCTGTATCGGCTACCCGACAATACCAATAATATCATCAATATTATTGATAATATTGGTGATATTTGGAACACTAGTATCAACATGCAAGACATTTGCGAAACCAAGGCTTTGAAGAAAGTGTTCGTAAAGAATGTACCACCAAGAACAATGAAACACATTGTTTCGTCCCTCTGCATCAAAGGGATTCACGCCTCTTTTAAAGCACACAAAACAAGCCCAAAGAGTTCAGCCTTAAAATCCATCAGGATTCTTCTAATGATCATGTTCCAATCACTCTTCCTCCAGTAACCTCAACGATCTTTGACAAGAATGTTCTTTGTAGATTGGCTTATAGATTCTAGGAGATCCCATGGTAAGCAGAAGCTTCACTCCATATCTCCACCCAAAAGATCCTCTTGTGAACTCACCTTTTCACCATCGTGGGTAGCGGTGGTGACACATTTTTTTCAGTATTTCATCTGTCATGTTTACATTGCTTTATCAAAATAGTACGATATTATTACTTATACAACTGAATGGTTCTTATATCTATACTGATATCCTTGCTTCTTGTTGCGGCTTTATTGCTGTCATTTTTTCAGGATTCCTCTTTTGAAGCATTGTTACCTAATCTCAGGCAAAGGATCATTGATAGCTTCTGTTCTAAGGCTACCCAGGACTTGTTTCAACATGAGGCTGAGTTTTTTGACAAAGTCACATCTATTTCTGGTGTTCTCGTTCCACTACCAAAGGAAGCACGTCGAGCTGGCATTCAGAGGTATTCTTTGACATTTAGGATTTGTACACAGCGTTATGCATATCAATTGAGGTAGCTGTTTCATTTGCTTGCTACTTGCAGTGAATTGGAGAAAATAAAATTGGAAAGGAGTGACATATATCTACCTACTGCTACAAACAAACTTGTACATGGCATTCAGTTGGATAGTGGGATCCCTTTACAATCTGCCGAAAAAGTTCCAATTATGATCACATTTGATGTAGTGGACAGGGATGGAAATCACGATGATGTAAAGCCACAAGCCTGCATCTTCAAGGTAAGATTTTTCTGGTATTCATATGTATCATCTTGCTGGTTGGATAGGCCCAAAGTTTAAATTCGTGACATCTTTCACAGCTATTGGCTTTGTCATTACAGGAAAGTATCTGTAAATTATTTGCTTTAGCCACCACTTTGAAACCTAATACAAATTTGTATTTTCATCTTGGAAGTAACTTTGAAGAGTTCTATTTTCATGTTTCTTCTGCAAGTGGGATTGTTGAATCATAGTATTGACTGCTGTGACTGTACATTATTCATCCAAGTCTTTGAAAATCTATGTACCAACTACTAATCGGTACTGTTCAACGGGCATTTTCATAGATTTTTCACATAGCAGATTGAACTGATGCTGCCAGAGTGAGTTGATACTTCCATATATAAATCATATGAATCATTCTAAATGAAATTAATTACTTCCACCGTAGTTTACAACTGGTTTTTCCATAACATTTTAATTCGAAGATGTAAACTATTCTGCATCACAATATGATGAGAACCAACTTTGGTGCCCTTTACCATCATCTTAAGTTAACTAGTGTATACAATTATAGTTTGGATAATTAACATCATTACTGAAACTTTCCTAAAGAAAATTGAGAGCGTAAAATGGAAAGAAACAGAAAATTTTGTATACGAACTTGTATAGATTCTCATTAATGTTAATGGTTATCCTGTAGTTCTAAATTCTAATAATAGGAAATAGGACTCTATTTATGTACTCATTCCTCTCTAGAAAAATTCAATGAAAATCAATTCATTCTTTCTTCCGATCTTCCCTCTCTTCTTTTGTTGTGTAATCTATATCAAACAACACCTTCAACCAACAGTCTCCTCCACTCCTTGAGACATAGCCACAATAGTTACACGTGGACTCCTCTCAAGTCGTCGTCCATGTTGCCACACAATGTTCCTCCCATTTTCTGACATTTTAGACTACCTGTCAATGATAGAAGACAATAAGAATGTTAGAAATAGCAAAATATGGGGTTTTAAATTTTTTTAGTTTTTAATTTATTTTAACTAATTAAATATTATTATAAAACGGACAACATACTCAACCACCATCCTCATTGTATATGAGGATGACATCGCTCTCTCAGGAAGCAGCAATGCCGAGATTGAAAGTGTAAAGTCCTTAGCTAGTGTATTTGACATCAAGGACTTGGGGCCTTTGAAATACTTCCGTGATATTGAAGTTGCTAGATTTAAGCATGACATTTTCATGTACCAATGGAAGTATGTCCTGGATCTTCTCATAAGGTCATCTGATACATTGAAGTTAATCACCATCTCCACACTAAGTAGTTTGAGGCCCTCAGTGATCCTAATGTATTCAAGCTCATTTATTTGACTATAACTCATCTAGATATTATATATGCGATGAGTTTGACAAGCTAGTTCATGTATGCTCTGTGCTTTCATCATCTCAAGGCAATTTATCATTTTCTTACCTATTTAAAGCCTGGTCCTGGAAAAGGCCTGTTGTATTCTGGTTATGTTAACTCAATGTGAGTGGGTATTGTGTTGCATACTGGGTGGGTTCTTCAAATGATCGAAGGCCTACAAGTAGCTATTGTATCTTTGTGGGGGTAATCTCATCAGTTGGAAAAGCAAGAAACAAATAGTGGTCACCCATTTGTCTGTAGAAGCAGAATACCACGCTATGGCTTTTGCCCCACGTGAGATTATTTGACTTAAATATCTTCTTCTAGAAATGGGATTTAATGTTCCTACACATATTCCTCTACATTGCAATAATAAAGTTGCAATGCACATTGCCTCCAATCCAGTCTTCCATGAGGGAACAAACACATAGAAGTTGCTTGTTTGAGAAAAAGATCACTGCCAAGCTCCTATGTACTCTGTTTATTTGTTCAAACCATAAGCTCGCGGATGTTCTCACCAAGGCAACAAATTCTTCTTAGTTCCACTGTATATGGACAAGCTGGGAATGCCAGATATATGTGCTCCAGCTTGAGGAGAGTGTAGAGATTGTGTGCATCATATTATTTTGTACTCGATAGTACCATATTTTGTTAGTTTAGAGGGCAGAGAACTGATCTCTCTCGCCACTTTCTTTTCCTCCTCTTTTCTTTTTTTCTTTCTTCTTTTGAATGATATCTTCTCTTCTCATTTCCCTCTTGGAAAGCATATTCTTCCGTTAGTATATGGCACTCTTTCTTATGTCCTTCACATTTGCTCAAGTCTGCCAATTGGGCTACAGATCACCTCTGCCTATTGTGTATGTCTTGGCTGAATTCCTGTTTCTTGGTGTGCTAAGAAACAACCCATCTTTCACGTGCTAGTGTTAAAGTTGAGTATTGTGTCATGGTCAATGTTTGAAATATTGGTATCACGTTACATATCTCACCCTTGGGATACAGATACGTATCGGTTATCGCATGGGATATATCGGTTGTATTGCGTAATGTATCGTTGTTGTTGGAGACATGGGGAAACATTGGAAATTAGTTGAATTTTTCAGCAAAATTTCAGTGATTGATGATGATGATAATAATAATAATAATAATAATAATAATAAAAGACATCAATACACACTTACAAATTAAAACATTACAAAAAACAGGTTCACATAATAGGTTTTCTTTGTATGGGGTCCTAGTATATGCGTTGTCTAACTAAATCGATGCAAGTATATTCAAAGTCTATTCATATCATTTATAAATGTAAGAAGACATGTGGAAACACAAGCAATACATTCAAAAGCAAAAGAAGAATCACTAGATTAGGTTACATACATGTTTGATTTTGATTTTTAAAAAATTTTCCGCAACTCGGTCCTTCTCCTCCAAATCTTGAAATCGAAGTTCCCAATCCATGATTTTTCATGCCATGCAAAACATGAAAAATCATTGACTTATAACAATTTGACATTGATTTAACATGATTTACAAGAAAAAAAAAATGATCGAAAAAAAAAAAAAAGCTCACCGGATCGAACATGTGGGATATATCTCACTACTTGTGTGTTTCGTATCGCACAGGTGGGATACAGGATATATCATGGGATATATCGGCTGATATCGTCGATATTTAAAACATTGGTCATGGTATGGTTGCCGCCTGCAGCTGAGTTCACTTGGCTACAATGTTTACTTCGGGATGAATTGTCTAACTTCTGTATTCTTTGTTGTGATAACGCTAGTATTACATATATGGCAGCAAATATCGACTTTCATGCACTCACAAAAAACATCAATCTTGACTATAAATTTTTTGTGAAAAAGATGCCATGGAATATATTCAAACCATGTCTGCTCCCCAGCGTTTGTGGATGGTTGTACTAGGGTGCTTCCTCAATATCGTCAACACTGGATATGTAGCAAATTGGGTGTTCAACCTTCAGTTGTACACTTTTTTGGAGGGGATACGTTAACAAATTGTAGTGTAATTTCTGAGGGTGTTCCTGTGATCTCTATGTACTTTGAAAGTTCTCTTGTAATTTATGTGAATCTTTTAGATAAGCCTAAGAAGATCTCTAGGATCTCTCTAGAAAAGAAGCTTGAGAAGATTTCTAAAATCTTCTTAGATATACTTGAGAAGCCTATAAATACCACACCTTTGTATGCATTCAATTCATTCGACAGAGAAATCATCCCTATTCTTGAAGGTTCTTTTCAAAACAGGAGTTTGATATGGGAAGATAATATTGTAGATATTGAAATGCTTAGGCAACCTTATATATCTATATATTGATGGCTATGAAGTAAGAAACCGTTGATAACATGTAACCATAGATTTGTAAATACGAGCTTAGGATTTATATCCAGAATTTATTTTGCTCTCTTAACATGGTTAGTTGTGCTAATGAAAAGGTTTGTGCCAGTCTCCATGTCTCCTTGTGTGCATGTGTGTATATGCCTCTTAACAATTTTTTTTTTTCCTTTTTCGTATTTGTAGAAAATCAAGAAGGGAATCATTCAGAAAATCATCTTCGCAAATTTCTGTTTCTCAATTGATTAGATTTTCTAGAATTCAACAGGGAATTCCAAACAAATATCTCATTAGAGGGGGAAAAAATCATTATTTCCTAAGGAACAAGACTAATAAATTTTATGAAGCATGCTAGCTAGAATGCATGTTGTCCCTTCTGATGTTGGTTGACTCAACACTTAATAATTCTCTTGTACTTTTTCAACTTTTTAATCATTGTTTTTTTTCAACATTGTTTTTGCCTGTCTTGGTCATTAATCTTTGTAGATATATCTGCCTTGTTAAATTGGACAGCATAAATTAGAGTTCTTCCTATTCTAGGTTGGTGATGATTGTCGACAAGATGCTCTTGCTCTTCAAGTGATTTCACTCCTTAGAGACATTTTCGAAGCAGTTGGACTTAGTCTCTATCTATTTCCGTATGGCGTTATTCCAACTGGTCCCGGTAGCGGCATAATCGAGGTGAATTTGATTCCTTTTTTTTTCTTTTCTCTTTTCTTAAAGATTATTAACATTTTATACAGAGAATCTTTTTTTTTTCTTTTCATTTTGAAGCATTGGCAGCAAATCTCTCTCTCTCTCTCTCTCTCTCTCTCTCTCTCTGATGCAGGACAATTAACCATTTGCTCTAAAAGCTCGAACTATTAGAGTATGGCGAATTAATCTCTTTATCTCATAGCCCAGGCCCCACATCTCATGGGTTTTAAGACCTTGGCTGAACCCCCTTCGTGGGCCCCAAATCACATGGGCCGCCCACCCCGAGTGTGTCCCCGCATCCCACGGGCTACCCCACTCGAGCCCGGTGTGAAATGCGCATTAATCACCCCTGGTGAGGAGTCTCGAACACGAGACCTCCTCCGTGGGCCACACCCACCCCGAGTGTGCCCCTACATCCCACAAGCAACCCCACTCGAGCCCAGTGTGAAAATGCCCCTGCATTAATCACCCCCGGTGAGGAGTCTCGAACCCGAGACCTCCCACTCTGATACCAATTTGATGCAGGACAATTAACCATTTGCTCTAAAAGCTCGAACTGTTAGAGTATGGCGAATTAATCCCTTTATCTCATAGCACAGGCCCCACATCTCATGGGTTTTAAGACCTTGGCCGAACCCCCTTCGTGGGCCCCAAATC
The DNA here is from genome assembly GCA_021015155.1 of Magnolia officinalis. Classification (NCBI taxonomy): domain Eukaryota; kingdom Viridiplantae; phylum Streptophyta; class Magnoliopsida; order Magnoliales; family Magnoliaceae; genus Magnolia; species Magnolia officinalis. Next base: position 68,149,173 of record JAJHSJ010000010.1, read on the forward strand.
ACATAGTCTGCCCACCCCGAGTGTGTCCCCGCATGCCACGGGCTACCCCACTCGAGCCCGGTGTGAAATGCGCATTAATCACCCCTGGTGAGGAGTCTCGAACACGAGACCTACTCCGTGGGCCGCACCCACCCCGAGTGTGCCCCTGCATCCCACAAGCGACCCCACTCGAGCCCGGTGTGAAAATGCCCTTGCATTACTCTCTCCCTATTACTCTCTCTCTCCTCTCTTCTCTCCTCTCTCCTCTTCTCTCTCTCTCTTCGTCTCGGTCTCTCTCTCTCTCTCTCTCTCTCTCTCAAGCAGTGAACCAAAATGCTACTTTGGAATAATAAGCAATACAAAGTGGGCTCTATCGAATAGTTGTTTCAAAATGATCATTGGACCTATTTTATTTCTTCAATCAATCTTAACAGTCCATTTTCCATGCTATTGATTGGATGTTTAGGATCATCCAGTTGGCATGATTTTTGCACCATGTCTTCCTCCTAGTTTTATGAAGATTGATGATAGGTCATCCCATATGTCATTCAAAAGCTTTTGGACATTGCTAACTTCCCGTGCTAATGTCCCTAAGAAGGTCCACAAATTATTATTATTATTATCTTGCATCATTTGTGGTGAGACCCGAATCGATTCGTAGGATTTATATCACAGTGTTAGAAATTTTAATTGGACCACCAACAAGATTAATTTGTGGAGATTTTAATGTACTAACTCTTGTCAAAATGGGACATGCACTTGGTCAGATTTATTCATGCATCCAATAACATGGTATAGACTTTTTCTTTCTTTTGCTTAACTTGTGTGCTTAAAAAGGATTTTTCAAAATGTCAAGGGAACACACTTGGTGGGATTTATTCGTGCATCCAATAACATGGTATAGATTTTTACTTTTATTATTTATTTATTTTTTGCTTAACTTACAAGCTTAGAAAGGATTTTCCAAATCATTGAGTCTCTTCATTTCTTTTAAACTCATTAGCTCTTCAGGTGGTCCCTAATGCGCGGAGCAGGAACCAGATGGGCAAAACTGCACATGCTGGTCTGTATGAAATTTTTCAGCAGGAATACGGTGCAGTTGGTTCTCCCGGTTTTGAGGCTGCCCGTGATAACTTCATCAGCAGTAGCGCCGGTTATGCCATTGCCAGCCTTTTGCTTCAAATTAAGGACCGAAACAATGGCAATCTCCTTTTTGACAAGTATGCTTTACTATCATTTCCTTGATTATCTGAGTTGTACTAAACCTTTGTGCACGTCTCCACACATACCTCTACGTGTGGCCATAGGTACAACCTGGCCTGTCTGGGGTACATAAAGGCCTGGCAATAGTTTGGACCAAGAATTTAGACTATCTGGCCCAAAAATCAGGCTGGCTGCATGTATACATTTGAATGCGGACAATTGACAATCTTTTTTTACATACATGTGTGGTGGTCAACCTGATGATTTGGTTGCTGGCTTTGATTTTGGGCCAAATCATCTAGACAGCAGTGTGCACCAAATGCACAGCTCTTATGTTCTCAGGTAGAGGCACATAATCCAGTGACTAACTTCATTTTCTAGCTTCACAGTGTTGGAAGGCTTGTCCACATTGATTTCGGATTTCTCTTGGGGACATCACCCGCCAATAACATGGGCATTGAACGTGCACACTTTAAGCTTAGTCGCGGCATGACTAAATTGCTTGATCCATCTGGAGTGATGAAAAGCGACACCTGGATCCAATTTGTTAGGTAAGTCTCTGTCTTCTTTATTGAATGGTTTTGATCACATAAATTGATGCAACCAGTAAAGCTGGGCTGATCGGGTTGTGAATTTGTATATCCGAGTCAGAAAAATTGGGGGGGGGGGGGGGCAGAAGTAAAGAGATATGCAGAGGGAATACCCATAAAGGAGAAAAGAAAAGAATATCAAGATTGCAACGGTGATCCCAAAAAAATCCACTAGTTCTAAAAATAGTAATCACTGCCCCACTTTCTTCCATCAAAAGAACCAAGAAAACCTACAAATCTGTTTTGTACATGTGCGCATGTGTTTGCGTTCGTGTGTGTGTGTGTGTGTGTGTGTGGGGGGGGGGGGGGACAGAAGTAAAGAGATGTGCAAAGGGAATACCCATAAAGGAGAAAAGAAAAGAATATCAAGATTGCAACGGTGATCCCTAAAAAATCCCCTAGTTCTAAAAATAGTAATCACTCCCCCACTTTCTTCCATCAAAAGATCCAAGAAAACCTACAAATCTGTTTTGTACATGTGTTTGCGTTTGTGTGTGTGTGTGTGTGTGTGTGTGTGTGTGTGTGTGTGTGTTTCAGAATAGCATAACAATGAGTCTATAGACTTGACATTGTAAAGAAATCTATAATCTAAAGGAAATTCCAAAATGCCCTTATGGATTAATTCTAATCTGCCCAATGTGTAAGGGCATTTTGGTCAATTCAATTATTAAAAACAATGTAAGAATCAATTGGTCAAGGATAGTATTTAACAAAACTTCATTGTATTTATTTATTTATTTTTAAATGGCCTTGTTGTATTTATTATTAGAAATATTAAAAATAAATTAAACCTCTTTTTTTTTTTTCTTTTCTAAAATGACTATCAAATCAGAATTTCCATTGGTATTATTTATTTACATATAAGGTGTATTTTTATTTTTTTTAATTGTTATTGGAAATAAGGTTGTGAACTTAATGAACCCTAAGTGGGCATGTGTGCATGTGCACAGTAGTGCATCTCAAAGTTACCTAAACTGTCCAATGCAAAATGTCTTCTGTTCTGAATCCCATGATCCAGACAATGGATCATTTACAATCTGGATTGCTATTTTGACTGGCCCAATGGTTTACATTATTATTGTTGATTAGGTTGTATTAGACATTTAAATTTAGAATGTAGTGATTTGTTGGTGTAATATCAGGCATGTGTAAAATATAATACCAGGCATCCGGGATTTATAATAATAGCATCCATCATTTCATATATAAAATTCACATATAACTATATCATGTGTACTTAGTAGTATGTATTGGAGCGACCCACGTGATCCTAACCCTAGCATACCATGTATTGGATGAAGTAGCGTACCGCGTATCAGTTCCCATACCACATACCGGAATGACCCATGGTCCGGGTAATCTTTGTGCATCTGCACGTATTTTTAAGACTCCATTTTGATGAAAGAAGATTGGACGAAGTCTGATTTCTTATTCGCTGATTCGTCGTGGTTCCAATTTATCTATCCTTTTTTTTAATCGTCCTCTAGTAACTAAACCAAATGAGCCACAATTCTTTGGTCACCATTTTCTCAAAAAAAAAAAAAAGTTTTACTTTGTATCGGGCATAAAATTTCAGTAGACATTGAATAGAGGAATCATAGAAATATTTTTCCATTAATAAGTGTATAGTCTTGATGCACCGTTGTCAAGCTGACTGATTGGCATGCTACTGAGGCTTTGGAAGTGGGAGTACTTCCTGACTGGTTAATCCTGCAATTTTATTTTTTTTGGAAAGGCGGTTTATCCTGTGACTGATGGTTCTGATCAACAAAATACGAATTGAAATTCTCATTGTACGCTTTGAATGTAAACCTTGGGTCAAATTAAATATTCGAGGATTGGCTCTCAATGACAGATGGCTTCCTACAGATTTTCCTACAAACAAATTCAAATAGAAAAAAAGTGGGACCTATAGTTCTGTGATCTAGATCAGTGATCTGATAGGCCCCTCAATGGATGGGAGTGTGCTAGAGGAGATCCTCTCCCTTGGATTTGTGGACTAGGAATAGACAGTTAAGTAAACATCCAGCAATGGTCAAGAGAAATGGCAAAAGACTGGATGTCTAGGATATACCAATCTGGAAGATTTTCAGGGCATCCCCCATCTATGGTGGACTCATATGATCAGCATCTGTATCACTGAACCATGCATCCAACTTGGACTTGGGACATGTCCTGTGCATCGAATCCTGTACTTAACTGTTAAAATTTCTTATTATGCTGAGCTGTCAGAACCAGGAAGTGTTTTCTCTGTATTTTGCCCCTATTTGGTTGCCACCTAAAAATGATTTCATCTCATTTTAGTTAAAGAGTAATTTTGCTACTGGAGATTTTGATAAGGATTAAAGGTGATCTCGATAACCCATGATTTATGAACTGCACTAGCCTGACTTGTGCCAGCTGAGCACTATGTGGGACAAACATGCATCAGATCCACACTGTCCATTAGGTATGCAGCTACATATTCACCATGGATCCTAAATATCTATCCAGTTCAATACTTAGGTGGGCTAGACCAAGGGAACAATATAAAATCACGACTAAAACCTCTAAATTCACATGGTGTGACCATTGTTCAGAGTATCGCCGATATTATCCGTATCTCCAGCTCAACGATACTGATAACACCGGTAGCGATACCAATAACACTGGTAATCTTAGAAATTTCAGGTATCAACAATGTATCGCTAAGTATCGCCAATATTTTTCGATTGTGTAAATTACAGGTGTCGCTTGTATCGCTAGTATATCGATCTCGCTAATATTTTCAACTGTGTAAATTCTAGGTGTCACTTGTATCGCCAATGTATCAACGATATTTTTATAATATCCGCTAATGTATCGATATTTTAAAAAATCACTTTATTAAAAAAATTCCATTTCAATTTTCTTATAGGTGCATGGTTGTATACAATGTTCAAATTGTCGACGATAATATCGATCATGTCGCAATATTATGTTATCGCAACATGGGTGATATTAAGACCACAATCTTTTGTTTTCTTTCCCATTTGGCAATGATTTCTTGGCAAAATAGTGTTGTCGATGTTCTGAAATATCGACGGATGTTTGGATGGAAAGTTGGATGGTTGGATTGATTTCTTACAACAACACAGGCTTTTAGTTGGCCATTAAATGAAAACTTGTTATGCATGTGTTTTTTTTGCAACTTTTTTATTCCTGAATATGCTAATATGTGTATTTTCGCATCTCCTGAGTTTCACTTAAAAATTCCACCATTTTCCCTCAAAAAGTTTCCCCTCATTTCCAGTTTTCGGCAATTATAATGGCGATGTCGATATTCTCTGTATCCCCGGCCAAAGAAACTTGTAGTGATACCGATACTTCGAACACTAGGTGTGTGACCCACACGAGTCTTCGAATGTCCTGATTTTTGGGAATCTGTTTCTCCTGGTGTAGCACGTCAGATGAGTGGATTGGATGAGAAATACACACCATGGTTTTTTGAACCCCCCACAATTTGGATGATTTTAATGGGGGGACTTCCCATCTTAATTGTTTCCACGTGTAGCCCACCCGGGCATTGAATTGGCCTGATTTTTATGCCCCTGTCCAAATAAAGGGTTTGTCACCCGATGGACCAGGTGGATTCATCTACATGAAGTCATTCCAGCCATGTCAGCGAAAGCCACAACCCCCATCTGCCTACAAAAATCACACAAGCCTTTCTCATAATTTCTCTAAACTATGATCTCTAATACAAACCACTGTTAACTAAAATGGCATGAAATCATTTCTAAGTGGGCCTATGGACAAGTAACTTAAAACCTTTTGTTAAAAAAAAAGATTCCTGAAAATGTGTAACTAAAATTTCTAAAGCTCTGCTGAATCAAACTCAGAAGTTTGAAAACTAAGTTCTATACTATATATATATATAAGAGAGAGAGAGAGAGAGAGCTGTGTAAGATCTTGATTGGTTTTCACTTTTGCCTGCAACAACCAATGCAGCCTATGTGTAAAGGGATACCTTGCAGCCCGCCGGTACATGGACGAGATAATCAGCCCCGTGTTGCTAATGGTTGACAGCGGGCTCCCTTGCTTTAGGAGGGGCGACACTGTAAAAAATCTTCGCAAGCGGTTCCATCCTGAGATGAGCGAACGCCAGGCAGCAAAGTTCATGATCCGAGCATGCACTGAGGCCTACAACAACTGGACCACTGGTGCCTATGACGTAATGCAGAATTTGCAGAATTTGCAGCGCAGCATTAAGAGATGATGTGCAGCCTATCGGATCAGAAGAAGCATGTACCAGTTCATCACACATCAGGACTGATTTTAATCCCACGAATCATGCAGGTGAATCTCTAGCATGAGTTTTTTGGAAGATGGTTTTGTTTTAATTTCAGTTCTTTTGTTTGAGAATATGCAGTCGTGATTTTCTAAATGTTCAGCAGCAGTTGTAATCCTTCCTCTTGAGATAAGGAAAGATGCACTGGTGGTATCTATCATATTACCTAACCAAATGAAAAGATGATTCCTCATCATCACAGCCAGTTGTATGGCTTTTGGTTCTTATACTCTCCTGTTTGATAAATTTTCATTGCCACTTGAAAATAAAAAATAAAAAATGGCAGTACGTCTATGATGCGATAACTCAAGCCCGGTGTAAAAAGCCCCTACACATTATAATCACCCCGTGAAGAGTCCACGGGACCTCCCACTTTGAAATTGCTTTATGCAAGACAATTAACCACTTACTCTAAAAGCTCAAAATAATAAACCATGGTGAATTAATCTCTTAATCTCATAGCCCAGGCCCTATATTGCATGAGTTAAGACCTCGGCCGAACCCCCCTCGTGGGCTCACTTCACATGGATTATGTTGCGCAGCACACCAACGACGCAGTGAGCCTAGATCCAATCTCAGGCCTCACCTACAAACGATAAACAGGAAGAAATATAAACTAGAAAGGAATAAAAACATTTAAACAAACCACAAGACAAGATATACGTGGAAAAACCCCAAACTAGGGTAAAAAAAACCACGGATGCAAAATTCCACTATGAAGAGAAACGAAGATTACAAGGCAATATACTAACCTCTCCCTTGGAAGTACAGAGAAAATCCATTGCCCACACCCCTAGGAACCTCAATTTATAGTTTTGGCAACTTTCCTTTCGCATCCCAGTTGCGAAAGGACTTGCGACACGAAATCCGCGCAACCTCGACTGGTCGTAGGCGGCCCCAGATGTGGCTCCACTTCACAACAATCTCCCACTTGGAGACACATCGCCATAAACTTTTGTCTTCTTCATCCGGAGTGCACCACCTCCCCGTCTTCAAGCCTGAAGACCAATCAAAGCTGAACAGAGCTTCAGCTTCTCCCTTGTGACCGCCTTGGTCAGCATATCCGCAGGATTCTCACTTGTATGAATCTTCTCCAGAGCAATCGATTCATCTTCCAGTAACGAACGTATGAAGTGATATCTGATGACAATATGCTTGGTCCTTGAATGAAAGGCTGAATTCTTAGCCAAGTGTATTGCACTCTAACTGTCACTGTACAGCTTGCAATCTGCTTGCTTCTTACCCAACTCTTCCATAAAACCTTGCATCCACACCATCTCCTTGCATGCTTCTGTAGCCGCAACATATTTTGCTTCTGTCGTACCAATAGATACTATCTTTTGTAACTGAGAGACCCAACTGACTGCAGCACTACCCAGAGTAAAAACATAACCTGTAGTGCTTCTTCTGCTGTCGATATCTCCTACCAAATCTGAATCCACGTAGCCTTGTAACTTGATTTCCGATCCACCATAACACAGCCCTACGTCCTTAGTACCTACCAAGTACCTAAGGATCCACTTCACAACTTCCCAATGTTCCTTCCCGGGGTTGTTCATGAACCTGCTAACAACTCTCACTGCTTGAGCAATGTCTGGCCTCGTGCTCACCATAGTATACATGAGACTCCTAATAGCTGACGCGTATGGGACTTTAGCCATGTAGTCATGTTCCTCCTGCGTCTTTGCATCTTGCTTCTTAGATAGCTTGAAGTGATTGGCTAATAGAGTGCTAACCGGCTTAGCACCTCCCATATTGAATCGATTAAGTACCTTGGCTATGTACTCTACCTGTGACAAAACTAATTTCTTGTTTTCCCTGTCACGCTTTATCCTCATGCCTAAGATTTGTTTTGCAGCTCCTAAATCCTTCATGACAAATTCTCTAGACAATTGTCTTTTGAGATCTGAGATGTCTTTCATGCTTGAACCGGCCACAAGCATATCATCAACATACAGAAGAAGAATGATGTAAGACGTATCAAACTTCTTCAAGTAACAACAGTGGTCTGCATGACATCTCCTAAAACCGTTTCCCGACATGAAACTGTCGAACTTTTTATACCACTGCCTAGGGGCCTGCTTCAAGCCATATAGACTCTTCTTCAGTCTGCACACCTTGTTCTCATTACCTGGTGCCACGTATCCTGTCGGTTGATGCATATATATCTCTTCTTCAAGGTCCCCATGAAGAAAGGCTGTCTTAACATCTAGTTGTTCTAGATGTAAGTCCTCTGAAGCCACTATACTCAAGACCATGCGAATCGTAGACATTTTCACTACCAGTGAAAATATTTCAGTGAAATCGATACTTGTTTTTTGTTGAAACCCTTTCACAACCAATCTGGCCTTGTACCGTTTCGAACCATCGTACTCCTCCTTCAGTCTGTAAACCCACTTGTTATGAAGAGCTTTCTTACCCTTGGGTAGAGTGACTAGCTCCCATGTACGATTAGACTTAAGAGAGTCCATCTCATCATCCATGGCCTGCTCCCACTTAACCCGTATATCTGACTGTAACGCCTCTTCAAAACACTCTGGCTCACCATTATCCGTCAGTAGTAGATAAGTAAGGAGGGTGAGTATCGGACCGTGGGTCTCCTCTCCCGAGTAGACCTTCTCACAACCAATGTATGCGGCTCTACCTCATCTTGTGGCGTTGTAACACCCATGTCCGGTAACTCTTTCAACTCTACGAATTCCTTTTTCTCGGCCTTATTTTCCTGCACACTATCCTTATGCATCACTTTTTCATTGAAGAGTACGTCCTTGCTTCTGATGATTTTCCTGTTTTCTGCATCCCAGAACCTATAGCCAAAATCATGCTACCCCATAGCCTATAAACGTGCACCTCCTGGACTTTGCATCCAGCTTGTTTCTGTGCTCTGCATCAATGTGAACATATGAAGTGCAACCGAACACTCTGAGATGTGCAAAGTTCACTTCCTTCCCAGTCCACGCTTCTTCTGGTAGCCCACCATCCAATGGTGCTGAGAGACTTCTATTGATGAGATATGCGGCAGTATTCACAGCATCTGCCCAAAAGGTCTTGGGCAACCCTGCATGTAACCTCATGCTCCTGGCGCGCTCAATGATGGTCCTATTAATGCGCTCAGCCACACCATTCTGTTGTGGTGTCTCTGGAATCGTTTTCTGATGTTTGATTCCATTTGTTGCACAATACTCCTCAAACCTCTTATCACAATACTCTCCCCCATTGTCAAATCTGAGACACTTTACTGTTTTACCTGTCTCATTTTCTACCATAACTTTCCACTTCTTAAATACATCAAATACATCAGATTTATGTTTTGAGAAGTAGACCCACAATTTTCTACTAGCATCATCAATAAAGGTAACAAAATAACGTGAGCTACCAAGAGATAATACCTGTGCCGGTTCCCACACATCAGTGTGTACAAGCTCCAACAGATGTGTCTTTGGAGCGCGTCCCGTCTTCTTGAAGTTTACCCTCTTCTGCTTATCATACACGCAGTCCTCGCAGAATTTCAAGTCAATAGACTTCAGCCCTGGTAGCTTCCCTTTTGACAACAGCACTTTCATCAATTTCTCACTCATATGTCACAGCCTCTGATGTCATAACTGTCTATTCACTTTAGTTGATACGACTGCAAGTGAACTATACGATCCTGAAGTCACGTACAAAGTACCTTCCTTTTTGCCTCGAGATATTACCAAGGCATCTTTTGTAATCTTCCAGGAGTCACTGGTGAATATCGTCACATAATCGGTATCGGCCAACTGTTCCACTGAGATCAGATAACTTTTCAAATTCGGTACATGTCTGACATCCTTCAATTTCAAGACCGTTCCGTCTTTCTGATTTACATGAACATCCCCTTTTCCAACAATATTGCACGGCTCATCATCACCCAGGTAGACTCTCCCAAAGTCACCTGACACATAATCACGCAGAACTTCCTTACACGAAGTAGCATGAAACGAAGCACTAGAGTCTATAACCCAAGACTCATTTCTCGCATCAAGAGACAAGATCAACGCCTCTGTGTCGCTCTCCTCAGACAAATTCACTGAATTTTTTCCGCCTTGAGAGCTTCTTTCTTGTTTCTTGAGCGCCCTGCAATCACGTTTCATGTGCCCCTTCTGGCCGCAATGCCAACACCCGTCTTTGTCTTTCGGTCCATTAGACTTCTTCCTCGACTTAGAACGTCCGTATTTATTGCCTCCTTTGTTCAGCGATCTTCCTCTTCCTTCAACGTTTAGAGCATTCCCTGAATCCCCTGAAACTCCTGATGTCTTCCTTCTAGATTCTTCGCTGAGAATTAGACCGGCCACATCATCAAATTTCAACTTTGTCGATCCTGAAGAATTGCTCACAGCAATCACCAAACCATCTCAACTGTCTGGCAAACTGGATAAGATCAATAATGCCCTGACCTCATCCTCAAAAGCAATGCCAACGGATTCCAACTGGCTCGTGACTGTATTGAACTCGTTTAGATGTTCAACCACGTTCCCACCATCTGACATCTTCATATTGAATAGCTGTTTCATAAGATGAACCTTGTTGGATGCTGAGGGCTTTTTATACATGGTGGCTAGGGCTTTCATTAATTCTTTTGTCGTTTTTACCTTGGATATATTGAAGGCGACGCGCTCTTAGACAAAAAGAGTCGGATCGTTCTTAAAGCCTTCCTATCCAGTAAAAACCATTCATCATCTGTCATCTTTTCTGGTTTCTTCTCTTTTCCTCCTAGAGGAATATAGAGGTCCTTCTGATACAGATAATCCTCCATCTGCATCTTCCAGAAGGCAAAGTTTGAACCATCAAACTTCTCAATTCTAGTTTTCCTATCTTCCACCATCGCTCCCAATAGAACTAAACCAATAGCCCTGATACCAGTTGTTGCGCAGCACGCCAACGACGCAGTGAGCCTAGATCCAATCTCAGGCCTCACCCACAAACGATAAACAGGAAGAAATATAAACTAGAAATGAATAAAAGCATTCAAACAAACCAGAAGACAAGATATACATGGAAAAACCCCAAACTAGTGTAAAAAACCACGGATGCAAAATTTCACTATGAAGAGAAACGAAGATTACAAGGCAATATACTAACCTCTCCCTTAGAAGTACAGAGAAAATTCCTTGCCCACACCTTAGAAATATTTCCCAATATTCACCTTAACCCTAGAATAACTTTAGGGACCCCAATTTATAGTTTTGGCAACTTCCCTTTCGCACCCAGTTGCGAAAGGACTTGCGACATGAAATCTGCGCAACCTCGACTGGTCGTGGCCGGCCCCAGATGTGGCTCCACTTCTCAACAGATTCTGCTTCACAGGGATGGGGCCAGCCTCACACAAGCCACCCACCCCGAGTGTGCCCGCTGCATCTAGAGGGAACCCCACTCGAGCCTGGTGTGAAAATGCCCATGCATTATTTTTACTCACTTGTATGCACTTATACAAAGTTCTACACTTACACACAATTAGAATCACTTACACGCAGCCAATTAGAGTTAGCTTACATGTTGCTCATTGTTATACAAAGTTAATAATAATTATAATTTCAACTGTACATTGTTTTAAAAAATGTGGCCCACCTGATAATTGGACCAGAGTATTGAAATAGCGACTCCCCTCTAATTAATGGATTGGATCTCGTTTTCATGTTGCCAAGCAAGCATGTGGGCTGGAAATCGGATTGGTACTGAGTTACTAGGTACACCTCTTATCGTACTCAGTAAACTTTGTTGGGCCCACAGTGAATGTATGTGGTTTATCCACGCCGTCCATCCGTTTTCCCAGCTAATTTAAGGATTCGAGACCAAAATTGAAACATATCCAAATCTGAAGTCGACCATACCACAGGAAACAGTGGGAATAATGATTTCCACCGTTGAAACCTTGCTGGGCCCCACAGTGATGTTTATTTGTCATCCAACCTTTTCACAAGATTAAAAAATCACGGATGAAAGGTAAAACACAAATATAAAATATAACCTTGATCCAAAACTTTTGTGGCACTCAAGATTTTGTCAACGGTAGATGTTCAATTCACACTGTTTTGAGTTGAGTTTGGAACGCATAAGAGTATACATGGTTCAGTCGACCCAATGGATGGATTAGATCGTACGCACGTGTGCAACTTCAACAGATGTAGATGTGTAAACGGGCTCTCTTGCATACGTGTGGCTTAAGAAACCTCATTTCTTTTATTAGAGTAATTAATATAATATTAAAATATATACTTGACCCAACCCGAATCAAACTAGAAGGTACCCTCGGGTCTGGGTATCCATTGGCAGTCGTACTCTGAACATTTTGTATTATAATCTAAATGGGAAGTGGTAAGCAGTCTAACTTCCAATAAATGTTTGCCAATCTAGGGTTGTGATTTTCTGATCAATTTGACTTTGAGAATGCCATCGAACATGGATTCCACCATTTGGATGGTTCGGATTTGGGATAATGCCATGCATTCCACCATTTGGATGGTTTGGATTTGAGATACATGCCATGCACTGAGGCTCCAGCACTGTATTTGTGGTATAATGGCCAGAACCAGCTTGTTAACTACAAAAATATCTTATACTTGAGCTAATCAGACTAATTCGCTTGCTGCGGGCGACTCGAGAAGGCGATTCTTGGTACTGAGCTAGATCGGGTACCACTCATGAACTTAAGAGGTTAGGTTTAGGTATAATTCCCATGGGTAACCCACCGGAGTAGAGTTCTACACGAGTCGAACCAAGTCGAGCTTAGCATAGCTCAACTTGGCTCAGCCAGTAGCTAACCCTAGCTCGAACTCGGCTCAGTCATCAAGCCCGATTGGCCAGCTCGGCCCGTTTAGGTCAGCAGCTCGGGGCAGTTCGAGCCCTTGCAACATTTTCTCAAACCCAAAGTGCATCCTTCGATTTCCACCAAATGCAAAACAGTAACAACAGTTTACAGGTATTTCATCAAACACCGCGGGCAACATCAAAATCAAGATTTGAAGGCAATTTTATGATGTATAGTCTTTTTTTTAGTGATTTGTTTCGTATCCATTCCTTCCTCCCCACCGGCCAATCCCACAGAGGATGTATGGACCTGAAACAACACTTCGTTGAGCCATTTCATCAAACATGACGAGTAACATCAATATTAAAATAACCGATTCGATCCAAGTCAATTCAAGTTGAGGTTCGATCCGAGTTGAGTCAAGCTTCAGCAAGCTCGAACTCGGCTCGAATTTTTTTCGAGCTCCAAAAATCGGCTCGACTCAATCCAATTTCGAGCTCCAAAAATCGGCTCGACTCAATCCGAATCCAATTTTGAGCCAAGGCGAGTCAAGCTTTTCCGAGTCGACCGAGCTAACCCGACTCTGTACAGCTCTACACCTGAGTGTTGAATCAGCCCATTAAAAGTCATATTCATATCCCTCTCACAAACATTAGGTAAGGGCATGGTGTCGCTTGAATATGGGACCATGTTTCAATGATCATAACCATTTATATGATGGGCCTCACAGTGGATGACGGATGCCTGAAAAGAAATATACCAACACTTTGATGATTTAGCTCTTTTGATTTGAATATGGGCCATCTCCTGCAACCATTCTTTGTGGGCTGTCTATCCAATCTTTCAATCTTAAATATTGTTTTGGGTATCACCCATCCAAGCAGAGGGAAGCAAGAGTGTCATATCAAGATGAGATCAACATCAGTGAAGTAAACATTAAAGAACATAATCATCAAAGGTGAGTCAAAAAAAAATGGAGAATTTCTTTGAGAGCATGCATCGAGGTGGTGAGAAAGGACATGGATCAAGGGCCTGAAAAGGAGGATGAGAAGAACTAGAAGGACATGGATCAAGGTGGTGAGAAAAGATATGAAGGCTTGTTCTCTTACAGAGTAAAGGACCTTTGAAACAAGATCTGCAAGATGATGATGATGATGATGATGATGGCGGCAGTGGCAGTGATGATACATGTAATTATTTTCTTTTAACAGCCAATAAATCATTCATAAGACCTTCAAGAGATTATCATGATAAGGCTAGTTTTGAATTTTTCCAGTCATCAGTAATTGCTGTGGACGATTTGACCTTCCAATCATCCGTAGATATTTTACTGAAGAATTGTAGCTGGGGCCATATTCATGAACAACAAACTGCCAAAACACCCACCAAAAAAAAAAAAACAAAAACAAAAACAGAAAAGATGAAAGGTAGATACTAACACATTGAGGCTTACAAACTTACAGTAGTCATATGAAGCTGAGAGTCCGAATGGGCAGTTCATGAACAGCTTTAAAGACAACCAAAACGGCCGCAGAAGTTGATGTAGGGCTTTCAACTGCTCTTCCAAAACATGGGTGAATTAGCATGGCAGCCAACAGCTAATCCTTTCTTTTCATAGTTCTTCAAAACTCAAAGAATATTGAAGTCTGCCCAAACATCTAATACTTCTCCAAACTAGCTCCGGCCCGCAGCTGATGACAGCAATCATCAGTAAAAACAAGCTCAGATCCAGCCCCTTGTGTCTTTCGTGCAATTGAGAAACCAAACGGCAACAAGGTCAAAGACTCCACTCTACAGACTAAGTTAATTAAGGACATGAGGTATTTTGTCATGGAGGCCTGCTCGCAGATGTGGGGTTCAGTGATGAGCTCACACAATCCAACCCATCCATGAGATGGGTCATCTCAGAACACCTCCAGAGCCAAAAAATCAGACGGATCCAAAACTCAGATGGGCCACAACACAGGGAACATATTGAGAAGGAAAACCCATAGTCGATTAACATGGGTGCTCACCATGTTGTGTATATATATAATCAAGATTGTTCAGACCCTTCATCCTGTTCAGACGAAAGATTATGCCAAGATTCAAACTTGTTTACTACTCAGGTGGGGACCCTGTGTAATTCGGGGGGGGGGGGGGGGGGGGGGGGGGGGGGGGGGGGGGGTGGGTGGTTCATTCCTTCACAGCTCATTCCCTTTGCTGCGGCCAACATTATTTTTGGATCAGGCAGAGTTTTGGGTGGTGGGGGTTTTCAGAGATGACACATCTGAAAGACCGGTTGGATGGTGAGAATACATCATGTGGACCCCACAGGTACCAGTACCACTGGAACTGCAACTCTGTTTTGTTGGGTTCTTCTCCTGACACAACCAAAGAAAACCATGCCAATACCCATTGAGAAATCTACTGTTATCTTCAAGATCACCGAACAAGCCATGCCAACCACCACAAAACTGAAAAAGAGGTGGGATCTTGGCTTCCAACACTACAAAACGGGCTATCTTTTTCTCCCGTACTTCGTTGCAAAATCAGAGAGCAGAAGAGTTTGTCTAAATGCCTGATACTTCTCTACGCTGGTTCCCGCCCACTGCTGGCAGAAGGATTCATCGGTTGGAACGAGGGAGCTCAGAGGGAATGGCCCTTTCGGAGCTTTCTTTAAGGAAACCAAGAATCTGTGACGAGGCCGGATTCTCTGGTCTAGAGACAAGCTCAAATACATGGGGTATTTTGTTAAGGAATGCACCTCGTTGTGGAGTTCATTGATCAAGTATAGATACTTGGGCTTTAGATTCTCCTCCAACGACAGCGACAATACCTGTAGATAAATTGTGGTTATCTTCCAATACAACAGAATAAATAATGTTAACAATCCAAGGGGTATGCTCCAGTGCCGGACATAAGTGCGCCCACGTGATGTATTCACTACATCTGACCATAGGAGATTCATTTCACATTATCCAAAAACCAGCCCAAATGGAAACTCAGGTGGGTCACATAACAAGGGATAGACTGAGAGGGGATGCCAACCCTTGATTTGCATGGAGGGCCTGACATGTTTATATAGAATCCAGCATCGTCCAGACCCTTTATCTGCCATGGATGAAGGGTCGGAACAAAAACCAGGCTGTTCTGTGACTCAGGTGTGCCCCAGTGAGAATCAAGGGTGGGCATCTCCTCCCACCTTGTTCCTGTCCTGTGGCCCACCATAGTTTTGGATCGAATGATTTTTAGTCCCTAAAGGTAACATGAGGGGACGCATCCAATGGACGGGTTGGATGTGATACATACACCATGTGGGCTGCACCTTTGCCTGGAACCATCATAATCCATGTGAGGGCACCTAAATCCCAATCCTTGAGATTTCACTTTTCAAGATAAATATATGGTAAGGGCACCTAAATGCCTATAGAGGCATTTCCCCTAGTTTTTCGTGATAAAAATCAAGATAAGGGCAATTAAGTGTCTATCATGAGACATTTTGCGCATTTTTCAATGTAAAAATCTTGGAAGGGAACAATAATGCATATTCTCGAGACATTTTGCGCGCGTTTTCAAGCCAGAAATCCATGTAAAGGCACAAAAAAAGCGCATTCATGAGGCAGTTTGCCCACATTTTAAGCTAAAAATTCAGGTAAGGGCACCTGATGCCTATCATTGAGGCATTTGGCCCTTCCCTTCAAGTTAAAAATCATGTTAAGGGCATGCCACAATGCCGATCCTTCAGGCATTTTTCTCAGCTTTCATGTTAAAAATATCATTAAGTGCACTTAAATGACAATCCTACACTTTTTAAGTGGTTAAAAAAAAAAAAAAAAAAAAAAACTATATATGAGCACCAAAATGCCTATCATAGACCCTCTATTGTCTCTTTCTAAGTGAAATATTCTGGTGAATGACCTAAATGCCTATCCTTGAATCATTTTGGCCACTGTTTAGGTTAAAAATATGCAACAAAGCACCTAAATGCTTACCATGAGGCATTTTGCACACTTTTAACGCTAAAAATCCAAGTGCACCTAAATGCCTATCCTAGAGGTATTTTCTCTACTGCTCAAATTAAAAATCCATGAGAGGGCACCTAAATATCAATCCTTTAGGCACTTTCCCACTTTCAAGTTGAAAATATAGGGAAGGCACCTAAACGTCCATCCTTTAGGCATTTTGTAGAGTTTTCAAGTTAAAAATCTCATTAAGGGCACTCAAAAGACTATACTTGAGGCTTTTTGGGCAATTCCAAGTAAAGCATCTCGGTGTGGGCACCAAAATGCCTATACTAAACCCATTTTGCCCCCATTCAAAATTAAATATCCTGGTGAGTGACCTAAATGCCTGTGTTTGAGTCATTGTGGCCACCTATTAAGTTAAAAATATGCAAAAGTCCATCTAATTGTCTACCCTAGAGGCGTTTCGCCCACTCTTAAAGCTAAAAATCCAAGTAAATGCACCTAAATGCCTATCCTAGAGGCATTTTGCCTACTTCTCGAGTTAAAAATCCACGTTAAGGCACCTAAATGCCAATCCTTCAGGCATTTTCCCACTTTCAAGTTAAAAATATAGGGACTGCACCTAAATGCTTATCCTTAACACATTGTGTGTTGGGGTTGTGCCCTGGAAAACCAATGGTTATACTCTAAAGACATCTAAAGACATCACTTATTAATGAGACATTTCTTCGTTAGTCATATTAATGTGTGTGGAACATCATAATCATACAATGAATCGGTTAAAGAGAGGGACTCCTCTCATTGTCCTTGGAAACTGGAGATTAGACACAACAACAATTGTCCAAGGGAGAGTTGTGGGCCATAGATCTCAGTACTATATTTGTCCATGACCATTTAGCAAGTTGTAAGACAAACCGGTGGTTGTGGGCCATGGATCTCAATACTATATTTGTTCATGACCATTTAGCAGGTTACAAGACAAACCGGTGGTTATGCTTGTTTTTTTATCATCCTGTGTGATGGGACTGATAAGGAGTCAAGATGGAAGGTTTCCACCATTGAGCACGACGACCTTTACCTTACTCCACATAAGAGTGTGAGTGTTATGGAATGTTATGTATTGTGTATGTGGTTTGGTGGTTAGTGTCAGTGCATGTGCACACTTCCCTTTTCTCCTGCGGTGTACTATATGCTTTATTATAATAAAATATTATGTGTTAGGGCAAGCAAGCCTAACACAACATCTCTCCCAAACTCTCCTTCTTCTTCTCTCTCAATACTTTCCTCTTCTTCTTCACATTATCATCATCAAATCTTTCTCTACTTAGTATCAGAGCATAGATCCAGGCATTCCGCATCCAACAGATTGAGAGGCGACACGTCGCCTTGCTGACATTAACAACCATACGGCTGACGTCAGCGTTGTACGGACACATGGACTCCGTTTAAGCTAAAAGTTTAGGGGTTTGATAGATCTTGATTTTAGAAGATTTGTCGTGATTTTTTTAGAATTTATTGAATCTCCTTTCATGGTATTTTGGGCGAAATAGAGAAATTCAAAAATCGGCCCCATCTTCCGTTTTTCTTCAATCTACCTCAAATCGGTAAGCTTTTCTTTGGTTTATTTGCTCAAGTTAGACCGAGATCTTCCTCCCAAGCTACCCATGGTGGATTTTTTTACTTAAGATCACTGTTTGAGAGGTTTTTAACCTCATACGGACGTGCGGTTGGGCCGTTTTCACTCGGTTAGGGCTTTTTTTACTGCGTTTCATGGTATTTTTGGATGATTGATATTTATTTGAGGTTTATCTCTTATTATCTTGAAGGATTGAGTGAGATAGAGTTGTTTGAATCAATCTTACTTGGCGTAAGGGCTCTCTTGGCATAGATTTATCTCTATTGGACTCTCCTATGGCTGACAAAGGGCCCTCATCTCTTGGCATAGGGTCTCTTGAATCCAACCCCTTGCAGATTACCTCGACTAAGTTAAATGGTGACAACTATCTTCAATGGGCACAATCTATCAAAGTATTTTTAGAAGCCCGTGATAAGTCGTATACTTTGGATGATCCCCCAAGCTCTACAGATGTTACTTACAAGTCTTAGACAAAAGAGAATTATCAAGTTATTGCATGGTTGTTAAATAGTATGGATTCCTCGATTAGCCACTCAGTGATGTTTTTATCCTTGGCTAAACGCATTTGGGATACGCTTCTTGATATATTCTCGGAATCTCAGAATTTTTCATAGGTATTCCAGCTTATTCAAGAAATTGGTCGGTTCCAACAAAACTCAAGATCCTTAAAAGATTACTATTCGACGCTTCGAAGTATGTGGGATGAGTTAGATATGTATCAACTTCTTCCTTCCAAATGTAAAGAGGATCATGAACATGCTCATAAGCATTGGGATGATACTCGTATCATGCAGTTCCTAACTGGGTTGAGTTCAAATTATCTTCATGTTCGAGATCAGGTTGTTATGCAGGATCCTCTTCCCCCATTGACGACAGTCTATGTCATGTGTCAGCGTGCTACTGTCTCTACTCTTCCTCTCATTCATTTGTGCCACCTGAGCGTTCAGCACATCTTGTTGGCGATCAGTCCTCTCTTGGTTTTCGGGTACCATCCTTGAGTTCAGGGCGCATTTCTGGTTTTGGTGGTCGTGGTAGAGGCCGCGAGGGAGATCGCAGTCGTGGCGGCCGTAGTCTTCGTGGTCGTGGTGAACGTGGACATGGACGAGGACGTGATGGTTCCCGCATTTGTTCACATTGCGGTGGAACTAATCACACTGTTGATTATTGCTGGCAGATACATGGTCGTCCTACGCATGTCGCTGCTTCTGTTGCATCCACTGTTGCTTCTGAGATACAGTCTTCCACCCCGACAGCTGAGCAGTCTACTTCAGGGGAGTCTCTTATCATTTCTCAGGCTGCATATGATGCCCTTATGCGGCTTCACATTCATGATATTCCTGAGCCTTCTTATGCAGTTTCGGCCCAGTCAGGTACTGCCTTTCTTGCGTCATCATCTCCTACCTCCTGGGTCATCGACTATGGAGCTTCCTCCCATATGACTGGTAAGTTTCAATTCTTTTCTTCTTATTCTCCTTCTTCTCCCACTCAGTATGTCACAGTCGCAGATGGAACCCAATCTCCCATCTCTGGAATTGGTTCCATCCCTCTCTCTTCTTCCTTGTCTTTGTCCCCAGTCTTGCAGGTGCCTCGTTTTCCATTAAACTTATTGTCTGTTAGCGCTCTTACTAAATAACTCAATTGTTTCATTACCTTCTTCTCTTCTTATTGTTTGTTTCAGGACCTACAGACGAAAAGAGTGATTGGTGGGGGGCATGAGCGAGGAGGAGTTTTATCTTCTCGATGATACACCCGTTGCCTCTTCTAGTTCCCTTTCTCTAGATCGGGAGTCAATGACTCGGTGGCATTGCCGCTTAGGCCACCCATCCATAGCTAGATTGAGACTTTTGTTTCCCTCCTTATCTGTCACTAAACCATTATGCTATGATATTTGTGAATTGTCTAAACATCATCGCGCTACGTTTCCTCCTAGCTCTTCTGGAAGGAAATCTCAACCTTTTCATCTGGTTTACTCGGATGTCTAGGGACCAGCTCCGGTTACCTCGACTTTTGGATTTAGATATTTTGTTACCTTTATTGATGATTATTCACGCATGACTTGGATTTATAGTGTTTGATGCGTTTAAAGTGTTTTATCATGAAGCGTGCACTCAATTTCATTGTTCCATCAAATCCCTCCATTCTGATAATGGGGGAAATACATGTCTACTGCCTTTCTATCCTTCTTGCGGGAACGTGGTATTTTGTCTCGGACGTCATATGCTCGCACACCTCAACAAAATGGTATTGCAGAACGAAAAAATCATCATCTTCTTGACGTTGCTCGCACCTTTCTGCTTGGTATGTATTTACCTAAACATTTTTGGGGTGATGCTCTCCTAACTGCTACTTTTCTTATTAATCGTATACCCTCACGTATCCTGTCTTACAAATCTTCATTTACTATATTGTATCCTCATTATAATTCATTTCCTCTACCACCTAAAGTTTTTAGTTGTACATGCTTTGTTCAAATTTTGGATGGGAGTAATGATAAACTTAGCCCCAGGGCAATTAAATGTGTCTTTCTAGGGTATCCTCGAAGTCACAAAGGGTATAAATGCTTTGACCCATTGACTCGCAAGAAATATGTCTCTGTCAATGTAACTTTCTTTGAAGATATTTCTTTTTTCTCCGCTCTCGGCCTATCCCTCTGTGATCCTCTTGCGAGTCAGGGGGAGTATGAACTCTTATCCTCTTTCTACTAGTGATCATGGGAAAACTCTTCTCCCCTCTATTCAGCATCCTGTTGGTGATATGGGTGAGCCTAAGCCTCTGCAGGTGTATCATTGTCGAGATAAATCTTCACACGCTCAGCCATTCACCCTCCGCTCACTTTGGATGTTGGCTCAAGTGATTCTCCTACCTCGAGTTTAGATCTTCCCATTGCCTTGCGCAAAGAGTCACGATCTTGTACTCAACACCCCATTAATAATTTCGTTTCATATGATCATCTCTCACCGTCTTTTCAGTCATTTGTAGCTTCCCTTTCATCACAGACTATTCCTAGATCTCTCTCACATGTTCTTCAAAGTCCTGATTGGACGAAGGGGATGATAGAAGAAATGTCTGCTCTTGAGAAGAATCATACTTGGGACCTTGTGCCACTTCCTTTAGGCCATAAACCTGTTGGCTGTCGATGGGTTTATACAATCAAGTTTCTTCCAGGCGGCTCAATTGATCGCTATAAAACTCCTCTTGTTGCTAAGGGTTACACACAGACTCATGGCGTGGATTACTTCGAGACATTCTCTCTGGTGGCTAAGCTTAATTCGATTCGCGTTGTGCTCTCCTTGGTTGTTAATTTATCATGGCCCTTGTTTCAACTTGATGTTAAGAATGCATTTCTCCATGGGGATCTTACAGAGGATGTTTACATGCATCAACCTCCTGGCTTTGTTGCTTCTCACAACTCTGCACTTGTCTGCTGGTTGAAGAAGGCTCTTTATGGACTCAAACAATCCCCACGTGCATGGTTCGAAAAATTTAGTTAGGCTCTCTTGAAGTTTGGCTTTGTTCATAGTCATGCCGATCATTCTCTCTTTATATGTCAACGATCGACGGGCATCATGGTTCTCATTGTCTATGTGGATGATATTGTTCTGTCCGGTAGTGATTCTGCTGGAATGAGGGAGGTCAAAGATTTTTTGAAGACCAAGTTTGAGATCAAGGGTCTTGGTCCTCTTCGCTACTTCCTCGGAATTGAAGTTGCTCGCTCATCATCCAGATTGGTCTTGTCACAACGAAAATATGCGTTCGATCTTCTCATGGAGACTGGCATGTTAGAGTGCAAGCCTGCTACCACTCTCATGGATACTTCACAGAAGCTTCGACCAGATGATGGTGCTCTCCTTACTGATCCTGAGATGTATCGACGACTTGTAGACCTGCTTATTTACCTGACTATTACTCGCCCAGATCTCTCATTTGCGGTGGGGGTTGTTAGCCAATTCATGCAAGCTCCCCGTATTTCCCATCTCACGGCTGTTTACCGCATACTTCGGTATTTAAAATCAGCCCCGGGTCTTGGCCTCCACTTTCAGTTCCATGGTCATCTTCATCTTTCTGGATATTCCGATGCTGATTGTGCAGGTAGTACTTTTGATCGCCGCTCTACATCCGGCTTTTGTACCTTCCTAGGTGGCAATCTTATAACCTGGAAGAACAAAAAGCAGTCAATTGTTGTCGATCCTCGACTGAAGCAGAATATCGTGCTATGGCTCATGCGACGTGTGAACTCGTGTGACTTCGTAACCTTCTTGAAGAACTTGACTATCCTCCTTCGGATCTTGTTCCTCTTCACTGTGACAACCAAGCGGCCATCCATATTGCTCGTAACTCAATTTCCATGAGCGAACCAAACATATTGAGGTCGACTTCACTTTATTTGGGAGAAAGTCGCTTCTAAGGAAATCGTCACTCCTTTTGTTCGATCTGGGGATCAACTTGTTGATGTTCTTACAAAGTCCTTGAGTCGAGATGCTCTTCATCGTGTTCGTGACAAGTTGGGCATGATCAACATCTATGCTCCAACTTGAGGGGGAGTATAGACTGCTATGTATTGTGTATGTGGGTTGGGTGGTTAGTATAAGTGCATGTGCACACTTCCCTTTCTCCTGCGTGGTGTACTATATGCTTTATTATAATAAAATATTATGTGTTAGGGCAAGCAAGCCTAACACAACATCTCCCAAACTCTCCTTCTTCTCTCTCAATATTTTCCTCTCTTCTTCACATTATCATCATCAAATCTCTCTACTAGTGTGTCATGGATATATGCTTTTGATATTAAACTTTTTAGTCACTTAGACCAGGAGGCCCATTAATGCAGGGGCATTTTCACACCGGGCTCAAGTGGGGTGGCCTATGGGATGCAGGGGCACACTTAGGGCGGGTGGCCCGCATAACCCATGGATTTGGGGCCTGGGCTAAGAGATAAAGGGATTAATTCACCATGCTCTATCAGTTCGAGCTTTTAGAGCAAGTAGTTAATTGTCCTGCATCAAATTGGTATCAGAGCGGGAGGTCTCGTGTTCGAGACTCCTCACCGAGGGTGATTAATGCGGGGGCATTTTCACACCGGGCTCGAGTAGGGTGGCCTATGGGATGCAGGGGC
This sequence comes from Magnolia officinalis, assembly GCA_021015155.1. Taxonomy (NCBI): domain Eukaryota; kingdom Viridiplantae; phylum Streptophyta; class Magnoliopsida; order Magnoliales; family Magnoliaceae; genus Magnolia; species Magnolia officinalis. The sequence goes on from JAJHSJ010000010.1 coordinate 68,172,719, forward strand.
ACACTCGGGGTGGGTGGCCCACATAACCCATGGATTTGGGGCCCGTGTGAGGTAGGTGGCTCGTGTATGGCGGAACCCATGGATTTGGGGCCCACGAAGAGGGCTCGGCCAAGGACTTAACCCATGGATTTGGAGCCTGGGTTATGAGATGAAGGGATTAACTCGCCATGCTCTATCAGTTCGAGCTTTTAGAGCAAGTGGTTAATTGTCCTGCATCACCCATCATGCTTAGACTAGATTGACTTGTGGATGTACTAGTTTGACTAATTCCTAGACCTAAGGACGTATGAGTTCAAGGTCGTGATGACAAGTGCTTTGGCTCACTTTACGTGGTCATCTTACGGCCAACAAAAGTGAGTGTGACTAGGTGCAAACATCAAGGCCTAGTTGTGAACTTAACATGATTCAACAAGGGATCCCCTTAGTTGTGATGTAGAACAAGGAACAAGGAGTAAAGGACTTCATAGACGATCTAGATCGAAAGGAGGGTCGAGAAGTTTGATTTAAGGCAAAAATAGTCTGGTGCACACTATGGGTTCCAATGGATAAAACTTTCGCTCCGATCTATAATTTTCACCTAAAACATATTGTTGGAAAGGTCTTTAGAGCTCTACAGGGTAGCAACTGATTTTGTGTCAATATATTTATTTTGGGATTTTTATTCGAATTCTAGGATCCTTAGTGTTTTTACTATTTTCAACAAATTTTTATTTTTGAAAATTTGTTTGGTCTAATTGCATTAGGGTTTTGGGCCTATGTTGCCTATTTAAAGACATTGTATGTGCTTTGTAAAGACATTTTATTTAATAAAATATCTTCTTTTAATTTGCGGAAATGGGGATTCTCTCCTTGTGGATTCAAGGATACTTGTTAAGGAAGAAGATGGTGATCTCTTTCCTTTTCTCCGCACACCGATACGCTATTTGGTATCAGAGTGAAGTTTTTCTTCGGACCAATAGCTTCCATCTACAGAATGGGCAGCCACAACCTTGTGAACCGCAATTGGGGGGAACAATCGTTAAGAGCCAAATTCAAAACCCTCCAACAAAAAACCAACAAGAGATGTAGGAGATGAAGGCAATGATCGCTCAATTGACTATGGCCTTGAAAGGCAATTAGATTGGTTTGCAGCCAATGAAGGGGCGGTCAACCACTTTGTGGTCCCATTGTCCAACACATGCACCAAATCGTAGACTACAACCACATGCTGATAATTATAGTGATGAAGAAGTAGACAAGGCATTAGGCAAGATCGGGACCATCGGCTTAAGGTCGATTTCCCTCCCTTCAACAACCAACTTTATATCAAAGACTCCCTCAAGTGGCTCGCTTGAGGTAGATCGGTTCTTCGATTATATGGAGATCCCTGAGGATAAAAAGGTAAAGTTTGTGGCCAATAAGGGCACAGCTTCGGCACAGTAGAAACAACTTCAACTCTCACGAATGAGGCAATCGAAAGCATTGGTACAAACCTGACATAGGATGAAGCAATTAATGCGAGCACGATTGTTACTAGCAAACTATGACCAAGTATTATTCCAAGTAAGCTATATGGTGAAAGATTATGCGGAGTAGTTTTATAGCTTATCCTCACGTAATGACTTGGCGAAGACCGACTCACGGCAAGTAGCAAGGTTCACAGTCAAATTGTGCTTGGAAATATAAGATCAAGTTATGATGCAACCCATCTATACCCTTAACGACACGATCGAGATGGTGACCAGAGTGGAGATGCAACTGAATCGGTCAACTTTAAGAAGCCAACTAGGAGGTAGTACTACTATTGTCGAACCATGGGCCACAAGGCAAGCTCGAGACAAGGCTCCTACCTAGGAACGTTCCCAAGCGCCCGTTGTGGTGAATCAAAATCCGGGGAGTGGGCGAGCTAACAGTAGGGGGACCTTCCAACTCCAAGGTTGCACTTAAGACCTTATGCTCAACCCGCCCTAGAAGTGTTACAAATGTAGCCTACCCAGTCATCAGTCAAATCAGTGTCCTGATACACGGACGACTAATTTGACCACTAATTCGTGGGAGGATGAAGATTTCCCATCAAAACCTGCAGAAAAAGAATGAGATAAAGATGTGCGACACAAAGATATCGATGGCAAGTGGACACACGAAGATCAAGGGCAGTGTCTTGTTGTGAGAAAATTACTGTACACCTCAAAACAAGATCCAAAGTTGCAGCGACACAACATCTTCAAGACCCGATGTACAATCAATGGAATGGTTTGTGATGTGATCATAGGCAGAGGTAGCAATGAGAACATCGTGTATAAGACCATGGTGGACAAAGAGCTCGACGAAACCAAGGTAGCTCAAATATGCCAAATTTCATTCATTGGCAGATAGTACAAGGATGAACTAAAGTAGTTTGTGACATGGTAGATATGGAAGGCTCTTATCTATTACTGGACAACTATGACAGTATAATGTGGACTTTACTCGTAGAGGCAAGGACAATGTTTGCATCTTCAAAGATGGTAGAAATATCACCCTTGCCCCTTGTGAAAGGGAAGAACCAGCCTAAAGTTACCCAAGTGAAGAGGCATTCATTCCTGCTTATGAAGGATTTCAAAAAAGAGTCCAAGGAAATGGGAGAGATGCATAACTTGGTCATGAAGGGTGAAGGAGGAGGGAGGAGGATGAGTCTGATGTGATGTGATCCCAGGAAGATGAGGCAATTCGAGGTGATTATCCTAGAAGCTCTCCCAGATGGATTTCCCCCTATGAGGGACATCCAACATCATATTAACCTCGTTTTAGTTGCTAGATTGCCCAATTTACGACAATACTCAATGATGAACCTTATGCCTATTTTGAAGAAAATACTTATTATGGGGGAACATCATAATTTTTTCTTTTTTCTGCGCATCGCTACACTATTTTTTTGTCCACTTTTCAAGTGAAAGACCTCACTAAGAGCACTTAGATGATTATCCTTAATGCATTTTGTGCATGTTTGAACTTACAAATCTTGGTATGGCCACCTAAATGCCTATTTTAGAGGCATATTGCCGTCATTAAGTTAAAAATCCTAGTGAATGCACCTAGATGCATATCAAGGCATTTTGGCCACTTTTTAGGTTAACAATATAGGAAAAGGCACCTAAATGCCTATCCTTGAGGCATTTTACCCACTTTTCTACTTGAAAATCAAGATAAGTGGAGGATGGCTTGCTCTGCAATCTCCTGTTTGTCCTCTATGTGGACCCCATCCACAGTAATGCTAAAGATGGCTTTAGCTCAAGCGTGCATGTTGGCGATACTATTGAAATATCTGGTGTTCTTATCACCCTCACATATCCATCTGGCTCTAGATTTCAGCTTCCAAGAAGTTTCATCTTCCAGCGCCCTGGCCGAAATAGTTTGGATGATTTAAATGCGCCTACCCAAGGATTTAGAAGACTGGATCAGACCGCGTGGTATTAAAAATCAGTTACGTAACGGCCGTTACGTAACAGTAACGGTCATAACCATTATGCGTTACGAGGTCGAAACGGTCGTTACAGAAAAACGTGTCGTAACGGCTCAGGAAGAACATTTTTCAAAAAATAAAAAACGGCCGTTACGGCCCGTATCATAACGATAACGGTGGTGGCCGTTACGGCCATCGTTACCGTTACAGAACACCTTGGTCTCGACTACACTCAGTTCAACAATTTAGAGGCTTCCGAAGCGGATCTTCTGGAGGCTCTGTTTACTGAAGAAGAGGTTAAATTGGCTATCGAGTCTTTGGGGGGCGACAAATCCCCTGGCCCTGATGGCTTCCCTATTGTGTTCTTCCAAACATTCTGGGAAGTCATCCGCCAAGATGTCATGGATTTTATGCATGAATTCCACAACAGGAGAAGGCTATCCAAAGGGATTGGTGCATCCTTCATAGCGCTTATCCCTAAGGTGGTAGGAGCGAGCTCTTTCTCTAAATTCAGACCTATTAGCCTGATCGGGGGACCGTACAAGATTCTAGCCAAAGTTTTGTCCGCCCGATTATCGAAAGTGATGGGGAAGCTTATATCGAACAACCAGAACGCATTCATCCGGGGCAGACAGATAGTAGATTGTGCCCTCATCGCCAACGAATGCCTTCACTCGTGCCACAAATCGGAGCGAAGAGTATTTTCTGCAAACTAGACATTGAAAAGGCCTACGATCACATCGATTGGGGCTTTCTCCAATACATGCTCACCCGTATGGGATTTGGCAAGAGGTGGAGAAGGTGGATTGGAGAGTGCATAGGCTCGGCCCATTTATCAGTTCTTCTCAACGACACCACAAAAGGCTTCTTCAACAGTACCAGAGGTCTACGTCAAGGAGACCCTCTTTCCCCTCTCCTTTTCCTTGTGGTTGGTGAGGCCCTCCCTCCCAAATGCTTCTCAAAGGCCAGGATGAAGGTGTTCTCAGAGGGATCACGATTCCAGGGGTGTCCCCTCCTATCTCCCACATCCAGTTCGCTGATGATACCCTTATCCTATCCGAGGCTTCCCCGGTATTCATCGACAATCTGCACACTACGTTACGCTGCTTCGAGGCAGTATTAGGCCTGAGAATCAACTTGGCGAAGTCAAAACTGTTCGGCATTAATCTGTCGGAAGCCGAAATATCCAGATTTGTAGACTCCCTCGGTTGCCCTTCTGCCTCCTTCCCTTCCTCTTTCGTGGGGCTTCCCCTCATCATCGGCCCTCCCCCGAAATCGATGTTGGACAAGATAGTTCCAGAAGTACCTCGCTAGGTGGAAGTGCCGGTATTTATCGCTGGGAGGCTGTCTAACTCTCATCAAGGCAGCCCTCTCCAACCTCCCCATATACTACATGTCCTTGTTCAGATGCCCCTTGTCCGTGCTCCTATCCATCGACAAACTCAAACGTGACTTCTTGTGGTGCGAGAAGGATAATCAGAAGAAGCTTCACCTCCTAGATTGGCAAGAGGTTTGCAAACACTTCCAGGAGGGCGGAGCTAGTATCAAAAATCTGAAAATAATGAATCAGGCTCTCCTCAGCAAGTGGATCTGGAGATTGGGAACTGACGGTGGTGCTCTCTGGAATACAGTCATCAAAGGTAAATATGGTGCTTCCCCAAGTGGATGGTGGACAAAAGATTCCTCAGTTTACAGGACTTCTTTCCTATGGAAGGGGATTCTTCGGTCAAAACAGGTCGTGCTCAACAGTATCAGCTATGAGTTAGGCAATGGAGCTTCCATTCGCTTTTGGGAAGCTCAGTGGGTGGGCGAAGAGCTGTTGAAAGTCCGCTTCCCGAACATTTACCGTCTCGCTCCAGACAAGAACACCCCTGTTGCTAGCTGTTTCACAGTTTCCGCTGCGAACATTGTGTGGGACGTGAAGTGTACCAAAAATCTTCATGACTGGGAGTTATCCGAATTTGTGGACCTTCTCAACTGCATCTCAAAATATTTGCCTGATCAGGCCTCTCCAGATAAACTCATCTAGACTCGAGACAAATCCAGTGTGTTCACGGTCAAATCATTTTACTCCCAACTCCTCCCTATTCTCAATCCAGCGGCTCCCTTTTCCCCTTTTATCTGGAAGTATTCTGCACCCCCCCTAAATATTTTGTTTTGGTTGGCTGGTTGGTAAGAACAGAATTCTCACGGTTGATAATCTAAGAAAGAGGGGTATGCAACTCGTCAACGTCTGTCTATGCTGCATGAAAGAAGAAGAAACGGTGGATCACCTCCTGGTTCATTGCTCGTTTATTGCCCAAGTTTGGGCTGAATTCTCCATGCATTTCAAAATCAGCTAGTGTATCCCGGATTCCTCTTGTAACCTGTTGTCGTCTTGGCACGGGTTCAAGCTAGGTAAAAACAGAATGCGTATTTGGAGATTGACAATCTTTGCCATTTGGTGGTCAGTCTGGTAGGAAAGAAATGACAAATGCTTTAACGATAAGTCTTCATCGGTTCAAGTTGTGTGCTCCAGGGCCAAAAATTTGATTTTCGAATGGGTGGTTAATGTAAATGGTCTGAAGGATTATGACCTTCTATTTCTAGGTTGCTAGTGTTTTCTGCTATCTCAGCAGATCTTGTCCTTTTACTGTTCCTCTTATATTTTAATATATATATACCGTTATCCTTGAAAAAAAAATCAAGATAAGTGCACCTAAGTGCCCATCCTTGAGGTATCTTGCCCACTTTTCAAGTAAAAAACTCATAAGGGCACCACAATGCCTATACTTGAGGCATTTTGCCATTTACTAAGCAAAAAATCCAAGCAAGGATGCTTATAATGGAAAGACGTTGAAATCCATCTAAATTCAATGGGATGTATGCCTATCCGTGAGGGATTTTCCCAACCATCAAGTTAAAAAATCCACATACGGGTACCTAAATGCCTATCCTTGAGGTACTTTACCCACTTTTCAAATTAAAAATCTAAATAAGAGCACCTGAATTTTTATCTCTAAGGAATTTTTATTTTTTTTAAGATGATGCACTTTTATTAGGGTCAACAGCCAACTTAAATGCCTATGTTGAGGCATTTTTCCTACTTTTCAAGCTAAAAACCAGGTAAGAGTACCCAAATGCTCATCATTAAGGCATTATGCCCACTTTTCAAGTTAAAATCTCAGTAAGGCCACCTAAATGCTTATCCTTGAGGCATTTTGTGGTGAAGGCACCTGAATGCCTATCTCATTTTCCAGTATATATAAAGAATTTAAATTAAAAACAAACAAACCAAAAAAAAAAAAAACCAAAAAAAAAAAAACAAAAAAACGCTCATTATATCCTGTGGGCCAGAGTTTCCATTATTACGTTTCATTACAGTCATAACCATTATATAATGGTAACACCACTCAATTGTTACAGGATCATAGCATGGTTTCTAAACCTTTGAAAATGCACTTTGGAGTTCAAGTGAGAAAATAGGACCAGCAGAAATTTGACAAAAATAGGAGGAATTCATAAACTCACCTGAGTGAGGCTTGTCAATACTTTCAAGATATCGGAATTGCGCATCCCTATGCTCCTTAGGAAATTGATCCTTGGGAGTATTCCATCCTCAATGCTGTAATGTAGAAGCTGGGGATGTTTCGCGACCATCTTCACTATGTTATCTCTAGGTGCCCCCAATTCCTCTGAAAGAAAGCAGAAGCGAGTGGTCCATGAATTGTCAATCCGCTGAACCAGAATCTGAGGGCTCAACTGCACAACTTTGCTCACATCGCTTCTTTTAATACCGACTTCTTCAACCAAATACCTGATTGTGGGCTTCAAAGAATGCTCCACACTATAAGAAAATAGTGACGGAGTAGCAGTAATTATCTGCCCTATTCGGGAATCTGGGATGCCTAAACTCGTTAGAAATGCAACGTGAGACTTCAGATTGTTTTCCACGGTGTACTCTAGAATTTGTGGCTGCCTCAGAAGTATCTTTCTGATGTCTCTATGTTTGACGCCAACACTCAGCAAGAACTCCAATCTCTCCTGGGCAGACGCCACGTTTATCTGAAGGCAAGGCATGTGCCTCTCATAGATTTGGATGAAATGAGATTCCTTCAGTCCAAAAGTGCTCAAGTAATCAATAAGAGGAAACCATTTCTCATCAAAATCTAAATCTTCTGATAGTTGGCGGAACCTGCTCTCCATAGAGCCTTCATTCTTCACCTGCAATGAACAGAAAAAATGTGAAGCACGGATACCGAAAAAAATTTTAACAGAGGGAGCCAATCTTAGGCTGCATATGGTCCCAATTCTTGTGGGCGGATTCTTTTAAGGCGCGTTTGGATACATGGAATCCAAGGCAACAACAACAACCAAAAAAAAAAAAAAACACAATAATTATCCAATTATGATCTCCATAAGAACTATCGAAAAATGGATGGATTCCAATTTTGAGTTATTGTTTGGGTAGCAAGTGGAAATCGCATGTTCCTCTCACAAGACTCACCTAGGTTCTTGTGCCAAGATTCCAAACAATGGAAAAGCATAATAATTGCTTGGTGGAATCCACCCTCTCCTTTGCTATCCAAACAACACAAATCATCAAACCAAAGGATTTCCCTCTCCGCTGTTTGGCATGGAATCCATGGTTTCCAAACATGTCCTTACTGGAAAATCAATATTGGTAATGTTTCAGGTCAAACATGGTGGAAATTGATTTGGGACAGAAAATGTTAACGGGATCCTGCATTACATGGTTACCGAAATCATCACTGCCCAAAAACCCCCACTTAGAACATCCAAATGCACCCTATAGCTCTAATAAGATACAAAATACCTTTCCTCTGCCATCCATATCGTCGGAGTGCATTTTCCCTGATCTGTTCGTAGCAAGATAAACATCTTGAGAATTTCTAGAGTTCTTCCCATGTTTTAAACCCAGAGAACTGTGTGTGCTAAGACCTCGCGCAGTTTTTGATGGTTTTCCCTTGCGCAGTCCCTTGTTTGGTAGTCTCTGAGTACCTGCATTAAAAGTAGGATTACCTTTTTTTTATTGAACCTTCTTGAAAACGTTTCATAAATGCTTCAAGGAATACCTTGTTTTATAGGAGTTTCATTCTCTGACAGAAAGTTTAATGATTTGGTTAGGACGTAGATCACCATTTAATTCTTTCATTTCTGCAGATTCATCCTGAGAAGAATGAATATGATCAAACAGATTATCGCACTGACCAGAAAGGGCGATGTTTTCTATATGCTACGACACTAGAGATCAATTTGCAAAATTGAAGTGCCAAAAAGTTTTCACATGCGACAGCCATTTTAGACCAAAAAAAGGACAAACAATAAACTGAATTACGATGATAGCATGCTAAAATGCAACGTTTTAAAACCTGGACCAAACATTTCTGTGGGCAGGTTGTTATAAACTAATCCAACCTCTGGATGAATAGAATGCCAACCCATATTGAGGCGATCCTAGCTATAGAATATTCACCTTTTCAGCTGAACACGAACCCTTGCTGTATTTTCTTCCTCAACGCATGCGCTCCCACACACGCACACAAATATGGGCATGCATGCATGCAGACGAAGTAACAGGACCAAGCTATTGTTACACACACACACACACACAGAGAGTACCAGGACCGAGCTATTGTGGGCCCACATTGTATGTGCATGACCTGCCCAATGGAGGTTAACCCAGCACAAAAATCAGGCTAATTTATAGTTGCACAGAGTGGTAACAGATTCGGCTGTGGGAGCAGTAAGGCGCTGGGAAGCAGGAGCGGGAACGCGACTCAAAGCAGGAGCAAAACCTGATTGAAAGGATCTTGCAACTAAGGGCCAATTGAATAATCATGAGGACCACAGCACAGAAAACAATGTACGACCACCCAAAAACCTCCAAATTCGAACAGTGAGGACCATTTGATACCCATCAAACAAAGTCACCCACCATGTTGAAGGGGCACCCTAAAAATCAGGTCAATCCAATCATCAGGTGGGCCCCACCGCTTGAGCTTAGAGGTATTGGCCAAATTCAAATCGCTTTCTATGGTGTGGGCCCCACCACTTGAATTTGGAGGCTTTAGAGGATTGCGCGTTGTTGTCGACAGTGTGGCCCACCTGATGGTTGGATCGGCCAGAATTTAGGCAATCGACCATCGTGATGGGGCAAACCAGTTGGACGGATTGGATTTCATACACACAACACAAGGGTCCCACAATAGCAGCATTACCATGTTACTTCATCCCAAACAGTACGCCCAGCCAGCAAAATAAGACAAAGTATAGTTTAGAACAATAGAAGCATAAACCCTAAACCCTAAAGCTGATTACAACATGGAATCCGACAAAACCGCAATCTCCAAGAATTAAAACCCGAATCGAATTCCCAAAACACAAAAATCTAGAAACGGAAATGCTGCAGAAAGAGAGAAAGCGGAACTCACATCCGAAGACAGACATTCATCCTCTTCCTCGTCTTCATCATCCTCGTCCTGTTCTTCGTCTTCGTCGTACAGAGAGAGCTGCTGCCCGTACCGGGATCTTCGATTCGGCTTGAGAATTTTAGGGTTTGAATGCGTCGAAAAAACAACGAAATCTCTGCTGCTGCCTCTGATGGTTTTGTAGAAAGCGTCGGCATTGAAATGTGAATGAGAAGAAGGAAAGAGGAAGAGACGATTTGAATTGAGATATAGCGAGAGAATCGCCATTCAAGAGAGAGAAGGAGGGAGAGAGTTCAAAAAACACTAGATGGACGGTCCTGATTGGAAGATCGAGACCTTTGATTGGGATATCAGCCCCTGGAAAGCAAAGGACCCTCAATGGACGGTCCTGATTGGAAGATGAACGGTCCTGATTGGAATATCAGTAGCTGGAAATTTCGGCTTTTATCTGCATTTTCTCCTCTCTCCAGAACGAGAATTGAAAGATGAAGCCGTTGTAATTGCAGAAATGTGAAAAATATCTTCCCGTATTTAAGAATTTCTCGCGCGGTTTTGCCATGTACTGAAAACCCTCAGTCTTATCCACATCTGCGGCCTGGCCCACCCAATAGCGATCATGACCGTTGATAGGTATCTACTGAAATTGAAGGGCGTGATTAGTTCTAACCGGAGATTCGGTAGAGCCGGTGTCGAAAATGAATATGGTGGACCCTCTATCTCGCAACACGTGGGAGGCTGTGTGTCGTTTGTGGGTGGAATTTCCTGCCAAAGCCTTTCGCATGAATTTCCTGCACATGATGCTGGGTGGGCCCCAAAAAGACTATTTTGAGAAATCTACCCCGTCCATCCGTTTTTTAATATCATTTTAGGATGTAAAACAAAAAATTAGGTGTATCTAACACTCAAGTGGGCCACACGAGAGGAAACAGTGTGAATTCAGTGAGCACCGTTGAAGAATTCTTACTGCTATAAAAGTTTTGTATCAGGCTATGTTTTGGGAGTTTTAGGCCCTGTTTGGGCAACTGTTTTTAGGGGTATTGAGTGGTATTATGAGGGATAGTATTGTCAAATCCCTCAAACCCAGCCCCTCTCGTGTTTGGGCGGCGTCTTCTGCAGGTAGTGGTCACTTCTTCTTCGAATTACTACGGAAGATATGGAGGGATTGCGAAATCCCTCCTTGGAAACGATGCCAGTCTCTCTCGCATCCTTCCCATATCCTGCGATTTCAGAAGCCATCGTACTTGCATTCGATGGGATTTCTCAAACCTACAATGAAGAAGGATCGGTAGGGTTTGGCGGGAGAGAGGGTATGGCAGAGGTCTTTCGCGCCAAATCGGACCTATATACATGGATGCATGTTCCTCCACGCATCTAGTTGGGTAGAGAGGTATTACAATCGCTTGCTGCCATGGGCGTTCCGTGAGGTAGGTGTTCCCAAACTATTCTTCTTTTAGTTTGGAATCTTCAGAGGCTTTGGGTTCCATATGGGTTTTGTTCTTCTCTCCTTGGTGTACATAGATGTTGCAGTGGTTTCGGTTTCTTCTACGCTATTTTGTTGTTGAAACAATGGAAAGTTGCAAATGGGTATGACATTTTAGGGGTTTTTTTTTTTACGACATGGTTTTTGTTCTTGGGTAATTTCTGATGTTTTAGAGATGTTGGATACTGCAAATAAGATTCCACATCGAGAATGTCTATGCTGGAAGGAAATTTTCTGATGTCTTCTGTTCTTAAGATGGTGAATTTCCTTGTGGTTGGAGATTTCTGGGCTTCTTATGCATGAACTGTTGCGATCTCGTATCTACAGATGGGCATTTTTCCTGTATAATTGTTCCGATTTTGGAAAAATCATTTTTGAAACCGGTGTTTGTTATCCAATCTCCTGGATTGACCCTGATGATTTACTTCTGGACTGTGTTTTCTGGGCTTCATATGGGCTTCTTACATGTTGGATTCATGGGATTCTTCATATGGCTTTTGTTGTTTCTTTGGTTAATTTTGCTTCGAGTTGGTCATCTCTGGGCTTCATAGACATGAGTATTGTTAGTATTGGGTGGAGGTATCTGACATGCAAATTGTATGTTGAAACATTGAAAAGTTACAGAAGATTACAGTTAGTTTTTTTGAATAATTTGTCTCTGGTGTCGGATGTTATTGCATGTTTTTGCTGGATATTGGTATCTCTGATGTTGACAAGTTTTGGGTTTTTGTATCCTATGCAAGCCTTGTGTATGATTCTCCAAAACTAATGTATGCTTCTTGGTTTGAATTTTGTCCCTGTATTTACTGATCATTTGCGCATCGGGTTGAAAGTGCTGAGGCATTCATAGGCTCCTGGTGTTCTTTGAAGGATGGTTTTTTTCATGAGTATAACTGTGATATTGCCTCTGCCTCTTCATGTTGTCCTTATTGAAAATGTTTGCTGATGGGGATTCCCCTAATGTATTCAAGTGGGCTTGAATCACCATGCTGCAGATGTTCTGCTATAAATCCTAGACCAGTTTGTGTATTATCTGAATGCATGCATGCTTGGGTTTACTTCCAATTAAATTCTCTTGACTGTGTAATTATAGTTTGTAACTCATGCACAGATTTACAAGCTTCTATGATAGATGAATCCATTTCACTTGACATTTTTATTCTTGGACCTGAATATCTGATGGATTAACCTCCACAACTTTACTGTCAACAATTTCCTACATAATGGAATGGATAACTTTATTTGATACAGTAAACATGCAACTTTTTATAATATAGCTCTTGGAAAACTTCCATTACAAACTTCCTACATAAAGGTAGCCTTTATACATTCTTTGGTGTGCTCTTCACTTTTTTTCATTTTTTTCTTTTCAATTAATTAGATTGTTTACACTACCTTTACGAATTTGCTTGTTCTTCTGGAACTACAGTCATTTTTGGCTGGTTTGGCTGCTTCTGGGGCTCTAACATCTGCTTTGAGGTTAATTACAAAGGCAGCATTCGAAAGTTCCAAAGACAGTGGTCGGAAAGGAGCTAGTATGTAAAATGCCTTATATCCAAAATGTTGTTTCTCCGAAGATATATTTAGTAATATAAGTTTGTGTTATATATTTTAGTAGGTCATAATATGATTAAGCTTGCACTGAAGGTTACTGGGATGGACTGTGCATGTCTGTGGGCTGCATCTCAGCTCCATGTTCCCCCTTAAGAAGGGTGTTTTTGGTCCATACATGATCAGAAAGCCTTGCGACGAGCTCTTGGTTTATATTCTAAATGCATTTTGGTCAATACAAGACAAGAAAGCCTTCCAAGAAGACCTTCATTTATATGCTTGTATCAAAATAAAAAAAATGTGGGCTGATGGGGATTCCCCTAATGTATTCAAGTGGGCTTGAATCACCATGCTGCAGATGTTCTGCTATAAATCCTAGACCAGTTTGTGCATTATCTGAATGCATGCATGCCTGGGTTTACTTCCAATTAAATACTCTTGACTGTGTAATGATAGTTTGTAACTCATGCACAGATTTACAAGCTTCTATGATAGATGGATCCATTTCACTTGACATTGGGATACTTGGACCTGAATATCTGATGGATTAACCTCCACAACTGTCAACTATTTCCTACATAATGGAATGGATAACTTTATTTGATACAGTAAACATACAACTTTTTATAATACAGCAGACTATCAAACTTCCATTAGAAACGAGCTTTCAATGGGCTGCCAAGAACCCCCATTTGAAAGTGGGTTGATGATGAGAATGAGCACTCGATTGAAAAAAGTGGGGGCCTTTTTGGGTTTCTCACTATGGTTATTCATTTGGAAAAAAAAATACACTATAGGTAAATCTTGTGTTTTCAAATGATGGCGGTATGATTCTTTTGCTTTTGATACCAATGAAATGTCAATGCAAAAGATATAATGACCCTGTTGAAGTTGATGAAATGCAACATTACATTTTCCATGTAATGTTCTTTATAACAATTTCTTCTTCTGGCTGATTTTCTTAGGCATTAAGGAAACTGCATGTTGGATTTGTTCCACCAATGAAGAGAAGTACCATACTGAGGAACATGCATCCATGGATTGTCCAAGTGGCAACATTACGTGTTCCTTGTTTGGTACTTTATTTCAAGTTCTTCTTCTTGCTGATTTTCTAAGGCATTTAAAGATACTGCTTGTTGGATTTATTCCACCAACGAAGAGAAGTACCATTTTAGAAGTAGAGATCATAAATGCCGATTCCCGGACCAGTTAGATTTCTTTCTTAGACATATTCTCTTCACTATAATCAACTCCATCATACTTAGATTTCTTTGTATAATTGTGGGACGGAAAAAGTGCGTCAGAAATTACTCTAAAGGGGATGTGAAAAGTACAATGTCTTCAGCTTGCTTGAAAACCAGAAGACCGTCAAGATGCATTAGAAATTCATTGTAGCAATGTAACAGCGGCAGAAATTGTCCATTCCAATCACAATACCATTTGCATACAATCAAGTGCTTATTGTATTTCATGGATTTGATGATGATTGGCTACACGCAGGACAAAAGATGTTTCATGGAACTGTTCGTCTGTTATTTGCTAGACTAACAACAGTGCAGTGTCACCATTTGGTTGATAAGGCCCTGGATGGATGAGTTTCTGTTCCAGATTGTCCAAGTGGCAACATTACAGTCGGCCATGTGGGCATGCAGAAGTGAATTTCATAGATATTCCACCGTTTTATATCATATGCTCTACTACCCTCTTCTTGCCTTTACTGACTATGATTTTCTTTCTTTTTCTGACGCAGTTTTTCTCTTTTTAGCCTCGTCTCTTTACAACTAGACTCGTCCTCTTCTCTGATCTTCCCTTGGCTCGACTCAGGTTCATTTCTACTCTTTCAGCTCAGGTGATGGCATTATTGTCCTAAAAGTTTCCATTAATAACTGAAATATGCGGCTTTCTTGTAAAGGCCCAACCATATATATTATATGTACTAGATAACTTTGAATCTCGGGCATTATGTGATGGATGATACTCAGGCACTTATAAGTTGATTAGAAATGTGATACGTGTCATTACATAAAGTCTTTTGTGATTCTTGGATCTATCATGAACCAAAACTTACACCAATCAAATTTTTGGGACATTGTTTTGGTCCTATTTCAACATCTAAACCTCAACCAAACTGGTTTGCTGATTGTGACCTAACCACAATGGTTTATACAAATTGGTCGATTTAAGTTGGGTCTATAGCTGCCATGTGTACAATTTTCCGAGTGCCTGTGTATCAACTGTCCTATACTGCCTGAGTATCATATAAACTCCCCCATATTTGAAGCGAACATTGTCCATGAATACCCGCAGCTACACGTGCTAGCCTGGACAGTGTTTGTAGCATGTGAGGCGAAAATTTGATAGAGACAAATCTGGAGATGGCAAAATATGAAAAGGAGCCTTGGCATTTATTGATGAATTATGTATGTGCAGATTGAATGTGTACCGGGGTTGAGTTTTCTGTTAAAACATACGTTCTTTCGAATAGTGTTGGATACTGACAGTTAGTGTGTACTAACAGGCTGACGAATGAAAGTATCCAAAAAAAGGGGATGTAGGCATTCAATATCTACTTGGGTTTGGAAGAAATTATACCTGATCACATACTAGGTTGTTGACAAGGTACATCAACTTTCTTTTCTACTTTAGGAGATGGATAGCGACGATGAAGACGACGTAGCCGAGACCATGGTGGTGCAAGCAGTGGCCGCATGCGTAGCTGCTGTTGGTGAATATTACCGTCACTATATGTTAAGAGAACCGGCGCGTCAAGGGGATGACGAGCGGGCAAGGTTTATAAACTCCATCGTGCGTGCGAGTGACAATGATTGTTTTACACAGTTGAGGATGAGACGACAATGTTTCTTTTCATTATGTGACGTACTGCGTGACAGAACGCACCTACGCGATACGCGACACGTTAGTCTTGAGGAGCAAGTAGTGATCTTCCTACATACCATAGGACATAACGTGCGTAATCGTGTGATAGGACACAGATTCATACGTTCAGGCGAAACGGTAAGTCGTCACTTTCATCGTATCCTTAATGCGATAGTGTCCTTGTACCCTGATTTTGTGAAGCACGCGGGTACTGAGACCCCCCTGGAGATTCAATCGAATCCTTACTGGCAAACATACTTTCAGGTAACAGTCTCGTCACTGTCGGCCACTTTCCGTTTTTGAAGAAGCTAATATTTTGTCATATTAACAAGTTATCTGAAATTGTACCAAATGGACGATAGGATTGTGTTGGTGCATTAGACGGCACACATATTCCCGCTCATGTGGAATCATCCCAACATCCAAGCTTTCGCAACCGAAAGGGTATCGTGTCTCAGAATGTACTTGCTGCTTGTTCATTTAGCATGACATTCTTATACGTGCTAGCTGGATGGGAGGGTTCCGCTTCGGATGCACGGGTCCTACATAACGCACTGACCCGAATTGATGATCCACTAATTGTACCAAATGGTAAAATGTTTCTTCAGAAATAACATACAACATTCTTCATGGATGAAGATCATTCTCAACACACTAACCCCCATGACCCTAACTTTTACACAATGTAGGAAAATATTTTGTCGTCGACGCAGGATACGCTCACTCGCCTGGGTTCATGGCGCCGTATCGCGGTGTGAGATACCACCTGAACGAATATCGAACCGGAAGAGCACCCATGAACAAGAAGGAGTTGTTCAATTACCGACACGCGCAATTGCGAAATGTAGTTGAACGTTGTTTTGGAGTAATGAAGGCACGGTTTCCTATCTTGAAGACAGCTGCGCAATATCCATTTGAAACCCAGGCGAAGATTGTAGTAGCATGTTGTATACTACATAATTTCATTCATCAACAATATGAGGATGGACAAGATTTGGAGGATGCTGGTATAACTGTGGGAGATGCAGAGAACAATCCTACACCAAATGAGATATCAACAATGGATGAGCGCCAGTGGCTAGTGCAAGCGACACAACAGGAGAAATCTGCGTGGATTAATGTTCGAGATCAGATTGCAGAGCGAATGTGGTCTGACGCGCAAACAAATAGTAGGACTACGTAGAGTCCTTTATTTAAAAGATACATTAACTGATGTTTTTTTTTTTAAGAAACACACACATATATATATATATATATATAAGAGAAGACAGTCGATATGAAGTCTGTCATTTTTTGACTTACATATTTGCTCGATACAATTAAATGCTCTTGTCGTAATACGTAGTTGCTAGTATACTATTGAACTTCATTATTGTTTATAGATGTTTTTAATTGTTTGTTAATCCACGCAGTAGGTGACATGTCTGATTATTCTGTAAGAGATACACAAACTCCGACGCAGTCCCCGACGCAGTCCCCAATTCTGCCGACAAGATGCTCTCCACGCGAGAAAGACCGTTAAATCGCTTGCTGAGCCGCTTTCACGTGCTGCAAAAATCAAATGGACCCGGGCCATGGATTCAATTCTATTCGACGCTTTGCTTGAACAGATATCTCTAGGTCGAAAAGCAGATAACGGTTTTAAGAAGGAGGCATATAATGAGGCCGCTGCGGAGGTGTCGAGGAAGACGCAAATTTCGGTGAACTGGCAAAACATTCAAAACCGAATGCGATATCACAAGCGTGAGTACCACGATCTGAAGGACATGCTGGCCGCAAGTGGTTTCGGTTGGGACAGCGAGCGAGCGTATGGTAGTAACCGCACCCGACGAGGTCTGGGATGAGTACCTGAAGGTAATCATTGCGTACAACCCCTTATATTGTAAATCAGGATTGTATCAAGTGTGTTTACTGAACTAAAATATTTCTTGATTGTAGTCGCATCCAAGAGCAGAAAGGTTACGTGGAAAGCGGATTGAGCGAATGGACGATTTGGCGGCGATTATTGGTTCGGACCATGCAACAGGCCGCTACGCGAAGGGAAGCCGAAACATGGCTGCGTCTTCCTCGCGTATTCAGCGAGATTTGAATGAGTCTTGGACTGAGCAGGACGATGATACGGATGTACCCATCGAACTTTCCGAAGATCATCTCGGAGATTCGATTGGGGATTTTGACTATTCAAATGAGTCTCGTCGGACAACTGGAAATCGTTCATTTCGTAGCACTCCCAACCGAGCGAGTGACTCTGAGAGTAGTCGTGGTGGGAGTGCTTCTGCGAAACGGATGCGTGCTGCTCGTCCCTGTGACGTCCTTGGCACTTCCCTGGATGGTGTGGCGGAGGCAATGCGAAACTTTGGTCTTGGAAAGGAGATGAATCGCACTGGTAAAGTGCTGGATGTCCTCGAGGAGGTTCAGGGACTGACCAACAAAGAGTTTATAGAGGTTGGTCAGATGTTGACTCGGGATAAGCAGCTAGCATCCTTTTTCGTAAATCTTCGCCCAGAGCGGAGGGTGGAGTGGTTGAAAAAAACCTTGTCTGATATGAATGGAGGAAATTGTGGGGGTTCTTCTTGATGGATTAAAATACTTTTCTAACGCATCGAAACTGGAGAATCTATTTTGTGGTTTTGTAATAACTATATACTGAAAGGAGATGAACAGTTAGTTTAGTTTCTAATCTTTTTGTGATGTATTTATATTCATGTTAAATGTTTGTTGGATACTTAGCCAGTATAACATTCTGCTTGCATTTACATATTTAATCTGCTTGCTTATCCGCGATTTTATCAAAATATCATCTTCACATACTTCCATTTCATACGTTATAACATGTTTTTTATCCTATCCTCGTCATATTTATGTGAATGCAGATGGGTAACAATAAATATTATGTTGTAATCCATGGACGACGACCGGGGATATATATGTCCTGGGATGAGGCACGAGTGCATGTGGAGGGATTTAGCGGTGCCAGACATCGATCATTCAAAACATTCCAAGATGCGACCGCATGGTGGAATGCAAACTATGCAAGTTCAAGTAGTGGATTAATTAACAGGGGATGTGGTGAGGTACATTCACCTACAGATGCTCGAAATTCTGTCCTAGAAATTCCGAGAACCATGATGTGCAAGAGTACACAAACAGATGATGCCACCCTGCATCTCGGGCAAGTGGTGGTAGCATTAGTAGTTGCAATCTTCGTTTTATTCTTCATATTGTATATAATAATTAAGCTGTAGGTTTGGATGGTGTTTAAGAACTTGCTGTTTAAATTTTGGTAGACAATAGATAACTAGTGTTCGAACTTGATGATATGGCATGTATAACTGCATCTTAACTACAAATCTCATTATCTGTATATTGGAGTGTACCATTTGGTTGAATTGCATGCATTAATCCTTTCTTTTATCCATATCTCCCTTAACCTCCATTACTATGAGGTTCCAATTTAGAAGTCCAGCCTCTTGCTCCCAGTTACACCAAGGGCTAGGTATGACTACTTCAAACTCGGATTGGTTACCTGTATCATTTCGTGGGTAACATCTGTTTCTGTGTGTAGGCAACAGATGTGTGTTTGGAGGCAGCAGGAAGATTCTATGCATGAATTTCTTAAAAAATACAATTTTAGATACGTATTATACTGGGTGGTGATTATGTGTAAGCCTTAAAAAGGCCCATTTATGAATTCTGACTTTATAGCTTGTTTTATTTACGGACAATTAAGGTGAATGTATGTGTTTTCCTTAACATAAGAAGTGCCTTCTTAAATGCAGCCGAATGAAAGTCTGTATGACCAGAAGCCTGAAGAGCCAGCACCCGTTGTGACCTCCTCAACAAATGCGCCTTCAACAGTTGACTCATTCTATCCTTCACCAAATGAATATGTAGATAATGTCTCCTCTTCTGAGGCTAGTCCTATAGGTGCACAAGTAACTGATCATGTTTCACCTCCAAAGTCTTCAAGCTTCTTTGCAGACTTTGGAATGGACAGTGGATATCAGAAGAAAACAGGTAACAGTTCCTCTAAAGTGCAGGTAAATTTCTATTGACTTATGCTTTGTTTGTGGGTTTTGCTTGAACTGGTGCTGGTTTGGCTATATAGGTTATCTAAAATTTATCTGATGGCCAGCAATGCTTTCCACAAGTTGTTTCTGATATTGAAAATTTTTGTTGTTGGATATGTGTGACACACACACATACATGAGAAGGTCTCAAGTGACCCCAACTGGTTGGACCACAAGTTGTGGTCCAACTACCATATAACTTCCAACCTGTCCAATCAGTTGGCCACATCATGAGGATAATCATTTGGAAAACTCAGCAATATGCAAGCCCTATTGAGTGAACAATACTTGTGTCTTCCTATTTTACATTGGCTAGGATTTGTATTTTTATTACCATTTTTTGTGGCCTGCTTGATGGGTAGATAGGGCTGATTTTAACCAGCATTAGGTAATTGATCATGTTTCACCTCCAAAGTCTTCAAGCTTCTTTGCAGACTTTGGAATGGACAGTGGATATCAGAAGAAAACGAGCTCCAGTTCCTCTAAAGTGCAGGTAAATTTATATTGACTTATGCTTTGTTTGTGGGTTTTGCTTGAACTGGTGCTGGTTTGGCTATATAGGTTATCTAAAATTTATCTGATGGCCAGCCATGCTTTCCACAAGTTGTTTCTGATATTGCAAATTTTTGTTGTTGGATATGTGTGACACACACACATACATGAGAAGGTCTCAAGTGACCCAACTGGTTGGACCATTCGATGGGCTGAATTGTCTGACCAGACTGTTACCTGTGTATCTTTTGCTATTGGCTGTATGGCCTACTAAATAAATGGTCCGGATCAGCCTTCTATGCAGCTGTTTGAGCCTCATTTTGATTAGTCAAGATGGACCTCAAGCTCGACCAAACACGAATGGACCACCGCACTCAATAATGTATCTTTTCACTTCCGACGTGGTCTTCTCAACGCAGCAGAAGTGAATTTTTCCAAAGTGGCCCCACATGCTTCTTTTTTAAATTACGGGGAACTGTTTTTCTTAACCTGTAGAAAATCAAACGGCCACACAGATTAGGCACTGCTACTGCTACTACTGCTATTGATTGATTAGATGGCTGGTTCAGTCCACACTCAGGATCGTTGAAAGGAATGCTGGTTAAATGTTTTAGTTATCCTTGACATGGTACTATTTGATTGAATCGACTTGCCACTATTAGTAATAGAGCTCATACAAAGCATGTTTAAAAGTTTTCCAAGGAGCTAAGTATTCAATCAAACCTTATCTCTGCATATATTTTATTGTACAATTAAATCCCACCATGTCACAAGTCGGGGGAACTTAATATATTGTGGCTTTACCTACTTTGCATTAACTTTTGTGATTTTTACTTTGCTTTGGCAGATCCCTACAAGCAGTGGTTTGCTGATATTTACCGTTTTTTGCATCCCACTGAAAGAGTGTACATGTCTTCTCATTTGCTTTAATAGTCCAGTTTTTGTAGATTAATTTTTATGAAAGCACAACGTTTGATTTTCTTATCACTGATTGTCAGTACCTGACATAGTGATTAAACAACTAACTTGCAGATGTTTACTTTCAGCTCAGGTGTGGCTGTTTACTTGCAGATGTTTGAAGGGAGGCCCTCAAATAAGTCAGAATCACCCGAAGCAGTAGCAGATCAGAATGAGCACGCAAATTCGAGACCCTCAAACTCAACGGATGATTCTTCAGAAGCAATCAAGACGTAAGTAGCCCATATCTCTTTTAAGTCACCTATATACATGGATGAACTGGATGGGAGGGGGTCCTTACTCATGCCTCAATGGTAGACTCACAAGAGTTTCAACACGTTAGTCATGAGTACTCAGTACCGTGTGTGAATGTTCCCATAGCCCAAAAACCAGAATGATTTAATCTTCAAATTGGCAACGAATATGTGAGACCACTTATGGTTTAAAAACAAAAGTTAGCCAACATGGGGCATTCAAGTAACTGTGGCCCACCCAATGCATATACTCAGCACAAAGCCCTGGTGATGAGCTCTTGAAAAATTAATAATGATTTAATCTTCAACTTGGCACTTGTTTCTTTTAATGGTTGCAGATAGGCCCAACGAAAGCATATCTCAAAGAGTCTTTTTCATGAAAAAATTAAATATAAAATAAAATCCCCACGGCTCAATTCAGGTTGAGTTTTCTGTTTGCTATTTAGCTGCAATCTACGGTTCATTCCTGTATTTTGTATAATTGTATCTCTCTCGCATCTTGGACCATTCCATTTCTCTTTATTCTGAAGCAAACATTCTGTGTGCAGGTCGGTTTGATTATCTTACGTGGTTGACAGTTGGGACATCAACTTTGTTTTCATACAACGGCTTCATTTCTTGATAATACGTCAGATGGGTGGAGAATCTACGCCGTATAAATGGTAGAATAGCTCACTGAACGGCGTGTTGAAGTAGCTGAAACAATATCTGATGGAAGGGCCACATCAAATACACAGTAGACTCGATGGTGTACATATCGTGATGAATGGACCATCCAGTCTTCTCAGTTAATTTTAGGCTTGGAAGATCTCAGCTCCTGAGTATTTGGCTGTTGTTTCGGTTGGAATATGAATTGTTGCTGTTTTTCCTCTGTAGCCGTTTATTTTTGGGTATGATGATTGAAGTGTTAGTTTTTGTCCTTGGGTGCGTAAGCCATTAACATTGGGCGCATGTTATCAGATGGACCATCGCCCCACTTGTAAAGCCACGTGAGTCTCATTGATAATCTGGTATATTGATAGATGATACACAGGCTCTGAGAGATCGGAAACTTGGCATTGTAGCAATTCAAATTGAAGTGGTCCCACCTTTTTTTATGCCACACGAAGACCCCACCCACAGCCTTCATTTGGATTTTTATTTTTATTTTTTTTGCGGCTGGATCCGACCACTGCCTGGGCTAGACCAGGGCTTGAAATCTTGCCTGATGTCCAAGCCAGGCGTGGCTCAGCCCAATTTTCAATGGCCTGATTCAATAATCAAGTGGGCCACTGCTAGATACAAGAATGAATGTGGGGAGTTTACAGATCCTGGGGAAGCAGATTGGGTGGTGAACCAAGCATCCCCAGCGTCCCTGATGACTGGATTTTGTGGGGCCTGAAGTTACGTATGTGTATTATCCACACCGGCCATTCGTTTTCCCAGCTCATTTGAGTGCATGGCCCCAAATTTGAATCATAACCAAAGCATTAGGTGGGCCACACCACGTAGACAGTGGGGATTGAACGCCTACCATTGATAACTTCCTGAGCCCACAGAAGTTTTGGATCAAGCTATACTTGTATTTTCCCCTCATCTAGGTCAGTGGTGGACGGGGTCTGGACTTTGTAAATTTTGTTGACCAAACATGACGTGGAATTGGGACGGGACCAGATGAATCCCATCGCACTTAATCCCTTCTAATCCCACTGCCCAAACACGCCTAGGTGGTGGGATGGTTGCAATACCACGACTCCCAAACACGTTCCCTGTTTTGTCATGGAATTGGTGACTACAGCCAAAGCACCGACAGTCCACTGACAGCATTAAATACATCATATCAGCCAATTCCATACACCTCAATACCCCTAAAAACATTTGCCCAAACAGGGCCTTAAATTCATGCTACTGGGATGGGAATGGGACTTTATAAACGGTCTGTATATCATATAAACGTCAAGGTGGAGCTCAGGAAGGTTTCAACGGTAGGAATTTCTTTTCCCAATTTTCCCTCTCGTGTGACTCACTTGAGTTTCGTATCCACCGAAACTTTAGTCTAACGTGCTAAAATGAGCTTGCAAAACGGATGGACGGAATGGATTTCTCACATACGTTTCAGTGGGCCCCACCCAGCATCCTTGTGCAAGAGCTTACTGCCAGAGGCTTTCACAGGAAATCCACGTCCGAGGCAGAGGAGTTAGAAGTCAAAGGATCTGAGGGGCACACTGCGATGTGAGTGTCACATCCACTCGGTCCGTCGAGCGCAACAGCTCATGTTAAGATGTGTGGCCTTGATTAAGGCCGATCCAATGCTCAGGTGGGCCACGCCACAGGGAAAAGTGGTGATGGGGACGATCGCCATTGAAACACGTGGGGCCCACCGAAAATTTCGAACGTGGTAGTATTGATTCGCGTTATGAACGGATTAGATGGCACATGAACATACGGTGGGCCCAGTACGGTTGCATCTTGCAATGGTGGGTATCTCCTGCCCACTGCTCCCTGTAGTGTGGCCCACTTGAAGTTTGGATCCACCTGATTTTTATGATCTTGCCCTAACCTAATCCATTGCAAATGATGGACGGATTGGATTTTGGACACGCATCACTGTGGGTCCCACCGAGTTTTTAGTTGCACGGGCTCCCTGCAAACACTGTTGCGTCGTGGGAGGGTGGTCATGTTTCGAGAATAACCTCCGTTTTCCTTCACTCCCTCTGCCTGAATTTAGACAGTTTACCTTTTCATCGATGCCGTTGCTTTCAGGGACACTGATCAGGTGGCTAGGATCGTCTGACCTACGCGTCTTTGAAGCATTTTTCCATCTACAGTACAACCAACTAGATGAACGGTCCTGAACGATAGATTAATGGCTGCATGTTTTGTGGAAAGTTGGCTCCACCGTATCAACGGCCGTGACCTGGGGTTGGCTTGGCCCGGATTTTGAACGGTTTGCGCCTGGCCTGGCTCATTTGAAATTTTTTATTTTGCCTGGCCCAGCCGCACTCGTTGACAGCCCTACATCCTACATGTATTGAGTTCCACGTGCTGTATTTTAAATTATTTTAAAATAATTTGGTGTTTCAAAATATCGGTTGGGACGAACCATGGCTGTGGCCATGAGTGGGCATGTGCCCTGCGGATGTGTATTTTCACTGAAATGTTATATCCTTTCAAATTTTGTTTTGAAAAGTTGTATCTTTTGAAGCTTAAGGGTCACACTACTTGGGTTTAAACCTAATAGTCATGACCCTTTGTGAAAGGGTGTCTTTACACCCTTAAGGGTGTTTTCGCAAAGTCTATAAATAGATTTTTTATTTTAAGTTTCAGAATGGATTAAAAATTGGTTTTCTCTTTAAAAATTTTGTTTAAGTATTTTCTAGTTCGGATTAAGACTACAAGTGGTTCAAGCCCGTGTACAGTGAGTGCACCGTTGGGACTGAGTCATAGTCGTTGTATTCCGGAGGTCGATTGCTCTGAAAACCTGTTACATTTGGGACGTTGTCTAAGGGGAGCAAATTCGATTTTAAGCCGAGTGACTCACATCACGCCTTGACTTCTACGAAACCGATAAGTATTCTATTTTCTCATTTTAATTTTAATTTTAATTTATCCAAATAGTTTTCCAAACTCCATATATCCAACAATCTTGAAATCAAATTTTTCTTATTTGGAAACTATTTGAAAATATGACAACATAGTTGAGTGCACCATGACCACGCATGCTTAAGTTTAATATGAAAATGTTCACATGTTTTATGAATATAGTTGTCTTCATTCATTGTAGTGGCTCATACATGTGCCTTCACATATATGGCAAATTGAAATAGGAAGTTTATTGGACTTTATTATGGAAACATTTCTATATCATCGCATCACATCCTAAATCAGTGATATTCTCCAATAGTGGATGTAACCAGCCATTCTAACTATTGTAACGTGGTGTGTACATGAGATATAGGTTGTTCATCCTATGCAGCTGTGCCACTCTATATTACATGTGGCCTAAAGTTAAGACCGGTACACTCATAAGATAGGTTTAAAATAAGTGAAAAATGTATAACCTATAGTTCCCGCTGGCATACACGTGTGGCTCTTGATTATTAGAATAATCTAATCTATAAGCCATGACAAATACATGATGAGGCCCATGTGACAAATGTTTGTTATTTCTTTCATTCTTAACCATCCATTTAGTGGACTCCTTTGTGCATTGGGCGATTCTTGATAATTACATGAATCCGGTAATCCTTGCCACCCGACGAGTGAGTGACCTTCGAACCAGTGTGTATAACGAGTGAATCAAATTAAGAAACTGTCTTCTTATAAAAATCCATATTATTCCTCCTGAGGATTCTGTGAGAAAAGTCTTAAATCTGAAGATTTTGAGGTCGTTCGATTGGTCGTGGGAAGCTTAGACTGGTCGTGGGAGACGCTCGACCAGTCGTAGATTCGAGCCCTTGCACGACTCAAAGTCCAACAAGTTTTTGTTATTTTTTACTGTAGCTACGACTAGTCGTGGGAAAGCTACGACTAGTCGTAGGTGGTCTACGACCAGTCCTAGGAAAGCTACGACTAGTCGTAGGTTACGCAGTTTGTTCCGCAATTTTGCGCGAAATTGTGGATTTGAGTCCTTTGCAACTAGGATGCGGAAGGGAAGTTTCCTAAACTATAAATAGGTGTTCCTAGGATTTTTCTAAGGTATGTTAAGGGTTCCTAAAAGGGTTTAGGGTTATCAAAGCGTATAGCAAGGGTGAGATTCGAGGTTGTTCGAATCGGGTAAGTCCTTTCTCTTTGTAATTTCTATCTTCATAGTGGTGATCTGTCGCTTTGTGCCGTGGTTTTTTTTCGCAAGGGTTTTTCACGTTAAATCTGTGTGTTCTCTTGTATGCTTGGTGCCATTGGATTGCTATCCTAGATCTAGATCTGTGTGATTCCGTAGGCCAAAAATTTCAACAAGTGGTATCAGAGCAATCGGTTAGGACACATATCTGAATCTGAGGGATTAGTAATAATGGCGAGCGCTAGGTATGATATTGAGAAGTACTCAGGGAAAAATAATTTTTAGTTATGGAAGATCAAGATGATGAGTTCCTTAATCAAGTAAGGCGAAGATGGTGCTCTTGAGGAGCGGAAGTCCACTATGACTGATGGTGATTGGAATATTCTTGATAAGAAGGCTTTATCATCGATCCGTTTATGTCTCACGAATGAGGTTCTCTACAACGTCATGAGGGAGAAAACTGCGGCTAAGTTATAGGCGAAGTTAGAAGATGTTCATGCGAAGAAGTCTTTTGAAAATCGCCTGCACTTGAAGTGGCAGTGGTATAACTTCAAGATGGCAGGGGGTGAAAATCTGGAGGCTCACATCAGCAACTTTAATAAATTGGTTTGTAAATTGTTGGATATGGAGGAAGTGATGAAAGATGAAGAATAGGCATGTATGTTGCTGAATTCTCTCTCCGGCGTCTTTTGAGGCATTCAAGGATACTATGTGTAGCACGAACAAAACTCTGAGTATCGATACCGTTATCTCGGCTCTTCAAGGGAAGGCTATGAGATAACTAAACAGCGACATGTGAACATCTTCTGATACACTGTTTATAGTGGGTAGTAATTATGGACAAGGTACAGGTTCTTCAGGTTCTAGATCCAAATCCAAGGGTAAGGGCAAAGGAAAAGTGAAGTGTTGAAACTGTGGGAAGGAATGACATGTGAAGAGGGATTGTGAAAATCCTAAATCGAAGAGGGAAGATTCTGAGGCTTTATGCAGGGAGGCCAACACTGCCACGTCAGATGGATGTGATGGTGATGTTTTATTTGTGTCTACTATCAAACGGTCATACGATGATCGTAAGGACGAGTGAATACTAGACATAGGGGCATCTTTTCACATGACTCCTTATCGGAGTTGGTTCACCAGCTACAGGGAGTGCGATGGTGGACAGGTGTTTATGGGCAATGACTTTGCCTGTAATGTTGTGGCTGTTGGTACAGTACGCATCAAGATGTTTGATGGGGTGGAGCACACCTTGACTGATGTCAGGCACGTTCTTGATTTGAAGCAGAATCTGATTTCTCTTGGTGTGCTTGAGGCAAATGATGCAAATACACAGGTATTGATGGTGCTCTTAAGGTATCCAAGGGGGCACGGGTAGTCATGAAAGCGCAACGACTCGATCATGTTTACAGGTTAATCGGGAGCACTTCAAAAGGTGGAGTTACAGTGGATGTAACAGATTTCACCTCTGTATGTGTGTGACATGTTGGACATGGCCACATGAGCAGGCATGACAGGAAGGCCGAGACGTGCGGACAGGGATACAGAGTAGGTGAGCAGCCACCTGTGAGAAGAATCACACGACATGATCGCGGGATATCGGCGAGGTACATGGACGACTCCAATATCGCAGGGGATCCATCTTCTATTCAGATGTCTCTAGGTGAGCTTGGTGCTGAGAAGTGGAAGGTGACTATGGGGCGATATGATGGATTCGTTGTACCAGACCGACATATGGGAGTAGGTGGAGCTTCTGGTGGGCCGGTG
The DNA here is from genome assembly GCA_021015155.1 of Magnolia officinalis. NCBI lineage: Eukaryota > Viridiplantae > Streptophyta > Magnoliopsida > Magnoliales > Magnoliaceae > Magnolia > Magnolia officinalis. The sequence goes on from JAJHSJ010000010.1 coordinate 68,200,775, forward strand.
AGCGGTTGGATGCAGGTGGATCTTCAGGAGGACACAACATAGATACAGGGCGAGGTTGGCAGCGATGGGTTATGCTCAGAGAGAAGGGATCGACTTCTCATAGATATTCGCGCCGACGGTATAGCATGTGTCTATTAGATCCGTGTTTGGCGCTGGTTGGCCAACGTGATCTTGAGCTGGAAGGATGGATGTGGAGTCTACACTTCTGTAAGGGAAAGTGAAGAGCAGATCTGCATGAAGCAACCAAAGCAGTTCGAAGTTAAAAGGGTTGAGAAAAGACTTTGCAGGAGGTCGTGGTTCGACCTGTCGCCTAGGCAGTAGTTTGATTCCTTCATGGTGGGACATTCAGGATGAAGGATCGGGGGGCTGTAAAGATGGTTCACCGCTTTGAGACTGAAAGAGGAGTAGACTTTGGTGATCATAGGAGGAATGCCTTATGTGTAAGTATTGATCAGGATGTGATGAGCCAGGTAAGGCCGAGAGCGTTCCCTACGCCTCTTTTCTCAAGTTTTCCTCAGGACATGTCCCAAAATAGATGAGGAAAAGCAGGATATCTCATGAGCCTTATTCGAATGCGATGGGCAGTGTATGCCATGGTCTGGTTTGGACCGGTTATTTCACAGACTATCAGTGTTGTGAGCAAGTACAATGGCAAGCAATATTGAGTAGCGGTGAGATTGTAAGAAAATTACGTCATTCTTTTGTGAAGAAAGAATCAAAGGTGGTTGGGTATGTGGATTTAGATCCGACAGACATGATCAACAAAAAATTCCTGTAGAGAAGTTCAAGTTCTGTGAAACTTCTCTGGGCTCGGCGATGGCGGAAAAGAAGGACGGAGTGTGATCTTGAACTATGATGTAAAGCAGGGATAAGAGAAGAGGTCAATGAGCTACACAGTTGAAGATTAAAGACTTGGTAGAGATTGTTGAGAAAAGTCTTAAATCTGAAGGTTTTGAGGTCGTTCGACTAGTCGTGGGAAGCTTCGACTGGTCGTGGGAGACGCTCTACCGGTCGTAAGTTCGAGCCCTTGCACGACTTAAAGTCCAGCGAGTTTTTGCTGTTTTTTTACTGTAGCTACGACTGGTCGTAGGAAAGTTACGGCTAGTCGTAGGTGGTCTACGACCAGTCGTAGGAGAGCTACGACTAATCGTAGGTTACGCAGTTTGTTTCGCGATTTTGCGTGAAACTGTGGATTTAAGTCATTTCGCAACTAGGATGCGGAAGGGAAGTTTCCTAAACTATAAATAGGTGTTCCTAGGGTTTTTCTAGGGTATGCTAAGTGTTCCTAAAAGGGTTTAGGGTTATCAAAGGGTGTAGCAAGGGTGAGATTCGAGGTTGTTCGAATCGGGTAAGTCCTTTCTCTTTGTAATTTCTATCTTCATAGTGGTGATCTGTCGCTTTGTGCCGTGGTTTTTTCCCGCAAGGGTTTTCCACGTTAAATCTGTGTGTTCTCTTGTATGCTTGGTGCCATTGGATTGCTATCCTATATCTAGATCTGTGTGATTCTGTAGGCCAAAAATCTCAACAGATTCGTACTCACTTCAAGCAAAAAATGTCGAGATCTTCTATGATCCTCACCCAGTCGTCTTCTCCCTTTTCTCTTCGCAATGGTATTATATAGTGGACCAACTACAATTATGGAATCATTTTTATTAATGTGGTCGGATTGTCATTGTTGTCTGTGATGGCGTTGAGGCCAGTGAAGAAAGTCATCTACTTGCGCTCCACCATGAGCGAGTGGTGGTGGTAATGACGGGAGAGGGTAAAACAATCCAGTAGAGCATGACCATGGGACTTCGATATCATTCTTTATATACTCTGGGAAAGTTTGTTTGCTCCTATTCTTGTACATTACTTAAAACTCAATTGACAAATATGGAGAGATTATGATAAAAGGGCCCTCATTTTTATAATACCATGAGAAAGAGAGAGGTGTGGAGATGAAGTGTTACGTTGTCAAATCAGTTATAATTCCAATTTAATATAGTGTTTGGCAGAGCACTATGGTTCATATGCAGGCGTTCTGGAATTCTACAAGTAGCAAAGTTTCTTATCAACTCCAACTGTCCATCTAGTTTTTAATATATAATGAATGGATAATATCAAAAAATAATACACATATATCCTCTATTTTATCTGATAAATGGAATTGAAACCGACGGTTATAAAAAATAAATAAAAAATTATAAATGGTGTTGTCCACTATTCTTAATTTGTGGAAACTAGGCTGGAATGGTATTGTCCAATACAGTGAGAGAACGACGCTTGGGTCAATCATATTACTTTTTTACCCTTATTATTTAGAATAAATAAAGAGAATACCCTTTAGTGGTTAAGTTGTAACGAGGCAGCATGTGACTCTTGTTACACAAGTACTCAGAGAAACTGTTCACATACATGGCACCAAATCAGAAACGCAAAGGTTCACATGTGCCATTTAGTCTCTCTTGTGCAAGGCCAAAACGGGTCATTAGGATTCTATTAGAAGTTTTACAATTAATGGACGTTAGTATGATCCATTGAAAGTTTTATACTAAACCTCACAAAGCTTGGGTGTTCTACTACCAAATTATATGGTTTCCATTTGTTGTTGGGATCATTGTAGGAAACCCAGTCCGTTGGTTCTTATTGTCTGCTCATAGTCTGCAAATTGGGTCATTAGTATGGATGATCGGAACAATTCCAAATGTGGATCCCATATTGAGTGGGACATTAGAAAAGTTTGAATCTCCATAAATGATGCTAGCCATTTGATTAGTGGACAGTTGCATGATGTTAGGCATCATTTTTTTTTTTGAGACCATTTATGACATATTCTTTGTGCCCCAACCCTATAGGTGCAAAGTCGGACAAATCATTGTAAGGGTGCGGACTATTGACCCTAGGCTACCGTTTATCAACCCCCGAGGGCCCAGATAATGATCATGGGTCGCGATTTACGCTTAAGAATTTGTTGTACGGTTTATTTGAAATGATTTGCAAATGATGTGTTTTATGAAATTTATTGTAGTCCATGTGTTCGATGAAATACCTGATCATCCATGTTATAGTTTTCGTTGTTGATTGTAAGTTCGATGAAATGCTTAAGTAAGGCTAACATAACATACGCTACTCATATGTTAAACTGTTAGGATTTTACCAATGTGTAACTCAGCTGATGCCCATGTGTTTGATGAAATGCCTAAGTGAAGTTAGGACGCTAAATGCTACGCATGTGTTAATTGTTAGGAGTATATAAATGTATAGCTCCACTAATGCTCATGTGATTGATAAAATGCCTCGGTGAACTTGAAAGCAATAACATGCTAATGTAACGTGACGATTGCTGAGTCGCAAAGACATATGATTTCTCCCCACCTCGGGAATGTCGACTAACCGCTTGAATTAAGAAACGACTCGGTCCAAGCCAGTCGTATTTGGCTTATCCGATCGACCCGTGTTGAACTCGGAAGACCGACAGTAGCTGGGCTACATGGCATGCTCGTACCAATGTCGGTCGAGCCAAAGTGCCCCGGGTTGACCGAACTAGCTTAAAAGTTGACAAATTGTTTGAAGACTTTGGATTTAGTAACCTTTAAAGGAACCTAGAGTACCCACATTACTACTGGATGAGTCCACTTTGAATCGCAACTAGGAAAGAATTCGCGAGACTCATGAGTCGGGCATGGTGGTATGGGACACCGTGTCTGAGCTGTTGGCCTACACTGGGGTGACGAGTCTCCCCGTAGTGACCATTGAGCAACCAAGGAAGCTGTGAATCAGATATTCCTAACTACAATAATATTGCGACCGTCTTGCGGGTGTATAGGAGTGACGACTCTTATGTAGATTGTGAATGCCCTCCACTCGTCAATGAGCCGTTTAACCCTGTGTATCCGGATCGTGTCATCCGGGTCCATAGTGATTGGTCGGGCCAGTGTTAACTTCCTATCGATAGAGGAATCAATGAGCCGTCTAACCCTGTGCGTCCGAACTGTGTCATCCGGGTCCATAGTGATCGGTCAGGCCAGTGTTAGCTCATTGTCGATAGGGAAATTGTTACATGGGTCACGAACCCGATACCAGATTTTGAGAGGCAGGCGAGGAGTGTTTCCGCCACTCTAGCCCGCAAACCAATTGAGACCAAGATAAGATGGGGGGTACTTTAGTTTCCCGAACCCACGGGGTGAATGGAATTGACGAGATGCTTGATTACTTATTTGAATTTTTTGCATTGCACTTGTTAGGAAAATGTTCATGTTACGACTTCATATTCCTTAAATTGATAAATATTTATTTAAAACTGTTGTTTCCTTTGATATCCTTATCTGTGTTGATTGGATTGATAACATGCGTAACTTATTGTTAATGGTACCACTGAGTTGATTACTTACTCTCACTCTGGGACGATATTTTAAAACACCAACCAGACATATCATCGATGCAGGTACTAGTGAGACCTCAGATAGATAGACTTATATCGGGTTGTGCCACCGCCATTATGTTTTGAAGAATTGGGCATAAACTGAAAGGTTTACACTTTAACCGTATTAGGTACGTGGTATATTGTGACTTGTATAATTCCATTGTGTGCGATCACCACTATGGAAATTGTATCTTTGACTGTTAGCCCTATTATTCTCAATCTTTTGTTATTGCTACCGCGCTTTGGATTCGTTAATTTGAATTGCGCTACTCTAATTATCTGTGGGTAAAATGAATGTGAATTTGAATGAGGTCACACGTGCATTCTCATTGGGTTAACACCCAGGAACTCGGGATCGGGATCTTTGTACTCGGTGCTGATTTTCGGGGTGTTACATGCATTAATCGCATCCATCCATCCAGTTGTAGATATCAGCGATGGCTTATGATTAAAAAACCACACATATTAGACTATTCTACTCTCCACTTTTATCACTCTCCAACGTGTTGAATGTGACCGTTGATTATTTCATGCTAACTACCATCTACATGAAGTATACTCATCAGATGCATGGCTGATCCGGCGGATATAAAATTTTAAAATATTTACCATCCACAGCATGGAAAACTAGATGGACGGTACCGATCTACATATAAACTTGCCACCTGCGCCGGGGAGAGACGTCTCACAGTTCGACCACCTCTGCCCCCATCACCTCCTCAACCGGTTCCGTAAATACCGGCAAGATCGCACCTATATACCGCGTGCGCATTTTAGATTACCCCTTTCGGCATTTGCTAGCATACACCGAAAAGTACAACTAACCAATCAGAGCCACCCGATGCGAATGGTTCTCGTCATGGCGCGTCGTTCGTATCTAGTGGAAGAAGGGCAACGAAGAGGGGTGCGGTGTGTGACTCAATACGCTAAGCGTACTGAGTAAACTCTATGGGGCCCACTGTTATTTATGTATTTAATCCGCTCGGTCCATCCATTTAATCAGATAATTTTATGTTTTGAGGAAAAAAATGAAGCATAAAAAAACATCAAGTGGACCACACCACAGGAAACAATGTGAATTGAACGTCTACCGTTAAAAGATTCTCAGGTCCTACAGAAGTTTTGGATCAAGCTGATATTTGTTTTTTCCCCTCATCCTTGTCTGTGTGATCTTATGAACAGGTTCGATGACAAATAAACATCACTTTGGGCCCCAGGAAGGTTTCAACGGTGGAAATCATTACTGTTTCCTGTGATATGGTCCATTCGAGCTTTGGATATGCTTCAGTTTCTAAATCAACCCCTAAAATGATATGTAAAACGGATGGACGGTGTGGATAAAACAAATAATTCACGGTGGGCCCAACAGAATTTACACAGTACGATAAAAGCGTACTGAGTAGCCCAATACACAATCCGATTTCAACAAAGAGAAATGATCAGATACAGCTGCTGTATTGTAAGTAAAATACATCCGTTTTTCCTGCCAAGTATCATTCATGTAGCGTATCATATCCGTACAAAACGTGGATGCGATCGTGATTATCATCTGACATTAAAAATCATTTTGATGCAGTATCGATTCGGGCACAAAATCGATATCTACAGACAGCCGATGGTATGAATAAGTGTACAGCTGTGGCCCACTCTATGATCGGATCAGCTTGATTTTCATCACAAGTGATTATCGTATTGTGCCTCACATTTTTAACAATATGATATTTTTCGCATATGAATATTGACGGGAAATAATGGTTGTACCATAACTTTACGATACAACCGCTGTATCTGATCATCGAGCTTTACTAAGTCTACACACGTGTGTAAAAGTCAGCTAACGTACAAGCCACCAAATACGCCAGCATGGTTGGCAGGCGCATTATCCAAACCATCCATTATAATGGTACGGCATTTTCCATCTACTAGTCCAAGAATAAGATCAGTCCACTACTCTAGGGGCCACGATTAACTGAAGAAATTTACGGTAGAAGAAGAACCATCAGAAAATATTTGATACTCTTGCAGAGCATGATGGGTGACACGCAGGCACATATGAAAATCAGATGAGTGGACATTTATTGGATGGTTGAAAATGAGAAATATCCAACGGTCCTATTTCCACAAAAAAAATGTCCACGAATCATAAGTTAGGATTGTTCAACCAACCTGATCTTGGGATTGTGACTTTGAGACAGTGCAATCTAGCCGGTTTTATTTCAGTTAGTACATGTTACGTGTACACTGTCTGAGTACCTGAGTATCAAGCGTTATGCGCAGCCGAGTATCATCATATAACTCCTGATCCAATTCCAACGGTTCCCGGAAGGCGCCAAATCCTTCCGGCGCAAATTAGCCTCTCCCGCCCAGATAAAAGCAACCGCTTCGTCCGGCATTCTTTCCACAGACAACATAAAAAGGCATGGAATCTCCCATTCTTTCATCCGTTTCCATTTCTCGAAGCTCCAAAACCCTCTTCAAAGGGGGAATTTCCGCAAACCCTAACCGTAATCTTTTCAGCAGAGATCGAAGGAAGCATCTGACTGGAAATGGCAGATTGTCGACGGGAATCCCTGCAGCAGCTGAAGCTGCATCCGCCATCGATCCGGCGCAGGCCGAGATCACCTGGCAGATTGTCGTCGGCGCTTTAGGTAATATTCAATTCCCCTGTCTATCCAATTCATCGATCTGTTCTAATTTCTCGGATTATCGGGCTGGATAGCATCTACACTATGTGGGATCCAGTTCAATCACAGCGGGCCCCTGGACATAGCCCATGATGCTATAAACCCTCTGAGCAAACTGTGAAGTGGGACCCACCGTGGCCTACAAAGGGTGGTCCGCGAGTCACACTAGAGGAAAATTGATTAGTTGGACTGCTAAGGTTGTTTGGTCAATGTGCTTTTACATCATGTGCGGGCCACGCTCGGCCAGTAGTGTGGACAGTTCGGACTGCCAAGTACAATGGAGGCCCAGGGGACTGTAATTGCGGTTCCCTGCCTGGGCATCTGGACTGTTCTTGTTCTGTAACCTGGTGATCTAATTTGGACTTCTGTTTGTTCAGCTGGTATCACACCGTTCGTTGTTGCAGGGATTGAGTTCAGCAAACGCATTGTGAGTCTTTTATTAGACATTTCTCCATGGACAGTTTGAATTTTTTGAAACACTATCTGCTGTATTCAATACCGCTTCATGATCCATATGATCCTATTGTTGAACTTGAGGTGGAATGTCACTGGTGCCTGATAGACTGTACGTGGACTACCATAGTCTATATACCTTATCATTCATCGAATAAAAGTAAGAAATTTGTATATAAGATGTGTAATTTGCTGTTCAGAACTTTCAGATGCTGGATATTATATTCACTCGTGCTAGATAAAGAAAGTGGCTATAGTGTAATTTCCGAATTTAGTAAAATTTTCAAGTTCGTCATAGTACGTGTAAATCCTTCATAAGATATAAAAGTCACCAAAGAATGGATTTGTCATTCACCTTAACAGAAATAGTTATTTTAACTCATACCAAAGACTTATTCTTTCTTTATTATTTGAGGTCAGCAACATTTTTGAACTTGGAAGGCTGGTGCTATATGTTTAAATCCTTAAACTAATCTAAATGTTTCAATGCTATTTTGATGGAGAATGGAAGAACACGAGAAAGTGAAAGACAATAAACTTGGAGGAAGATGAAAGTGAATGACAAAGGGGGTGTTTAATCAAAAGAGAAGTTTTACTTAAAAAGAAGAAGAAGATAGTTTTTCAATGCTGCCAGAGACCTCCCATCATCTTCATTTATACAAGAATTTCTCTCCCCATCTCAACCATTGGTGACATCAGCTGTTAATTCTTATTACAACTTCCAATTACTCTATCGCATGATTTTATCAGAACACTAAATCACAACCTTTCAGGAAGACCACAACTTTGAAGAGCGCATGCATATTCTAAGTGCACAAGAAGGGCTCGGTGGTAGACTCACAAGAGTTTCAACACGAGGTCATGTACCCATTGTGGTGAAATCCCACCGTGGTGTGAGTGTGTGTGGGGTGTGAGTGCGTGGGTAAAGAAAACAAGTGCATGGGAAGGCTAATTCAATGACTACATGGAAATTCAAATTCAAAAGGCATATTGACTTTTGGAATTCCAATTTGCCATCAAATGGAGCCCCGCCACTAGGCCAGGCACAAATGAGACTACCATCCCAATTTATTGCTGCCACATAGCTACATCATCCCTCCATGGGCTGGAGAGAACTTGCCCTTGAGTTTGAACTTTTGTTGGCCTTTGAACATGATGCACCATCATACTGTCTCTTCTTCGACTTTGGTGGAAGTTGATGATGTACTCCATGCATGATTGACTTCATTTTCATAGGATGTTGTAGATCAACATTTCATTGGATCTTCCACATCTTCTTAACATCATTCCTCAAGCAGATGACAGGCACAAATTTGCTCGGGACAATAGCAACAAAGACGGATTACAAGAAAAATGACGCAATCAATACTTTTGTATTGTGATGCACATGTTTTGTTCACCGTTGAGTTTTGCTCCGACTAATATGATTTTGTTGTTGTGATTGCTTCTTGCTAGGCTCTACCAATCGGATTGTTGAATTGTCCTTATCCCTAGTTGTCACAACCACACATCCATTAGTGATTGTTGTTTGATCTGACCATTGATCCATCTATGGATCCTCCAATTAGTCCAATGGTAGATTCATCGAGGATCATGATTTCTTCAAGATCGCCTTCTTGCTGACATCTATTAAACCATACCTTTCATTTACCACATGGCTACGGATAGTACAATTGCTGGCATAATCAATACTAGCCAAACCAACCAACCCTCTGTTGTCCTTTCTCCAAAAAAAAAATAAAAATAAAATCTGACTTGAAGAATTCTAAAAAAAAAACTTGAAATGGGCCATTTTCAAAAAATATCGTGGGGGCTCGAAACACCCCTTAAACGTGCTTAGAAAAATTTACAAAAATCACCATAAACCTTCTAAAATCAAGATCTATTAAGCCATACCTTTCATTTACCCCATGGCCGAGAGAGAGAGAGAGAGAGAGAGAGAGAGAGAGAGAGAGAGAGAGAGAGAGAGAGAGAGAGAGAGAGAGAGGGCTAGGGCAACTTCTTGTGTCTCTTGCCCCACACAACACTCATAACATTACAATAAAAGCACAAATGGTGCTCCAACAGAGTATACAAGGAATACACACACAAAAAATAAAAAAATAAAACACACACACACACACACACACACACACACTCTCAATGGTACTTAATAGGGCCACACCTTTGTCCCTGGCTAATGGCAATTTTGGAGTTTTGTAAATCTATCCTTTTTTTTGGAAAGTTTGGTTAGGCAAAGCACAAAGCTTTAATTGAGAATTGGCCTGGCAGTTTGATTCTGGGAGGATTGTTGGGCAATGAGGGTCCACTATGCAGGTCACTTGAGACTCTTTACAGATCATCTTCATGCAAAGAAGACCTTTACAATCGGATTAGCAACTAGCTCATTTTGTCTCCTACATTCAAGATGGATTTAATGGAGGAAGAGATGACAGATTTGGTCAAATTATTAGGGGTTCTCGAGGGTGTCGTGTTTAATTTGGAGTGTTTCTTGCATCCTAGAGTTTCAACTTTTGGTGGCTAGTGGGTTGTGATAAAGTGATCATGATTGACCACCTCTGAACCAGACAAATGATAATTGTGAATGGATGTCGAATGTAAGGGATAAGAAAGAGTGAACCATCTATTCCGTTGTTGCACATTTGTGTGAATTTGTGGTGGTGGTGTTATAATTAATTCTGTGTGGCATGTTCAATGCAGGATATAATGATCAAGGTTTTGGAGGTCTGGCCTAGTTGGGTTTAGGAGCAAGGGCTTGGCACTTTGGAAATTGTGCTTCTTAGCAATTCTTTGGGCAGTATGGAAGGGAAGGTATAATAGGATTTCAATAATAAAAGCGAGACGGTCCACCACTTTGTTGAGAGAGGGAGAAGCTATGCTAGTGCATGGGGAGGCGTCTAGGGCTCCAAAGGATTACTTGAGCTATAGTAGAAAGATTTTAATAGGAAGTGGCTGGACATCTTGATGTAAAGTGAGGTACAGGGTGTCTTGTTCCCCTTGTTGGTTGTAATCTTGGCCTCTATTGGCCTTCGGGCTACTTCTTTTAATAAATTATTTGCCAATCAAATGAAAAAATTTGCAATGATGCGGATGACACTGATTGTCATACATTTCTCTTTTCTCGATATTGTTGTTGATGAAGATACAAGGGTGGATCCCTTGATCTGCATGACCAATGAGAAGGTCCTGTCATGTGTTCGTTCAATGGATCAAATTGTTCCATATACTTGTTTCTTCAATGGGGACCCTATGATTAGATTATTCGATTTTTTGTGGGCCCTCAATTTTTCCAATCGTTTCAAGCGTCCCACACATTTGGATTTCTTAATCTGATTGGCACTTTGATAGTCAATAGTCCTAATTAGTAACAGAACTGTCCTGTTTGAATGCCAATTGAGTTAGCCTTCAAACGAGACAGATCATGCAATTCCGACAAAATTTTGGTAAGTTATCGTTGTTTTATAAAAGGCTTGTATGCTTGTGATAGGATTTGAGACAGTCTAGTACTTTTTAAAAATATTTTATTAAGATGAATGGTTGGGGTTGGATTAGGGTTTCTTTTGTTGCAGAAAGAGTATACATATTAAGGACTCTTATATGGGCAGAGTAAAAAATTCAAGTTTTTATGAGATGCTCTTGCTTCGGGGATTTAGTCCTCAAAATCTAATGGGTGTGATGCTATGCTAATACAAGGAGTGATTCTTTCTATATGGTTGGTTTGATGCTAAACCTATAAAGTAATTGATGCAGGCAACATCTAGGTCGATTTTTCATCCACCATTGATTTCAACATGGCCCATAATCAAACTATTTAAAGGCTCATATTTTCAATCCCTCACACAGGGGCCATTGTCATTGACCCGTAAGGACTACTATTTGAACCATTTGGATTGGGGCAAAGGCTGAGATGTTTGCTGCTTAGCTGAATGATTCACGTTTTCCCCCCCCGGAGAGTCATACTATCATATGGACAGATTTGATAGTTTGGATTATTCCAATTTTCTGGACCACTTGGATTCTGAAAACGAAGTTCATCATGAGGTGGTTCACGACCCCAAGCATACTGGGATTACATTTCAGCTCCATTGAACCCTAAATCAGATTGGTGGATCCTACTACCCAATTATCTGTCCAGGTCATATGCATTAATTTGTGGCCCACTTTTGGGTGACCAAATGAGTATTTGAAAGCTAATTGACTTAGCTTTTCAATGAGTCCAAGAACACATACTTCCAAGTTCCAATATCATATGAATGAGATACGTCCGATTTAGTGGACAGCTGTTAGAAGCAAGAGTAAATCTGAATAAAAGTGCTGCACCTGGTCTCCTCACGTGCTCACACTAAATTTTTATTTACACCGACTTTGGGTGGTTGCTCTCCTTGCTCTCTTCAACCCAGGGCGTGTTTTTGACAATTTTCCATTCTCATACATGCTAGTTGCCACATGGAGAATGATTTGGAGAATTTTGTGGGCCCCGCAAAAATCACAAGAGGCCCAAAGTTGTTGTTTAGGTTGTTCCCAAGTAGGTGAAGAGATAGTAACAGCTGCTCCCAAAGTGTTGATATGGAGACAGCTTAGCTAAACATGGGACAAGATCTTATTCATCCCCATTTTTTAAATGATGGGAACTCATCCTTCCACATGGCATGCATGTACAGCTATCCAGAATACCCAAATTGTCAGGCAAGTTATGGCTGATCTAGCAACCCTAACCGTCCAATTGGTGGCTATTTAATTTTTTTTTTTTTTTTCAAAGATAACGGGAATATATGTATTAAGAAGCAAAAGGGAAAAAAACAACATAGGGGCTGCTGAGATAGCAGAAAAAAGGAAAGAAAACTAAAATCCTAGAAACACGAGATCGTAGTCCTTAAGACCATTTACATTAGCCACCCATTTTATGATCAACTTTTTGGCCCTAGAGCACACAGAATGAACCGATGACTGATTATCGTTGAAACATCTGTTATTTCTTTCCTCCCAGATTGACCACCATATGGCGAGGATTGCCAATCTCCAGATCTGAGATCTGCTTTTGCCCAGTTTGAACCCGTGCCGAGACGCCAACATGTCAAGGAGGAACGCGGGAGACACCAACTGATTCTGAAATGCTTGGAGAATTCTGACTAGATCTGGAAAATAAACGGACAGTGGACCAATAGGTGATCGACTGATTCTCTTCTTTCATACAACAGAGGCAAATATTGACGAGCTGCATACCCTTCTTTCTCAGATTATCAATTGTAGGAATCCGATTTTTTCCGGCCAACCAACCAAAGCATAAGAATTTGGGGGGAGCTGGATACTTCCAAATAAACGGGGATGAGGGGCCCGCTGGGCTGGGGGGAGGAGATAGAATGGAGTAGAAGGATCTAACTGAGAAGACGCTGGTTTTTTCTGGAGACCAGATAATCTTATCTGGAGTGGCTTGGTTGGGCAACGTCTTGGAGATGCAATCCAGGAGCTCCATAAATTCATTAACCTCCCAATCGTGAAGGTTTTTGGTACACTTCACGTCCCATACGATGTTAGTATTAGAAACAACAAAGCAGCTTGCGACAGGAATATTCTTAACTGGGGCCAAATGGTAAATGTTTGGGAATCTGACGAAGAGGGGCTCCTCACCCACCCACTGATCTTCCCAGAACCGAATAGCAGATCCGTTGCCGATCTCGAATCTGATATTGTTGATAACTGCTTGCTTAGACCTCAGGATCCCTTTCCAAATAAATGAAGCCCTATAGGTAGAGGAGTCTTTGGTCCACCATCCACCTGAAGCCGTACCATATTTACCTTTGACGAGAGTGTTCCAGAGAGCACCTTCCTCTATACCCAATCTCCAAGTCCATTTTCCGAGGAGAGCCTGATTCATTGTCTTCAGATTTTTGATACTGGTGCCCCTTCCTAAAAGTGTTTGTAGACCTCTTGCCAATCTAGAAGGTGCAGCTTCTTCTGATTATCCTTCCCACACCACATAAAATCACGTCTGAGCTTGTTGATACGTTGACAAACCGCCGAAGGGCATCTGAACAGGGACATATAGTAAATGGGGAGGTTCGATAGGGCTGCCTTAAAGAGAGTAACCCTACCTCCTAGCGATAAGTATTGGCACTTCCACCTAGCGAGGAATTTCTGGAATTTGTCGACTATTTTGTCCCACATCCGTTTCGGGGGAGGGTCGATAACCAGGGGAAGCCCCACAAATGTGGTTGGGAAAGAAGCAGGAGAACAGCCAAGCGAGGCAGCGTAAGAGGATAATTTTGACTCTGATAAATTGACGCCGAAAGATTTTTGATTTAGCCATATTTGTTCTCAAACCAGACACTGCCTGAAAGCACCGTAAAGTCGTGCGCAGGTTATCAATAAGAGTTGGGTTAGCTTCAGAGAGGATGAAGGTGTCATCTGCAATTGAATGTGGGAGATCGGGGGGGACACTCCTGGCATCGCTATACCTCTGAGAATGCCTTCGTATTGGCCTCTAAGCAACATTTGCGAGAGGGCCTCGCCCACCAATAGGAAGAGGAGGGGGGACAGCGGGTTCCCTTGGCGAATACCCCTCGAACCGTGGAAGAACCCCTTAGGGGTGCCATTGAGAAGGATTGAGAAGTGGGCTGATTCGACACACTCTTTTATCTATCCTCTCCATCTAACACCAAAACCCATACAGAGCATCATGTATTGGAGAAATCCCCAATCAACATGGTCGTACGCTTTTTCGATATCCAGCTTGCAGAAGAAACTCTTCCTTCCAAGTTTGTGGCACGAGTGGAGGCATTCATTAGCAATAAGGGCACAGTCAACTATCTATCTCCCCCTGATGAATGCGTTCTGGTTCTTAGATATCAGCTTCCCCTTCACGTTCGATAGTCTGGATGACAGGATTTTGGCCAAGATCTTGTATGGGCCCCCGATCAGGCTGATGGGTTTGAACTTGGAGAAGGAGCTTGCGCCGGCAACTTTAGGAATTAAGCAATGAAGGAAGCCCCGATTCCTTTAGATAACCTACCCCTGTTGTGGAGTTCATGCAGGAATTCCATCACGTCTTGGCGAATAATACTCTAGAAGGATTGGAAGAAAATCAACGGAAAACCATCAGGGCTAGGAGATTTGTCTCCTCCCAGCAATGGGATGGCCTGTTTGGCTTCTTCTTCCGAAAACGAAGCCTCCAGGAGGTCCGCCTCAGTTCCATCGATGGTGTTGAAAAGAATGCCATCTAAGCGGGTTCTGTTCCACTCTTCAGAGGTCATGAGAGTTTTAAAATGGAGAACAACTTGTTCTGCTATCTCCTGTTTATCTTTGATGCGAATGCCATCCACTGAGATGCTGAAAATGGTTTTAGCACGGACACGCATATTGGCTATGCTATGGAAATATCTGGTATTCTTGTCGCCCTCTAATATCCATTTGGCTCTTGATTTTAGCTTTCAAGAGACCTCATCTTCCAGAGCCCTGGCCGAGATCGATTGAATAATTTGGATACGCCTGCCCAGGACTTCTGGGGACATGGAGGATCCTTCAGCTTCAGAATCGATGCATTGGAGCTCCCCAAACAAAGCTTCCATATTGACTTCGCGTTTACGAAGCTCTCCTTCCTTCCATTCCTTGAGCTTCTCCTTGAGCAATCTGAGCTTGCAAACAAGCCTATGGCCAGCAAATCCTTCGACCTGGAATTGAGGCCACCATTCCTCAATATTCTGATGAAAACCTTTAATCTTAAGCCAGGATGAGTTGAATCTGAAGGGTTTTGGACCCCAATTATCTTCTTCCATCAAGAGCAGGATCGGGCAATGGTCCGGGGTGGTTCTGGGAAGTGCCAGCTGAGACACTGAAGGGAAGGCCTCTAACCAATTAGTGGACAGGAGAAATCTGTCAAGTCTGGATTGAATAGGATTGCTACGCCCATTAGTCTAGGTGTATTTTGTCCCTGACAACGGGAGATCAACCAGCTCCTAAGATTGGATCCACTCAGAGAAGGCCTCCATAACCGAGGAAGTTCTTCTTCTGCGAGAGTGGTCCACGGCAAATCTAACCACATTAAAATCACTAACAAAGCAACACGGACCTGTGAAAGACTGTCTAGTAGAGGTCAACTCATCCCAAAGTTCTGATCAGTTAGAATCCACATTAGGACCATAAACAACAGAAATGAGACAACATAATATAGAAGACTTATCTTTAAGGATGACGGATGCGGAGAAACTCCTTATGACAGAAGACTGGAGATCCCACGTAGACGACTTCCAGGCTATACGAATGCCTCCCGAAGAGCCTGAGGCATCGAGAGATACCCACTTAGCGTCCTTGGCTTTCCAAAGGGAGTCCAGGAGACCATCTTTGAACAGAGGGACTTTAGTTTCCTGAAGACAGATAACGTCCGGGTTTTTCCTACTAACGGATTCCTTGATCAACCGCCTTTTCTGCTTGGAACCCACCCCCCTCACATTCCAAGAGATGATTCTCATTGGGGCACGGAGCTTCCCCGGTTTCCCTTACGTTCTTGTCTTTTACTGGACCTTGTTACTAGGCCTAGGTTCGGTTGGAGGCTTTGAAGTTCTCGATTGCTGATGGATCTGGAGAACCGTTTGGAAGGACTTCTTGGTTCTGAGAGAGGTCTTCCCCTGTTTTCGATATACTGAAATAGGGCGATCTAATCCTCTGTTATGTCCCCGAACGATAACCCCAAAGATCTTCCGACGTGACCAACCGCATCTCTAATCCATTTCTTATTGTGGATCTCTTCGAATAGTTCCTCTCTGCTTTTGTCTTCGCTTGCAATTATATCACTGGTTCCCTGTTGGTGGGGAGGGTAGTCCGCACGCATCTGCAGTGGTTCAGCTTCTATCACATCACCAGGAATATCTTCCTGAAAAAGGGTTATAGGGCCCATCTCGGTCCAATCTTGAGAGGGAGGGACGGACGTGATTGGGGAAGTAGGGAGGGACGGGTAAGTTTGGGATTCGGAGAATCAGCTATCAGATTCTTTGCCTCTAGAGAAATCTTCACCCATGGCTGAGGGGGATTGGGCTATGGCAAGAGGAGAGAGAAAAGATTGCTGCGGAGCATTCCACTGCACCACTAGAGGGGCTGATCTGTTGATATGTGCGAGGATGCTGTCGGGAACGGGGAGAGGGTGAGACAGGGGAATAGTAGGTGGGCGAGGCTGGGGGACTGATTTGGGGATATGAATGAGGTTTCGGGTGTCGGGTTCGGATATAGGAATTAGGTTAAAGGAGTTAGGGGAGCGCCGGATCCGGGTCTGGAATGGACCCGATTGTGCGGACCCAATATCTATCAGCGAGGTAAGCCTGGGGCTGGAAGTAGGAGGGGCCACATGTTGAGACTTATCACCTGTCTCGGGATGGTGAGAGATCACGTGTCTACATCCCGATGAAGTAGGTACACGTGGATGCATAAGAGCTGCCCGCGAGGACGACTCCGTCGTCTCATTGAATAGGGAGCCCTTCGCTCGAGGCGCCGTACTTGCGTGCAGGCTACGTGGCCGATCCTCCGAACCCCGCGTCTGCAATTCCTTGGAGCATGAGACGGCGTCGTCAGGAGGCGACGTGGGAGACACGGCGATGAGGCCACGTGTCCTCTCGACGGGATGGATGCAGGCTCGTTCTCCGATGGCGGTAGAGGTGATGGCAGGAGTCACGACCGGTGGTCCGCTGGAGCATTGAAGGCGAACTCCTTCGCTAGTTGTCTTCTCCGGTCCAGGATCCGGTGGGGGAGGAACCGGTTCCTTAGCTCTCTAAAAATCACCCCATCTGGGATACATGGCACCTAGCAACTCTTGTCGGACCGACAGCTTGATTTGCCTGTTATTGATTTTCATCAGCAGGTGGGATGGTAATGGGGTCCCCTTCTTCCTTCTAACTCGAGCCCTAATGACTCCCAGCTCCTCTTCGAGCTTCGTTTTGGAGTCCATTTCTAGCAGGAATCCAAGACATGAAGCTGCCGAAATAATCCCGAAAATGGAGTATTCTTCCCACGGTAGAACCTTAACGATCGGGCCGTAAGAATGGAGATGGCCCGCCATTGTGAGCATCTCGGGGTTAAGGCCAAGACACACGTTTACCCAAAGATCGTTGTAACCTAATGGCTTGATGTTGTAGTTACCGGGGTGGAAGCCTGTACAGTCTTTTATCCATTCCTTGACTTGCGATAGTGAGGCGCCTTCATTGGTTACAATAACCACTGTCTTCGCCAGGTCTGCTCTAGCACGATTGAATCTCTCTTGGTTGACGGTGAAACTGGGCTCCGTCTGGTCTTCTTTGGCTTCCTCACGGGCAGACCCGTGAGTGATGCTGATTACCTCATCTAAAGTAGTTGTTTGGTCTCTCACTTGGGAGAGGCATCTTCTGAAGAAGGACATCTCCGAAAGAATGACCTTCCGACCTCACAGGGTTAGTATTAATGGGATTATTTTTGGGTTCGATCTAAGATTCCGAGGAGGAGGCCTTCTTCGTTTGGTCTCTGTAATTAGGGCCGAATCTAGCCCGTTGGACTAGCATCGGAACCCCCCCCCCCCCCCCCCAATCTCTCTCCATGAGTTACTTTAAGTTAAAAAGTGAAAGTGAATGGCATAAATTCAACAGAAAAAACGGTTACTATGAGTTACTTTAGTGTGAATTTTTTGGGTTATGCTTTAATCCGCAATCCAATCAACATTTTTGAAGGTTTAAATTTCCGTACAATTATGTGATGAATGCATTGGATGAGTCACCACCATTTAAAACTATTACAGGAGTCTAGCCCAAAAATCTGCCAAGGAATTTGCTTTTCTTGACACATCTAGAAGAAACTTGACCAAAAAGAGACCATAACCTTATTATTGCTCACAATGAATTCCTGCCTCCATGGGGCTATACACTTTCTTCTTGCCCAGGCTAACACATCTAGAGATGCTTTCCAAACGGGAGCCCTACCGATAGAGTCTACGAAAAGGTTCACAACCACCTTGATAGCCAACAGTTTTGCTCCAGTAGAATCACCGTTGCCCACTTGCCATTATAAGACCAATTTAACCATACATTTAACCGATGGAGTACCTGCAGGGGAACCCTTCCATCTTTTGACCATCCTCGTGTTCTGGCTCCAAGAACTTTGCCATTTTGTATAGCTCTTGTTAAAGATCTATCACTAATATCTCAGTATTCATTTCATGCTAAAGGCCATGAGATAGTATACCCCCTCACTCTTTTCCTTACAAGTCTCTAAGTGCGAACACTCCTTGTTCATGAAAATACGCATTAACTGGAGCTGTCAATACCCAGGATTTTCATTGGGCTTTTCACCTAGATGAGTTCTTTGATTGAGTCAACCATTACGCAATGCTTGGTTTATGCAATAAATAAGAAATATTGCCCCACCTTTTTTTAGTGAATCAAATTAATCACGTAGATATTGCCTTTGTTTATAAAATTTTGGACATTTGACCAAGTAACCTAATTCTGCATCAGTATCAGCTGCATTGTCAAGCAAGGAGTGTGAGCTTGAATTATTCCCTTCCTCAGACTTGTGATGGATATGAGTATTTGATAATCACCTTCCCAGCGAGGCTTTCACCCTTGCCCGAGTAACGCAGATCTAGTGATATATGCTCTAGGAAAACTCTTTTTCAAATCTCTGTACCCTCCTTTGATTGTTCAGAACTATGGTTACTGGTTTTGATCTTTGATTCCTTTCCTGATTTGGTGTGGCTTATTTAAATTACCTTAACCTTTAAATAAAATTTACCCTACAAAAGATTTTCTTGATTTTTGCATAGGTGGCACAAAGGAGATGTGGAGTTTGTGGAGGCTCAGGACTTGTTCTAAGGGATGAAGACTATTTCCGTTGCCCTGGCTGTGGTATGTTTAATGAATTCTTGATCATTCTGAAGTCCTAGCTCTATGAGGTTTAATCACAATAACACCACTAGAGTCTAGAACATTGTTATTGAGAGTTTCAACTGCTGGATATCTTGTTGATTTGGGTTAGCGTATTTAGTCTGATGCATTGTTACCCTGCAGGTGGATTTCTACCATGGCAGTCGTGGAAAAGGTTCTTTTCAGGTTAAAATCTTATTGCTGTAAATTGTCTTGGATGTAATATAATATTATTCAAAATTTAAATCAGTAACAGATTTTTTATTTTTATTTTTGCATAGCATATAAATGCTATGTATAATTTGTATATATGTTTGATTTGCGTTCTGCAGACAGAAACAGTTAGCTAAAATTCAACTTGATGATTACATCTTTTCAACATGATGACAAAATCTATACAGATGTTCTCCTAGAAGAGTTCCTTTAAAATAGAACAGGTCCTATAAAAATAGAATAATAGATGTCTTTCATTGTCATTGCACGAAATAGGAGCAGAACCAGCTGTCTGAAAAAAAAAAAGAAGCTAGAAAAAACACCTCACCCTTTCAGTGGTATACCATTTGCTTTAAAAGCTCGAACTGTTAGAGCATGACGAATTAATTCCTTTATCTTATAGCCCAGGCCCCACATCCCATGGGTTAGGACCTCCGTTGAACCCCCCTCATGGGCCCCATATCACATGGGTACCGCCTCACGCGAGCCACCTGCCTCACACTGGCCGCCTACCCCGAGTGTGCCCTGCATCCCATGGGCAACCCCACTCGAGCCCGGTGTGAAAATGCCCTTGCATTAATCTCCCCTGGTGATGAGTCTCTAATACCAATTTGATGCAGGACAATTAACCATTTGCTCTAAAAGCTTGAACTGTTAGAGCATGGTGAATTAATTCCTTTATCTTATAGCCCAGGCCCCACATCCCATGGGTTAGGACCTCGGTCGAACCTCCCTCGTGGGCCCCAAATCGCATGGGTACCGCCTCACGTGAGCCACCCGCTTCACAGGAGCCACTCGCTTCACACGGGCTGCCCACCCCGAGTGTGCCATTGCATCCCACAAGCAACCCCACTCGAGCCTGGTCTGAAAATGCCCCTGCATTAATATCCTTACCACTAAAAAAGGCTTGCTCATCACATGTACATACGGTCATCATAATTTGCCTACACCTGGAGATTATCCAACTATGCAATGGGTGGAGCCTGTAGATGTCAGCCAAACATAAGGCCGGTTTGCCTATCAAGTGGGCAACACTTTTGGGGAAATGGATGGTTAAAAGAGCATCTGCCAAAACTCCACATTCAACATGCATGGATAGTTCACATAATTAGTGCACCAGCCTGATTTTCTGGCCTGGTCATTTAAATGGTGGGGCCCACCTGTTGGTGGCTTGGATAATATCCCTTGTGTGCCAAGCTGGCTGTGTGCTTGCATTTTGATGTTTGTGTATATACATGTGTGGGATTAGCTAACCTCTTACTAAATACTGGTTAAACCTTTTAGGTATTTTGTTTATTAGCAATGAAACTTTGTTGAATGTTTCGATGGCATAACTGTCCAAATTATTCTGTTTTAAAAAAATTAATATATTTCTGAATTACACTTGGAAAAACAGAGGTGGTGATCATTAGTGGGTGTGAAGAGAAAAGTGAGGTTGAGAGTGGGAGCAATTCCCTGGGTAGGAATTTTTGGTGTTGAGTTTATTTATACTGTAAGCCATAAGATGTGTGTGTGAAACTATGGATAGTAAAGTGTAGAAAAGCAAACTCACTCTTCTAATGAACTTCTGCTTTCTTGTTTATCAATTTCACCTATTGTTTTGTATACAACAACTTTATTAATCTTTATAGTTATCCACTCTAAAGTAGCAACATTTATAGAGTATAGCTGTAATTGGCTTGTATGTACAATTGTACATTGCTTTCCCTTTTGACATTGATAATGTCACCAAGTACTTGATGGACAACAGAAAACCTGTAATTGATTGAAAACCATTACGTGGGCTAACCTGCAGTAAACAGTTGTGGCCTTTCATGCCTTTTGAGCACATCTTTCAATCGGTGCACTGAAATACTTGTTTCTCTTCCATGATTAATTCGATTACACGAACTCACCAGGCATACCTTGTTTATAGGGATCTTAGTGTCATACTCCAAGAGTGGTCCCCAATCAATGAATCAGTGAGATGAGCTCCACATTCTATCTGGTAGGTGAAGTGAACCTCACATGGTGGTCCAGTTGATCTGCTTGTGTGGTCCGTTCAATTAGTGGGCCATATGGTCGATACGGTTGGATTTTTCCATATATTATTTATTTTCAGAAAAGAACATATTAAAGGGTTACTGATGCAACATTTAGAAGCATCCCCAAATTAACACTTTTTTCTTTTCTTTTCTTTTATTCTTTTTGGGATCAGAATGGAAAATATTAGAGTGCCATATTGTCGTAACCAGGCTTAGGGCAGACACCCATCTCGCAATGCGAGTTCAGACCACCCCCCCCCCCCCCCCCCCCCCACAAAACAAAAAAAAAAAAAAAAAAAAAAACTGAATGGACTGACAACTCTCTTTGCTAGGAAAAACTATGCTCATCTCCAAATTTTGGAAAACAAGCTTGCAACGGTTACACAAGGGTCGGTGACAATCGGCCAATATTTCATGAAAGCGAAAACCCCCTTTGTAACTCGATCTAGATTTGCGAGTCAATGAGGACAGGATTGTAAGAAGAGAAGAACAAAATACAAAACTCTCATGTATACAAAGTTAAAAATACACAACTTTTATGCATACGAATCACAACTACAATGCATACTTACAACTCACATACACTTACAATTATAATACTTACAACTTACTCACGGCTACTTCATTTCACAACTACAACTTGTGCACTTATAACTACAATATATACTCCTATTTTTAGTTTTTACAAGTTAAGGTCGGTTAAAAACAAAAGGTAACAAGGCCCCTACGTGGACTCTCTTGAATTGTACATCAAGTTGATTAAAAGGATAACCTACATTGTTATTCTTTTAGCCTTTTACTAAGGTCGGTGTTGACTTTACCATACTCCCCCTCAACACATACTTTCTTTGATTGTGGATTTCTTAATCATTCCAAGCACTTCTTGGTGCTATGTGAGCGACAGCTTCGTCTTTTGCTCCAATTGGTGATAGTGTTATATCTTTTTGTAGGACTTTTTCTCGAATATAATGATCATGTACTTCAATGTGTTTGGTCCTTGCATGAGAGACATGATTCTCGGCTAACTTGATAGCTGATAAGTTGTCACAATAAAGTGACACTGGTTTCTCTACCGGTTGATGTAGGTTTTCTAGCAAGCGTGTTAGCCAGATGAATTCTTGAGCAACCGTTGCTGCAGATTTGTACTCTGCTTCAATGGTTGATAATGAGATTGTTGGTTGTCTTTCGCTACACCAAGATACTGTTGTCGAACTGAGGATAAAGAAATATCTGGTGGTGGATCGGCGAGTTGTGAGATCTCTAACAAAGTCAACATCACGATATCAAGTTAGCTTGCACTTGCCCTTCTTGTATAGAAGGCCATAGTCAACATTGCCTTTGATGTATCGTATGATTCTTTGAACAACGTCCAAATGAGATTTCCTTGGTTTTTGCATGAACCGATTGACTACTCCAGCTGCATGTGAAATGTTGGGTCAAGTTAAGTGTCAAATAGATCAGACTCCTGACAAGTTGCTTATACATTGTTCAATTCTTGAGGACATCTCCTTCACCCACACTCGTTTTTGTATTTGTCTCCATTGATCGGTTTACAGTCAATCATGCCAAACTTTTATAGAAAGTCTCTTGTATATTTCTGTTGACACAAGAAGCGACCTTCTTTGACTCGATCAATTTTGATTAATAGAAAATGCTTGAATTCCCTAAACTCCTTCATTTGAAATTGTATTAGTAAGTTTTCTTTCACTTGGGTGATTTCTTTAAGGTCATCTCCAGTGATGATTAGATCATTGACTTAGATGAGAATGATGGGTAACCTGCCAGCTTTTATAAATAAGCTAGAGTCTGCAGGTGTAGCCGAATATCCATTCTGTAGCAATAATTCATCAATCTTGCCATACCATGCTCTCGGCTTGTTTTAATCCGTAGAGAGCCTTCCGTAGTTTGCAGACGTAATTTGGTTTTTTCCTTATTCTCATACGCTTTTGGTTGTTCTATATAGATGTCCTGATTAACTTCTCCATGAAGAAATACATTCTTTACATCCAGCTTCCATGACTTGCTTGCGGCTAAGGCTAGCAATATACGTACTGTCATTATTTTTGCCATGGGACTGAAGGTATCATCATAGTCAATCCCATACTGCTGTGAGAATCCTTGGGCAACTAATGTAGCTTTGTATCTCTCGATTGATCCATCAACACAGGTCTTTAATTTATATGGCCATTTACATAAAATGGGTTTCACTTCTTTTGGCTTGGGAACTAGCTCCCACATCCGGTTATTTTTTAGTGCTGAGATTTCTTTGTCCATAGCTTTCCGCCATTCTTTGTTATGTCGTGCTTCTTCATATGAAGCTGGTTCATATATATTATCCATCTTTGCTAGAGCAACATCTATGTACTTCAGATATGGCTTCCTTGCTCTGCTGGGTTGTCAAAATTGCCTTGGTTTGTCATCAATCTCAAACTGACTTGGCCTGGCTTCCTCTTATGTCATCTTTCCATGTGCTTGTAGAGCTTTTTAGCAAGGATGGTATATTTGGCTGAGGCAGGCCCTCTTGATTGGGCTGTTCTTTATTTGTCTGGTCATCATCATTCTTGATGGGTTCCTCCATCTTTAATTTTTGTTGTAGATCATCTTCCAAGTCTTGGAAACTTGGTAACACTACCGTTTCTGGGGTCACCCAGATGATGCCTGATTGAATATATGGCGTCTTAAGATGTGTAACATCGATTGGTGGTGGGTTGCAATACCTCTGTCCCTTACAATACACTTGATTCAGCAAGGCGACTTACATTTGAATTGTTGTGTGTTTGTGGCATTGGCAAAAGCAAAAACTCAATGGAGTGGTTATCCCTTTTTCCATTTTTCTTACTCGAAGAACCTTCAAAAAAAAAAAAAAAAAAAAAAAACTTGAAACAACCAAAATGTCATTTTGGTGGAAAAGCATTGTGCCCGTGATTCATGATGTACTTCTAGACGTACCCCCAACATCGCTAGTTATTCTTTCTTTTCTTGTGTGAATGAAATCCACATGCATCTGGCCTAGAGCATTTTTATTTATTTATTTATTTTTTTTTCTTTTCGGCCTTTCTTTTCTCTTAGCAAGAGATTACTCCATTAGTTTCCTTTGGAAGTTATACATTGCCTTCTAAAACCAAATGAAATTTCTTGTAAGCTTGGGACGCAATTCAAAACGCTTACTTTCGAGAGGGTGTAGCTTTGTGCCCAGGGTGTATTTTGACATCAATTTATATCTGCGGATATCATGTAGAATTGCTTGTCAGTTGGACGACTTCTCAGACTTCTAGCATTTTCCGCTTCTTTATTTTATTTATTTGTTCTATTTCAGAGATGTAATTTGCGGCATATGGTGATTCCATATGTTAGGGCCAAGTTTACTAATTTCTTTGCAATTGTTTCAGATAGTAACCTAAATTTGTTAGGACTAGGATTTGGAGCTTTGATAAACATATGTATGGAGTATGTATAAACATATGTATGGCATTTGTAATGGGTCATATTTCATATGTATGGCGTATAAACGTATGTATGGAGTATGTAATGGGTGCCTTTAAAAAAAAATAAAAATTGAAGAAACCCTTCTAAGGCGGTTTGGGGTGTTTCCTCCACTAAAGCCCACAAATAGAGGAGATTTAGGTTCATGACATTCCCTGCTTTATTTGGCACTGGAGTAGATTGATTCTTTGTTGTGCCATTCACCATCAATTAGGTCATATTTCATGCATGGGTTTTGATGCATTTGGAAGGAACACAAACAAATGAATCTTCTTAGACCATGCGTCACACGTCACTTGCGTGAAACAGAGTTGAGATTCTTCTTATGAGATGGGTTCTCATCTCACCAATCTTTAAGGGGTGAACTGTTCCTCTTTCTCACATGGCTGGGATTTGGTCATTGGTGACAAATGCAAGCCACCAAATGAAGTCGATGTTTGGGCTCCTCCCCACATGTGGGTGGTTGAATCTAAAATTTTGGTGGTAGTGCCTTGGGAGTACTCAAGGGAAATCTTTATATGATTTCTATCTGACCATCTATGTTATATGGTGCAGAGTTTTGGGCAAGCAGAAATCAAGAGGGAACATAAGCAGAAATGAGCATTGCATAGGTGAGGATGCTGAGATGGATACATGGAAAGACTAGGAAGAAATACAACTAAGAACAAGGACAGTCGAAGCAACTTAGGAGTAGCCCTGATGCGAGAGAATGATGGAAAACATATAGAGATGGTTTGATCATGTGCTATGAAATAGATGGCCCTGATAGGGAGGGGAACACTGGTTAGTGTTGAATCACTTGGAAGGAGGAAGACCTAAAAGGACTTGGGTTGAGTCGGTGAGGAGGGATATGATAGGGCCCTTAGGTATTATCTGTTTGGCCAAACAGAATAAGCGAAGCCGACCTCAAATAGTTGGGACTAGGCTATGATGATATTATATTATTGAGATCTCTTCCTTGGAGATCTATTTTATCCACATTCAGGGAGGCTAATTCCCTCATGATACTTCAGCCATTGAATGTGTCACTTTGTAATGGTTACTTCCATCCATTATCTTGATCGAAATGGTACCCTTTTTATTCATTTATCAAAGAATAGATCCTCCTCCTCCTCTCTCTCTCTCTCCCGACAATCCCACCTCAGAATGATGTAAAACATGACGCATATATGCATGCATCATACTGGTACAAAAGCAGAAACTTCTCTGTTTCTCCCCACCATTAAGACTACTTTTATTGGATGTCCAGTATCCATTGTCAACCAGAAGTCCTGAAAACATGCGGACTGTAGTCATTGGTCGGAGAGTATTTGCCGTACCACATTTTGAATTTACAAAAACTACCCATACGAAGGGAAATCACACATCTATTTCCAATCTGTTTGGTAGCCATGTGAGCTTTAAGCACCCCCAACATGTAGAAATCAGATTTTCGAAATTTACGTGTGGTCCCGTCTCCATCTTCTGACACTTTAACCTCTTACTCTCTGGTGTGCTGAAAATTCCTAACCATAATTTTCAACACTTTGTCTCTGCATTTAATGACTACTCCACCGTCCATCTTTCAGCATCAAACCACACCCCCCCCCCTCCCATCGTGTGAATTCCATCAGTCAAAGACAGTCATGTTCCTTGTGTGTGTTTTCATTTCTCACTGTAAGTTCTTTCAGAATCGTATATCAAAACTACAGGCTTCTTCATGAGGAAGGAAATTACAGACCTGGATTGCAATAAGAAGTACAAGATTTATGCGTGGTCTAAAATCCATCTCCCAATGGTAAAATTGTGTTAAACTCATTTTGAAATAACTGATAAAGATAGGAAACCTACTCTGCTACAAACTACAAATACCACGTACACCACATGCAAACATCAATTTACATCAATTCAACTTTGAATATGTATGTGTGGTCTATTGTCTGTCCTCTGCTATTAAAACCCATCTACCCCATGTACATCACGTGGCTCGTCTCATTTTGCAGGTAGTTTGGAGTTTTAATTCCCCTATCCGAATGTGTGGACCATGGCTCATGCTTTTTCCACATAATCCGAAGGGGGAAGTCTGAAGAGATATGTGAAAAGGTCGAAATATTCCAGACTGATGTAGACCTGAAGATCCAGCTGAGGTTTCAATCCAACTCATAGGTTTTAATGCTCTCAACTTCTTATAAAGTTTTGTCAATTTCCTGCAGTCAACTCATAGGATTCTGTTCTGTGCATACAGGATTTCATTGTTCAGTGGTCCCCGCCGTGATTGGATGAGCCTCAGTGTGGTTGGCCAATGCCCCAAGTTCTAACAAACTGGAAGATCCTAATCCTTCAATTTTTGCCTTATTTTTCGTCGAATGTGGACTGTTGCTGTATTTTATTTTAAACCATCTGTTTGTAGTTCAGTCATCAAAGGTCTTGGATCGTCCTATCTGGGAGATTCCTAGGCCATCCCTAGATGTAGTGAGGGAGGTTGGCATTGACTTTCATAACAAACACCAAACCTATGGGCTGGACTTCACAACAAACATATATTATAAATAGCCATTTAATCCTTCTTTTATGCATGGTAAAGGTCCCCCCACAAAATAAATACTTTCATTTTTAATTAAAAGTCCACGTATTGAAGACCCTTGTCTTAAATTTGCGAAATCTCAAGGAGAGAGATGCTCCTCACAGGTGATGGCTGTAATTCATGTGAAGAATCCAATCCATTTCACGGATATATGGGAAGATTGAATACTTTGTAAATGAAAACATATTCGGAGGAAATCATTTCTCATTTTCAAGAT
Organism: Magnolia officinalis; assembly: GCA_021015155.1. Classification (NCBI taxonomy): domain Eukaryota; kingdom Viridiplantae; phylum Streptophyta; class Magnoliopsida; order Magnoliales; family Magnoliaceae; genus Magnolia; species Magnolia officinalis. The sequence goes on from JAJHSJ010000010.1 coordinate 68,228,690, forward strand.
TTTAATTTGAGAAAAAAAAAATGCTGATATGGGTTTCTCTTGAAAAGACATGTTAATGTTGAATTTTCCACAGGGATATTTAAGAGCTTGTAAATGGGAAATGGAATTAGAGGTAAATGAATTGAGAGTAAATGGCTTACTAAGTGTGTTTGGATAGGAGTAAATTAAATCCATTTGAAATCCAAATATTATGTTTGGATGGGAGTAAATGAGAAGAATTAGAATGCATTGATTTTTATTTTTTTAAAATATATTCATTGTTACACGTGTGATCTCCCCGTTCAACTTTAATATCTCAAATTATTGTACATATATGATATTTAACAGAATGATTGTAATAAGTCCATTGAAACATAAACATTTGCCAAAAATGAGAAAATTTCGAGCCTCGATTGGGCCACAAACAAAATGATCACAAACAAGAAACTAGTTAATATTTTTTAACCGTCCATTTAGATGGCCAACGACGGTTTGTATCATTCTATTAGTGTGATTTTGGTGATGTAACCGATAATTAGATTGTTTTGGAATATCATCAATATGCTACATGTATGATGAACATGTGTGTAGTGGCACCTTTGTTCACACGTGCGACTTTCCAAGGGAGTTCAAAAAGGCATTTCACCCCATTTACTTCAAAAGGCATTTCAATTACATGCCTATTTACTCCCATTCCATTTCATTTCATTTTCATGCATTTACTCCCATCTAAACATGCATCAAATGCCATTTATCTTCATGTATTCTCAATTCTCCTAATTTGCCACCATTTATTCTTAGTATTTCATTTTTCGTTTTCAAGGTTTTAAAAAAATGTGGACGGGTTTCTCTTGAAAAAGGTGTTAAATTTAGATTTGTTTTAGGTGACGAGGAGACTTCTGTCACTTTATAACCATTGCCCATTCAACATTTTAGGAAAAGCTGTTGTTCAAACCAAGTTATTTTTGTATGGAATTGCAATAATTCAATTCAATACAGAAGAACTGACCAAATAGGGTGTGGCCCCATGTTAATTCATGATGTGAACCAAAACCCTAATTGCAAATCCATGTGTTTCAAGTTGGACCTGAAATGATGGCAATTGCAGGTGGGGTTTCTATCCCTCGGTAAAATTAGCTAAGCCTCACTTTGGTCATTTCCATGTCAGTGTTATTTATTGTAGCTCTATTTAAAGAGAAATGCTCACACATAACTATTTGTACGTGATGTTTGTATGACTTTTCACCTGTTGGGTGAGGTTGTCCCACTGCAAAAATGCGATGCTCCAAAAATGAGGCCGATCTAACTATCAGGTGGACAACATTATAGAAAACCATGAACAACCACACAAAAAATCACACATTCACGTGGGGCATCCAATTTTCATGGTTGGATTGACCTGATTTTTGGGGCATTTGATTTTCATGGTGGGACAACCATGCTTGATGGACTAGATATCATATAGATATCATGGTGGGCCCCACACATTAACTAGTTGGAAATATGCTGGATGGGCTAGATGTCATACAAACATCATAGTGGACCCCACACGCTAACTAGTTGGACATATAACTAGCGGTGGGTGAGCATTTCTCCTATTTAATAATAACCAGCGATTCCAATATGGGATGTTAGTTGTACTTCGTTGCTAATTTCAAATTCTGCTAATGCTATTTTCAACGGTAGGGAGTGGAAACATCATTGAATAGCTTGAAGGTAGTGATTAGCGTTTTGTCATAGCCTTACATCACCTAATTCTATTTGTGATTTTGTTTTATGGAGCACATGTGACAACATGGCACATGTGTGCGAGATCCAATCCATCCATCAGATTGGTTTGACCCTGAACATGTTTTCCACAAAAAAATAAAATGAATCTGGTCCGTTCATCATTTGGACCCCAATACTGGAAACATTTGAACTTCAGCCATTGAAACTGTGGCCCACCATACCTGCCTATATGAGCTTTATTGCCCGTGCGATCCGGCTTCGAGAAGCTCTACTTTATGAATCTTATTTCATCAATCATTCCTATCCAATGCCCCTATTCTTATTTAGTAGGGTTTTTCCAATAAGAAAGCGACTGCCCTATCTATTGGAGATGTTTTCTACCATCATTCTGAGGTCTAGCTCAGAACATTGACTTAAAGTCCTTTTAACCCTAATCGATCTTCTCTTTATGAAGCATTTCCAACTTTCGTGGCACATGGTCAAATAATCCCACCGCAATTGGTGAGCAATTAGAATAATCTCAACCATATTATAATGCGAGTAGCTATGGACAATTTTACCCGCACAATTAGTCTTCCGAGAGAAAGAATTTTGGGTTTTATAAGCACATTGGAAGGTATTTAGAAAATAGAAATACTCTAGTGTCCTCAAAGCATTACAAGTTATATAACTCTTAGTCGCACTGAAATAGTTAACAGTCTCATACTTCTTCTTCTTAAAAAAAAATAAAATAAAATTAAGTTTTTTATGCACACCTACACTCATTTATGACATGAGCACTTAATCCCATGATCTCAGTGTTGAAACATGACTTATTTACCATTGACGCATGGAGCCAGACCCCCAGTTAATGGTCCCATTAATTAGGTCAGGCTACCATGAAAACTTCACACCAAGATGATGAAAATTAACCACTTGATCAATGGTCTTTGATATGGACGGTCAACATTAGTATAAAATTTTAGGTCTCATCAATTAGTAGGGTCCATTATGGATTGCTTAATATTCCTTACAATCACTTTTGTTAGGCACTTGTAACCATCCCATCTATGGCTCAAAAGAGGACAGCTGTAGACAATAAGACCAAAGTAAGTATTGACTGAATCATCTCGGTGCGATTTTGTCTTGATAGCCCATGAAGTTTCTTTTGGAATTAATGGACAGTTTAAATTGACTGATTGGATTGTTGATGTAACTAAGAGTACTATTAACTCACAGTGCTTTGAGAGCCCTAGAGCATTTTTTCTTTTAGGTCTTGTTTGATTAGCCATCAATGTATGTAAATGGTGATAAATAAGCCATTATGAAAAGCAGTTTGGTTTAAACATGTATTTCACCTTGAAAGTGGGCCTCACCATGATGTATATATTATATTCACGCCGTTCATTCGTTTTTTCAGATCATTTTAAGGCAAGAGCTCAAAAAAGAGGCAAATCTAAAGCTCAAATAGATTGAATTGAATACCCATTATTGAAAAGAAAACTTCTTAGGGATCACATAAGCGCCCGGTCTACCTTTTTTTGGCTCATGACCAAAAATAATATGACAAAGCTAATGGACTACATGGATGAAATACACACATTATGGTGGGGCCCATATATAGGTTATTGACACAGTTAAGTCTCTTTTTAGAAATCATACCTAACATTAAGCCATCATTATTTATTTACCACTAAATTTACGTGCATTTATAACTTAACTAAAATAGAGATGAGTTTTTATATAATTTATAATGTGTCTAACTTGAAGTATTTTTATCATTTTAATTTTTTGATACAAGTGGCCCACAAACATAATTTTTTGATAAGAATATCACACACTTCACTCTCTGGGTGCCTTTTCTCTCTCCCAACCTTTTACAATTGCACACGAGGTGCTATATTACTTATCTAAATCATTCATACAACTAGGAGCAAGCCATGCTGCAAGAATCATACCAAATGAATGATCTAACCCTTCGAATTCAGCCAATTTGTTAGTATGTTCATTGTTTATGAGCCATAAATCACATGGTTGGAATCATCAAATCAAAGTATTACTTTAATTTGATGAAAAACAGATCAAGATGTTTTAAGATGATGATTAACCAATTTTGTTTTTCCAATCAATTTTGATTATCCATTTTCATACAATTGATCAGAAGCTTAAGATCATATGATTAGTATGATTTTTGTATCATGACTTTATTTTTGTTGTATGAATGAATAAATGGTTCAGATCGATAATAGATTATCCCATGTGTCATTTAAAAGGTTTAGAGAGCCTTTTCTTACTTAGTTGGACTTGAGACGACCTCTATTTTAAGTGCTCGTGTATGATCTATCTCACTCAGCCACAGTATTAAAGTTTTCTTCAAAGAAAGAAATGGATGGATGTGAGAGTTTTACATACAACTGTGCTCTATGTCATCATTTATCAATCCGGCTGGAATTTCAAGCTGACTTTAGCAAAATCATGTTGGATTCTTGTGTCATTATAGATAAGCAAGCTGCATGGTGACCCCAACACCATCAATATCACTGTTGATTGGACTCCGTGGGGCCCACCGTAATATATGTGTTTTATCCATGAAGTCAATTACCTCATTTTAGGGCATCAACACAGGAATGATGGCAAATAAACATCATGGTGGCCATAAGAAAGTTTCAACGGTGGATGTCATTATCCCAACGGTCAATTGTGGTGTGGTCCACTTGAGCTTTGGATATACTTCAATTTTAGGCTCATGCACTAAAATGAGATGAAAAAATGGATGGACGGCTTGGATAAAACATATACATCAGGTGGGCCCTACACAGTCCGGACACCAGGGATGTTCACCATACCATCCGCTTCCGTATTATAAGAAGAACCGGGATAAGCTTAAGCCACTTCTCTGCATCACACGTGGCAGTTGATGTAACAATCTAAACCGTTCATCTGGTGGGATCTATTATGGATGGCCTATATGTTCAAAATCCACTAACCAATTTTATTTTCCACCGTTGATTAAAAGGCCACTAATCAGATGGGTAGGATGATCCATTCAAACTGTGTTTTTAAAGATCTAGAATCAACGGTAGGAGCAACTTGATGGACACTCCCGAACGCGGTAGGTTATCCTGCCACGTGTAGCTTTTAGAGATGGCCTACCGTGGGCTGCAGGGAAACGGATTGGCTACTCCCCCGCCACTATCCAATGGCTCAAACATGATGTATGTGTCTCATCCATGCCGTCCATCCATTTTTCAAGATAAATTTATTCCATGAGCCAAAAACTGAGATAGAAAAATCTCAAGTGGGCCACAAAGTTTTGATTGAACTCTCACCGTTAAAAACTTCTTGGGTGTATAAAAGTTTTAGAGCAAGATGATATTTGTTTTTTGCCTTCATCCAGATCTGTATGACCTAATCTAGAAGTTGGATGTCAAGTAAACATTATAGGGGCCTAGGAGGTTTTTAATGGTAGACGTTCAATCACTACTGTTTTCCCATGGTGTGGTGTAACATCCCGGATTTTCACTGTTTTGGATTTCCAAAAATTCTTGATATTTTTTTTTAATTAACTTATACTATCACGTACTGACCATTAGCACTCAATGTTAGCTTATACACGAGTTAATTAATCCAAGATTAGCCCAATTTAATAGGTCTGACTGGCCGTGATAAGGCCTGGTGTGGGCCACCAAGCCAGATGGCTGTTTACACATCATTGACCGCTTGTGTTGGACGCACATCGACCGAGGATGGTCGAAAAATTCTAAAACTTGGTGTGGCCGTTGGTCTCACTGGGCTTGAATGCCATCGCGGACCGCAACTCCGGCAGACGCCCAAAGTGGGATCTGGCAGGGGCCCCATGCACCCCACCAGTGCCAGAATTGAAATCTGGCACTGATCAAGGAAATTGAAATGTGAGACTTTCCAACCATCGGATTTCTTCCAAATTTACGGTAATGGTTTGATATATTTTTCAACGCCCGTTCACCAAATCTGGGGCCCGATCGTGGCACGATGACCGTTGATCGCAAATCGGACCGTGCGATCAAACCCTATATCCGATCGCTCCCAAATTTTGCACGGCCCTTCATCGGGCCATGGATCACTTAACCTATAAGTTTGATGGCCAGAAGACCCCCAGAACTATTCCAATCACCGAAATGGGTCCCACAGGGCCACTTAAAGGTCGGTGGCGCCCTTCCAGATCATATAACCGTTTATCCGTTCGTCCTCAATTTTTGCATGGACCCTAGTAGGGTTAGGAGACAACTACACGCCGAATTTGGTGGTTAGAGGGGTGTTAGGGCCACCCCAACACCAATAGGGAGTCCCATAAGTCTATTTTAGGAAATTATGGAAGCTTGGGGCCTTTTTCACCAAATATGGAATTATAAAAAGGGCCTCATTTGGGCACCCCTCTCCCCATACGAATTTTACCCTAGAAGAGAGAAAAGGGAGAAGAGAAAGAGGAGAAAGGAGAAGAAAGAGGGAGGGAAGAAGGCATGGTGGACTCTCAATCAAGGTGGGGCCCAAGAGGATCAAACCCACAACCTTCTACACCTTCTCCAAGAAGAAACCCTACACCACAACCACCGAAAATCGTCCATGGGCCATCTAAGTAAGATCCCTCACTCATTTCTCTTGAAATCCTTGTATTGAAGAAGAAAATGCATGGATTTCTCTCATGTTTGAATTGTTTTAGGGATTCCGATCGGCCAACCTCCAAAACCCTCATTCCTAGGTCATTTTTGAGCCTCCAACGAATCACAAGGTGCGGACTATTATCCTTAGGTGGCCTAGCACCAATTATAGTAGGAATGTAATGATTTTGTTTGTTGAGTTGTGGTATTGAAGAATTTAGGGAAAACCTAGGAATGGTGTGTTGTTGGAATCGCATGATTTGGCATGATTAGTTTACATTTGATGATGATCTTGTCTCTCACATGATTTAGCATAAGAATGAATACATGCTCATGTTTGTTTGGATTGATTTCGTTCATATGCATTGCTCCATAGTGTTTATGAATCTTGACTCTTATGTGTTTAATTCCTTGAGGTGTTGGAAGAGCTTAACTTCCTCACAAACCCACACACTCACACGCACCTTGGTTCTTGATAATGTTTGCTCACTTGGTAGGAGTACTCATTTTTATAGTTGAGATGCATGTGAACATGGTATTGATATGTTAGTTGATAACTTGTATACTTAACATGTTATGAATCACCACCTAATCCTTGGGTTGGTCAGGAATGCGAGGAAAGCGAAGGCGGTCCCGTTGGTAGGATCGTCTTGAAGCTAAACCTATGGATTGGACGAGTGCGTGTGGGCGACAGTAGTTAGACTACATGGGTCGCTGGTACCCGATGTCGTTCCGCCACGTGCTTGCCTGATTCATGTGGTTTAGCCCACTGTCTGATCAACCCTGTTTGTTAACCTTGTATGCTCACATATATATGGAACCTGAACCACCCTACAACCGTTGTAGCCCATCAATAACCCACCTGAAATTGGTCCACAGCCTCGTGAGCCGGGCATGGTGGAATGGGACACTGTGTCCGAGCTGTCGGCCTACGCTGGGGTGCCGCGCCTCCCCGTAGTGACCGCGAGCGATCCCTTTCTCTCGGCACTCCTCATGTGCTTGAAGTCGGGGATGAGGAACCCGACGGGATCACGGACCGTGGGGCCTTGGCCTCACGCATTGATGGGGTCTTGGCCTCACAACTAGTTTAGGGCATTGATACGTGGGGTGTATCAGAATCCCCAACCTGCTGGATGAATGGACTTAACTAAAAACTTGGCTAACATGTCATTGCATCGCATTAGCTAGGGTGGCGACTCGGCAGTCGAGGTCGCTCTGAGGGAGTGTTGTCATATGCGATCGTAAGATGGAGTCGCTTGAGGGAGAGTTGTGGCGAGGGCATGCATCATACCATTCACCATGCATACGCATTATCAAGATTAGCTTAGTATCTACGAATGTTGCCTTTCATTAAATTCATGCTATAACTGCTGCCTGTTAAAACTTAAGATTAATAGTTCACACTGAGTTGATCACTCACTCCCACTCTGGGACGGTGTTTTAAAACACCAACCAGACCCATTCATAGATGCAGGTGACTCAGGGCATGAGGAGCCTGGCGAGGCGAGCTTGGACGAGGAGGACAGACTCTCCTACTTGCAGCTGATGGGTGGCTCTCCATCGGCTTGATCAGGCTGGATTTGAATTTACTGAGCCACGGGCTCAGTCTTATTCTTTTTGGACCTAGCCTTCTTCTGTTGTTCTGTTGGGCAACCCTTTATTATTTTTGGACCTGTATATATGTAAGATATCCTTCATTTTAATAGACTGGTGTGATTGTGCTTCGTGCCTCAGGTAATTCCAAATTGCGCAGTTAAATTTGATTAATCAAAAAAAAAAAAAACATAAATGCATGATAAGTGACACTCGGGAACTCGGGAGTCGAGTCTTTGCACGACCCCCGATTTTCCGGGGCGTTACATGTGGTCCACCTGAGATCTTGATCTACCTTATTTATGGGATAAATTATTAAAATGATGTGTAAAAATGGATGGACGATGTGGATAAAATACATAGATCATGATGGGCTCTACATAGCATTGACCAACCCGACTAGTGGCAGCTACGCTACATAGAGGTGTACACTAACTTGGTTAGCTCGCTCGACTCGACTCGAAAAAGCTCGATTGGACTCAGTTCAAAGCTGAGTTTAAGATGCGTTGAGCTGATTTTTTTAGCTCAAAAATGAGTTTGAGCTGAGTTTGACCTAGCCCCAGCTTGGCTCGACTTGGATCAAACCAGTTCAGTGACTTAATTATTTTGATATTAATGTTGCTCACCAAGTATTTGATGAAATAATTCAAAGAAGTGTGGCAGGTGTCAAGGAAGGTATATATAAAACCAATACTTTTTTGTTCTTGAATTTTATGTTGCTTATAAGGTGTTTGATAAAATATCTGTAAAATCATTGCTGTTTTCTCAAATACAGTGAGATTTTGAAGGCGTAATCTAGGTGTTTGTGAAAATACTGCAATGGTGAACTCGACTCAATCATGAGTTGAACTCGGCTTGAACAGGCTTGAGTTGTTGATCTAACTAAGCCGAGCTGGTCAATCAAGCTCAAGGATTGAGCCGGGCCGAGGTCAGCTAATAGCCGAGCCGAGTCGAGCTCGACTCGTTCGACTCGATGTACACCCCTAAATAATCACTAGCCAAACCGCGTCCGGGCTGCTGAGCTACCACTGACGTCATATGCTTCTGGAATTCAGCCGAAGGACGGAAGGAGTCATGCTTTTCAAGCCTCCTTCATGAAGTTTCACCAAGTCCACACGCAACCCCACATGCCGACATGGCACACGTGTACGATATCGAACCTTTTCATCCAGTGGCCATACTATTTATAGATCATTTGGACTAAAAATACATACGACTTCACTACTCAGGTGGGCCAGATGAAGAAAATCAATTGCTGAACTGAACAGATTGTTATAACCGTCCGTTTGTTTTCTACGCTTTAGCCCACCTGAGGAGTTGAGAAACCTTATCTTTTAGACCTGAAGAGCTAACAGGTGTGGCCCACTTGACGATGGAACGGTTGGATCTCTCGCACGTATGACATTTACGTGTGGATGTGCAGACGCGTGTGGGCTTAGCAACTTCTTGCTGCAAAGCGGTTAGAGTGTTATTCTTGCACCATTTAAAATCAGGGACGTGACTCCTCATGTATGGCAGTGATGTACAGCAATCCAGACCATCCAAATTGTGGGTCCCACTGTGGATTGATCATATATTTCCTATCTCCCTGATCAAGCAATTCTAAATCAATGACCATCAAATGGATGGTTAAAAGTAAAATAGTCAGTGGTCCAGTTCAAAGTAAAAAATCAGATGTTTAGTATTATCTTCTCAGTGAAAATTTTCGGTTTTCCTCCATCCACGCTTGGACCATCAAATTGAACGGCCTGGATTGGCGTATAACTATCACATGCGTATATTTGAAAAGTCACCACCATTTTCTATGGGTCTAGTACCCCGGTCCAGCCAGGTGGGTGCGGCCCTGACAGTGGGGCCCACATAGATGTACGTGTTATCAATCCACGCCGTCCATCAGTCTTGACAGATCATTTTATGGCATGTTCCCAAAAATTAAGCGGATACAAATCTCAGGTGGACACACAGTATGGATTCAGATTCCACCGTTAAAAATTCTTCGAAGCCACAAAATTTTAGGATCAAGCTTCTTTATTTTATTTTATTTTATTTCCCTTCATCTGGGTCTATGTGTCCTATAAATAGGTTGTATGGCAACTAAACATTGCCTATGTGGACCCTAGGAAGTTTTTAATGGTGGGCGTTTACCAAACACTGTTTCCTGTGGTGAGGTCCACCTGGGATTTGTATCTATTTCATTTTTGCATGCATGCTCTAAAATGAGCTGGAAAAACGAATGGACGGCGTGGATATACAACACATACCTATAGGTGGGCCCCACGTTCAGGACTTTGACCACCTGGCTGGATACGCGGTCGCACTTAATCCGCGTTCGTTGCACGTGGCCGAAAGAAAGAAAAAAAAAATAGTGCAAGAGGTATATGTCCTTCTTGCAGCCGTGTGCATTCAGCACCGTACACGTGGCAAAGTAGTAAAATCGTATGGGATCGAGACCATTCACGCATGGCCGGTGGTGCATGTGCCTCATAAAAACATGCCAGTCCACTCATCAGATGGCCCATCCATATACCATGAGAAACGGATGGACAGCCATCCGTCAACATTCAATGCACATGCTCTAGCCCTCCTGATAAGTATACAGAACTACTTTTCGGCTATAAGATATCCACTGTGGGGCCCACCATTATGAACGGCTGGATTCACCCACGTGCGTCGCTGCTGCACTTGTAGACGTGGCCACTCCAAACAAGCATGCCCCAAAAGAAGAATTATTTTTTTAAAAAAAAAAAAAACAAAACAAAAGGTGGGACCCACATGCTATTAACTTAGGGGAGATGAAGACAAGAGGTGTAAGAGTAGGTGGGCCTTTGTCTGAGAAATTTTAATCAGTCAATCCCCCAAATGCCCTACAGACGGTGTGTGGTCGGTGAAACCAACGGCTGGAAAATGTCAAACATCATAATAGCTATCCTTGTCATCTGCACCCTTGAAATGTGTGACCTTTGGACTTTTGACTACACCTTTTTTTTTCTTCTCTCACCTGACATCCTTTTGTTTTGTACTTGTGCGTCCTTGATCCGACCGTACACGCGGGTTTGATCTGGGCCGTTCATCAAGGGAGTATGTATCCCAAGGACGCGGATTGCGTCCTATCCCAAGGGCAGGGCTCTGTGGGGCCCACCGTGATGTAATTATTTTATCCACACCGTTAATCGTTTTCATATGATCATTTTAAGTTATTCTACAAAAAAAATGAAGCACCAGTGGAGCACATCAAAAGAAGCTGCAGTGATAATGACACCTACCGTTGAAACATTTCTAAGGGCCACCGTGATGTTTGTTTTTTACCACGCAACCTATTAAAATGATCATATAAAAGTGATTAACGGTGTGGATAAAATAATCACATCACGGTGGGCCCCACAGATCCCTGCCCCGGACGGATTACCGTTCGGGCGGGGGTAGGACGCAATCCGCGTCCGTATCCCAAACGTCCCATTGATTGGACTTCTCTAAGGGCACGTTTGATTTTACGGTGAAATGGTAAATGCCATGTAGAAAAGTAATAATTATTTCTCATGCATTTACAACTTATCTGATTTGACCACTTGGGCCCTGTTTGGGCAACCGGATTAGAAGGGATTAGGTGGGATTGGATTCATCTAGTTCCGTTCCAATTCCACTCCATGTTTGGAAAAGCTTGGAATTAGATCGGATGTAATTGCATTGGGTCCCGTGCCAATTTCACTCAATGCTAGCAAGTTGTGTAGGTCCCACCCTGATGTGTGGGCTATATCCACACCGTCCACCCATTTTTTGAGATTATTTTAAAGCATGGGCCAAAAATCAAGTAATTCTAAAGCTCAAGTGGACCCACCATTGAAAGCAACGGGGATTGAATACTTACCGTTGAAAACTTCTTTAGGGCCACGTAAGTTTTGGATCTACCTCATTTTTCGGCCCATACCATAAAATGAGGTTACAAAACAAATGAACGGTTTAGATATAATACATGTGTGTTATTCTGGTAATTTCAAATGATGGTGGGTATATCCATTCAATGTACCACCGTATTACCAACAAAGCAGAGCATTAATCTAATCCCATAGAATCAGGGGACAATCTCTGCCATGGGTAATAATGATGTTTTTTTGAATCCAATCCCACCTAATCCCTTCTAATCCCGTTGCCTAAACAGGGTCTTACTTTTTGACACAAAAATCAAGAATATTACAAAATATCTGTGGGTCCCATTGTGATGCATTTCGATTATCACACCGTTCATCCATTATTCCAATTGAATTCATAGAATAAGTAAAAAATTGAGGCATATCCAATACTTAATTGGACCACGTCATACAAAAAAGGGGATCGAATACTTACCATTAAAAACTTTGTAGGGCCACTGTTTCTTTTGGCGTGGGCCACTTGAGTGTTGGATCCGCTTCATTTTTTATCTCATGCTCTAAAATATTGTAATAAAACAGTTGGACGGAATGGATATATTATACGCATTACCTTGCAGTTCAAAAATTAAAATTACATCTTTTGAACCAATTTCACGGGCTGTCCTATGAATTTCCAAACGCAGTGAAAGTGTAATAATTACCATTTCCCTTGTATTTTTCATTTCTTTGAAAAACAAACAGGCCCGAACAATGAGAAATACACAGTAAATGATAATTATTACGATTTCATCTTGTTTGAAAATGCATAGGAATTTGTACCAGTAAAATTGATTAAAAAGAGGCAATTTTAATTTTTTAACTGCAAGGTAACGCATATGATATATCCATTCTATCCATCCGTTTTATTACAATATTTTGGAGCATAAGACAAAAAATGAAGCAGATCTAACACTCAAATGGTCCACGTCAAAAGAAACAGTGGCCCTACAAAGTTTTCAACGGTAAGTATTCGATTCTCTTTTTTGTATGACGTGGTCCACTTGAGTATTAGATATGCCTCAATTTTTTATTCATGCTATAAATTCAAATATAATAATAGATGAACAGTGTGGATAAGCGAAATGCATCATAGTAGGACCCACAAATATTTTGTAACATTCTTGATTTTTGTGTCGCGCGATTTACCATTTCACTGAAAATCAAACACGCCATAATAGCGTAGGCGGTGCTGGAAAAGCTTTGTGGGTCCCACCATGATGTATGTGTTTTATCCACCCCGTCCATACATTTTTCCAGGTCATTTTATGGCATGGGACTAAAAATGAGGCAGCTAGATATCTCAGGTGGACCACACCACAAGAAACATTGGTGATTAAACGCCCACGGTTAAAATCTTCCCAGGCCATACTGTGATGTTTATTGGCCATCCATTATGTTGATTATGTCACATGGACCTGGATGAAAGGATAACACAGATATCAAATCGATCAAAACTTATTGGCCGTAAGAAAGTTTTAATGATGCGAGTTAAATTAACACTGTTTCATGTAGTGTGGTCCACCTGATACTTAGATCTGCCAAATTTTTGGGTTCATACCCTAAAATGAGCTTTTCAAAATGAATGGATGGTGTGGATGAAACACATACATAAATGTGGGGCCCACGGAGGTTTTTGAGCGTTCACTACCGAATCCGAGTACATATTGGATTCTTGAGCTATGGACCTTACCCAACATGGCCCACTGTATAAAGAATCTTGTGTCCTTGATCAGCGTGTACACGTAGGCCACTTGCCACGTAGGCCCTACTGGTAGGCAAAAATCTATACATGCTGAATCGAGATACCATATGCAGCATCTGAACCGTCCATCACAAAGTTCCTACTCTCTACAATCATGAACAATCCACACATATCACATGTTGATTTCTTGATTAATCTTTTTTTTCAGGCAGCATCAGCATAGCGTGGCCCATTCAATAAACGGCCCAGATCATGTATGGATATAAGCTGTTGGAGCGTGCTAGACGAAAATCCATAAACCACCACCTGAGAGTACACTCGCATTTTACACTAAAGAATAATGCTTTTTATTGAGAAATCCTCAAGCCCAGCTAGTTGTATTTATAAATAATTGTGTGTGAGTCTCTCTATGGTATTTGCAAAAAATCCAACCCGTCTAACAAGTTAGTCTCATCATGAAAACAATAGTCTCCAAAAATAATATTGATTCAACTATCAGGTGGGCCACACCATAGAAAATAATCAACAATCACACAAGAACCTCCACATCCATATAGATCCCATCTAATGGTTAGATCAATCTGATTTTTGGGACATCTCATTTCATGGAAGGAGTACCATGACGAAAGGGTGTGACGGCGTACAAACACCATGAGTGGGTCCCACACAATAACTAGTTGGACGTACGACTAGTTGTGTATGAGCATTTCTCCGTTTTTACACCGAACAAAGGTGCCAAACTCCAAGACTATTTCACTTCATTCGAGAGCATTTCCATTCCATGTTCTTTCCAAAGTTTGATTTGTCAGCAACCAATATATTAAAGGATAATATATAAACACTTCCTCTAAGTTATAATAATTTTAAATGCCTCCCTACTTTAGATTATTGCAAATACCTACCTTTTGCTAAAGAAATTAGTAAATCTTGCACATAATGACAAAAATATTATTATCCTAGGAGTTTATTTTGCATAAATAGTATTCCACTATCGAATTAAGGTCTTACACTATATAAAACAACGAACGATTATATAAAATTCTTCATATTCATATGGGTTCATTTAATGGTTGGATCAATTTGATTTTTTGGACATTCTATTTTATTCGAGGTTGTCCATGATGAAAGGATGGCACTGCATACAAACATTAAGATTGGGTCCCACACACTAATTAATTGTGTATGAGCATCATTCATTTTAATTTAAGCATAGAAAGATGAAATACTTCATGACTATTTTACTTCATTTTAAAGCATGTTCATCTCATGTTCTTTCCAAGTTTGAATTCAGGGCACCTAATTTTTTAAAGGTTAATTGCAAAAAACTCCTCTAATTTGTGACAATTTTAAATACCTCCCTACTTTGGATTATTGCAAATACCTTCCTTTGGCCAATGAATTTAAAAGAATTTATACCAAATGACAAAAATATCCTTATTTCAAGAGTTCATTTTTCTATGTGTGGGGTCCACTGTTATGCATAAATGATATCCAACCAATTTATCAAGGTCCTACCCGTAATCCTCTATATTTACCTAATGGGCCATCTAATGCTTGGATCATCCTGATTTTTGGGCCCCTCTATGAACAATTAATTATCTATCCAATAGGGGTAAAATGGTAAATTCTTCAAAGATAATGGTGCTAATAGATGATGTAGGAAATCTTCATCAAATCTATGACTAAAGGAAAGGTGCTTGTAATAATCCAAACCAATAGGGAGGTATTTACAATTTTCAAAATATTGAGGGCTGGTGTTTACCACTCTCCTATATTTTAATATTTTATACTTATTTTACTTCATTTTAAGAGCATGCTCATCTCATATTCCTTCTTTATTGGTTAAAGCCCACGTGCGTGTGTACGAGGAGGCACATCTACGATCCAGTCAATGTGCCAACGTGGCACTAGTGTGTGGCATCCAACGCATCAGTCATGTGGGTCCCACCTTATAGATGCCCTTGTCCATCAGCCCTAATTGCTCAGGCCAACCATCGAGAATGAGTTTCTTTGGGAGGGGAGCTGATAAGGGTGCGAGTGTCTATACAAGGCATGAAAATTGGGGCCCACACAAGCGGCTAATAGTCATGATTTTTTTAGAAAAGTGGGGCTTCTATGATGTTGAGTTTGATGAATGGTTTGGATTTTTGGATAACGGACGAGAATTTTGTCACCACACATATTTAATAAAATATGAAAAGTGGGTGGCATCCGGCCTCTAGATGTCCTCTATTTATCAACGGGGCAGAAAACTTCTTTCATTTGGTACCTAATCTGTATATATGGAGTCCATGGATATTTTATTCAATCCATTGATTTGATGGGCCCCATCATAGATGGATCATGTCCATTTATTATTATTATTATTATTATTATTATTATTATTATTTTATTTTTTTTTTGTCCATTCAGCAGTACCTTTTCGACTTGGATGTTTTCGTCACGTGTGGTGTATGTGGTAGGGGTGCACATGGGTCGGTTCGGTCCAATTCTAGAGTGAAACCAAAACCGAACCGTTCCAAATGGTTCCAGGAAAATCGGAACAGGAACCAGACCATTTGCACCCTACAACCGGACTTTAAAAACCAGTTCGGTTCTATAGTCACAGACTTTTTATAATTCAACCTAATTGTATGTTTTTTTAATATAATCCTGCCCATATCCAATAGTGTTGTGATCTATTAGATGAGTGATATTATGTAAGGTGTGCAAAAAGACATTTACGGAAACAATCAAAGAGCGCATCCTAAACCATAAATCATGAGTCAAATAAACAATTAAAATATATTGTAAACTAATAAAATAGACAACTAAAATATATTGTAAACTCTATACGGTTTCAGGTTTGGTTCCAAGTTTAGTTCTACGATCTGGTTCCAAGTTCGGTTCTACTATTCGGTTCATGGTTTAGTTCGGTTCTACAGGACCCCAAATCGAGAACCGAACCGAACCATTCGGTTCTTTGATTTTCGGAACTGGAATCGTTGCACTTCATAACCGGACCAAACTGTGCGGTTTGGTTGGTTCCAGTCCAGTTCACCGATTCTACTGGTTACATGTGCACCCTAGTACGTGGGCATGTCAGAATCGATTGGGTGGCTCGATTCCAACTAAACGACCTGACCCTAAGCATCTGTGTAAATTGGTCACCTATTTAGCCACTTATAAATTATTTATAGAGTGATTAGGCAATATTTGGAAGGTGATGTTCTTTATTTGAAAATGGGTTCAATTTTGACTTCCATGCGAAAGAACTTTTCTAATACCACAAACGAAAAGGAAATACTCATGGTATGTCGAAGCGCAACTACGATAGGCCTGTCTGAATAAAGAATTGCTTGTATTGAGATAAAAGTCCAATATAAGTAACTGAGATTAGAGCTAATTGATTATGACTACTCTTAGGAAAGATCAAGGTATGATAAAGAAAGATAAATCGCAAGATAATTAAAAGATGATTTGATTGCTATGAGACAACTTGCTCGGTTAATTTTTCCTTTTCTTTATAAGCTTTTCTGCTACGTAGATACTCTACACTTGTTTCTGTTTATGTTCTTTACTTCATCTGTTCTAGTAGCTAAATCGTTGCTACATTAGTCTCTTTTATCCTTATGATTTTTATTTTATTTTTTCATTTTTCTAACTGTTCCTTTTCTCTCGACTACTTTTTGTCTCTTGAACTTCTCAGCCATGTCATGTCATCAGATGACATTTACTATCCAGCTAAGCGTCAATTATGCTTTCATAAAAATTCTTTGGATATCTTCGAATATATTTCCACACACTACTCTCTGTTTTTGTATAATAACACGTGTCACTATCTGATGGGTTAATCCAAGAATGGCTAGAAATAGGATACAATAGGGTCAATTCCAAACATTCCATTATCACTAGGTATTCATAGTTAAGAATAAATGCACCAATAACCTACATCTCAATGGTGAAAAAAGATTTGATGGGTAGGATCTTTTGATTTAGGAGCTTTCATGAGCATGATTCATCTATGATGGGGCCATTAGATCAATGGCTTGGGAAAACTAATTATGGGCCTCACATATATGGACTAAAACTGGGAAGTTCCCTATTCATGGCAGAGAGGAAACTTAATCTCCTGTTTATCTCACAAACAGTACCTCAGCCAATTAATAGAGTAACAGGAGCCATCTAATGACAGCTTGGATTAATACAACCCATCTAATGGACAGATTGGATCTTGTACATGTGTCGTCGCCAACCACCAATGGACAAGTGGCATGTTGATGTAGAACAAATTGTAGGTGACTTCATAGATGGTCAGGATTAAAATAATTAGGCTGAAATTATCAATTTAAGAAAAGAATAGTATAAATTTGAATTGTAGCTTTCGACGACTATAACTTTATCACCTGTTATTGGATGCATGTGTATGGTATACCATTATAAAGTTATCAAGAAGCCCTATTATTTGGCAACAATGAAGATGGTTGGCCCTATAAAGCTTCTTAGGAAAGGTCCTTCTTAAGGTATATAGTTGTGTTTTAAGTTGGTTAGGTTGTTTCAACACTGAGGTCTTGGTATCGATCCCTAGTAGGGGTGGCTAACAGTGAGTGTGAACTGGCAGTGGGGTGTACTAACGAGCTAACAAAAAAAATAAAAATAAATAAAAATAAAATAAAAAATTGGCTAGTTTGTTTAGCTATTTTTAGCAATTTCTACTATTTTGAGAAACTTTCCTATTTTGAGTTGTATCATGGGTCCATGAGCATCTTTTCTCATATAAGTATATAAAGTATGATGCAAAAAATAATTTATTCAATTATTATTAATTTTATTCTCTATTTTTTATGTCATTTGTACTTGTTTGGATTTTTGAAAATGAAAGCAAAATATGGTTTCTCATGAAATTCACTTTCCATTGTTTGTTTGGTGTTTCTTCACATGAAATTTCTTATAATAAAAGACAAAATTTTTAGGGTTGTTAGATTTTACAAACCACCATATAAATACAAATAAATAGAAAATTATGATTTCTAATCTTTATTTTT
Source organism: Magnolia officinalis (assembly GCA_021015155.1). NCBI lineage: Eukaryota > Viridiplantae > Streptophyta > Magnoliopsida > Magnoliales > Magnoliaceae > Magnolia > Magnolia officinalis. The sequence continues at coordinate 68,247,240 of JAJHSJ010000010.1, forward strand.
CGAGAGAAGGTGGTGACTATTTTCTCCTAAAAAAATTATCAGGAAAGGACTGATTTAAATGGGCCCATCGTGAGATGTATGCGACTTATCAATGCCGTCCATCCATTTCACCAGGACATTTGAAGGTATTATCCAAAAAATGAGGCAGACCAAAAGCTCAAGTAGACCACACTAGAGGAAACAATGGTCGAAAGACGTCTATTGTTCAAAAGTTGCTTTTGTCCATAGGGCCCACATTGATGTTTGTTTGTCATCTAGACTGGTTATAAAGTCTCGGAGACATAGATGAAGGGACAACATCCAAAGCTTCTAGGGCTCACAACAAATTTTCAACGGTAAGTGTTCAATTCCCACATGTTCTTATCGTGTGGTCAACTTGAGCTCTAGAACTTTTTCATTTTTCAGCTCATGCCCTAAAAGCTGGCCGAAGGGAAGGACGGTGTGGATAAGCCACATACATCATAGTGGGCCCCACAGTTTAGAGTTCAAAAAGTATGCCTATCAATAACAAATGAGAAATGGTGTTACAATTGCATATGTAAATAATTATTATATGTTGACATATATTTACACCATGAAATGAGAAATCAAAGGCCCCTTAAGAGTTAAAACCCAAACATGTTATCATCTATTAGAAAGGATATATTAATTCATTTTTTTATTATCTTCTTTTTTTTTTGTCAAGATTTAATTAAGTTATAATTAATTAAAATTTCTTTTTGAGGTCATTTCTCTTATAAAAATATAAATTTATACTTAATAAAAATGTAAGCGATTCTTTCATATCTAAATATATTTTTTTTAAAAAAATTACATGGTCTATTGGCTATTGGCGGGTTACGGATCGTCTGAACGGGCTCAGATGATCGAAGGTCGTTGATTCAAGAGAATAACATTTGAGCCGTTGATCAAATTCCCCTGATTCAATCCATTGCGATAGTGGGCAACAGAATTTCTTTTAATCTGCGTCTGCAAGCATGGGAAATAACCCTCGATTCCATGACTTCTGACAATAGCGGTCACGACTACATATCAAATACCGGGCTTTCATACATCCATGTTTGTCGGTGCTCCGAAACAGGATTACAGCTTGTGCAAGGTCTAACAACCATATTTGCCTTCTCAAAATCTGGTGATGGAAAATTCATTCCATTTGCGGGCTTCCAATCCCTTTTAAGGTTCGGATGTTGCTCTGATTTCGAAGAGATTCAATCTTGTAGATAAAAGAACTCTAATTAAGATCAATGCATAGTTTCTCTGATATCAACTGTTATTTCTATATTACAGAATTAATAAATTATCTATGCATTAATAATAAAGATTCATCACTTCAATGGGTACCTGATTGGGAAGACATTTTCAATATTAAGAAAGAATTTTAATCTTCCGCACCACGCACCTTTAGGAGAATCTCTCAACGGAACAAAGGTTTTCTCTCACATGTGGGAGAGAAGAGCAGACATATATTTACAAGAAAGATGGCAGATAAGCTTACCCATTACACTTTTCTCATTTAGGGTCTTCATCACACTTTTCTCCTTCAAAATCTCTACACCGTATGTTTTTATATCCAACTTAATAATAGTGTATAGAGATCATATTTCAAACTTCCACCTCATACCTATTTGTAATAATCACAACAGTAGTAAAACCCACTAAATCGCTCGATCTGAATAATCTAATGGACAGATTTATACCAATGATCATGGATGATCCACCTAATAAAAAATCTTACAATTTTTTTTTTAATTAAATGGTATTAGAACCGTCCATCCAAAAGCTCTTGATTCTCCTTGCTGACTTCTGCTAATGTTCCTCTATTTTAGCATCCAAATGCCGAGTTCATCTCTAACTGTGCTTTATGTAAGACCATGCCTATCTAATGTTTCTTCAACTGAAGTGAACACAAAGCACACGTGTGAGACATCTCAGCCGTTCATAAGGTGACCACCCCACGAAAAACCATTCCATTCTAGTCAACCTGTGGACCATTGGCAATTTCATTTAAACCATATTGTTTCAACCCCGCCTGATTAGTCCTATCTGTACGGACGGTCCTCCTCACTGTGGGGCCCACTTCATGCACTTCTCGGGCGTCGATTGCACTCCAAGTCATGCAACATGACAAAGAAAATTCACAAATGATAGAAAATCCTTTTTTTTTTTTTTTTTTTTTTTGTATCTGAGAAGATATCACATGCAACTTATTGTACTGCTATCGTCCAACTAGCACACTGTGGCCCATCTTATCCTGTATGTATGTCATCCAACCGTTCAGAAGGTGGGACCCTCCATGATGACCACTAAACGAGAGAATCCGCCCAATTCACTCATCAGATCGGCAACACGTGTACATTGGATCAGATAGACGGTTGTACATTGTTTTCTACGGTATGGTCTACATGATTAATGGATTGGATTGATTTTTAACATGAATGGTCTTCATGGTGGGTCCAACCTTTTGAACGGTTTTGATGTTGTACATGAAATTTTGATTTTTGACATGGACGGTAATGTCCCGTACAATTAGTTGCGTGTGGACCATTAGGACGTACCTACTAAGATTTGGTCGCGAGAGTTGGATTTTAGACTTGTGGTAGTTGTATTTAGTGAGGAAGTCTGATATTGGTGGGTCCCACTTTTTTTGTTTTTTTAATTTTTTAAAATTTTTTAATTTGACCCTCTTTTGGGTCAGTCAATGGATGACTTGGAAATCCGGAAAAATGATCCTCAAATGGTAGGGATGTGATGCAAAGACGGATGACCGTTCGTAGCTGTCAGCACATGCGATGCACGTTCGCAGAGAGTGCTCGTTCGTTCGGAGGGTTTTTGGTCCACGTGGCACCACGTGGCTCTGGCAAGAGTATGTAGGGACGATAATAAAGAGCTCTATACCTGAATTTAAATTTTTATTTTTTGGATGACAAAAGTGCCCCCTCTGCCGTGTTTGCCATTAGTAGGTGGGGCTTGTACCTGGAAAAGTGAAATATCATTTTTAAAAGGGGCATGGCTATACTTAAAACTATTTTTTTTTTTTTTAATTTAATTTTTTATTTTTAACATGATGTGTTAATTTTAATCGGATAACTATATACGTTTGAAGTTACATATGACTCACAAATACACTAATGTTGTGTGTTAATTCTGAATTGTTTTTTTTCTATGTGGTTTATTAGTGATGAGTTTTAAGTAATCTTGTACTCGATGGAAATGTAATTTGATGGACTTTCAAATGACTCTAGAATCATCTATTTATATACCATTTGATTGTCAAAAGTGGGCCCAAATTCGTCAAGATTATTATTAACCACTAATATTCATTGTGGGCCCACTTTGGGCAATCAAATGGTGTCTAAATGAGATGATTCCATAACAATTTGAAATTTCATTAAATTACATTTTCAACAAGTATAAGATCACCTAAATTGAACATATAACGAGGGAGTTGTTGTTGTTTTCATCCGACGTGTACCCCACAATAAATATCTGCGATCACAGTGGAAATATCAACGGTCTACAGAGAATATCAGCTGTTTGCTTTTGATAATTGAGGTCCAGAATATTAGCGGTCCACTATTAATATCAACGGTTCATAGTGAATATCGACGATCCATGATAAATATGGGCAATTCACAATAAATATCGATAATCCACCATACAACATTCATCAATTATAACATACTTTCATCTTAGCATTTTTACATTATCAAAATTCATCCATTATAACAGTCATCCATTCCAACGTTCATCGCATTAATCTATTAGAACATTTTTCCATTATAAAATTTATGCGTTATAATATTCTTCTATTACAAAATTAATCCATTACAACATACTTCTATTAAAAAAAATATCCATTACAGTATTCTTCCACACCATATTCCCTTTCACAAACTCCCACCATTCATTAAAAAAAATTAAAAAAATTTTTTTTTTTAAAAAAAACCCGAAAAAAAAAAACTATAAAGAAAACCTAGGGAGAAGGAAGAAAGAATGGAGTAAAACCCCTCCCGCTTAAAAAAAACTAAAGAAGGAAGAAGGAAATGGGCAAATGACCTTCATGCAGAAGTGCCTCACATTTTGAACCTATTCACATCTTATATGAAGCCCATTAGATTGTCTAGAAGCAAATTCATCCTTTCTACGAGTACGAGGTTTTGATTTCATGTTGTCGACCGAAGTTTGAAAGTAAACTCACTACATATAGACCACACAAAATAAAACAGTTTACAATTAATGCACAACGCTAGTGTATTTGTGGGCCATTGATAACTTTAATCATAGAAGTGGAAAGACCCTTTTAATTGTCAGATTAAAATGAACGGATCAAATCAGCCAAGGGGTCAATCAAATTTTAATTTTGTATGAGACCCATATCTATTTTTAAAAAAGACCTCTCACTTCTTGAGATGAAAGCATTTCCATGCCCAAATAGTTATAATACTCGAGCATTTTCATCCTCTAAAAAATAATAATAATAAATGAATTCAGAATTAGAATTCCTTTTTCTCGTCCATTAAGGCCACGTGGACAAGAAACACCTTCGGAGTTATTTCTCTACCATTATATATAATAAGCTTATTCTACCTCTACGTATGCTAGGCTCATCGTGATTTAGGAATCACATCCATTCCATCCATAAGGCCATTACCTTAAAATCTCACTCTTATACAAAATAGAAGGCCAATAAAAAAACATAGGTAAGTCACAACATAAGAACATTTGGGATAGGATGCCCGCCTTAAAACACTTTAGATTGTGTTCTTGGCCCACCTTATTTTTTATATACCATCCAATACGTTCATAATATGATGCCATCCTGGATGAATGGAAAATAAAAATGAAAATCATTCCACTATAACCTAGGTGGGCCACACTGTGACGTTATAAGTACGGTTGTACATGAACCAGGCTAGCCCGGTTAACTCGCTCTACTCGGCCCAAAAAAAACGCGACTTGGCCCGACCCGGAACTGAGTTCGGGTCAAGACGGGCTATTTTCTTCGGCCCGAAACTGAGTTCAGGCCAAGTTCGAATATGTCCCAGTTCGGCCTAACTCGGCCCGAAACCCGACTCGACCTAGCCTGACTCGGTCAAGTGGTGTGTGTGTGTGTGTGTGTGTGTGTGTATATTCAAAATCCTACCCGTCCTTTCCCCTTTCCCCTTTACCCTTCTGGTATAGTTCACCACCCATCTTTTGAAGTGGCAGTAAGGTCCGAAACTGGCCCGAACTCGCCCAATTGCTGACCGGGCCGGGTTCGGGCTGAACGTGTTGGCCCGGTGATCGGGTTGGGCCGGGTTTGGACTGGGTTTGGCTGGTGACCGAGCCGGGCCGAGTTTAGCCCAGTTCGACTCGGATCGACTCGTGTACACCCCTAGTTATAGGCATGATTTTACATGGTGTTGCCAGCCCAAGTCTTGTATTTGCATGAGTTTTGGGATTTGAGGAAAACATAAGGAGATGAACTTTATGGACGGAGTGGATATCATATACACATCATGGTGGGCCACACACATGTAGTTGTAGAATAAGCCTTTTTTAAGACATGCCTACCTTTAGAGGTGTACATGAGTTGAGTTAACTCGTTAGCTCGCTTGGATCGACTCGAAAAAGCTTGACTTGACTCAGATTGAAACTGTGTTCGAGCTGAGTCGAGCCAGTTTTATTGAGCTCGAAACTTTTCGAGTTGAATCCGAGCTGGACCTAACTCGACTCGACTCAATATTGAGCTCGAACTCAACTCGGTTCGGATCGGATAGATTTTTGAGTAAGTATATATATAAAAATTGGACATCCAAAATAGGTTTTGGTTTTTTTTTTTTTTAAAAAAAAAACCCCTAACCCCTTAACGCCCTCTCGTCTCGGCCGTTCTAACCCCCTAGCGCCCTCTCGTTTCGGCCGTTCGTTCAATCCTAAAAACCCTAACCCCAGCTCGAACTTGACTCTCTTCAGCGCCCAAACGGTAACCGACAACTAGTACCACTCTCATTTCCTCTATTTCTTGCCGTTCTCCAGCGCCCAACAATGATATTTCTCACCAAGTGTTTGATGAAATGACTCAACAAAGTGTGGTTGGTGGCAAGGAAGGTATGTATATGAAACAAATACCCTTTTTTTTTTTTTAAATTTTTATGTTGCTTAAAAGGAGTTTGATGAAATACCTGTAAAACTACTGCTGCTGTTTTACATCGTAAGATTTTGAAGGTTTAGTCCATGTGTTTATGAAATTGTTACACAAGTGAACTTGGCACGATCTTGGCTTGAACTCGGCTCGAACTACCCAAGCTGCTGAATGAACCAAATCGAGCTGGCCAGTCAGGCTTAAAGACTGAGCTGAGCCGAGTTGGAGCTGCGGTCAGCAAGTGGCTGAGCCCAGTCGAGCAGTGGCCAGCTCCATTGGGTTCGACTCATGTACACCTCTGCGGCTGCCTTAAATATTCACATGACCGACGACAAACGACAACCGTACCATAACTTGTGGTACTGTACCATCTTTCCTTCCTACATGCCACTTATTCAGGAAACTAGTACCATGAAAACGATGGGCCCCACCATGGAGACCACCTTGCTAAAAATCAGGCTAATCAGCTAATCAGGTTGACCACACCTGTGTGTTGACTCTGACCGTCAACTGTTCATATTCCAACAATGTGGCCCACCTTATGAATAGACCGGTCTGATTGCTTCTCACGATGTGATCTTCATGGTAGGGCCTACTGTTTCCATGGTACTGATGTCCTTCATAAGTGCCACGCTGGCATGAGTAATAGTAACGGTACCACACGTCGGGTACATCCCATGTAGGCGAAAGGTTCTTTTCAAGACACGAGCATAATAACGTTGGGAGCTTGTCTAATGCCTATCCGAAACACTGGATTTGCTGGCTAGCTTTTGGTCGCGTTTGGGTGCACTATCCAATTGAATTGCAATAATTACTTCACAGGTTTAGCCTACACTTGGTTGATTCTCATGCTTGAAAAGTTAGTGGGCCATGCTATATCAATCAAACAAATGAATGGTTAAAAAAGACCTGCTTTCTCCGTACATTCATCTCCCTTTGGCCCATGTAATGAGTAGACATGGCTATTTTTGATGAGGGCATCTCTATATTCTTGGACATTGCTCAATATTCATGTTTCCCACTTCAGCACATCCACTAAGCATGTCTATAGCATATTTTAGGTAATTGTATAACATTCAAGCTTAATAGGGCCCAACAATATTGTGCGTCACATCCACTCCATCTATAATAATAAGCCGGAATGAAACTTAGATGGAAATCATTACACGCACCGCACATAGATAGAGATTGAAAGATGCGTAATAAATGATCATAGAAAAGACCCCACTCAAGGAAGAAGCAGATTAGGGCATAGAAATATTCCTGTGCTCCTTTTTGTCAAAGGCTCGCAAAGATGCTCGTGGCAAATCCACTTTATCCATCAATTTTGTAAGACCACATTAGGATAGAAATCTAAAAATCAAGTAGATTGGAAACTCATGGGAGCTACACAACACGAAATAATAGATATTGAACACCCACTATTGAAAACTTTGTGGGAGCCACAGAAGTTTTATATGGGATGATATTTGTGACTACAATTTATCCGAGTGGTAATAACCTTATGAGTGGTTTGGATGGCATATAAAAACCATAGTCAACTCTTGGAAGGTTTCAACGGTGGACATTTCCATTCCCACTATCTCAATTGGTGTGGCCCACTTGAATCTTGGATTTACCTAATTTTTAGATTCCTATCCTAGTGTGGTCTTGCAAAGCTAGTGGACCGAATGGATTTGCCATACGGGCATAAGCAATCCACATCTGTTCAAGCCTACTGGACTAGGATCCTGTATATAAGTACCGTGCGTATACATCTCAGTTAACTAATTTTTTAAAAAATAATTTTCTTCTCTTATACCGACCTCATGCGCATATACCAGCTAAAATGTAATGTAATTAGTTTAAAAAAAAAAATTAAAAAAAAAAAGCTATGAAAACAAAAAAGCTATGAAAACAAGTCTTATAAACACTTCACATATATTCTCCACCAAATGTGGGCCTATCTTTCCTTGAAAATGTGAAATACACACTTTATAATATTTTATATTTATTTATCTATTATTACTTTTTGAAATACTCCAACAACAGAGACGCAACAACACAGGAATAATTCGGTCATCTAACGTAAGCAATGTAATTGATTACTTTAGAATTTAAAGTCATTACAAATGTCACATATCAACCCAATGGAACCTTAAGTTGTGAGACCGACATGTTAGTCGTCCAAATCTACATTGATTTAATGTGTATAATTTCTGACTAATAAGAATTTACTAGTTGATTTTGAACTGTTGACTATTTTTAATTAGCCATCTATTAACTGTCCATTAATTAGCCATTGAAAGAATCAACCCACTAAGTATTTATGTTGAAGATACATCTCAATGAAGGCCAATGATTTGCACTATTTATTTTGAATTCATGGTATTCCAATTGTACTATTTTTCAATATCAGTGTATCAACCATCTCACTTTGAGAGAGTATCAAAGCCTTTCTTACAGCTGAATGCACAACACCTTATTAAATTACCTAAACAACCTTTCTTCATGTGCTAATCCCTTCTCATGTCCTCTCTGATAATTTGAAGATTATGGTTACTTAGGTAACTAGCCCTAAGTGCTACTAGGGTTACTTTTGCCGTTCGATGGCCACATGGGTGAAACTTTGGTAAGATCCAACCTGTCCATCAGGTACAATTGCTCATTTTAGACGTTGAATCAAAGGATCATGATCATCCAAAACTCAAGGAAGCCGCATCATAAGAAAAAGTTGGGATGATATATCCATTATTAGTTTTGCATAGGACCTAGCATACCGTTTATACCATTTAATCCATTAATCTAATTTGCCTCATTAACATGAAAGAATTATCCAAAAATCAGAGCATAAAACTCAAGTGGGCCATGGTAGGTGAATTTACAGATTTTAGGTATAATTTTTTTGAGATGGCTCACCTGAGCATTGAATCATCCTATTTCTTAGAGCAAGATCCAAGGAGGAGTGATGTACTTGATGGATGGCTTGGATTTCATATACATTAAGTCATTTCTCTCAGGTTAGAGAAAGAAAACTCCTGTGGCACTCAAGTTTTTTTTTTTTTTTTTCTTCGTTTTTTTGAAGACTAGCTCTTCCTAACGGCTTGTCTGTGTAACCGGTAATGGATAATGATTACTTTTAATATTGGTTCCCAGAGAGATGAAATTCAAGAGGTAAATATGCCGGGAAAATGTGATTGCATCTCATCGACTTTGTAAAATTTGTGGGTCCCACTAGATGTATATGTTTGACCTATGTGACCCATATTTTGTTTAACTTAGTTTAGGGCATGAGCTAAAAAATGAGGCAGATTGTAAGCTTAAGTACATTACACGGTAAAAAACATGGATGATGATACGCTTCACCGTTGAAAACAAAATAATAATTAATAAAATTTATATAGGGCTCGTATTAATGTGTGGTGTGATCGAAAAACTTTTATAGCCCCCTAAGAAATTTTCAACTGTAGGTATTCAAAACCCCCATAATGTGCGGTGTGATCCACATGTGCTTTAGATTTGCCTCATTAATGCCCTAAAATGAGCCGATAAAATGGATGGATGGTCTAGATCGGACTCATACATCATGGTGGGCCCCATTGATTTTACCTCCTTTTCTTCATTTGATTTTTGTGAAAGTGTCAACTCAAAACCTACATGTATTTTTCTACGTAAATTATCATTATTTATTTATATGTAATTATCATTGTAGACAATGAAACAAACATGCCCTAAAACTAACCGCAACGGTAAAATTGTCTTTTCCTACTAGCACTATGCAATATATATGAGAGGAAATGACTTATATTGTAACCACCTCAATAATTTTCTAACAAAGAGAAATTCAAATATAACTCCTATGGTGGAGCCCACTTAGAAATTCAAATATTGTGCGTCACATCGACTCCGTCTATAATAATAAGCCAGAATGAAACTTAGATGGAAATCATTACATGCGTCCCACATAGATAGAGATTGAAAGATGCATAATAAATGATTTAAAAAACAAGACCCCACTCAAGCTAGAAGCAGATTAGAGCACACGGATATTCCTCTGCCCCTTTTTGTCGAAGGCCTTACAGGGATGCCTGTGGCAAATCCACTCTATCCATCAGTTTTGCAAGACTACAATAGGATGTGAATCTAAAAATCAAGTAGATTGAAAACTCTTATGAGCTGCACCACACGAAACAATAGAGATTGAACACCCACTATTGAAAACTGTGGGGGCCACATAAGTTTTATATTGGATGATATTTGTACCTACATTTTATCTGAGTGGTAATGACCTTATGAACAGTTGGATGGCATATAAACACCATAGTCAACTCTACGAAGGTTTCCATAGTAGACATTTTCATTCTCACTATCTCAATTGGTGTGGCCCATTTAAGTCTTGGATTTACCTTTTAGATTTTTATCCCATTGTGGTCTTGCAAAGTTGGTGGACGAAATGGATTTGCCATATGGGCATAAGCAATCCACATCCGTTCAAGCTTACTAGATTAAGATTTGTATTTATGTATATAAGTATCGTGCAAGTACTTTCCAGTTAACTATTTTTCAAAACCATTTTCTTCTCCCATACTGGCTTCACGCGCACATACTAGCTAACACATAATGTGTGTGTGTGTGTATATATATATATAAACTATGAAAATAAGTCTTATAAACACTCCACATATATTCTTTATCAAATGTGGGGCTATCTTTCCTTGAAAATGTGAAATACATACTTTACAATATTTTATATTTATTTATCTATTATTACCTTTTGAAATACTCCAACAAGGGAGAAGCAACCACACGAGAATAACTCGGTCATCTAGTGTGATTGATTACTTTAGAATTTAAAGTCATTACAAATGTCACATATCAACCCAATGGAACCTTTGAAGTTGTGAGACCCACGTCAGACATGTTAGTCGTCCAAATCTACATTGATTTAATGTGTATAATTTCTGACTAATAAGAATTTATTGGTTGATTTTGAACTGTTGACTATTTTTTATTAGCCGTCCATTAACTGTCCATTAATTACCCATTAAAAGAATCAACCCACTATGTATTTATGTTGAATACATCTCAATCATGGCCAATGATTTGCATTATTTATTTTGAGTTCATGGTATTCCAATTGTAATATTTTTCAATATCAGTGTATCAACCATCTCACTTTGAGAGAGTATCAAAGCCTTTCTTACTGAATGTAAAACAAATTATTAAATTATCTAAATAACCTTTCTTCTTGAGTGAATCCCCTCTCATGTCCTCTGAAAATTTGAAGATTAGGGTTCCTTAGGTAACTAGCCCTAAGTGCTACTAGGGTTACTTTTGCTGGTTGTTGGCCACATGGGTGAAACTTTGTAAGATCCAACCCGTCCATCAGGTACAATGGCTCCTTTTAGACTTTGAATACAAAAATCATGATCATCCAAAACTCAAGTAAACCGCATCATAAGAAAAAGTTGGGATGATATATCCATCATTAGTTTTGCGTAGGACTGAGCATACCGTTTATGCCATTTAATCCATTCATCTAATGTGCCTCATTAACGTGAAAGAGTTACTCAAAAATCTGAGCATAAAACTCAAATGGGCCATGGTAGGTGAATTTACAGATTTTAGGTATAAATTTTTTGAGATGGCCCACCTGAGCATTGAATATTCATCCTATTTCTTAGATCAAGATCCAGGGAGGAGTGATGTACTTGATGGATGGCTTGGATTTCATATACATTAAGTCATTTCTCTTATGTTAGAGAGAAAACTCCTGTGGCACCCAAGTTATTTTATTATTTTTTTTTTTTTTGAAGATGAGCTCTTCCTAAGGGCTCTTATGTGTAACCGGCAATGGATAATGATTACTTTTAATATTTGTCTGGAGAGAGATGAAATTAAAGAGATAAATACGCCGGGAAAATACAATTGCATCCCATTGACTAACTTTGTAAAATTTGTGGTTCCCACTAGATGTATATGTTTGATCTATATAACTCATTTGTTTATCCGACTTAGTTTAGGGCATGAGTTAAAAAATGAGGTAGATTGTAAGCTCGAGTGAACTACACTTAGAAAACATAGGCGATGATACATTCACCTTAAAACAAAATAATAATAATAATAATAAATAACGTTAAATTAATTGTATAGGGCTTGTATTAATGTATATATGTCATCCAACCTGTTCATAAGATCAAAAAGACACGGATGAACACCGTGAACACATATATCATCGTAAACATACGTCTTTTTCTTGATTTGATTTTTGTGAAACTGTCAACTCAAAACCTCAACTTACTTGTATTTTTCTAGGTAAATAATCATTATTCATTTATATGTAATTATCATTGTAGACAATGAAACAAACATGCCTTAAAACTAATCGCAAGGGTAACACTGTCTATTCCTACTAGCACTATGCACTATATGAGAGGCAATGACTTATATTGTAATCACCTCAATAATTTTGTAAAAATAGAGAAATTCAAATATAATTCCTATGGTTGAGCCCACTTAGATATGAATGCAGGTCCTTTTAACCTATCCCACAAAATCATGATTAAGCCTAATCTTAATTTTGGAGGGGCCCCACGCCTTTCGTGTTGCTTGAGTAGCTTTCTTCAGCTCAATCATGAATTTGGACATGTTTGGTTTTGTTGAAAACGTCCAAATTTATTATTGATTCGAAGAAAAGGCCCGCTTTAGTGACGTAAGTCCGACTTGGAGGGTGTGGGGCCCACCATCTCAACTTTGTGGGGGCCACCATCTCAAATTGGACCCTTTTAGGTGAAGGTAATTTTAATTTGACCATTGAACTATTGCAATTCAACGCAATGGCTCATCCAAACGCAGTCAAATGTTTTGACTTCAGGGACCGTGTTTGGTTTCTCTTGCCGCGTGAGCGAAGGTTTCAGTCTCCCATCAGATAAGGAGAAGCATGTGAACTTTCACATATAGTCTCATCTTTTCTACAAAGTGTCATATGAATAGAAAATCTGAGCCGTGCAAAAGATGGGTCACAATTCAAAGATTTTCTACCTATAAAATCAGATGATCCATTCATTAGGTGGGTCACACATGAATGTTGAATCAGATAAGTAGGTGTCATTGATTGTGGTGGTGTGGCTTGTCTGATTATTGGACCAGCTTGATTCTTGTTGTGGGTGATCTTTGTATTGTGTCCCACCTTCTGCACGGCTCAGATTTTCTATAATAGGATGCATTGGTGGGAAATGCAGGGCTGTACCATGCTCGTATGTGATAAGTATAAGTTCACGTGCAAACGACATTGCAACCCAGGTCTCCAATGAGGAATATAACCGTAAGAGACACGCAAGCGACTTGCGTACAGAGTAACTCAGTACACTAAGCGTTCTGAGTAAACTCTGTGGGGTCCACCATGACATATGTATTTTATCCACTCCGTCCATCCATTTTAACAGATAATTTTAGGGCTTGATAGTAAAACAGAACTATATACAAAGTTCAAATGGACCACACCACAGGAAACAGTGTGAATTGAACGTCTACGGTTGAAAAATTCTAATGGGCTACAGAAGTTTTGGATCAATCTTGTATTTTTTTTCTTCCCTCCATCCATATCTGTGTGATCTTATAAAGAGGTTGGATGACAAATAAACATCACCGTGGGCCATTAGAAAGGTTTCAACGGTGGAAATGATCCTTCCCACTGTTTCCTGTGGTATGGTCCACTTGATCTTTGGATATGATTATATTTTCGGCTCAACCCCTAACATGATCTGGGAAAATGGATGGACGGCGTGGATAAACCACATACATTCACGGTTTCAAAATACACAGCCAAGGAAATAATTTGGCTAAATATACACCGAATGTTCCGTGTATACACTCGGGTCCAGTGTTCGGAGTCCACATCTCAGTATCTCTCTCAATCAAAGGAGTGGGACCCACACCATATCCTCATCTCACCGTCCATCCAATACTCATCAGAAGGCTCACATCTCACTCAAGTCAAGGAATGGGACCTTTCCCGAACTCCACGCATCACCGTCCAATCCTTCTCAGAAGGTACTGACGTGCACATACATTGAATGATTAGTGTATGCGCTATACCTGTAAAAACCGGAGTCTTTAATACTTTATACACGCACTCAACCATCATCGATCTGGCATGCTTCTACCTAAATCCGAACCGTTGAAAACGTGGTATCCATCATTGATGGGAAATGTCCTAAAATCAGATTAATCAAACGATCTCAACCTCTGACTAGTTGATTTTTTTCCGTTAAATCAGACCGTTGGCTATTCTTCATTTCAACTATAAGTTATACTCCACTGATCAAACATCTAGGACCATCATCACATTTCCAAATTTGGCTTATGATCCATCTAAAGTGTGTCCCACGATTTGGACGGTTTGATTTTGGTCCATGTAGTGACCCTATACAACATTCCTGCGCAGGTGTATGGATAATCAAACTCCACCAGAGTATCCAAATTTTCTCACTTTGTAATTACACTAGCCCATGTTCCTATACTGATCATGTCTTATAAAGGATCTTGAAGATAAGAAGGTGGGCCACAAGATGGTCGGCCCTTAGAGCCTCACATGAGCAGACAAAGGAGCAAAATGAGATTCCTGTTTTTCTCAATTCCCTTCTCATGTGGTTCCAAAAACATATTTATTAGATGGTTTGCTAGAAGATAAAAAGATAAAGCTGGCCCCTTGTTGATGGAATACTCTGGCATACAGTCATGGTGATACACAGCCACTTTTGTTTGTACACTTGGCAAATATGTGACTCATTAAACTGTCCAAGCAATGGAAGCTATAGTAGATAGGTCGTAAACCTAAAATAAGATTAGTTGAATTACTGCAGTCTCTGATTTATGAAAATTTTGTAAGTTGAATTCTAACTGTTGATGTTTTTCATGTTGATTGTCTATCTGATATCAATTAATCAACCATTTAAGGCATTCTAATTGTTGATTTATAAATAAATTAAAGTGGGACAAGCTATCTGACGGTTTAATTTGAATTTTACATGGTACACGTGTACAATATCTGGATGCATGTGTATCATCCATCAGTGTGGAAGAGTATCAAAAAATCTTTATTTTATCTTGCTATTAAAGGCTTAAATTGCAAAAGTAGAAAGAAAAAAGCGTTTCGAATTCGAACATCACCGGCGCAGAGAGATGCCTCTCTTTTTTTCTCTTACTTCCCAAAATGCCCCTGCATGTGATCAAGGAGCATCCACCTTTAAAATTCCTGTGTGCACGCGCATGCAAATGGTTATATATATATATATATATATATATATATATATATATATATATACACACACACCAAGTTTCAGGCGGATGCAAAACTAAGGTGGCCCCACCAAATGCTTTATATATTTTAACGGTGTCTTTACATAATTTTAGATGGTATGGCCCACCTGAGTTCCGTATACGACTGATTTTGTTAATGGTCAACACGCATCACGGTGGGGCCACACAGCTTGACCTCACGGGAGCTTATCGTCAACTCGAGCGCATTGTACCTTTTCCCATATATATATATGGGAAAAGGTTATATGCGGTCGAGTTCATTGGAACTTCCCATGAGATCGGTCAATGCACCATTCCATGGTGGGCCTAGGGTTTAAAAATCAAGTCAATCTGTGACTTGTGTGGGCTACACCGCATAGAAAAGTTGAGAGGTGTTTCCCTCGATTAAAACATTCATGATCATTTGTAGGGCCCACCGAGATATGGTTCACAAATCCAGCCCATCCATTATTTGTTGGGCCCAACGAGATATGGTTCACAAATCTAGCCCATCCATTATGTATGTCCCACTTGGATGAGGGGTCAAAACAAGTTTCAGACGCATCCAAATTTCAGGTGAGCCCCACCAAATGCCTTTATATGTTTTAGGCATGTCTTCACATGATTTTAGATGGTATGGCCCACTTGAGTTCCGTAAACGGCTATTTTTTAAGATATCCCATAATTTAAAGGGGACCCATGTTGATGTTCGACATACATCCCATGAGATCCACTTCATATAACTTTTTCCACACACACACTCTCCGACCAACACACATTACACGTGCACTCGACACAATGTAATAATTTTACATTTGAGTAGATTTTATACCTCGATTAGGTGCGACAAAGCCTCACCTAAGAATGTGTGGTCCACCTTGATGTATTATTTTATATTTGCATTGTTAATTCATTTTTTTAGATTATTTTAGGGCATGAGCTCAAAATTGAAGTTGTAACACTCCGTCATTTTTTAAAACGGTGGGTTCCACTGTTCACTATGATGTGGCCCACTTGAGCATTGGATTGCCCTCATTTTTGGGCCCTTGCCCTAACTTGACCCGACAAGGCTGATGAACGGTGTGGATTCGTCACATCATTCCTGTGGGGCCCATTCTCTAAAAAAAAAAACAAGTGGGACCCACTCCTCAATCTTCTCCACGACTCTCTCTCTCTCTCTCTTGAAAACAAAACAACCAAAACCTCTTCTCCACGACTCTCTCTCTCTCTCTCTCTCTCTCTCTCTCTCTCCTCTCTTCTCCTCTCCACCATACAGTTGCGCACATGAACCGATCCACCATGCATGCCATCATCATGGTGGGACTCACTCCTCAATCTAAACCGTCCAATGAACCCGGACCCTCAATTAACCTTAGCCCTTGAATTCTTTTGCCTAAAAACATTTTACGTGGCTCACCTTAAAGCTTGATTTGAACAATTTTTTTTAGCACTAGGACTCGTGGAACTTGATTAATGGCCTGATTTCTCTCAGCCATTATGGTGGACCCTACATCACCACCCACTCCTCACGGTTACAACAACCGAAAGAAGAAATCTTCTTTGTGCACGAAGTCACGCTCACACGTTCCCTCCTCTTTCATACTCCTTCATATACAAATCTTCTCTCTTATGATCGTAGAGATTCTCCTCAGTAATTCCAGCCTGTTCACTCATCGATTCACAGTTATTGAAAAGCCTACCATTGAGATCTTTAAAATAAATAAATAAATAAAATCTCTTCTTCTTTCTACTTCTCAATTTCATGCAACTAGCTGCTGCACTTTCCAAGTTCAGAATCGACCAACAAAATCAATCCCAGCTTCAATCTCTGGAGTCCACAAGCTTTGTACGGTCTGTAAGAACCATCCACAGCTGTCAGTGTTGCAAAATGCATCAATCCAGATTTTGACATGATCGTCTTCGTCATCTACACCACCACCGTCTGATATATGTAAACCAGCATTACGATAAGTAAATATTTTCATGAGACCTATTAAAAATAGATCTGACCATTAATTAATATTTAGGGCCTTAATATGTATATTTACATCCTGTAATAGGTAAATTGTTTCCCAGATAGTTAATCTGAAAGTAATGTATAGTTGTAATATAAGCCAACTCATTGAGTCGATTAGCTTATAATTATTTAATTATTTTCAGAAGTTTTTGTACAGATAAAAATCGAAATTATGAGAATTGTATTGGAACCATAGGTAAATCTTATCTGATCGGACCAATTCTAGCATACAAATCCAATTTTGTTTGTGATCATTACATCGAATCAGATTTGTAGCTGACTTTGTTATCCAGAAAATAATCTTACGAAAATTCATATCTATATCAGAGTGTTTTATCATCACATCAGGTAGGTGATCTTCCCTCTTGAAAATTTTAGGTTAACATATCGATTGATTTGATTATTTATTATGTATTAAATTTATTTGATCATCATCATTAGTTGCATATTATTTTATTTGATTTCCGAGTTGCATATTGTAGAGATAATTTATTTGAGTTATTAATTGACTTCATTTTATTTATTATGGCGTGCTTAAATTACAATTATTTTCTTATTATTACATGATGAATAATGTATTCCAATTTATGGGTGCTCTACCCTAAAAGGATCACCATGTTATTTGTTTATGGGTGCTCTGCCCTGGGCGTTTCCTAAAACGATCAACATACACGGGTGCTCTGCCCTGGGTATTTACCTTAAAAGTTTATTCATCAGGTGCTCTGCCGAAGGTCATTCCCTAAAAGGATCAACACACATGGGTGCTCTGCCCTGGATTGAACTAGAAGATATTTTAGATGACTGTATTATCTTATTTTGTTATTGTGAAAAATAATTTATTATTATTGTCACGTAAAATGCTGATTCAATACTCGTAATTAATCTTATTTATTTTATTGAGTTATATCGGTGTTAAAGTAAAATTTTCAATTTTAGGAATGATTTGACCCTACGAGCCGTCACGCTCACACCCGTATATACTGTTTTGCAGGGTTTGTATATGAAGAATCGGTTGGGCAAGATTGAAGACTTTTATCTTTCTTTATTTAGAAGTTAATTAAAATTCAATGTATGTTATTATTATTTATTTTTGAATGTCAATGTAATTAAATATTCAAGGATTGATTAGTGGACAATATTTAATGACAATGATTAGTATCCTTTTAGTTGTTCTAATTGCCTTGAAAATGCATGAAATAATGTGGGTTGCAATATATATATTATTTAAATACAATTCATAGTCCTGAAATTCGGGTTCGTGCCTGGCCAACTCAGGTTCCGATTTTCGGGGCGTGACAAAAGTAGATCAAATTCTTAGATGACCCATACCATAGGAAACAATGTTGATTGTATATTAGTGGGCCATACATATTTTGGATCAAGTTGATATATATATATATATTATATATATATATATATATATATATATATATATATATATATATATATATATATATATATATATATATATAAAACCTTCATCTAAGTTTATGTGATCTTGTCAATGGGCCGGATGGCAAATAAACATTATGAAAACATTATAGTGGCGTTAGGAAGTTTTTAATGGTAAGGTATTCAATCACCATTGCTTCTTAAAGTATGGTCGACTTTAGATTTGTATCTTCTTTACTTTTGGTCTCATGCACTAACATGATATGGAACAATGGGTGAACAATATGTATATATAATAAATACATCAAGTGAGCCTCACAATAAGCGTCGCACAATCTTGGGTGAGATTATGGTTGCGCATTATCCGCCGCCTCCTATTTCAATATCAATATGTAGAGGTGTACATGAGTCGAATTGAGTCGAGCTTGGCACAGCTCGACTCGACTTGGCCACTAGTTGACCCTAATTCAAACTCGGCTTGACTCGATCCTCGAGCTTGACTAGCTAGCTCAGCTCGATTTAGTTAGCAGCTCGGGCTAGTTCAAGTCGAGTTCGAGCCTGTGCGGCATTTTTATATACAAATGGAGTGCACTTTTAATTTCTTACTGTATGTAAAACAATAGCAACTATTCGGTATTTGTTTCATATGCATACCTTCCTTGCCACCACTCGACACTTCGTTGTGTCATTTGCAACATCAATATCAAAGTAACCGAGTCACCGAAACTGGTTTGATACGAGTTCGATTCGAGTCGAGGTTTGATCCAAATTGAGTTGAGCTCGGGCAAGCTTGAACTCGGTTTGAAATTTTTTTCAAGCTAAAAAAACAGCTCAACTTGGCTCGAACTTAGTTTTGAATCGAGTCGAATCGGGCTTTTTCGAGTTGTGGCAAGTCAAGCAAACCGAGCTAACTCAGTTCGTGTACAACCCTATAAACATGTACATCATATTTTTATATTGTCATGGACTAGTTATATTTGTTTGCTTTTTATTATAGAAATCAGAACGAAGAGTTTAGACATATTATGACATATGTTATATATGCGAGGTTCTTACTATTATTAGTGGCACATGTAACACTTACAATGGTGGACGTATTGCTCCATGCTGGCACATATGTGGTGTGTGCATGAGCTTTAGGGCCCGTTTGGACGGGTGGATTGGAAGGGATTGAATAGTATTAGGGTGGATGGCATGAATTTCAAGGCAATGATGGTGTTGTCAGTGGATTGTCTTAAGATCCATGGGATTGCTATATCAAGTCTAGGGGTGCACATTGAACCGTTAAAACCGTGGAACCAGACCGGAACCGACCAAATGGTCTGGTTTGGTCTTGTTCTAGAGTGCACCGGTTCTGGTTCTAAAAATCAAAGAACCGGTTACATCGGTTCGGTTCTCAGCTTGGGGGTACGTAGAACCGAACTGAACCGTGAACCGATCCATAGAACCAAATCGTGGATCCGATCCGTAGAACTGAACTGTGGAACCAAACTTGGAACTGAATTTATTTTCCAGGTGGGGTTCACCTTGTGAAATAAATTCATCAAGAGCTACGGAGAGAACTAGAGTTGAGATGAGGAGAGCTTTGATAGAGAAAATCCATGTATTTGAGCTCTGTGAGGAGATCGCCATTTTTTTTCGGCGAAGGAGCTTTGATTTTTTCGCAAGGAGGGTATAATGGGAAGAAATGGGTGAAAATGGAGACGGAAGGGCTACAACGGGAAGGAATTTTCAGATCGTTGCGATTTTTTGAAATAAATGTGAGGTGGAGTAGTGAAGAAGATATATAGAGGAGTTAGGCTATAGTGTTAATTCACCACCACTTTTAAGCTGTGATGTCTTATCCGATGTGCATGCGGGATAACCTCACATTAATTTGAATCGTCCAAATTTTGGGTCGCATTATGGATTGATCATATCCCTCAAATTCTAACTGATTGAACAATCTTAAGCTGTTGATTTCACTAGTTTGAATCTGGACAGTTGGACAGTTTATTTTTAACAGTCCATTTGATATCCATCAATTGGATGGTTTGGATTATTTTATCAGTGCATCTTGAGAATAAACTCCATCTGTACTACAATTTGGACAATCTGGATTGAGACGATGTAGGTCAAGTTAACGGTGGATGAAACAAACACCACAACTTAAAAGACAGTAAACTATCACCATAGACTTCTTTCTGTATGATTTTTGGGCTGGTTTTGAATGATAAAATCTCGGCCGTTGATTAGGATTGTTGGTTGACGATTTCGATGAGTAAAATACTCTGGCAGAGGGTGATGGATGATACGCATGCACTAAGGAATTGATTTAGAAATTGCAATACCTTCCATACAAGTAATTCAAGTTAAATCGTTTAAGATGGACCCAGAACCAAGAACCAAAGCCCAGAACCGTGGAACCGATCCGGAACCGAACCGGTTTTAACGGTTCGGTTCCGGTTCGGTTCTAGGGTGCCAACGGTCTGGTTCCGGTTCTGAATATCCTAGAACCGTTAGGAACGGTTCGGTTCCGATTTCACCCCAGAACTAGACCAAACCGACCCGTGTGCACCCCTAATCAAGTCTGTTTGGCACGCCCGGCCAATCCCGGGTTTAAACCTTCACATCCTTTCCAATCCCTCCAACCAAACACGTCCCAGGCAAAATTGAACGGATTAGGGTGGATTGGATGGGATTTAAAGGTAATGATGGTGTTGTCAGTGGATTGTCTTCAGATCTATGGGATTGCTATATCCCGGGATCAGATCACCCAGTCTCTTTGGCACGCCCTGCCAATCCCAGGATTTAACTTCCAATCCCTTCCAATCCCATCCAATCCCTTCCAATCCGCCCGGCCAAACGGGCCATTGCACGCGCGCCTGGCTTAGCAAAGTTCGAAGTATTGAAGAAGGTTGGCAGTTTTGTGAATTTTAGATGGAAAGTAGGGTATTTTGGGAAATGGGTGGAAAGGATGATGATAGAAAGCTGATGATGAAGTGGAATGCACTAATTTTCACGTCAGTTAGAACCGTGTGGGTCACTTTCCTATGTTGACGCCATCCTCCTCCGTCCAACCGCTTTCTTTTGGGAGCGGATTAGTTGAGACCCCGGAAACACCTGAGACGGTGCGACCCTTACTGTGGGGCCTACCTTGATGTATGTATTATGTATCTACGCCGTCCATCCGTTTTTTCAGATCATTTTATAGCATTATCCCAAAAATGAAGTAGATTCAATTATCAGGTGGACCATACCATAGGAAAGAACAGTGATTATCCATTAATGAGCCACAAATGTTTTGGATCAAGCTGGAATTTGATTTTTTTACTTAATCCAGGCTTATGTGACTTTATCAACAGATTGGATGGAAAATAAAAACCATAGAAACATTAATTTAGGCCTTAAGAATATTTTAATGGTAGGACGTTCAATTACCACTGTTTCCTATGGTATGATACACCTGATTATTAAATATGATTTATTATTATTTATTATAACGACCTAAAATGCTCTGGAAAAACAGATGGACGGTGTGGATACAGGATACATACATCAAGGTGGGCCCCACTTTAAGAGCCGCACTGTCTTGGGTGGGGCCGGGGTCTCACCTAATCCGCTCCCCTTTCTTTTTCAACCCTCTCCCGCAAATATCCCTCGCTTTTGATGAAACTGCAGAAAAGCCAAGGAACGCCACTGGTTTTGGAGATGCCATGTGCATCCTTCGGGACCGGAATATTCCACCACGTGTTGTGGGAAGAGCGTCTAAAACCATCTCATCCGTCCATCGATTACGATACCTGATCTGAGCCCAATATTCAAAACGATCCAAAAATCAGGTGGGCCACACCACAGTGGACGGTGGGGATGGGACACACACTGGATAAACATTTACGGGCCTTCCATTTGTTTATACGCCATCCAACCCGTTCATCAGATGGTCCCCACCAGGATTAAGGGAAATACTTAAAAAAAAAAAAACATACGTGGGCCATAACGTGTGGATTTAAATGTTTTAGACGTGAGTTTACGTTATTACCGTGGTGTGGCCCACCTGAGTCTTGGATGGAGCAGATTCTTATTTTTAAGTTTTAGATGAGGTGGTGCAATTGATGGACGGAGTGGATGTAACACTTACATCACCTTGGTCCACTTTTGTCGGGGAGTTATGTGATAGTCTGGCAGAGTATGATGCTTGATACGCAGGCAGTAACAACTTGTACACGTGTCTGTAACTGTTTCAATTTGAACTGGCCAAAGTATGGATCCAATGCTAGATGTTCTTCATGCAAAAAATTACACTTCCCTGTTTATATAATATAACCGTTGGATTGCTGGACATTCATTGAACGGTTGGGATGAAAAATATTCAACGGTCCTATTTCAGCCAACGAGTGTCGGGGAACAAATGATTAAGGTTATTTAACAAATTTTATTTTGTGATTATGGCTTCTAGACCGAGGGTTCTTACGCGGTTTAATTGGAGTTAGAATATGCCACGTAGGCAATTTCCGAGTGCCCGCGTATCAATCATTTTCACTGCCAGAGTATCAAATAACGCGGAACCTCGGGATGCCGCTTAGAAAGTGCACTCACCTCAAACGTGCAACTATCAATTAGGCGACACGTGTACAAAGCAAATGGATGACCGCGTGATGAGCAGCTCTGGTGCACGCTCGTGTGCTTCCTTTCCACGTGTAAGGAGAGGGAGGGAATGCGCTGGGGACGCGGATGATGTAGAGAGGCGCTCACCACCGTTTACCGTAGTGTGAAGATTCTGTGGGGCCCACAGTGATGTATATGTTTCATCCACGCCGTTCATATGTTTTTTCAGATCATTCTACGATATGAAACCAAAATTGAAGCATATCCAAAAATCAAGTAGACCACACCTCAGAAAACATTGGGAATAATGGCATCCACCGTTGAAACCGTCCTAGGGCCCACAGTGTTGTTTATCTGTCATTTAAACTCTTCATAAGTTCAAAAATACCCAGATGAAGGTTAAATAAAAAAAAAAAAAAAACGAAAAAAAAACAAATATCAGCTTGATCCAAAACTTCTGTAGCCACGGAGAAGTTTTCAATTGTAAACTATTAATTGCCACCGTTTCATTTTGTGGTCCACTTGAGGTTTTTATATACTTCAAGTTTGGGGTTTTATACTAATATGATCTGGAAAAACGGATGGACGGTGTGGATAAAACGAATAATCATGGTGGGACCCACAGATTCTTCACACCACGTTAAACGGTGGTGAGCGCCTCAGTACATAATCCGCGTCCACGCGCTGGGCGTTTCTCATAGTCCAAAGTAGCATCATTCTGGAAGTTATTTACAGCTCTGCCTTTTGTCCTTATATCCATTGATTTTTGTCCCCTGGTAGAGGAACGGTGCATGCGCCACATCGATTTTATCCGAAAATCTCAGCCGTTAATTTCGCCTGCTGGGCGTGGACAAATGACTAATTTTCAACACGCCTTTTCAGATGGGACGCCAGTTTCCTGCAACCAAAAGCTCTGTGGGCCCACCATGATGTCCATGAGACATCCAGTCCGTCCATCAGTTTCATCAGACCATCTTAAGATGTGATCCAAAAAATGAGGCTGATACAAAACTTAAGTGGGCCACACAACAAGAAAGAGTGAGGATTGAATGCCCATTGTTTTCTGTGGTATGGCCCACATGAGTTTTGGACGTGCCTCATTTTCCGCTGAGATGATCCGGCGAAAGTGATGGACGGAGTAGATGTCACACAGACATAGCAGTGGGCCCCACAGACTTCTTACAAGAACTCACAGTAAAAGGGCGATCCATTCAGATGACATGAATCGTCCGATCATTTGGGATTTCAGGCCATGCTTCAAACCCAACTGGGCCCATGAAATGGACGGTCTGGATTGGTGTCTTCCTATGCAACCTTTCCGTACAGGGAATGAACGGCCACGGTCTACCATTATGTGGTCAACGAACGTCTGGAGTCTTGCAATTCCAAGGAAGTTAGGATGTCCTTGACCTCAGCATGCCGACGAAGGGGCACCTTGTCTTTCTCTCATATCAAAGTCTCCCCACCCCATTTTAAAATGGCGATGACTCAGACAGCCATCCACCATGACGTGTCATTAATCTTAACCGTTCGAATCATGGGTCAAGTCATGGATTGTCCATTTACCATAAATCACCCGGATCAACCAATCCTAACCATCAAATGGACCCACAAAAATAAAACCAGCCGTCGAAATTCAACGGTAGAATCAGATCCCATCAGTGTGATCTTGGGCTGTATCCCTACACAATGGGACCATGATTAGATAGTTGATTCCCATGCCATGTTGGCCTCAACGTACGGTTGATGCTTACCCAGAACTTTCAAAATTGAAATACTTTGATACTCTGGCAAAGGGGGATGGATGATACCCAGGCACTTAAATATTGCACACATGGCATATAAGAACCTAAATTAGAGGTCTCAATAGATGTATCATGAACAAAAAGTCCACTTATTTGATTACATAACTATGGATTGGTAGACATTTATTGGACGGTTAAAAATGAAACAATATTATCCAACGGTCCTATTTGCACAAACAAGTGGATAGGATCGCTCAACCAATATGATTTGGAACTGTGACTTAGATACAGTGGGTTCCACAATTCAGTCGGTTTAGGTTGAGTTAATGTATGCCACATGTATGATTTTTAGGGCCTGCATATCAAGTGCAATGTACTGCCGGAGTATCAAATTACTGTCATTCGGAAATTGAGTTGTTCTTTGTAGAATCTGTCTGGCTTAGATCGGGTCAGGCCGAGGACTTGCACGTTTGACGATCGGGTCTTTGTTTTCGGGTCCAATCATGCCGATTAACATTATAAATGGGCCTGAACTACGGGACGAGTGGGCCTCATTACAATTTGCTAAGGCTAGGCTGTTTTCAGACCGGAAAGGGATTGTCTACTCCCCCCGCCACTAGCCAATGGCTAGTGGTCGTGCTCTGTGGGACCCACCGTGATGTATGTATTTCATCCATGCCGTCCACCCATTCTTTCAGATCATTTTATGGTACGATCATAAAAATGAGGTTGAGTTAAATTTCAAGTGGACCGCACATTATTGATTGAACGGCCACCATTAAAAACTTCTTCGGAGCCACGAAAGTTTGGATCAAGCTGATATATATATTTTTTCCCTTTATCCAAGTCTCTATGACCTAATCAACAGGTTAGATGTCAAATAACCATTGCAGCGGGCCCCAGGAGGTTTTTAACGGTGGACATTCAATCACTACTGTTTTCCCATGGTGTGGCCTACCTGAGATTTAGATCTACCTCATTTTGGGATCAAGATCTAAATTTATCTTTCAAAATGGATGGACGGTGTGGATAAAATACATACATCATGGTGGGTTCCACATAGCACCGACCACTAGCCACCTGGCTGGTGGCGGCGTCACTAGCCAAACCGCGTCTTTCGGACCCGCTGGCCTCTAGTTAGATCCGGGCTCAACCAGTATTGGGCTAGGACCCGAAAGACAATGGGGCCTGCCCGGCCCATTTCCACCACATCCAGAGATTGGACCTTTCCGCACCGTATACTTGGGTCATCATGTCCGACAGGTGAGGCCCATTTTCAGAAATCTAGACCGTTGGTCTGTTTCATGCCACAAAGGATGGACTATTCCCTAAATATCTCCTTGATGGGACAATCCCAGTCTTTCAAGTCTGACCTACAAATGGACGGTTAAGAACAAATCTAAAGCAACGGTCCACATTCGATTAAAGAAATCCTTTAAGATTAGCTTCTAGGATCACGGACACGGTGATAGAGTGGTCTTGATCACCGAACCATGGGTCCCACTTGTCAAGTCCTAAAACCCGAGTACATTGTACAATCTTCTCGGCCGAGGACCCTACACATTTGTTAGAAAGCTTGAATGGCAGTATCGTAGTTTTGGGCAAAGCTGGGGCATTTAAGCTAATGGGTATTGTTATAACATCCAGATGAGATTCTCCAAAGGTAGGTTGGAGTGATACTTCTCTCAACATCTTTCTTTTGAAGCTCACCAGAGAAAAATCTGAAGAGAGAGCCTTCAAAGGTATGTCAACCATCTGATTTCAGTTCCATATATTCTCATCTAAATCCAACCATCTGATGTTTTTGGATCTGGGTTTTGTTCCTCAGGCAGGATTCTCTGTGATTTTCCATTTTTTGCCTCTTTTTTTGAGCTGAAATGGGATGTTTGCTTGATGGACCTGCTTTGCTTTTGAGTAGGTTTTGTTGGGATTCAAGGGCTGAGATTTTTTGTTCTGGATAAGCTCAATGGTATCTCAAATGGGTTGGTTTTTGATTTGGCGAAGATGGTGTGGGTGTTTGCATCTGGATTGAATTGAAATTCCTTTGAGAAGAATGGGTATTTTTTAGTCTTTTGGTTGGAGATATGGTATTTGTGTGGGAGTTGGGTGGTGAAATTTCTGTAGCTTTAGCTGAAATTCTTTGACTTGAGGTGCATCTTAATTTCATGAAATGTCTGCATTTGTTGATTTCGAAATTCAAGCTCAAATTAAGATTTGATATGTTATTTTCTTTACAATTTCTTAGTGTTCTTAGAAAGGTTTATGAGTGTGCACATGTTGGTGGGCCATACTGTTCTGTAAATGGCGCCGGCGGTGTATGTGGCGATCGATCTGGACTGTCTGATCAGTATGCGTCTTTTTGGTTGAGGCATATTCCAAAAATCACAATCATAAGGAGCTTACGGCTATGCTTTCTATTGCCAGTTTGTGGATGGTCGACGGAAGTTTTTTCGGCGATGATTCGGAAAGGCTGTGTATAGAGCTGACCAAAATAGCCAATTTCGGGCCTGTCAATTGGTCGGTCCAGATTGATTAGCGCATTTTTTCTTCAATTTTAAGAGTTTTTGGAGCTGGTCTCTTTTACTGATGTCACAGAACATGCAATATTGCAAATTGTTTGGTGAGTGATTTGCAGAAGTTGTCGGTGATTTTCGTTTATGGAAGTTTTGATTCAGAAAGGTAGTTTTTTTGGTGTGGTATTTTGTGATCTTGGAAAATGATCTTCTTTTCATTTCACGAGACTGTTTGTGGATGCATTGGCTTCTTTTTTTTTTTTTAATTTTTTGGGGAAATGTTTGATTTTTGGCCATGTAAAACAGTGGTTTTTGTTTTGCTAGAAACCATACAGGTGGTCCCCACTTCCCATGATCTGGACTGTTCATCTGCTGGCCCCCATTGAGAAATGGATCATGCTGACATCCTCCCACAAGAAAATCTTACCCTATGATGGGTGGAACTTTCCTGCCAGCTATGGCCCGTTGGCAAAACTGCTCCATTTGCCAGCTACCCAATGGGCAGTTAAGATCATCCATCGGAAAAGATGATGGTGGTGTGGCCCATCTCTGAGGATGCGAACAAGATGAACAGTTTGGATCCCTTGCAAGGTGAGGACAAAATGAATGATGCTGATCCGAACAAGAAATTACTGTTTTACTCTCCAAGTATTATATAATGAGTAACGATCACCTCGGTTAAGTGTATGTGAACCTTCCCATGCACATAGCTGCATTTGAACTCCTTAGCATCCATGTCACCTATCTGGACTGGCCATTAGTTCCAGTTTGCTCTTCATAGGCTGGCTTTAAAAAATCATAGTGATCAGATAATCCAAACCATCCAGTCAGTGGCATCCAAAAATGGATGGACATGGTGGTTCACTGAGGATATGTTTAGCCATTGTCAAGGAAAAAGATTTTTTGGAACAGAGACAACCCTCATACCTTAACTCATATTAATCTTTTGCTGTGTTAAAGCTGAAACAATGTAACCGTTTTTCCTTCTTTGAAAAAAAAAAAAAAAAGGAAAATTAAGTGCCATTGGGTAGGGATGCCACGAAATCGAAATTAAGCCTTAATCTTGGTTTTGACGGGCCCCATGCCCTCCATGTCAGATTCACATGAAAAGGTGGCCCCTTTCCTTAATCACAGTCGGGAACATTTTACTTAAAAAATCCCAAAATTGCTTTTAAGTGGGAAAAAGCCCCGCCTTGATGTACACGAATATGATGTGGACAGTGTGCCGTGTGGGACCCACCAAAATGGAGATAAAGGTTCATTCTTATGTTACTGGATTCCCCACCCCAACGGAGCCAATTTTATTTGTAGGCAGATAAGATACATGTGATTGGTGTAGACGTTTCGGAGAAATGTAGCGTACGTGCCATCTGATAGGTGCTTCCTTCGTAACATTGTTGCAGTCTTTTTCTGATGAAATGGACATGCAAGTTTATTTCAGCAGTCTGAGATGCCGTCAAAGATTGAAACTTTTCTAGTATAATTATTTAACGAGGGCTACTAGCCAGACATGCAGCAGACATGCCAA
The DNA here is from genome assembly GCA_021015155.1 of Magnolia officinalis. Taxonomy (NCBI): domain Eukaryota; kingdom Viridiplantae; phylum Streptophyta; class Magnoliopsida; order Magnoliales; family Magnoliaceae; genus Magnolia; species Magnolia officinalis. The sequence goes on from JAJHSJ010000010.1 coordinate 68,276,422, forward strand.
CCTGCTCATTTGTGACTATTCGTAGTGAAAGTTCTCACAGATGAAGCTGTTTTACTAATAGGGAATTTTCCACGTCTTTCACAAGCTGGAAATACAAAATGGCGATGCTTGCGAGGAAGGGTTTACCATTGAATGCTGATGATGATATACACTGCTGATTATTTTGCTCTTAATATTTTAGTTTTTCACTGTCATCACCATCCTCATCACTGTAGCCTTGTCTGAGCCTTTTGGGTTGTTTTTTTTTTTTTTTTTTTTCAAACCCCATCTTGCCATGCAGTCCTATGGAAGGCCTTGAAGGGAACAGGGATTCATCTCTCTTCTCATCACTTCAACTAAAGTCTGTTTAGGTCTTTCGCTCATCCTCATCCTTCAATCCTAGTGAAAGCTCCCCTCCTTATTGAGGCCGTCTCCAGTTTTCTTGTCACATGATCAAACCATCTCAATCAAGCAAATTAGGGCATGTTTGGACGCAACTTCTGAAAGTAGTGGCTTCTCTTGGCTCGTTGGAAGGGGGTTGAGTTCTCACGATCGACAACTTGTGTAGAAGGGGTTTGATTCCCCTAGTGTTGCCTCTTGTGTTTTAAAGATGCTGAATCGATCGATCACCCCTTCTTGCATTGCCCATTCTCGATGGGAGTTTGGAATTACTTGCTCTTGCAAATGTGCATTGGATGATGCCTGGATCGATTGAAGGTGTGCTTTTCTCTTGGTATGCGTCGGACGGAGGAAGATTAGGAAGAAAGAAATGGAGACTGCTCTTGTTAGCTGCCCTTTGGGCTGTCTAGGGAGAAAGAAATGACTGATGCTTCTACAACAAGAGCATCTCAGTAGCGGGAGTCTTCAATAGGGTTCTTCATTTTAGGAACTGGGACCTTTAACTATTTTCTGTTTCTGGACTTTGTTGGCCTAATCCCAGCTACGGAGCTGGTTGTGTTGTTGTATTCTTAGTTTAGTTTTAGCTTTTCTAGCTTTTCGTAGGTGTTTTTGTTTAACAGGTTTTTCTTAGGTTTTCTGTTTTCCTTTTCCTTTGGCTGTGGTGGCCCAATAAAATTTCTCATCTTTCAAAAAAAAAAAATAAAAAAAATAAATCCGCAGGAAGAGATTTCCTGCAAAATGGGGTTTCCCACAACTTTGTCGGTCACTTGCCAAAAACCAATCTGATTGGTTTCCAGCTAGTGGGTTTTTTAGCGATTATTTTGATAAGTGGGGGATCAACCTGGATTTGTAAAAACATTTAACTGCACAATGCGAACTAGGGCTTGGCTCAAAATGGTGTTTGGGCCTCAAATGCCCCTTTTGAGGGTGCATCCAAACGGGCTGTAAGTCTCTTGTAACACCAACATGGATTGACCAAAGAGAACACCTGAGGAATGGTGTGATATGTCTGGACTCTGATCTTTTTTTCTTTTTTTTTTCTTTCCTAACCATCATTTAGATGGCCAACAATCTCCAACTAGATGGTCAGGATGGTCTGGTCTGGTCTGTGAACCATCCATGTCGGCTCCATGATTTGGATGCTTTGGATTGGCATCCATGTATGCCACTTGTATGGTGATCAAGTTGACACAATGTAGGAGGTCGTGACACAAACATGCATTGTAGTCTTGTTTATATTTCTATTTTGCCTTGCAACTTAATTTATCGGGTGAGATGAAATGCAGTATGTGAATTTCGAATCTGAATTTGGCATAATTGCAATTGCATAATCATAAAACTGCTGATGATCATATCAAAAGACTGCCGAGCCCATTTAAGGCTGTGTTTGGATACTCAATTGAATTGCGATAATTCAATTCAATGAAGTGGAAATATCAAAAGTATTGCTAGCGCCACTCCATTCATAGTGAGGGACTGGCCCCCAATATTCTATATAGGTCATTTCAAGTTGAGCTACAGGCTCAGTTCAAGCATGTAGCTAAATTGAATCATATTGCAATTTAGGGCAGCCAAGCATCCAAACACGCCCACGGCATTTTTTTATTTTTATTTTGCTCTGGTTTACCTCATGTAACATCGATATTCTGCTTATCCTATACAATATTTGCTGCAGATCGTATCAACTTGTTACCCATTTCTCTCGACACTACAAGTTTGGAAATTGGATAAGCGATGACCACTGCATGTTTCCCTGAAATGGTGGGCCACTAAGTTTCAGCTTGATCGAGGCCTTTTGACTGTGGAACTCATCCAGCATTTTCCATATTGAAATCAAGATGCCGAATACTCCTACCTCCACCGGCGTCATTGAGAAACTGCATCTGGTGTAGATTGCCCTGATGACTTCTCAGCTAAGACCTGAGAACGGCCCCGCTGAGAAGGACCGCCGCTATTTCCAAGATCATCCCCACCATTCATTTCAATCTGGCATGCCGGTTTCCGGTGTAAATCAGTCGGGGGGTTATTCGTCGATGCAAGCTCCTAAGAAGCTTGGGAGTTCAGACGGGACCCACAGGTTGTATTATCAGCACAACACGCAGCCCTCTCAGGACGTGGATTCCTATTGCATACCTCAGAATTTCCAGCCTCCGGAACGCCTCTTGTCAGATGATGGATGCCAAGGTGGCAGCTTTCCTGCCCGTGCTTCTCACGGGCAGTTTTGCACCCTAGAGTCGTCGTCCGCAACCGCCAATTACACTGTTTACAATTCCCCGTCTACCCTCAGTTTCTCCCCGAACGGGAGCCCCATATCGAATCAGGATTCTGGGTCCTACCCGTCAGACCCACGTCACTCCCCGGACAATGCTTACGGGTCCCCAATAAGTGGGTCGTGCATAACCGAAGATGTAGATGATCTTAGGCACAAACTGAGGGAGTTGGAGACTGCAATGCTGGGGCCGGACTCCGATAACGTCGACAGCTTTGATAGCTCCTTCCAGGGCCACCTCTCATCGGAGCCTGAGAAGTGGAGACGGGTGATGGAGATCCCTCGTGGAGACTTGAAGCAGGCCCTGATTGCCTGCGCCCAGGCCGTTGCTGACAATGACCTGCTGACGGCCCAGTGGCTGATTGTTGAGTTGAGGCAGATGGTTTCCGTCTCGGGCGAGCCAATTCAGAGGCTGGCTGCTTACATGCTGGAAGGGCTTGTCGCGAGGCTGGCCTCGTCAGGGAGCTCGATCTACAAAGCGCTCCGATGCAAGGAGCCTGAGAGCGCCGAGCTTCTCTCCTACATGCACATCCTCTATGAAGCTTGCCCGTATTTCAAGTTTGGCTACATGTCCGCGAATGGCGCGATTGCCGAGGCCGTCAAGGACGAAGACTGTGTCCACATCATTGACTTCCAGATTGCACAGGGCAGCCAGTGGATCACCCTCATCCAGGCCCTCGCAGCCCGGCCGGGTGGACCACCCCATATTCGGATAACAGGCATCGACGATTCAGTGTCTGCCTATGCACGGGGTGGCGGGCTCCAGATTGTGGGCAACCGGTTGTCTAGGCTAGCCCAGTCATGCAACGTGCCATTTGAGTTCCATGGTTTGGATATGTCAGGATGTGAGATTGAAGCGGACCATCTTTGCGTGCGGCCCGGGGAGGCATTGGCTGTGAACTTTGCATTCCAGCTGCATCACATGCCAGACGAGAGTGTGAGCACGCGGAATCACCGGGACCGGCTCCTACGGATGGTCAAAAGCCTGTCGCCAAAGGTAGTCACCCTGGTCGAGCAGGAATCGAACACCAACACTGCCCCATTCTTCCCCCGCTTCATGGAGACCTTGAACTACTACACTGCCATCTTCGAGTCCATCGACGTGACACTCCCTAGGGAGAACAAGGAGCGGATCAGTGTTGAGCAGCATTGCTTAGCCCGTGACATTGTCAACATCATTGCATGTGAAGGGGCCGAGCGAGTCGAACGCCATGAGGTCCTCGGGAAGTGGCGGGCCCGCTTCATGATGGCCGGGTTCAGTCCCTACCCATTGAGTTCATGGGTCAATGCCACCATCAAGACACTGCTGGAGAAGTACTGCGAGAACTACAGGCTCGAGGAGAGGGACGGCGTCCTCTATCTCGGGTGGATGAATAGAGCTCTGGTCGTGTCTTGCGCATGGAGGTGATCGTCGGATGATATAACGTGCGGCCCGCCTGACATCCCGAGGTAAATCTGTAATTTTCTTTCAGTTTTTTTTTTTTCCCTTTAGTTGTTTTAGTCTATAAGCATCAGCGAAACTTAGACGGCAAGTGTGATAGTATTATGTAAATCGGCGTTTGGCTCTTTTCTGAATCTGAAATGTGATTTGTATCAGAGAAACCTTTTTGAAATGAGACATGAAAGAGCTGAGGATTGGGGTTGAAAATTAAGTGTTTGTTTTGTATCTCATCTCCCGCCTTATCTGAGGGCATGTTTGGATGTTGCTAAATTGCATTTTGGCAGAATCATCATTGGCCATTTTTCTCTCTTCCTTTGTTATACATACTTGCCATTTTGGCTGGTTTGATGGACTAATCATTTTGAGCAATGCAGCTTGCTTTCCACACCATGCCACCATTTGAAGCTGAACTGTGTGGTGCAGTTCAAACATAGCAGAATCGCGATTTGCGCCCTTTCCCAAATGGTACATTTATTTAGCGATGGTAAGGGGTGGAAATCTGAAATCCGGTGTGCCTGCATGGTTTGATATATTGTCCAATATTTGGCTTGAAAATCAAAATAAGTTGCCACACCCAAAACAGGACCTGAGTCGGATCGAGTCGGGGCCTGAATAAACACTGCATAGGCTTGGGGCAAAGGATCATACGGTTGCCAGATCGGGTTAGCCTGGCCCGGCTATTTAATCGACGGCCTGATCAGACGAACTTGAGCCGCACCCGTTCGGCAAACAGGCTAAGACTTCAAACCCGAGCCCGACACACATCTGGCCCCGACCCATCTATTAATTTAAGCCCACTTGCCACAAATGAAAACCGTATCTACACCGCACATTGTTTAATTCCTCTAGATGGAAGTCCAATCTAAGCCACAACTCTCAGTTTCGAGCCTTCAAGCTTGGGGTGGGGCCAACATGGTTGGTCGGGCTGGGTCTGGGTCCACCCTGCCCGACCCCAACCCAATTAATGGGCGTATAAAAATCAGGTTCGACCCAGCCCATTTACTAATTGACCCACCACTTTCGGACCCAAGCCTAAATATCAGTGGTGGGCCTCATCTTGGGCTTGGGTCGAGTTATAATACAAAACGATGCAAAATCTACACCAACGGTTGGCCTGATTAGTAATCGAGCTTCAAATGAGGCCTATAAACAACCCAATGCCTTCTTTTACAAGGCTTACCCTGACCCATATTTGGCCATGACCCAAAACCCAACGGACCCTCCTGGCCGTCGCCACCCCTGGTCAAGCTTGGACCCGCAAGCAAGAACCCGATAGTTGGCCTGATTAGTAATCGAACTTCAAATGAGACCTATAAACAACCCACATGCCTTCTTTTACAAGGCTGAGTTTGACCCATATTCAACCATGACCCAAAACCCGATGGACCCTCCGGGGAGTCGCCGGAGTCGCCGCCCACTTGGACCTGCAAGCAAGAACCCGATAGTTGGCCTGATTAGTAATCGAGCTTAAATGAGACCTATAAACAACCCACTTGCCTTCTTTTACAAGGCTGAGTTTGACCCATATTCAGCCATGACCCAAAACCCAACGAACCCTCTGGGCAGTCGCCACCCCTAATCAAGCTTGGACTCGCAAGCAGAACCCAATAGTTGGCCTGATTAGTAATCGAGCTTCAAATGAAACCCATAAACCACCCACATGCCTTCTTTTACAAGGCTGAGTTTGACCCATATTCAACCATGACCCAAAACCCGACGGACCCTCTGGGCAGTCGCCACCCCTAGTCAAGCTTGGACTTGCAAGTAAGAACAGATAGTTGGCCTGATTAGTAATCGAGCTTCAAATGAGAACTATAAACAACCCACATGCCTTCTTTTACAAGGCTGAGCTTGACCCATATTCAGCCACGACCTAAAACCCGACGGATCCTCCGGGCCGTTGCCACCCCTAATCAAGCTTAGATCCGCAGGCAGGAACCAATAGCTGGCCTGATTAGTAATCGAGCTTCAAATGAGACCTATAAACAACCAACATGCCTTCTTTTACAAGGCTAAGCTTGACCCATATTCAGCCATGAGCCCAAAACCCGACGGACCCTCCGGGTCATCGCCACCCCTAATCAAGCTCGGACCCCACAAGCAGGAACCCGATAGTTGGCCTGATTAGTAATCGAGCTTCAAATGAGGCCTATAAACAACCCACATGCCCTCTTTTACAAGGCTGAGCTTGACCTATATTCGGCTATGACCCAAAACCCGACGGACCCTCCAGGCCATCGCCACCCCTAGTCAAAACTTGGTTACTTACAAACGGTTAAGTCAACTTGATGAGATTTCCAGCAGATTCTTTTAGAAACTCACTAGTAAAAATTGACTCAGGCATGATTCGGTGCAACTCAAGTGTCATGCCCCAGACTTGGTAACCGGACTCACAAGGAACCCGATGGCCGATTTTGGCCGCAACAGCCTCCGTAGTGCCTCATTTTCGGCTCCTGAGGCAGGTTCCGATGCTGAGATCTTTCAAGGAGGATTTTCATGACAGTATAATCATTACCAATACGAGCATACCCAAATCACAACAAGTAAATCTTATAATAACAAAGGCACACATCACAAAATTCACTAAGAATTTGAACTTTTACAAGTATCCATAAGGTCCAAAAGGACATACATAAGATAATAAGGGAAGAAAAGAAGTCTGCAACACTGGGGTCCTCAAGTTCAGCTCTACTCCACGCTCTGCCACTGTGATGCCTGCCTAGGATCTCTTGTACGCATCAATCGTGCACAAGCTTATAGAAAACTTAGAGGATGGTGAAAGTGTGTGACAATGATGCTCAGAAGAAAATAGAGAATGCAGAAGGGAGTCATGATCAATGCCAATACCACTAACCTTACCAAGGCTATCATGAATGTAAGAAACTATACCAAGGCAGTACGATAATGTAAGAATCCATACCAAGGCTATATAATGCAATGAGTACTGGGTGTCATGCCAAGGCGATACAATATGAGGCTTACACAGCCGATGCAAATGCAATGCGAAGTAATGTCAGTGCTCATATCCAATCCACATATCAAGTATATTTCCATCATAAGGAAATCACCGAGGTCCATTACACTGTTGGATGACTGCCGCTCTACAGACCCCGCACAGTCAAACGAGCGTAAGAGACCTCACTACTCTGCTTGCGGACAGCCAATCACCAGCAAGGCCTGAAGGTAGCGGACCCATTCACGAACTGGTCAGACTCAGCCTAGCAATGCTCCCTAACATCAGGCAATTAAGGTCACACCCTTATCCAACCGACTACACGACAGTGGGAGTCGCGACCTAATGGTATAAGGCTCTCGTGCGCTCATATATTCCACTCGATCACGGCATTGGAGCAGATCCTTGGTACCATGGAAGTTTTAGAAATTTCACTCATGAGCATCCTATGCACCCGGTATGCTCAAGTAACATTTTCGGTGTCCAATCCTGGCCATCCACGATGTAACTGTAGAGGCTACAGCCCTGATGAAGCAAGGGCGATAATTGTCCATATGCTATGCAATTTCAGATGCATGAATCACACAATCAACCATGCATCAATTCCAAGTATCCAACGTGCTCAAGAGAGAATACTACGTCCCTCGGAGAAGGTAACATGCAATGCCCAATGGCATAATATGACCACACACACAGTGTCAACCAAGCATACAATAATGTACCTGGGTCATAAGGATGAATTTAATCACACTATATGGCGATATACAATGTATATTACATTCCTCCTATCCAAGAAGGAACCAAGACTAGGTATTAGACAATATCCTTAAGGAAATCCAACTTCTAGTGGGGGTCCATTTACCTGGGGTAGACCACGAGACTAAGTATATAAGATACGAGTCTAAGTAATATAGAAATGAGCCTAGCAAGAGTCTAAGATGAGTATCCAGTTACTCTTAAATACAACCGGGCCTAGAGGGGTCCATAATGAGGACATTGTTAACCACTATTCCCCAAAAAAGCATATCAACCATGAACTATATGGATAGAAGGCCCAAGGCCTACATTTAAGATACAAATAAAGGTAACCACATACATATATGCCTTATAATAGGCTATAAAAAGATATAATACCACTTTTAACAACATGGGCCTCAAAAGAAAAATTAAGGCCCAAGGCTCAATTCCCAATGGCTATAGAATCCGTGCATTAAGTTGGACTTGGTGGGCAGTCCGCGTACATAGTATATGACCCAAAAATAAGTTTAAGTTTGGATGATGAAATGAACCCAACTACATCAGCCCAATAACTAGCAATTTAAGTGGGCAACCAAGGGCCCAATACTATCCTCATCTTAACCCACAAGTCCATCAAAATGGTGGAGGTTGGCTCAATATATGGTTGGGCCAAGCTGGGATGTCCGAACCCACTTTGGGCCCATGGGATGCCCCAAAAATCTGATCTAAGATGGGGTCATCATGTGATCACTAAAGGTGACCCAAAAGAATGCACTAATTAAACCCAAGGATTATAAAATATAAGCATGCAACACGCACACAAGTTCTCAATATGGTGGTTCCCATGTCCAATAAAGTTTCAACCATAACAATATACATTTAAGGCCCCTTGATAAACGTTCGGCCCACTCAGCTTCCTGGGCTTGCTAAAGCCCAGAAAGTAATCAAATAAGTAGGAATGATCTCATGAAGGCCAACAATATTCACAGGGGGCCCCACCAGATAGAGGGTGTGTATATATCAAGAAAAGATCAAGTGGGCCTGCTACTGGATTGTGAATCCAGTAGCAACCCAAGGCAGAGAGTGCCTCCATGATCGGGCGATCCAAGGCTTGGATGGCCTGGACCAAACATGCGTTAAGGTAGGTTCTACATACATTCACATTGATCCTTAAACAAATGGCCTAAGGCCTATGGTGGGCCTTTAACCATCTATAGAAGAACCCATGGGCCTACCTTAGGACCACCCAGGAGGACATCCAACCTCAACTGGTTTCCAAGAGGTAGCCCGCCACTACTCGAACATGAACTAAGGCCCAAGGCCTAAGGCAATCCATGTCATAGTTGGCTTATACTCAAAGCCCAACACATAGGCAATATGGTGGGCCCTCAAGCAAGGTTGGGCCCAACCATAAAGATCCTGAGTCCACTCATTGTGGTGGTAGGCCTAATGGGCGGCCCATTATTCCAACATGTGGGTGATCTTTATATTTAAAACAAGCAGTTGGGTCTCACATCTCGGTCCAAGTATGTTTTACTTTAATGAGCAAGCAAGGGCTCGACTACCTGAGTATTTTGGCCCATAAAACCCATCACAATAGTACATTAAATATAGGCCTAAACGTCAGGGGAATCAAGGCTCAAGGCCCAAGTCCCAATGGTCATAGGACTCATACATTCAGTTGAACTTAATGGGCAGCCCATGAGCACAAAAAAACACGGCTTAAAAATAAGTTTAAGTTGGGTAAAATGGGCTTCACTACATTAGCCCAACCACTAACAATCTAAGTGGGCAACCGAGGGCCCAATACCACCCTTATCTCAGCCTATCAGTCCATCAAAATGGTGGAAGTCAGCCCAACATATGGCTAGGACAAGCTGGGACGTTCCAGCCTAATTTGGGCCCACTAAGAAGTCCCAAAATCTGGTTTATATTTGGGTCCCACAAATGATCATCAATGGAGACCCAAAAGGCATTAATTAAGCGCAAAAGTATTCTAAAATATAAGGGAGCAATAAATGCCCAATTTTCTCAATATGGTGGGCCCCAAAATCATGGCCCCAATAGGCCCTAGAACATCAGGGATGGTCCCCAACTAATCATACACAAAGCCCAATGGGCTGGGGCCCAAAAGTTCTGAAATAACAAAGGGGACAATAATGTATAGGAAATTTCTGCAATGCATGTTGTTGTCCTAAATTTGGGCACTCCATTAGAGTGGGTCCAGGGCCTCTAAAACTTTGGGAATTAAGGGCCAAGGTCCCTCATCATGCATACAATAAGAGGAAACCTAAAAATGTGGCCCACCATCAGAGGAAACATTTTTGAATTATGGTTTTTATCAAAGCATATTGTTGGATTGCATAGCAGAAAAATCTGGCAGTCCAACCATCTTGGCCCATTCTTTTGGATGCCTAAATGGGGTCTGTTGAGGCTGAAATTTTACAGAGTGACACTTCCATAGGTGGGTCACGCCTCCACAAAATTTCAGAATTTTTAGATATTCCTAAGTATTTTAATTAATTTAAACAAAACGGTCTTTCAAAAAAATCGGACAAACCTGGACGTCCCAACGTGGTGGGCCAGTTCGGCCCTCGCCATGGTGTGTACAGGGGTCCATTGGCCCTGAAATTTGGTAGGTAGGTCCTACCATGAGTGGACCAAACCCTTACAAAATTTCAGAATTTTTGAACATCTATAAATATTTTAATTCATTTAAATAAATCAATCTGTTATGAAAATCGGACTGATCTGGACACCATATTATAGTGGGCTGGTCCAGCCACCACCATGGTGTGTACAGGCATCCATTGGCCCCAAAATTTTGTAAGTGGGTCCTAACATGAGTGGTCAAGCTCTCTGTAAATTTTCATAATTTTTAGACACCCAAAAGTATTTTAATAAATTTTGGAATTCCAACCTGTCCAGGGTGGAATGTTGCTGGAACAGTACAGAAAATCCAGACTATCCACCTCACTTGGACCACACCTTTGGGACCCCAATAAAGGTCAGATGGGGCTAAAATTTGGCATGCTTATAGGTGGGGTCCACACCTTAAAGAAGCATATATTACATGGGACCAAACACCCCTCCAAATACCAAAAAATCTGACCTCAAGATGACCCAAAAATTTGTCCAGATAGTTCTGGACAGCAACATATAACTGAAAATAAATAATTATAACACTATTTAAAAAGGGATTTAATCCAAAAAAATCATGGGATGGACCACCCCAGTGGGCCCCACAAACATCCAGACCCTCCCCATTATAAAATGCCCCTTGCATGTGCCCCATATAGGTGTATTAGGGGACCCCAACGTCTAAGGGTGGACTGTCATGGACGTCCACCCTCCATGGATGGTCTGGATATTTTTGGTCCACAAGGTGGGCCACACACTCATGATCAGAAGATTATCAACAAAGGAAAATAAGGATTCGGCCACAAGGGAAGGGTCTCCGCCACATTGAGGCCATTCCCCACATTACTTATGCACACACATTTCACTATCACAAGATATACAAGATCTACATGATCATAAAATTTCTACTTGAGATCTATGGTGAAGATGCAATCTCCACCAAGGATGAAGGGTCTAGATGACTCAAAGATCCCTGATCAAAGAAAGAAAAGTCATGTAGAGGTCCATGAATAATGACCCCTTGCATAGAACATGCATGCAAGTAAGATGGGCTATGAGCCCCATCCATGAAATTTTGGGGGCCACCATCATCATTTGTAGGCCCCACAAGCTTCAACATGAAAGAAAATGGAAGACCAAGTAAGAAATGAAATAAATCTGAATTTTCAATAACATGCACACCCACCTTAATGGATCCCACTCCAAAGTTACATCAATCTACTCTTCTTGCTCCAAGGGACATGGATCTATGGTTGAGATCTTATTCTAATGGTTAGATGGGAAGGGAGATTGAAGAAATATGGCTGGAATTTTTTAGCAAGGTAGGATGTTTTGGAGGTTCTAATAATGAGAGAAGAGAAAATAAAAGGAAAAAAAGAGAAGGGAGAGAGATGTAGCATAAGAGTAATGATGAATTTCTAGAAAAATGGAGGCATGTTTGCCTTGGCAAGAGGAACTCATGATGAGTTTGGGAGGAGATTCTTATGTGCTAGGGGTCTAGGATCTAGAGCCTAGGCTAGCTATAGGGGTTAGGTTCTCTAGGTAATGATGTCATAGATTTGCATGGGAATTTGTGCAAACCAAGTGGGTCCCACCAAAAAATGCAATCAATGGTCCAAAAATGTGCGGCCTACAACTTTTGATGGACACGCAGGATTTACGCACGAGACGCGGCGTTGGAACCGCGGCGACGAAGCAGACGCAATGACATAGGTTTCAACTCGATCCGAGTCAGGTCTTCATGACTGGACTCACGGATGACCGTAAACACTATCCAAGGGTCACGGGTCGCCGGGATTCGACCGGTAGGACCGCGGGATCAAGATGGACGGAATGCATACTTACACACACATGTACACAAGCGAAGTCGGGTCAGGTCTCACATCAAGTCAACTGGATCAATCAACTCGCTACGACTCCAAGTCATGACCAGTTATGAAATAGCAACGGCCAACACACCTAACTACTTTTAACTACTTAGAAATGTATCCAGTGTTCTAGATTTAGTTTATTTATCTATTTATTATATACCGAGTCAAGTCAAGAGAAGACTCAGTCGAGGCTTTGAGTCGCCCGAGTCAAGTCAAGAGAAGACTCAGTCGAGGCTTTGAGTCACCCCAACCAGGTGGGACACTGAGTCGAGTCAAGATTTTGCGTTTTTGAATTATGATCTTGACCATCTATATAGTTCGTTCCATGGATGGTCCATGGTTGAGATCCCATTCAATACACTATCCTAGCTAGCAAGCTGATAGCAGCCTTTGGATAGTAAAAAATGGCAATGGTTTGATGGTCAGCCTTCAGTGGGAAAAAAAGGTTCAGGATCATCTGATCAGCGAGTATGAAAAATGTGAATGAGGCCCACTAGATGGACCGTCTTGATCCAGCAACCCATCTGCAACATGATGTATGGGGCCATGGACCACAACATGCTTGGAAAGTGACAAAGGGCTGGCATTTTCGGATATGGATTTATATCTACTTCATTTTTGGGACCATGCCTTAAAATAAGCTGGAAAAACAGATGGACGGCATAGAAATAGAATGCATACATTGAGGTGGGCCCTACGGTTAGGGTCCCTCCCACATCGCTGGTTCCAAGAGGCACCACCAGAAGCTAGTCAAGGGTTTAGAATGACTGAACATGCACCTTGAAGACACTAAAGCTAACCGTCGGGCTCTTTATATAAATAAAGCCTGAACCATTCCAAAATCACAACAAAATCCTTTCTTTAATATCTCTACTTCTTTATATCTTAGGGCCCGTTTGGATACCATCAAATAAGTTAGTTTTTCTACTTACAACAGTGGATAAGTAACTTATTTGAGATAAATAAATTTGGTTTAAGATCAATTATAAGTAATTTTCTTTTACTTAAAATTACTTAATCACTTAAGCTTAATAAGTAGAAACCAAGATATGCTACTTAAGACATAAGTAGCTTATCTTAAGTAACTTAAGATCCAAATGCCCCCAAGAAGCAGATTTGCTACAACCAAATAAGTTACTTTTTCAACTTACAACGGTATATAAGTAACTTATTTGAAATAAATAAATTTGGTTTAAGATCAATCATAAGTAACTTTTTTACTTAAAGTTACTTAATCACTTTAGCTTAATAGGTAGAAACCAAGATAAGTTACATAAAGCATAAGTAGCTTATTTTAAGTAACTTATGATCCAAATGCTCTCGATAAGCAGATTTGCTGCAACCCTCTTGTAAACTGGTTCAAACATTAGTAGATAAGTAGGGAGGAAATATCATATGAAAGATAGCGACATTGTAATGTGCCTTCAGCTTATCTTAAAGTGTGCTTATTATTCCACCTTTTTCATTCATAATTTTCTTTTATCTCTTTGCAAGTGACTTAGCTTGAGCTATTGGGAGTTGCATCAAGTCTACTAGTTAACTTTTGAATTTCTCCGAAAATGTCGGGTGAGTTCAAAAGCAAGTTTTTCAACGACTCTGCTCAAAATCTCATCAAGTAGAATTGACTCGGCCGAGTTTTGGGTTGGGTCAGCTAATTTTAGAAACATGATAAAAAGGTCTCTTTAATAGAGAGCCCCGTCGGGCATATTGCTTCCCTTTGTAAATTATTTATTATCATTTTATTTTGGTTTGAAATCCTATACACATTCTTTAATGGCATCATCAATCCAAGATGGAACTCAACAAATCTATTGTCTAGATTACAGATCACAGGTCCCACTTGTCATATTTGAGAACTTGGGTGTACTATGCATAGGTCATAGGTGCAAGCTACATGTCGTATAATACCTCCAAATATGAACCCTTTCATTTCTCTATTTCTTGAATTCTATGGTTTGAATTCTTTTTAAATCTAACATCTTTTGTGATTTAGGGTCAATGGACAAGAGGTCTTGGATATTTCTTTTGAAGACTTTTAAAGCTTACCATGCAAACAATTAGTAGAAAGTTCTTGAAAATTATATCAAAACCAACTTCTGCGCGCATATCATGTTTGTAGTTTGTATTGTTGGATTTGTAAGATGGCTTTGCCCTTGCTTATGTTGTCTATGACAATTGGATTCATAGAACATCCCTACCATCTACAATGCTACATACAACATCAATATTTTTGTCTGTCCATTAATTTTAGGAGGGTCATGACCACATTAAATGACAATTTCAAGATAGATAAGAGTTCTTATGTAAAAAATATAACTCGCATTTATCCACAAAAACTAATGGCTTGAATTTTACCCGCTTCTTTTTGTGCGCAACTAACATGCTCCTTAGGTCTTCATCCTTGGGTCCAACTCTATGGCTAGTGGTAGACAGACTCTATTTTAACATTGAGATCTCGGGATTGAGTGCTTGTGGTGCGGTGTGCGTAAGATTTAAAAAAGAAAAAAGAAAAAGAAAAGGAAAAAGAAAGTCTTCGTCCTTCCCCTCCATTTTCTCTCCCCATTTAAAATCTCTACCAATTTTTCTCTCCCTTCTTCTGCCACTCCTTGTAGTATCGATTACTATAGGTGAAAATGCCATAATATGTATTAGTATATATGTGTTGTGCATAAAAGTTTATATATTTAAGGATTTATTATATGCATAAATTAAATACTTTTTTGAGTATGGATTATATGTTTGGCATCAATTATATGGTTCGGAATGCACTCGTCTAATGAATTATATGAGTTTTTATATGCCATGGCTATTGCTACACATGCATGTGCCTATCTAGATGCGTTGATTACACATTTAATATTGATGTGTTACACTAATCAAATCACTATAACAAACATAATTGGGGGCAAGATTAGGCTCGTTTGGGAGCATGTAAATGGAGGTAAATAGGACATGGTATTGGAAGCAAATGGCTACTCAACTATGTGTGGATGGAAGTAAATGAAATGCATTTGAAATTCAAATATTTTGTTTGGATAATAGTAAATAGGTGGGAATTGGAAAGCATTAGAACTTTTCAATATATTCATAGGAATATATTTGATATCCAAAATGAACTTTAATATCTCAAATTAGTGTACATATATGATTGTAAGAAGCCTATTTAAATGTATACTTTAGCAAAAAAATGAGAAATTTTCTAACCTTGAGTGGGCCACAAATGTAAAGATCACAAACAAGTAACTTGCCAATATTTTTAACTGTCCATTTAAATGGATGGACAGTTTGGATCATTCTATTATTGTGATATTAGTGATGTAGCCAATAATTGAATTGTTTCAGAGTATCATCAGTGTGCCATGTGTATGACGAACATGTACATAGCAGCAACTTTGTTTACTCACGCAACTCTACAAGGGAGCTCAAAATAAATTTCACCCTTTTTACTTCCGAGGGCATTTGGATGGGAGTTAATGGAGCTAAATGGGTGAATTTGGTAGTAAACGGTATTTGAGGTGTGTTTGGATGGAAGTAAATGAATGTAAATGAAGTGAAATGGGAGTAAATGTGTATATAAATGAAATCTTCTCTACAAGAGATGATTTGGAAGTAAATGGAGGTGAAATGCCTTTTTGAGCTCCCTTGGAGAATTATACATGTAAATAAATGTGCCCCTATGCACATGTCCATCATACACATGTCACACTAATGATGCCATGACTTGAAGCAAATATCGGCTACATGACTAAAATTACATCAAAAGAATGATCTAAATTGTCCAAAGGATGGCCATTTAAATGGACGGTTAAAAAAAGTTGGCAAGTTGCTTATTTGTGATCTTTACATTTATGGCCTACCCAAGACTCAAAATTTCTTCATTTTTTATTAAAGCATATATTTTAATGGGTTTACTATAAGCATTCTATTAAATATCACGTGTACACTAAGTTGAGATATTCAAGCTGATTTGAAATATCATATATATTCATGTGAATATATTAAAAAATTCAAATGCATTTCAATTCCTACCATCCAAATAGAAAATTTTTATTTTCAAGTGCATTTTATTTACTCCCG
The DNA here is from genome assembly GCA_021015155.1 of Magnolia officinalis. Lineage (NCBI taxonomy): Eukaryota > Viridiplantae > Streptophyta > Magnoliopsida > Magnoliales > Magnoliaceae > Magnolia > Magnolia officinalis. The sequence goes on from JAJHSJ010000010.1 coordinate 68,292,789, forward strand.
TCCAAACACAATTGTGTAACTCATTTACTCCCAATTCATTTACCTCCAAATCCATTTCTTATTTACAAGATCTCAATCAAGCTCCCAAATTATCTTTCTGAAAGTAGATCTCATTTACTCCAATTTTAATTCATTTTCATGCATTTACTCTCATCCAAACACATTTCAAATGTCATTTACCTTCATTTACTCCCAATTATTTCATTTACCTCATTCTACTCCCATCTAAATATCCCATCATAAATGATCCAACATGAGCCCAAGCATGCCATTAAAAGAATCTACAAATATTAGTAGATGCACTACCAAAATGCAATACACAATGGGAGAAAAGTTGTTTGCACCATGTGAAAAGAGAAAAGAAGCCGAAGTTGTTTGCACTATGTGAAAAGAGAAAAGAAGCCCTCATGAAAAAGGTATAGATGACACAGTGGAATAAAAAGAATGAGTACAACAGAGCCATCTCTACCATTGACGTATGAATTTTGGAGCTTTCATTTATTTGGAGCTAATATGGTTGAAACACATCTAAAAATTCCTTGCATCCAATGACTACTAAAGAAACAGCCCAAAATGAAATAGCCAAAGCCTTCAACATTATCGGCTAGAAAGTGACAAAAGTAAAGCTGTCAACGCGCCGAGCTTGGGGTTAGCTTTGGGCAGGATTTTAAACCGTTTACGCTCAACCTATTCAAAATTTCACCCATTGACAGCCTTAGTAGAAAGAGAGACTTTCATTTTTGAAACAAGGGTCATCTGTGAATGGCTAACAGTGGTTTATTAGCCAAATTAATTACAATATTGAAATAGAATCGAGTCTAGCCGATCTGCATGCCGCTATAAGTGGTGGTGGGTTGATGCATTGGGTATTTAGGGTCTAACGTGATGTATGTGTTTTATATCCACCGTCCCCTTTCCCCCCTCATTTTAGTGCATGATCAAAAAAATGAAGTAGATTATTGTGACATTTGTGACTTCCCTTTCATTCATATTCAAATATCTTTATTATAGGTTGGATAACAAATAAATATTACACTGGCCCTATAAAGGCATTAATGGTGGGTGTTATTGTCTCCATTGATTCTTGTGGTGTGGTTCACTTAGCTTCGGATATCTTTATTTTTGGGTTCATGCCTTAAAATGTGCCAAAAAAATAAATAGCCGCATGAATATGAAATATATATGAAGTTGGCTTTTTAGAGGCCACAATAATTTTGGATTAAGTTGATATTTATTGTTTTCCTTTATCTAAGTCTCTGCAACTTTGTACAAGATTAGATGACAGATAAACATTAGGTGGGACCTTAGGAAGATTTCAATGATGGGGGCCATGTTGTAATAAATGTCTTAAATCAAGTCTGTTATTGGGTTTGTCGATGCCATTGATAATCTGTTCGATGTCACCTTCGATGGCATCGAACAGTTCTCGATCCCATCGATGTCTTTTGGATTTTCTTCAGTTAGTTGCTAGACTAACTGGACACTTTTTCGATGCCATCGAAAATTTTCGAAAAATCATATTTTGTCTCTAGACAGTTGAGGTGTTAGTTCGATGCCATCAACAAGGCTTCGATGTTATTGACAAGGCTTCGATGTCATTGACATGATTAATTCGATGACATCGACAAATTATGTGCGGATTTTACATAAAATTATGAATTTATGAAATTTGTTTCCGATTTCATTTGAGATTCTTTCCAAAGCTATATATATGGGTGTAAACAGGATTGGAATGTTTCAAAGAGGTGTAGAAGGGTGAGATTCAAGATTATTCGAATTGGATAAGCCTTCTCTCTTTGTGATTTTTGCTTTCTTAGTGCTGCTTGGTGCTGTGGTCTGTTTTTTTTTTCCTTTTCTGAAAGAATTTTTCACGTTAAATCTTTGCTTGGTGTTTTTGAATTGTTATCATATATTCAACCATGTGTGCTTATGTGGTTCCCCAGCATACCGTTATTATCACTACTTCATGAGGTCCGGCACACTTGAGCCTTGGATGTCTTAAAATGATACGGAAAAATGGATGGACGATGGAGATAAAACTCATATAAAACGTTGGCCGTTCAGAGCATTCGGCGTTCATTGATAAGCACAAGCGGTACCCAAGCCACATCCCATCCAAATCACGTGACCTGGGAAATCGCTGTGACATGGCCTTGCATGTTTAAATAGCATACATGCATTTTCGATTCGACAAGTGGGACCCATGTTTAAGTAATCCAGACCATTGATCATCTGTGTCTCATCATAGATGGACGGTCTAATAAAAGAAGCCTTGATAGCACGACTTTACCTTTCCATTAGTGATCCACGGATCAGCGGTTCAACTGAAAAATATGCCGATATTGGTGGTTAGGATCTTTGGATCTAGGAGACTTTTTACGGCATGGTACACCCACGGTGGAACTCAACAGATCAACGGTCTGGATTACCTAACCATAAGGCCCTGCCTGTCAGATTTTAAAAAACAGTTTATTCGGTTGAAGAGACGGTCCTCCGGAAGCGGATTGCGTACTGAGTATACTCTGTGGGGTCCACCGTAATTGATATATTTTATCCAATCCTTCCATCATTTCAAAAGATAATTTTAGAGCTTGAACCCAAAAATTAAGAATTTTCAAATCTCAAATGTACCACAATACTAGAAATAGTGTGAATTGAACGTCCACCATTGAAAAAGATCCTTGAGGGCCACAGAAGTTTTGTATCAATCTTATATTTATTTTTTCCATTCATCCATGTTTTTTTAATCTTATTAAGAGGTTGGATGAGAAATAAACATCAATGTGGGGCCTATAAATATTTCAATGGTGGAAATCATTATTCCAACTGTTTCCTGTGGTATGGTCCACTTGAGATTTTGATATTCTTCAATTTTGGCATCAACCACTTAAATTATATTTGAAAACGGATGGACGGCGTGGATAAACCAAATACATTCAAGATGGGCCCAAAGGAGTTTACTCCGTACGATAAGAACGTACTAAGTAACTCGGTACGCAATCCGATTTCCGGTTTTCTTTATATTAGTTCAGCACCATTTTAAAAATAACCGAGAGTACTCCTGTGTTAGTCCAGCACCATTTTAAAATGGCGGTGACGCATCTCCGTACACGTGGCAAGATGCACGCCTACTGCCTATCTGGATTAGAGACCTTCCAAATTGAGATCCCCGCCGTAGATCAGGGCTGAAAGTCAGGCGGGTTGGGTTGGGTTGGGTTGGGTTGGTTGGTACTCAACCCTAACTTAACCCAGGTTCCTATACCTCAACCTTATCCAAATCCAACCCAACCTAACCCAAGCCCGGGTTGGGAATTCTCAACCCAAGCCTAACCCATGTGGGTTCGGTTGGGTTTGGCAGGTTCAGTTGAGTTGGGCTAATATTTTCATTACTACATTAGCTTATCATATTTTCAATACAAGTTTTATTTTTTATATCTAAAATTGTATTAATTATATATATATAATTATTTATCATAAAGAATATTTTTTCTAAACAAAACCAGCTAGAGTATATGGCAACTATTCCTTTAAAAGCCATATTGTGTATTAAGCGATTTATTTGGGAAAGAGAAATCTAGTTTATCTTGTTAGCTTGAGTCATCAAAAATGATGTGGACCATTGAAACCTGACGGCATTGAAATTTCTTATGCCTTCAACATAGATAATCCGTACTCAATCATAATTAATTTATAAAGAACTTACATATTGATTGGGTTTGAGTTGGGTCGGGCAACTCGAAACCTCAACTCAAGCCCAACCCAAGTTTCATTGGGTTAGCATTTATATGGCCTAAGCATGAGACTAAACCCTATACATCCTGCCCAAGCCCAACCCATTGTCGGTCTATCACGTGTCGGTCGGGTTGAACCCACCCAACTTTCAGCCCTACCATGGATGGAGCACATGTCCAAAGTCACACTAATTAAGAAATCCTAACCACCCAATTCATGGATATTGAATGGACGGTTAAAAGTAGAGCTGCCCAAAATTTGAAGAGAAAAATCAGGTGGTTAATGTGATCTTCTCAGTGCAATTTTTCGTTTTTATCCCATCTACAGTTCGAAAAACAATTTGGACGGTCCAGATTTCCGTATAGCAATGTGATGTTTACGGTTAAAGAGTCACCACCATTTTTTAGATGGTGGTAAACTAACACATGACTCAGGCCTCTTCCTCCTTATATGGATGAAATTCGCTTCCCCGCTGTTTGGATTCTAGAACTCTCACCATTTTTAAAATTCAGCGAAATTCGGGGAGAAATATAGGGGTTTATTTTTTAAAAAAAAATTATTATCGAGGTTTGGTTTTTGGAGAAATTTTGGTTTTTCTTTTCTAATTTAGGTTTGGATTTCTGGAGAAAATAGGGTTTCTCGGGGGATTTTGGGTTAGATTTTTGGTGAAATTTAGGATTTTCTGGATATAGGAATAGATTTATAGAGAAATTAGGGTTTTGTGGATCTACGGTTAGGATTTTCTGGAGAAATTACTGTTTCGTTTGATCTAGGGTTTGATTTTAGGAGAAATTAGGTTGGGGGCTCACGTTTTTGAAGAAAATTGGATTTTTCTGGGTTCAGGATTAGGGTTTCTGATCGAATTTAGGGTTCTGTTGGTGGCCTAGGGTTTGTAAATCATGGGTTTGATTTTTCTGGAATCGCTTCCTGGTCCGAAGATCTTCAAATGCAAGTGCTGCAAGGCACACTCTGCATCGCATGATGCGATCATTTCTAAGGATTTCCAGGGACGTTATGGAAGGGCGTATCTTTTCAGCAATGTGTAAGCCTGGAATGAACTGATTCATTTTTATTTTTTTACCTCCCATTTTCCTTAGAATTATTCAGAAAGTGCAATAATCTGTGATGAATCTGTTAATTGAGTGTTCGGCCATGCCACCTAATTCCTTCAATGCCCTAGTAAGTTCGACATGATACATCAATCCAGACCATCCAGATCATCGGCTTGGAAAGTCACACATATGAGATAATCATTGTTGGGTATGGTCCATCCTCATGTGTGAGCCACTCACCTTTAGATGGGTGGAGTACTTGAGTCATGTGTCTCATGTTTTTTTTTTTCTCACATGTATGTGTGGGTCTCAAGGTGTTCCGTATCGGTAACGGTGGCCGTAACGGTCACCACCGTTATTGATATGGAGTATTGGCATAACGGCCGATACGGGGGGGTGTAACGGCCGATAGGCCCATGTATCGGTTGAAATTTTTTTATAGCTCGAAAAATTCTGGAAAAATATCATATCCAGAAAAATGTAAATTTTCCAAATATGCATTTAGTTTTATTTAGAAAAAAAAAAACATGTTCATAGCAACGTAACGGTCCACTCTTTGATGAGAATGTTGTATCGGGCCTGCTATGTGATGAATTTATTAATTTGATAAACTGGGATTAACTGCAAACCTTTTATATTTACTTTTCTAATTATATAATATCAATGATAAATTTAATAGAATGAATTTAACACCAAACCATCTCACATTTACAGGTTTGACAATTATTTATAGTATTGGTGTATTACATACCTTGCAAATTGCGTACATTTTATTTCAACATATAGAGTCTAGAGACTTTTAGGCCCTATTATGTAATTCATATACCTAACAATTTGACATCATTAACTCTAAAAAAAAAATAAAAAACAATTTGATATCATTTCCCCAATAGATCCTAAGAGAAAATTGAAATTAGTTTTGAGTGAATAGTGTTGTTCTTTAGGGGCTGATTTGGCTGACCACTCAATGTCATAAATCAGCCTCAAATGTACGCAATTTAGTAGCTCTTATCCCACTAATGATTGGTGGAGACGTTTATTAGATAGTGAAAAATGAAAAATATCAAATGGTCCTATTTCAAAAAAAACATTTGTCTACAAATTTATAGTTAAAATCGTTCAAACAATCCCATGGCAACAACAATCCCATAATTTAATTGGTTAATTTTGAGTTAATACATGCCTCATGTACAATTTTTTTTGGCCTTGTACGTGTGGTCCACCCCGATGTATGTATTACATATACATGTTATCCACCCGTTTTACCAACTCATTTTAGGACATGGTCCAAAAATGAGGCAGATCCAAATCTCAGGTGGACTGTTGGAGGGTGAGGCCCACCTCAATGTACGTGTTGTATATCCATGCCGTCGATCCGTTTTGCCAACCCATTTTAAGGAATGGTCCCAAAAATGAGGCAGATCCAAATCTCAGGTGGACCACTAGTGGGTGAGGCCTTGAATGTGGGGCCCACCTCATTGTATTTGTTGTATATCCATGTCGTCCATCCTTGTTGCCAACTAAATTTAAGGTATGGTCCAAAAAATGAGGCAGATCGAAATCACAAGTGGACCACACAGTAGGAATTGAATTCCCACCATTAAAAACTTCTTGGGGCCAAAAATGTTTTGGATCAGGCTATTATTTGGGTTTTCCCTTCAACCAAATCTACGTGACCTTATCAATAGGTTGAACGGCGTGGATATACGACACATTCATTAAGGTGGGCCACATGGTCAAGGAAGCACCAAAGTGGATCGTAATTATGGTCCAACTCATTGGACCTTTGCTAAAAAAAGACTTGGTTGAAAATAAGCCACGTTGGCTTGTTTTGAATTGAAGGGGGGGGGGGGGGGGGTTTACGAAAGGGGGTTTCCCTCGTAAATGATGAAAAGTGAGAAAGGGGGACTCTGATTGTGTGTGAACGTGGCAAAATTTTGTGGGCCCCAACATGATGTATGTGTTATATCCACACCATCCATCCATTTTGCTCGATCATTTTAGGTCACGATAAAAAAAAATGATGCAAATCCAATGCTTAAGTGGACCACACTGCAAAAAAGCAGTGGGGACAATGATGCCCACTGTTGAAAGCTTCCTAGGGCCCATCATTATGTTTATTTGCCATCCAACCTCTTCATAAGGTCATAAAGACCTAGATGATGGGGAAACACAAATATTAGCTTGATCTAAAACTTTTGTGGCCCCAAGAAGCTTTCAATGGTAGGCATTCAATCACTTTTTTTTGTGTGGTCCACTGGAGCTTTAGATTCGCCTCATTTTTGGACTCGTGCCCGAAAATGATATGGAAAAATGGATGGATGGTGTGGATATAACACATCATAGTGGGGCCCACAAAACTTTGCCATGTCAACATAACATTGTGGTGTGCTAAACCATGTAATTTGAGACCTCCTTTGGCTTCGAATTCGAAAAGAGAGGGAGGGGGGCTTTGTAAATGGGTAGAGAGACCAAGAGAGGGAGAGTCGCACATGACGATCTCTCTCCCTTTGAGTTTGAAACCTTGAGAGAGAGAGAGAGAGAGAGAGAGAGAGAGAGAGAGAGAGAGAGAGACACTGGTGCTAGAGGAAAAGAAGAAAAAAGAAAAAAAGAAGAATCGTATGAACATGTCTCTTTTTCTTTTAAGAACGAAGAAGAAAGTTTTTTTGGGAGGGGAAACGTTATGGGGTAACGGCCATTATACCTTGTAACGCCCATTATGCTTCTTTTTCTCGAACCTTACCAATTCGACCTCGAATCGCATAACGGTCATGGTCGTTAACGTTACGTATCGGCCGATACGTAACCGATTTGGGACACCCTGGTGGGTCTCTACATATGTGGAAGGTTCCTACATAAGAAGAGTGAGAGAGAAGGGTGTGTGTGAGAGAAAAGAAAAAGAAAAAAATCCTAGAGAGACTTGTTTTTCCTCTTGCATCAAGAGAGACTCGAGAAAGGGGTTTTGTATACATGGGAAGAAGATCCTCAAGCTAGGCTTGGGAGAGCTTGTAATCCTCAAAGCTTGCATAGTGGATTCTTTTATGACGGCCTCGTGGTTTTTCCTTCTCGGATTGAGAAAGTTTTTCAGGTAAAATCGGTGTGCATCTTTCTCTCTCTATCCTCTAATTTTCTTTCCATTCTATACTTGTTGTGTGCTTGTTGTGGTTTTATTGGTTGGTTTGCACAAACACTGCACCCTATGTGTTTGTAGAAATTCTTAAGTGTTTTACATAGAGGGAAAGAGTTCTGCATCTTCCCAAGAAAAGTGGTACAGAGCTTGGGTTATTTATTGGGGCTTTTATTCGTGTAAATAAAGATGAAAATTTCTACACCAAGGATGGTTAGTGTCAATGAAAGCAATTGGGTGATATGGAAGGCCAAGATGGAAGATGTTCTTTATTGTAGAGATGTATATGCACCCATTGAAGAAAAGAAGCTCGAAACCATGACAAAAGATGAATGGAAGAGGTTGGATAGGAAGGCTATCGGAATGATTTGGGAATGGTTAGATGATGTGTTGTTCCATTATGTGTCAAATGAATCCACTGCAATCTCTATGGAAGAATTGTGTGATTTATATGAGAGGAAAACAACGGCAAACAAAACATTCATCATTAGGCAACTTGTGAACCTAAAGTTCAAGGAATGAGCTTTGGTGGCATAACATCTAAATGAGATGCATAGCATTGTGAACCAATTGGCATTTATGAAGATGCCATAGATGACAAGTTGCGAGCATTGTTGTTGCTTAGCTCATTACTGGAAAGTTGGGAGACGTCGATGGTTTCCTTGAGAAATTCGATGCCCGACGGGAAGTTAACCATGAGTCATATAAAGAGTAGCTTGTTGAATGAAGAAATATGAAGAAAGTTTGCTGGTGTTTCAAACTCACAAGTTTTAGCAAGTGAAGAGAGAGTTAGGACTTCTAATAAAGAGAAAAATGTTTAAGAAAAGTTCAAGCCGAGATTGAAGTCAAGAAGCAAGATTACATGTGACTAGACCTTGCACATATTGAGGCAATGTTGATTTTTGAAGAGAGTCAATAAAGAAGAAGATGAAGAGACGACCACCACAATGTCTAGTGATAACACTCTACTTGTAGTAGAAGAGAATGAAAATTGTCTAAATTTGGCCAACTTTGACATGAATTGGGTTGATTTGGGAGCCTCTTATCATGCCACATTGTGTAGAGATTTGTTCATCTCTACAAGTCGGGAAAGTTTGGTGTTGTCCATATGAGAAACCAAGGAACATCACAAATTATTGGCATGTGTAGCATATTTATAGAAACAAGCATCGAAGTAAGCTAATGCTAAAGGAAGTGCAACATGTGACGGATTTGCATATGAATCTTCTATCCACGGGAAAGTTGGATGATATTACCATCTTTGGAAAGACTAGGTGAAAGATTACTAAAGGTGCACTTGTGGTGGTTAGAAGCAACAAGTGTGTCACTTTGTACTACATGAAACGACATTCATGTAAAGGGGAGCTAAATGCTATAACCCAAAGCACCTTAATGGACCTATGGTACAAGATACTCGGCCACATGAATGAGAAGGGGATAGAAGTCTTGGAAAAGAAAAATCTCATTATAAAAATTAAAGGTACGTGTTTAAACTCATGTAATGATTGTTTAATTGGAAAGCAACATAGAGTCTTTTTTTGTAAAGCCAAGCCACAAAGATCTTGGATAGAGTTTATTCGGATGTGTGTGGTCTCACAAAAACTGTTACGGCCGGTGGTGCCTCTTATCGTGTAACTTTTATTAATGATGCATCTAGAAAAGCATGGGCTCACACTGAAAAATAAGAATGATGTATTTGATATTTTTTAAAAATTTCATGTTTTAGTTGAAAGGGAAACAAAAAAGCTTTTGAAGTGTTTGAGGACAGACAATGGGGGTGAATACATATCAGAGGGGTTTGAAGAGTATTATGAGAAGCATGGGATAAGGCATGTGAAGACCACTCCACGTGGTCCTTAGCAAAATGGTATTACTGAGCACATGAACCGAACTATAGTTGAAAGAGTTTGATGTTTGTTGTCCTCGTTAAGATTGCCTAAATTGTTTTGGTGTGAAGCAATAAAAACGGCATGCTACTTTTCAAAAAAAAAAAAAAAAAAACAGCATGCTACTTGATAAATTTATCTCCATACCATTGCAAAGAGCAATTTCCAAACAAATTTAGAGAGGAAAAGATGTCAGCCACAAGCACCTACAGGTATTTGGATGCAAATCCTTTGCACATGTTCTTAAAGAATTAAGATCCAAGTTAGATGACAAAGTTGTACTATGTATTTTCTTGGGTTATGCAGACAAAGAGTTTGGTTACAAGTTATGAAATCCAAATGACGGAAAGGTGTAAAGAAGCTGAGATGTGGTCTTTAGAGAGGACCAAACCATTAAAGACTTTAATGAGTCTATTTGGTGGAAGATTGTTGGTGAGCGGGTAGATCGAGTTGTTGTCCTTTCCCATGAGCATCATGATGATGGCGATGCAAGCATTTCACATGAACAAGATGATGGAAATGAAGAGTAATATGAAGAAGAAGTACATAGTGAAGATGAACCCAAGCATGTCCATGATGATGAAGACCATGGCAATGAGAAGGAGCTGACTCCTCTTGATGAGTCAACTATGTTAAAGCCAAGGAATACATGGGTACCTAAGCCATCAACTAGGTATCCTAGCTCATAATATGTGATGATGATAGGTTGTGGTTAGACCAAAAGCTATGAAGAAGCTCAAGGTGATGCTAATAAGCATGAGTGGAAGAGAGCTATGTAAGAGAAGATAGATTTCTGGTATAAGAATGACACCTATGAGTTGGTGAAAAGATCAAAGGTAACACTATAAGATTTATGGGATGTAGCGGTAGATTTTAGAGGCGGAAATAAAAATCCACCGTTATAAGGAATCTATAGCGGCAGATTCTCTTATTTCGCCGTTACATACCTTGTTCTTGCCACCGCCATCATTTTCATCATTTAATCTAACGGCGGATCTTATTACCCGCCGCTATATGTTAACACATACAATGACGGATTCTAGAATTTGCCGTTGTACCCCCTCTTCCTGCCAACACCACCATTCCCGTTATAAGTATTTGTTGTTGTTTCCGCTGTTGCTATATATTTAGCGGAAGAAGGCTCATCCACCACTGTTTGTACAATTAATGCAATATCCGCCGGTATATCCCATTAAAATACAACAACGATCCCTATAGTCCGCAGCTAACATAATTTGTATTAGCAGATATATCCGTCACTATAGGTGTTGCTAATCACATATTAATACATCGGCATATTATGTCATCCGTCGTGAACGTCACTTATAGCGGCATAAATTAGTGTTTTAAATAGCAGTAGCGTGTTGCGTAGCGTTCAACCCTTTATAGCATACAGCTTAAGTTACACGATACTTCTATTTTTTAATTTAAAAATAGAAAATATAATAAATAGTAGAAAAAAAACAAAGAAATACAAAAATGCCTAAAAGATGATTCATTTTTTCAAGTATAAGCATATTTAAACAAGTTATTAATCATCATTTATCAAAAGTCAATTCACATACATAAACCAAATCAAATTATTATCACATCAACAACTTTTAAAGCAAATTATAATTAATAATGTCTAATTGAAACCACAAGTCACAAGTGTGAAAAGAAACTAAAATCCCACAAGTTGAGAGTATGAAGTACAAAATACAAAATAAAATTACTTTTAAAAAATACAAAATATAATTACCATTTATTATAATTAAAAAAAAGCGTAGCGGACGTTACATATGCTATGACCCTTGTAGCGTACGCTATAGGTACGCTACAGGGGATTTACGCTATTTGCTAGCGCTATGTAGGGTCGTAGCTACGCTACGCTATGGGCACTATTCAAAACGCTAGTAGAAATATCTGTCGTTGTAGATCCTGCTAGTCACATATTAATGCACCGGTTGACTATATTATCGACCATTGTCGTCTCTTATAATGGTAGACATATCCGCCATTGTAGGTGTGTATATCACATATTAATACACCGACAGATTATAATTTTCGCCACCACCGACATTGATAGCAGTGGAAAATGTATCCACTATAGGTTATCACGGCGGATTTTCACATATAGCGGTGAAATAAGAGAATCCACTGCATTCAACAGAGGAGAAAAAAAATTATTGTCGAATGGTTGGGATTATCCAATTGGAGATATTTTTGGTAGTGAGCAATGCAACGCAGAAGAACGATTGAGATCATTGAACGGTGATAGCGCAATCCACATCAACTTCAATAGGTAAGATGGAAAACTCAGTGAAAATGAATCTAAAGAGGGAAATTAGAGCTAAGATGGAAAAGTCATATTTTCTTGAAGGAAGATTGTCGAAGACGAGGGTGGTATGCAAGCTAGGAATTTTCCCAACTCTTGTTATCTCAACTGTCGAGATGGAGGAGAGAGGAAAAAGAGAGGGAGAAGAGATGGAGGAGAGAGAAATAGAATGGAGCATAACGAAAAGGAAAATTGATGCGTTATAAGGTGAAATATATAGTGGCGGAACAAATTTTTGCCACTATATGGTGTTTACCGTAACAGAAGCAAATTTTCGCCGCTAAAGGATCTAATACAAAAAAAAAAAAAAAAAAAAAAAAAAAGAAGAAGATGTGCAAAGGGACGGGGGTGGGAATGAGGATATAGAGGTAGAACTAATCATCTGTCACTACCGACAAGATCTAGAGGTGGATAATGTAATCCACCGTTATATGGGTCGAATACAACAAAAAATAAATGGCGGGAATGGTGGCGATGACGGGAAGAGGGAGTCCAATGGTGGATTCTAGAATCCGCCGCTATATGGATAAAATACAATAAAAATTAAATTGAGGGAATGGTGGCGGTGGGGGGAAGATGGGGTATAACGACAGAATCTAGAATCCATCGTTATAGGTGTTAACAAATAGCGGTGGGTAATAGGATTTGCCGCTATATTAAATGGCGGGAATGATGGCAGTGGCGAGAACAAGGTGTATAACTACGGAGAATCCGCCGCTATAGATTCCCTATAGCGGTGGATTTTTATTTCCGCCTCTATCTGGCACTATGTTCAATAAATCTTGTAGTAAAATGGGTCTAAAAGTTGAAAGACAAAAATGAGCAAAAAATTTATAAAACAAGATTGGTTGTAAAAGGCTACAAAGCAGAAAAAGGGTATTGATTTTGATGAGGGTTTTTTTTTTTTTTTTTTTTTTTTTTTTTTTTTTTTTTTTTTGTTTGTTTGTAGTGAAGATGTCGTTGATTCGTGTGGTGGTTGGGTCTTGTGGTGAGCTTGAATCTAGAGTTGGAACAGTTAGATGTCAAGATGACATTCCTACATGGTGACTTGAAGAAGGAAATCTACATGGAACAACCAGATGACTTCAAGGCAGAAGGCAATGAGCACTTCTTAATATATATTCAATGATCCACCAAAGATATATGGTAACCATGATCCACCATGAATGAGTCAAATTTCTTGTACCTCCAAAAGTAATTTCACAATTTTTTGTCTGTATGTAGATGATATGTTGATTGCAGGGCAAGACATGCACTTGATTGATGAGTTAAAGAAAGATTTGAACAAGTCTTTTGCCATGAAAGGCTTGGGACCGGCCAAGCAAATCTTGGGAATGTTAATCTCTCAAGATAGAGCTGCTAGAAAGTTATGTTTGTCACAAGAAAAGTATATTGAGAAGTTATTAGATCTCTTCAAGATGACGAATGTGAAGCCGACTATAACACTCCTTGCAGGATACTTCAAATTGAGCTCTAGTCAAAGCCCTTTAAATGAGAAGGATAAGAAAAAAATGGAAGCCACTCCTTATGCATCGATAGTGGGAGCTTGATGTATGCTATAGTTTGTACTAGCCTCAACATAAGACATGCAGTAGGCGTTGCGAGCAGGTTTCTTGCCAATCCTGGCAAAGAGAATTGACTACAATGAAGCGGATTCTTAGGTATCTCAGATGTACTTCTAAGATGTGTTTGCATTTTGGAAATGGAAGCCAAAGATAGTGGGATTCATAGATGTGTATTTAGGAGGAGATATGGATTTAAGGAAGTCCACCTCAGGTTACTTGGTCACATTTGCAGGGGGGGCAGTTTAATGGCAGTCTAAGTTGAAAAAATGTATTTTGCACTCTAGTACCGAAGCCGAGTATATTGCAGCCACAGAGGCATGTAAGGAGATATTGTGGATGAAGAATAAGGATTTGGGCATCAAACAAAAGGAGTTTGTGATTAATTGTAATATTTAGAGTGCTATACATTTAGTCAAGAATCCAACGTATCACTTCAGACAAAGCATATTGACTTGCGATATCAACGGATACTGGATGTGTTGGAGTCAGGGTTAATGGATCTAAAGAAATTTGTACAAATAGGAATTTGTCGGATATGGTGACGAAAGCATTGGAGTACAATTGGGTCCACTATCGACTGCCAAGTGGAGTAGTTTATCGGCCATGGTATGTTTGGCCCCACTAATGAGGTGAGTATGCAAGGCCATACCCCATGGTGCGTTTGGGTATCGACCCCAATGCTTTTCAGTGGATAACAATATTGAGATTGTGTTGGATTACTTGGCTTTTGAGGCATGGCATACATTGGTATTTCGTCAAATTGCATCTTGTCCATACAGGGATCATTGTGCACTATATATATATATATATATATATATATATATATGTAGGTCCTATGACATGTCATAGAAACACTGCACACGAGAGATGTACGCACTGGGCTTTTTAGCACTTACCTTATTTTTATTTTTTTCAGGCCAGGGCAGACGGCAAGAGTGGCATAGCATGGATTATACTAGTTGCACTCTGATATTTTATTCTTTGGATTCCTACAATGTATAAATCGGAACTCGTGTATTCGTTGTACTTGTAAATGTTATTTAGTGAAATAATTTTTTTTAGTGGCTCTCTTGTCTTATTAATATCATAATTGAGGGAAATACCAGAAAAAAAAAAAAAACCTTCCCCAAGTCACATCCCAAGAGCAGAGTCAGGGGCCCATGCTCCATTTACGGAATCCGTCATATATGATGACGAAGGCATTGCCAAAAGGCAAGGCTGAGTTTTGCCAAGCTCTAATGGGACTTGATGGATGAGCATTGATTTTGTTGGGTCGATCACTATGTAAGGTTGTGGCCTCCCTTCATGAGTTTGGAGGGGAGATTGTTGGGTATGGTCTATCCTCATGTATTAACCAGTCACCTTTAGATAGGTGGGGCACATGAGTCACGTGTCTTATGTTTTTTCACATGTGTGGGGGTCTTTACATGTGTGGAAGGTTCCTACATACAAAGAGTGAGAGAGTTGTAGAGAGGGGTGCAAGTGAGAGGAGAAAAAAAAAAAAAAAAACTAAGACTTATTTTTCCTCTTGCATCAAGAGAGACTCTAGAAATGAGTTTTTTGCATACATGGGGAAAAGATCATCAAGCTAGGCTTGAGAGAAAGCTTGTAATCTTCAAACCTTGCATAGTGGATTCTTCTTTGACAGCCTCGTGGTTTTTTCCTTCTTGAATTGATAATGTTTTCCATGTAAAATCGGTGTGCATCTCTCTCTCTCTATCTTATAATTTTCTTTTTATTCTACACTTGTTGTGGTTTTGTGGGTTGGTTTGCACAAACAATGCACATTTGTAGAATAAGTGGTTTACATAGAGGGAAAGAGTTTCACATCTTACCAACGATCATAACCATTCAATTGGTGTCCATGTAACCAGTGAGGAAATATTCAAAGGTCCAGATTCAATGGGTGGAGTTAGACTGTTGTGATTGTTCAGTTAGTGTCGCTTTTGGATGATGCTCTACCATCTATCAGGCTCGTGATTTGGATGGTCTGGATCGACGTGGATCTATGTCATGTGTACTCAGGATGACGATGAGTTGCTAACTCTTATGGTGTAGCAAACTTGCATCATAATCTATGCTTTGGTTGTTTAGTTCATTCGAGTTTCGAGTTTCTTTTTCCCGATACAGTTCTGTTTGAGGTTTTTTTTTTTTTTTTTTTTTTTTTTCTGACAGAACCACCGGGTGTATGTTATTTGGTTTAGTAATTGAATTTTTTTTTTTGATCGGTTTTAGTAATTGAATTAGATTGTCAGATTTTGTTCACTGGGGTATCTTGTTTTGATTGGATTACATGATCTGATTTTATTCATCGGGGTATCTAGATTGGGAATTTATTGTTGTATTAATCAGAGCATGTATGTTGTCTCCGTAAGAATTTGGATTTGTTACTGAATTGGGGTAGTTGAGATCGCTAATACAGCGTAATTAATGCCAAAATTGGTTGTATTTTGTGAAATTGCTTCACTTAAATTTAACTCTTCTTCAATCGATACCGACCAGCTGGTAGAGCAAAATAAATAGTAGAGTAATAAATTCTAATTGTCCGAGTGTGGATGCATCAGTCATCGATGTGAAGCAAATAGAGGTGCTAACATCAAGTTGAAGATGCAGTTGTGCATTCTCTCTCTCGCACATGCTTGCACATGTGCGCGCACACACACATCTCTCTCTCTCTCTCTCTCTCTCTCTCTCTCTCTCTCATGCGCATGCATACTGTGTGCATGCTTTTAGATTATTTTTTGTTGATATTTTGTTGAATCTCCTCCCTCCTTGGAACACACAGAGACATAGGTGCAGACACACACCCATACATGACTCTCTGCGAATTGGGTTGTTGGCCTTCTCATTGTTAATGGAACATAGTATTCACCATTCAATAAACTGAGTCATTCATTCATTAACATCCTGGAAATGTGCTTCCATGTCAAGGCAGTCAAACCATCTCTCCAACAAAGCTCTCATCGGCGAGGAACCGTTATGATACTGGCCATAATGACTGTTACATCCTCCTTTTTTTTAAATCCCTTATGGACCTTTTTTTTTTTTTCGTTTTTTCTGTAATGGCTATTTTGGCACTGTAACACATAACTGTTACCACTGTTACAATTACGTGATGGCCATTACTATTATGTAACCGTTTTGGCATACCAATACCATGCACATTGGTTCATTTATCTGACCTAGGGACTGGAGATTTTTTCTTTCTTTCTTTGATGCTTTTAATAAAATCATTGTTGACTGTACATGATTCATATCTAACGATGAACTCAGAACATAGTATTCACCATTCAATAAACTGAGTCATTCATTCATTAACATCCTGGAAATGTGCTTCCATGTCAAGGCAGTCAAACCATCTCTCCAACAAAGCTCTCATCGGCGAGGAACCGTTATGATACTGGCCATAATGACTGTTACATCCTCCTTTTTAAAAAAAATCCCCTTATGGACCTTTTTTTTTTTTCTTTTTTTGTAACGGCTATTTTGGTACTGTAACACAACTGTTACCACTGTTACAATTACGTGATGGCCATTACTATTATGTAACCGTTTTGGCATACCAATACCATGCACATTGGTTCATTTATCTGACCTAGGGACTGGAGATTTTTTCTTTCTTCCTTTCTTTTCTTTTTTCTTTTTTTCTTTTCTTTTTAAATTTTTTTTAAAATTACAATTTCTTGTTCATTAGTCATTTTAGGTTCTTTTATTTCCATGTAATGATCATTTCCTTCATGAGTATGTTTGCCTTTATGTAATCGTTATTGGGCAGTTGAGTTTCCTATTATGTTTCAATCATGAACAAAGAGTTTGAGGTGTATGGTTTTGAGGACTCCTTGTAAAGAAATTTTGAATGTTGTATGCCCTTATGCTATGACATTTGGTGTGGCCTGCTTTTCTTATTACTCTTCTAAAGATACAAAAGAAAGTTAGTTTGGGCAAACGGCAAGCGTCGTGGGTGTGCTCCTCACAGACGCGAGTTCGATTCCCATCCGTAGGATTACCCGATGAACTCGGTTTTCGGGTGATTGCGTGCATCTGCAGGGGATAGTCTCACCTCAAAATGGGACGAGGACACCCTGAAAAAAGAAAAGTTACTATGCACAATTGATTCCCACAATATGATACCGTGACCTTAGTTGCAGAATCCTTCTAACTAGGCACCGCTCCCGCTTTCAATCACTTTGGACTCTCGTTCTAGCCCCTGCTTCCTACCTATTTTTATTTGTTTACATTATGAGATAGACGCCTCCCTGCTCCTGCACCTGAATTTGGTGCCACTTCGCTTTATGATTCAGGCCATTATAATCGTGAAAAGAAAAATAGGATGCCGGGTCTCTTGTTTCTAAAGGGCTAACATTTTTTCTTTTTCTTTTCTTTTTTCTTTTTTTCTTTTTTCAACATTTCTGAAGGGCTAACATGATCATATAGGTTTATGTAACAGTTTCTTTTTCCTGTTTTTACTTAATGTAGTTGTACATAAGGTTGGTTGTGGTATCACGTGATGCATAATCTCTTAACTTCTTGTATGATATTTCAGGGTGAACATTTTTTTTGGACCAAGTGAAGATCGACAACTCATAAGTGGATTACATACAGTGAATGACATATACTGTTGCTGCTGCCAACAGATACTGGGTTGGAGATATGTGAGTTAGCAAACAGATCCTTTTACCTTTTCCTATGTTGCTTTTGTTCTTTTAGGGCCTGTTTGTGCAAAATTAGCCCAAGCCCATTTGGATGGATTCCCAACAGGATTTAGTGACATGGGCTCATATTTTCCACATCATCATGTTCCTTGTTCTTTGCAGGAATGAACCCGTCAGTTACAATGCTTTCATTTCAACTCCTAACCAAAATGAAAAGCAGTGATGTGGAGTTTTGTGTCTAGGGCTGCAACGTGGGTTCAGATAAACCTGAACCCGATTGACCTAACCTGAGCTTGGGTCTGGTTTTCAAGGTCCTCGGGTCGGGTTCAGGTTGGAAAATGCCAATCTAAGCTGAATTTGATTTGGATTAGGGTTGGGTTGGCTTGGGAATAATCACGTGTTTTTGGGTCAGGTTGGATCAGGTCATCAAGTATAGAGGACTTTTGCTTGGGTTCGGGCTGGGCGCCTCGAGTTGGAGTTCGGGTCGGGTTGCAGGTTGGGTCCTCTTGAGATCAGGTTGACCCTCAACCAGACCCAAACTGCCTGAGCTGCATCCCGACGCGTGCCCCATACATCTTCAGGTCCCTCTTGAATCAAAATGGATTTTTATTGCTTTTATGCCCAATGTTGTTAAATTGCATATGCGATCATGTGCGATCGCATATGCCTATGTGCATATGCAATCGCACAACCGCATATGCAGTCGCATATTTGTTTTTAGTTTTTTTTGAAAAAATAAAAAATAGGAGAAAAAATGTGAAAAACTATAATAAATTAGGGGGAACTTTCTTGAGTAAATAGATATTTAATTTTACATATTTAAAATACATTTGAGAGAAATAAAATCAATTAAACAAGGAATTGATTATTCATCAAGTCATTAACATTCAAGAATTAGGATTATTGTGTAAGAGAGGGAAATGTAGATTGTAGAATGAGAGTGCTTGAATCTTGAAAGTTGAATCTTCCTCGAGAGTGGGTCCCATTTGATGAGTTTTGGAATGAGAATGTTGCAAATGGAGGAGGTTTGGATGCCTTTTTATTGGCAAAAGGTGTTTTTTTTTTTTTTTTTTTTTTGCAAAAAAAAAAAAAAAAAAAAAAAAAAAAAAAAAACTAGATAATAAAATAAAATAATGTGGATGCCAAAATGTGATCGTATATGTTGTATGCGATCGCATATTCTTGCATTTTTGGCATATGCGATCGCATATGCACTGCAATCGCATATGCCATCATGGCATATGCGAAATGCATGGGAGAATTCGCATATGCGAATATGCGGTCGCATTTAACAACGATGTTTACGCCTACAGGTCCATCGTTAGTAAGTAAATGTAGCACATGCACAGATCCACACCCAGGAACAATAAATGACAAAACAAACAAGCACCAATTTGAGACCTTTTCTATTATTATTAAAAAATAAAATAAAATAAATTCATCTTAAAGATGCAGAGGTTTCTTACGCCATTGGATATGCAACCCACCCCAACCATCGATGCAGAAATAAGCCCACCAATTTTTGGCCAACTGATTAAAATCCAGGACATCTAGCCACCAATTTTCTAAACGCAAGGGCTGGCCCATCAAAGAAATTGCCATCTCAAGAGCTATCTGGTTGTGATCCAGAATTGCCTGAAGAAGAATTTCTGAGAAACATCGTTGTATGCCCGGATCAAGAAATTGATCAAGCTTTCACATCACCTTTATCCACATTTGGTACTCATCCTCAAAACCGCTTTGAATTTCTTCGTTGTTCAATCTTTGGCCTCCCAATCAGACTCTTGAATGGACTTTTTAATTTCTTTGACTAGACATCATTATTGATTCGTATTCGCAAACAAAGAAATCCTTAGTCCTTACAACTTGGAAAAAGAAACCTGCCAAACCTGTTCTAACTACACTTATTTATTAACTTAGAAAGCGAACCAATTCAAGAAGATTAATGATCCAGTGGGCTGGTGTATCGGAACCTTACCCTGCACATAGCTGCACTTGGACTCGATAGCATCCACATCATGTATCTGGACCGTCAATTACGTCCAGTCCACTCTTCTTAGGCAGCCTTAAAAATCATGCTTATCAGATGATTCAAACTGTCCAGTCAGTGGCTTGCATAAATTGATGGACAAGATTGTTTATTAAAATAGGTCCAGTTATGGATGCTTGGACCATCTGATTCTGTTGTTTTTGCACTGTAATGAAAGAAGATTAGATTAGATCTAATGGACGGACCAGATAACTGATGTGAATGATGACAAGTCCAGATGCAAAAAATGTGCATGGCAAGGTTTCCCTACATGAAAGATAATCTTGGACATAGCCGACCAGATCATTTCTCATTAAAGGAAACAAAGTCTTAAACAATATATGAAAGATAATCTTCAAAATAAGTTTCTTAACCAAACAGAACCAAATCCCTAACTAAACCGACTTAGGGCCCATTTGGATGCACCCTTGAAATGGGTGCTGGACACCTAAACAGCATTTTTTGATCCAAACTCCTTTTGTGTTGTGTGTTTGGATACACTTTTACAACCGGTTGATCCCCCAACTTGTTGAGATAGGCCCTAAAAACCCCAATTGCTAAACACCAATCCGAAAGGCTTTCAGCGAGTTCGACAAAATTGATGGGTTTTTTTAATTTTCAGCGCGTCCAAACGTGACCTCAACCATCACCTATACTTTACCTTTACAGGGCCCCTTTCTAATGTAACCAAAATGTGCGGAGGCTTACATGTCCATGCCAATACCTGTCTGGGCACTCAATGTTGTTTATTTTCATTGCAGGAGAAGGCTTACGAACCGGGCGAGAAATATAAAGAAGGGAAGTTCATCCTTGAGAAAGCTAGGGTGTTGAAGGAGGGATGGTGATGTTGCACCACATCTAGAGCAAGGGGAAAAACGAAGAAAGAAAAGGTCATTTTCCTCCACCTCCTTAACCTAGGAAAATTACTTTTCTGGACATAAGTTCTTCATTTGAGAATACCAAATCAGCCGTAGAATCAATGTGGTATCGTTGATCAATGTCGCAATTGCACTTTAGGAATGCTGTTTGAGGAATAGTACAGTGAACTTAGAATTCATTTAAAAAAGAGGAGAAGAAGAAGAAAACTCATAAGACCACGTATTTGGCTGTCACATTTGTTTAAAAAATCCTAGCATCTCCAACTTCAGATGCAGATAGAAATAAGAATATAAAAGGTGTTTTATGGTTTTTTACTGATGTTCTTCTTCCATAATCTGTACAGTTGCAACCTCTCTTGGTTGTTGCTGTTGTTGTTGTGTGTTTTGAAGTTTTGGATGTGCATCTTTTTTTGATACGCAGTCTTTTGTTTTGTTGCAGAAACCTTTTGGAGTTGATCAATTGGGGTTTTTATGCTAGCCTCCTCGTAAAATGTTGAAATTACTCGAACCCTGGTACAAAAGTGAAATCAGCATTTTCTCCTCCCCCTAAAATGAAAACTACCCAGACCTCCCTGAGCGAGTAAGCTTTGTTAGATGGATGTCTAGGAGAAAAGCCTGGAGGCGTTTAATTGGTGAATTGCGGTACAAAGGTGACACCTGTGTGAAATCCAAGTCATCTGCTGATTGTGGTTCACTGCAAAGGTGCCGTGTCCCAAAGCTAGACTGGTCCCAACTAATCATGGATCCCATGTTTATGTTGGAAAAAGGCAACTAGTGTTTTCTGATGGCCTATTTTCCTAATGCAAGTATGGCCCACTTAATGAAAGTGGTTTCCCTGATGTGTTATGCCCCCAATCATTCGCAACCTAATGACAGGCCCAGATTTCATACATGCGTGCATGTGAAAGAGAAATGGCCACATGTACATTGAACATGCCCTGGCCTATAAACCATCGCAGTCAACTTTCTTTAGGTAGGCCACACTTGCATGGGGAAACTGGATAGAATGTGAATCACAAATGGCCTGTATTTACCATACAAGTGGGGTCCACCTTATTAGTGGATCATTCCAGATTTTAAGACAAGAAACAATTGCATAGGGCCCTAGCTGATTGATACATTGGCCTGTGGTACACGTGTGAATCTACCTCCCAAAAAAAGCCCCGAATGGAGAGGAATGATTAATTTTATTTTTGAGAGGGAGTTTTGAGCAATTTTATCCTTTTACAAGTAGGTGTGTAAAAACCCCTTATCAATTCTATAGACAACTGATTGCATTTAAGTGTTGCATGTTAACCTTCACATTGCAATGTTTTCTTTTGTGCCAACATGTCACTTGTGTAGAACATCTTAGCCATTCCAAAGGTGGCCCACACTATAACCTGTGGCAGACATTGGTCCAATCCACTCCTTACATGGTCTTTATGGTTGGGCCTGCCATTTTTACTGTTCATATCTTCAAAGAAACATTGACATGTTTGCCGGAGGGCATTGTATTTGAAAGTTCACATACAACATTGCTCAGAGCCACTATGCATGCATAACCATGGATCATGGGCCACCCTTCAGATGGTCATGAGTGAAAAAGTTGCACCGAATGAATGTTCCCAACTGGCTGATTGATTGGATTGTTGTGACAGAAAATACTCAACAGCATGAAATCTAAAATTAGCAGGCATATATCCATTAGGTGGCTGTTTGGACCAGCCCATGGTTTTTGGGCATGGATGTTGCATGCATGGTCTGATCAGTTTTTGGGGAGGGCCTGGGCTCAAGGACTTTTGGCCTGATCTGACTTATATATCTACATGTGAAAAATAGCTGGAAAAAAGAAGAAGAAGAGGATCTCCCACCTGATAATGGCACTAGCTTGATCTTTTGCCAGGTCATCTCATGGAATAGTGCAAAAAGAAAGCCCAGCACCTAGTCGTTCAAGAACATTGACAACTGGGTGGTGATGAGTTTCTTTTCCCCTTGCCTTATGACTAGTCTTTTTTCTCAATAGAAAGACTTTCGCCATCGACTGGATGCTAGCTTTGGTTGAAACTATGAAAACTATACTAGCTTGTATGTTATGGGTGTGAGAGCTAGTGCTTTTCCTTTCAGATCCACTATAAATAGATCCACTACTAGGGACTATGAAACTTTCAATGAGAGTGTTGCAGCTAGGTACTGAATGTAGGGAACCGGATGGGGACCCACTTGCTATGACTACAATTGTTTGGGTGCAGGTGGTTTTGGGATCAACTTCAATGGGTGGAACTTTAACGACGGCTATTGAAGAAATTGGTGATGCTGCGAAGGGCCTGGGTTTGGTTTACATTTTTTCAGCTTGTGTCAGGCCGAGTGGCAACATTCAATAGTTCCATTTTCCTTCTTGTTCATCAATCAGAAATCAAGACAAACCGGGCAATTTGGTGAGATGTAAAAACACTCGGATCCCATTCCGACCTGGATATGTGGAACCCTTTTGTACAAGAGGAAGCAAAGCTAGGATAGTAGGTATGACTATTGAGTAAGACAAGGAACTCAAAACTCTTTAAGGACATAGAACTAGTTCCTTTTAACTGACTCGAGGCAAGTTGAGTTTGTTTATGAAATTAGGAGAGTCAGGTTAGTGAAGAGAGCGAGATTCACGAATTGAAGCTGCATTGGCAATCTCAAGTTGGAGAGTTGAGTTCAAGGCGAGTCCCACGTTAAACGAAAGGCAACGGTTCTATTATTGATATGGGAAAAATCGGGATAGAAAATATTTGGAATTGAAAATTGTTCCTGGAAAGAATATTGATATTGAGACCTGAACTGATATAGATTTTGGGACCAATATTAATAAAAATACTAAGACTCAAGACTAATGATTATTAAATAATTGATAAGATATTTCTTTTTCATCTCATGATTCATCAAGAAATGAACTCATCCGGATGAATAAATAAAAAGAGAACGAAGAAATGCCTGCCATCCCATCTGATAAAGGGATTGAATTTCCAAGTCATCCTTACTCCTGATTAGATATGCTCTTCTCATCCATCACTGGACTACATTCTATCATGAGAGAACAAATTGTGCTTGTCGAGAATATTGTTGAAACTCTACTTCATGAAATATGATCGGCTTTGGAACGATTCGGTTCAGTCATAGGACTGATAGTCTGAGAGACAGCGGACATCAAAGGTGGGCCAACATGATGGATACCCCACATTAAAGGTGGGGATTGTGTGATTGACTATTAACATCGAGGTGGGTCCCAACATGATGGATGATGGCCCACATCGATGGTGGGCCCGACATGATTCATGTTCAATATCAAGGTGGGCCTTCTTAATGGATGTTCCACACGGAAGGTGGACTCAAATGTGATTGATGACACACGAATGGTGGGCCCCACATTATGGCAGTGGGTATTAAAGGTGGGCCACTCATGATCTATGGTCCAAAATAAAGGTGGGCACTGCATGATGGACATGACTGGGGGGATCATAGGTGGGCCACGCATGATGGACGGCCCAAATCAAAACTGGGTCCTACATTATGGGAATCCACTGTCAAAGCTGGCTTCATGTGGGAATGATCCATATGGAGGTGGGACCACAAAATGGATGGTTCACATTCAAAGGTGGGACTCACAAGATCGATGCTCCACACTAAAGGTAGTCCCAACATGACAGACGGCCGACATTGATGATGGGCCACACAAGATGGATGGCCCACTTTGAAGGCGGGGCACACGATTTGATGGTTCACATCAGAAGTGGGCCCAACGTGATAAACAATTCACATCAAAAGTGGGCCCCACCTGATGTATGGTACACATCTCTGGTCCCACAAGATGGGGCAGTCTACATCAAAGGTGGGCCTCCATGATGAACGGTTGACATCAAAGGTGGGACCCATATGATGGAGGGTCCAAATCAAAAGTGGGCCCTGCATTTGGTTGCCCATCCCTCTTGATTGAATAATTTTAGCCATAAAATTAATGTTGTCCACATTGATTATAATAAAGGCAAGGCCATAAATTTGGATTGTTTATGGAGTAGTAGAATCCACCTTTGATTGTCATTTTTTAGATGGGTCAAAAGACGAGAGAAAATGTGATAATTCAATTAATAATTTTGTGCGGCCCACAATGCTGTATGCGTTTTATCCACGCCGTCCATCCATTTTGCCATATCGATTTAGGGTATGAGCCAAAAAAATGAGGCAGGCCCAACGTTCAAGTGGACCGCACAGTGGGGATTGGATCGCCTCATTTTTTGGGCTGGGCTCAGCTTAAAAATGATCTGGAATGGATGGATAAAACCCATACATCATGGTGGGCCCCACAGAACCCCTGCCTGGAACCGAGTCCATCTTTGTCTTCAACAGTCCACTGATCCGACTCGGGGATCAGCCCATCCACTTGGTATCAGAACTAGGCCTCTTTTTTCCTTTTTTCTTTTTAAATATAGAGATGGGATGATCTGACTCAATTCTCTCATGGTCGTCTTCCAATCCAAACCATTTATACGATTCGTCAAACCTTGTACGGTGGATAAGACAGCAAATGAAGTTCTTTCAAATTGGATTGTTTCTATGTGGTCCTTGTGCTTTGAAAATGGCCCCACTTACTCAGTAGCCTTTGTACAATCAAAAGGATTAAAACATTGAACTGAGATGATCGGCACCATTCTCCAATCAAAATCTCTACTTGTATGCCCAATCAAACCTATACAATGATCCAAAAGGCAACAGCCATCCCATCCCATCCCATCCCATCAAATCTCAAGGATAGTAAGACGGAGGAGGATGGTATGGTTGCGGTGGTGGCAAATGACCAAACGAGGGGTGAACCATAGGATTATTGTACAAACTAGACTGCATGAGATGTTGAGGATGGAGATGAGACATTGGTAGGCCCAACTGCCCAGATGCTGCCAAGATGCTAGGACCATTGCTGGGCCCCACCAAGGCATAAGTACCAGCTGAACCCAGATATGGTTGAGCCCCATCCACCTGCATTGCTGGTGGATTACCTAGTGTCATCATGGGGAAGGAAGAGGCTGTTTCTGTTGCTGCTGCTGGGCGAGGCCGCTTGCTTGCTGGCTCTTGCTGGGGCCTTGGGCCTTCCATCTTCGCAGCATGTTTTCTCCCACCACGTTTTCCGCGGCGTGCCCTCTGCTTGATTACAGTATGCGGTCCATCTGCCTTCAGCTCGATCGCTGCCAGTTGTTGGGGCTCGGGGGCCACTATAGTTGCAGTACATTTCATATCTGTCTTCTGCTTGATAACTGGCTGTTGCTGGGGCTTCGGGACAACGGCCTCCTCCATCGTCTTGGATGTATGATCCCCATCTGACTCTGGCTGATAGCCAGATGCTGTAGGGGCTTGGAGGTGGCCTCCTCCATCTTAGATTTATCTTTC
Source organism: Magnolia officinalis (assembly GCA_021015155.1). Classification (NCBI taxonomy): domain Eukaryota; kingdom Viridiplantae; phylum Streptophyta; class Magnoliopsida; order Magnoliales; family Magnoliaceae; genus Magnolia; species Magnolia officinalis. The sequence goes on from JAJHSJ010000010.1 coordinate 68,319,427, forward strand.
TTCTCTGCCCCCTGTATGATCACTGGCTGCTGGTGGGGCTTGGGGACGGCCACCATTAGCTTCAACTCGACAATGCGCTTCTCGAGCGTCTCACGTGGGTATTCGGATTCAAGCTTCAATTCGTCAATGGTTTTGATTGCTGCCTTGGTGGCAACGAGTTCCTTCATGGTGGCCCGATTCTGTGGTAAATAAACATATATACAGGATGTCATGTATGACCTAAATGCCAGAAGTGCAGACATCCAAACATGATGGTGGCAGATTAGAGAGAGAAAAGGAGAAGATAGGAATGTTAGTACAAGTAGGGCCCACCATGCAGTGACCTAGAGCCATTGGTAAGCTGGGCCCAACTGTGGATGGACCACCCATGACCCATAAATCTCCTTGACAGGCAATTCTAACATTTCCATTTGTTACAAAGAAAATGGACAGCTAAGAAGAGAAATACAGCAACACTGAACGGATGCTGATTGCCCACAACTGAGGGTTTCAAGGTGTTCCTCCAACACCAGGCACTGTGGGGCCCACTGTGATGTTTGTCTTATATCCACTCCGTCCATCCATTTCACAAGGCTCATTTTAGTATATGGGCACAAAACTCAAATGGGCCACACCACAAGAAATGGCAGGGATTGCACACCCACTGTTGAGGCCTTGGGGGCCACAGTTTTGGATCAGGCTGATATTTGTGTTTTCCCTTCATCCAGATGGGAATCACCTTACGAACGTGATGGATGGAATGTAAACGTCACGGGGGCCCCATAAAGGTTTCAATGGTTGGCATTTCCATCCCCATTGTTTCCTATGGTGTAGCCCATTTAAGATTTCAATCTCCCTCATGTTTGGGCTTGTCCTAAAATGAGCTAGTGAAACAGATGGACAGCGTGGATGAGCCCCACAATGCTTGGGCTGCAACCACCGGTTCCAGGCAATCCATGTCAACACTGGTCCCCATGCAACTGAAAAGGATTAATAGGCAAGATCGGTGGCTAGGGTCTACCTATCTGTGGAGTTATATGCACCATCAGGTGAGCCACATCACAACCAATGGTCTGGATCATCTGTACAAACTACAGACTGAAAATCCAAATGCATACAGTGCATTTCCACAAGGCACAGAATCATACACTCATCACAAAAGGAAGCATACCTGGGCTTGAATTGAGTTATTCCCCTTTTCTCGGATTTTTTGAGCGCACTTCTCTGCATCCTGTAAGAATTTCTTGAGAAGAGATGCTGGAGGGAACTTGTCTGTGAGCTCGAAAGTGTATATGAATTTAACAGCTTCAAGCAGCCGCCCCGTACTTGTCAATCTTTGAATAAGGTCTGTGAGAAGAAATATAGCAAGTGTTAATCAGACCCAAACTGAAGATAAAACAAAGCCAACTGAAAGATAGCCATTAGACAGGAGGAGGCCAATGGGCTGGGCTGGGCTGGGTCGGGCTGGGTCCGTGGGTCATTGAGTCAGCCTGCTTGGGCCAGGTTTGGAGTGAGGCCTTAAAACCAAGCGGGCTGGACCAAGCTTGCATTTGCCCAACTTATTTAGCATCAGCAAGCCAAGTGATTGGATGGAGGCCCTGCGTGAGCTCCATTTCTTATATCACAGGCTGGGCTTGGAACTGGACTCAAGATAGGAGTGTGACATGGATGGGGTGGGTTGGGTTGGGTTGGGATAAGGGTAACCTGAGCCCAATCCAACTGACCCAAATTCCAAACCAAGGTGCCAAACCTGAATTCCACTCTACTCAACCCAACCCAAATACGTGATCATTTTTTTTGAGAGATAACGCAATTTCATTAAAAAAGGAGCGAAAAACTACAAGAGAAAAGAGAACAAAAAGAAAGAGAAAAATGGAAAAACAAATAGAAGGCTATGCCGAGCTGGCGTAAGCCATTAAGCAACAAGGAAAATAAAATCCACTTCCCTTAAGGAAAATAAAATCCACTTCCCTTGAGGAAACTAAATTGAGAGCTTTGAAGGCAACATCTGTCGTTTCTTTCCAACCAAACTGACCACCAAATGGCAAGGATGGCCATTCTCCCAATCTGCGTTTTAGGCTTCCCTATCCTGACGCTGTGCCAGGCTTTGAGCAGCAGATCAACTGACCCAGGAAAGCACCATTTAATGTTGAACCTTCTGGTGAATACTGTCCAAATGGGGTAGATGAAAGGACAGTGGACTAGAAGATGGTCAACCGATTCCACTTCCTTCATGCAGCGAAGGCAGATGTTGGGCAGCATCATCCCTCTTTTCCTCAGCATCATCCAAATACGTGATCATTACCAACCCGACCAAACCTGACCCAAATTTGCTCAACCCAAACCCAACCTGATTTCAAACTGGGTTGATGTTTTCCAACCTGAACCCAACACAAGGAACTTGACAACCCGACCCGACCCAATCTGACCTCAGGTTGAGTTAATTGGGTTTGGGCAGCCCTAACTCAAAAGTAGTTTGCACATGAGCTAGACTCAGATCATGCTTCAGCCTGGCCCATTTGACACCCTACCCACCAACTTGCCCTATTTTGTTCTGTATGTAGCTTGTCCTGGTCAAGGTGTTAAAAAATAGTTTACATAACGGCGGCATAATCATTATGGTGGGACCCAATACATGAAAAAGGGCTGTAACACCCCACCCAACGAAATGGCCTGTAATGGCCGAAACAGGGCTGATACATTTTTTACTTGTAAAAAAAAAAATCGATCATTAACGACCATTACAGCCCATATTGTAACGGTCATAGGGCCAGCCATCACTGTTAACGAATACCTTGACCCCAGTCATACAACTCAAGCAAAACTGAGTCATGCCAGATGATTTTTGAAACCATATATCAGCTCCAAAGGGCACATGAGCTCAATGGCCATTTGGGTCAATGCCATTCTGCAAGGCAAACATAGCATTTTCTAAACAAAGAAAATAACAAGACACTGTTATAAACCAATAACAATCACGCAAAAGAAACAAAAAAACAATGCACCATCCATCATACTCATGACTCATGAGGTAATTTATCTGGAACAATAGAAGTGAAGATCATTATAGAGAGAAGAGCAGGCGGCAGTTCCAAACAGTAGAAACAGAGAGAGAATTGAGAATGGGTGCCTCTAGTGGTTCTGGTACTACCATAAAGTACGGTAGCATCGGGTAGAAGTAGGGCCCAAGTGATGTATTCTCGAAATCTGAAATGTCCATCAGACGGGTTGCATCAAGTAACCCCCAAAGCCCAAAAATCAGCCCAAACAAAAACACAGTTGGGAGCTTGGGGCACACAGCACAGGGGACAAGTTGAAAGGGAATGCCTACCCTGATTTCTTGGGGGGCACACAGCACAGGGGACAAGTTGAAAGGGAACGCCTACCCTTGATTTCTTGGGGGGCAAACAGCACAGGGGACAAGTTGAAAGGGAATGCCTACCCTTGATTTCTTGGGGGGCACGCAGTGTTGTTCAATACCATTCATCTGCCCTGTATTAAGTGTCAGGACAAAATCCAGCCCTTCTTTCAACTCAAGTTGGCCCCCATGCAAATCAATGGCAGGGGGTCCCCTGCCACCGTGTTCCTTCTCTTTCACTCCTCTCCTCTTCACTCTTCGCTCTCTGCATCTTATCTTTTTGAATCTTAAGAAAGAAACTGAGGAAGACTACATCTGATTTCCAAAACAATTGCTCCATACATTAAGGTTTCTCCCCTCCATTTCCTTTTACAACATTGTGTAACTTTTGGCATCTCTATTCTATAACAACACTTCTCAAATCGTATCTTAGATTATTATGCAATTGATTAATCTCCTTTCCATGGCTGCAGGATTACATTTGACTATGGAATTTTTGGGTTTATGGTTGTAATATCTGTTATATGAACGATTTCCTTTTCAGATTATTTTAGTGATCACTGCCATTGCTGTAAATTGGATTTTCTCTTTTGGCATTCCATCTCATCTCATGTTGGTAACTTTCTAGAATTTTGTTTGATTTCTATAGAACTATTCAGTCTCGAGTAGATAATTTTTATTGTTATTCTTTTCTTTATGCTGTGGCGAATTAGTAGTTTGCTTTTATTTCCTATTACGTAAATTTAAGGGCCATTGTTTGATTATCCAGACTGTTGATGTTGTGGAGGATTTCTGGAAGGTCCCTGCCTTGAAAGATCCTATATCTCCGCAATCAATGGCCCACAAATGGACAATCAGGAGTAAAGTACAAAAGCAACCCAGAAGGAATTATGATGAATGGATAGATAGGATCTTTCGCCAAGAGATTCTTTAAGCATCCTGGATCCAAGTGGGACGCAGCAGAGGTTTGGATGACCAAACAATGAGGCCCACTTGTATGGAACAAGAGAGAATAGTGTAGTGCAACAAATAGTACATTTTCCGGATTGCAAGAATTTATAATTCCTTTTTTTCTTCTTTTTTGCATTCTGTGAAAGAGGACAAGTGTGATAGCCTAATATGCCCTAATACGATTTCTTTAATTGTAATGAAGAACAACTAGCAGACGAAAACATGCAATGCATAGACTCAGAGATAACAAAAACGAAACGAGTTAAAATAAGACAAAATTGAAAAACAATTTAAATAAAATTCAGTATCTAGACGTTTTATGAATTCATGCTTCCACCCATATTTAGCTACCCAAGCAAATACAGCTTGAGTAGGCTTATTTTCACCCACATAGAACAGAAATTGGAATTAGTTTAGGACTTCGCCTATTGCCTAATTCAATTGTTTGGCCTGTTATATTGAAGTTTGTTGACTGCTGAAAGCCTGAAGCTTTGTTTAAGTTGCTTGATTTTTTTTTATTTCGTTTGCTTTGAGCCGGATGCCAGTGATTTACCAGACTCTAGCCAAATTGGTCTGAGCCAACCCAGTCCAACCTGAGTTCGGTCCAGATTAAAGTTATTTCTCCTTTTGTTTTGGATAATGTTGATTAAATTTAGAATGACTTATGATGCAATAAGTTTAAAAAAAAGTATTGGATTAGCTCAATCATATAATTGTTTCTCATTGAAGAGACCCTTCAATCACCAAACGCTAATTATACTACCGGATGTGCTCCGTCAAAGTTTTTTAATTTTATTAAAAACTAAAATTAAACGAGAACATAATAAAGCAATAGCAGATACTCCCTTCAAGGAATTTATGTGTATTCCGAGATTGCTAGTTCAACGTACATTTCTAAACACTATTCTCGCTAGATGAGATAATGAAAATAAGTGTTTCATCCTTGGAAGAGGATCATCTTTATTAAACCCCAGAACATTGCTTTAATAATAGGTTTGAGTATGAGTGGAGAATATATATATATATATATATATAAAGAAAAGATTGGATGATTGTGATAAAACACTAAAATATAAGTATTTTCCAAATGTTTTTATGTTGAGAAATTTGATTGAGTTTTTTTTTTAAGGGATAACTGATCAATTTATTGAAAAGGTGCCAAAATAGCGCAAAGAATTACATACTTAGCAAAAAAGAGAAATTAAAGTCTTGTAGAAGATCTAAACATGCAGCCCACTCGACTACCCTAGAAATTTCATCACGAAAGCACCTACCATTTCTTCCCCCATATGGGCCTAAAAAACAGCCAACAAAGCCAACTGCCAAATGATCCAATTTTTCCTCTCAAGATGAGTGCGATGCCAAATAAGGAGGTCGGGAACAGAATTTGGCATGACCCTAGAAAAACCAAAGGAACCGAGAATAGAATTTCATATCCTCCTAACAAGTAAGCAACGAATGAAGAGATGGTTGATAGATTCTGTCTGCCATACATATAACACATATATTCGGAAGAATCATGGCCCTTTCGGAAGGTTATTAACAGTTAGAATTTTTCTTCTACCAACAGAAGGTTATTAAGAAGTCAAAACAAAGTTTGGAAGAATCTTTACCGAACTTTACAAAACTTTTCTTCCGTATAATTCAATACAATTTTATTTCCAAATGCCAGTTAAACAACTCCTAAATTATTGTTGCACTATGTGAATGAATTAAAAAATTTGCATAGTTATGCACGGGCAACCACCGTTTATGAATTTTTATTATAAGTATTTGTGAATGTGTGAAGAAGGAATACGTGTACCAATGTGTCATGGTTTTAGAAATATTGTTTGTTATAGTGACAATCAAATGTTATTTATCTTCTTTGTATGTGTTTCTTATTTTCATTATTTTTTTAACAGCCATTGTATGCCTTATCTATAATATTTTTTCCAACAGCATGGTTACAAAATCACATTATTCTTCAGCAAGGGTTAACTACTAAAATGATGCATCCACATTTTTTTAGATGGGTCAAAACCACTAATGAACATGCAGGCACACATATAAAATAGATAGACAATCTCATTTGCACCTGGGTATTCACATTTTTTAACCAATTTATTAATATTATGTACAAATATGAAGTTAGATTTACGTATTTATCTCCATCAATTATCGAAGATATTAAGCAACCGACAAGGAGAAAATTCTACCACGTCCTCCTTTAAGTGCTTAGTATTCTTTTTGTTTACCTATTATGTAATCAATAACTGATTACACACTTCATTATATAATTCATCGTTGCGATTGGCATATAGAGACATCAAACATAGTCAAAGAAATGTTAGCATTTGGAACTCAGATTTGTAAACATAGAAGATAAAATAATAAATATATAATTAAAAAAATCGATATAATGATGATTTCGTGCATATTTTTCCAATCACAATATATTGAAATCACTTATTTTCATCACTAAAATTCTTCTTCTTCTTCTTTTTTATTCGCTATCAAAATAGGATCTATTTTTTTAATCAAAATAAGAAATATAAAGAGAATATAAGAATGCAAAGTACAAAGAAAATAAAAAGAAGATAGCCACTCAAGAAGAAATTATAAAAAGTTTGTTTAGTGAAATAACAGAGTAAAAGAGAAATCGCAATGGGCCCTCTACGTCGTGTCTCGTGTGAGATAATGGAGTACATACACTTAGCTGCAGATAGATCACATCTTTCTCATCTTGTTCAAATGGATCCCTCTCAGAAAGAGCTTCATGTTGCAAACCAAAACTCCTCAAGCGTGTGAAGTAGAAGGGTAGGAATAAAATTACTTCAAAAGTCGAACAACCCCCATACATTGGTCCACAACGTAAACCCTAAAGTATAATCAAATGTGAAACATGTAAATAACATTTGAGTGTCAAAGAGTTTGATGGGTTGATGTTGTCCTCAGAAGAGGTGCACAAAATTAGGAGTTTTATTGCCATGACTGAAGACAAGTATGACACTTTAACTAATTAGCTCATTAAGAATAAACTTAATTTCATTGCCATAACTTCTCATTACAACGTTGTAGAGGGCCATGTAACTTCTCATTTCATGGTAGTGAAACTCCCTAATTGTGTGCACCTCTTCTTGGATCAACATAAACCCATCGAACTCTTCCATACTCAAATGGCATTCACGTGTTTCACGTTTGAGATTCATACGAATTGTTGTTTTAGGGTCTATGAAAAGGGGAGGGGTAGAAAGTAGGTATTCCGAATTTCTAAGTGTGAGTTTTGTTTTGTAAGAGAAGACATTTAATATCAATAAAGTTATTTATCCCTCTCGACTCAAATATTCTTGTGGATGTACTCTTGTCTATTTCTTGGCGACTCAAATCTTGAAATCACATTGACTCAATAACCGGGTTGGACCACCATCTCACCCAACTAATTAAACTTCTCGGGCTATTGCCTATCCGTGATATGGCCCTCCATATGAGTGGTCCAATTGTCGGGCAAATGTGCCCCTAGTTAGCAAAACTCCATATTTATAAATAAAATTGTATGATTGATCAAAAGATTAAAACTCTATACATTTCGAAAGATAATTTTAAATAATAATAATAATAATAAATTAATTAATTAATAAGAAAGAAGGGAAAACTGAATTAAATGCATTCTATTCAAGCGGAAGGTGAAACTTTTTTAATAGAGATGGATTAATTTATATACGGATCACATGAAAAGGAAGGATTTGAGGGAGGCAATGAACACCATTCAGCTATCTATATACATTATTGTTCATACATATAGAAATTCTAATTATTTCTATTTTAAGCTTATTTATACATACATATATACACATACATAGCTGTTTTCTTCACTCTGTTTTTTTGTCCAAATTATATTAAATCCAAGCATTTCATTCTCCAAATTTTGGCATTTCCATTTTTATGACCGAATTTGTTACCATATTTTTTACAAGTATACTGAATTAAACATGATCATGTCCCATACCTTTTTTTTTGGGGGCTAAATTAAAGACGACCGATACCGCCTTTTTTATGGCCATTTGCCCTTTTGCTAACTATGGATGTGCCACATGCCTCCATAGCTTGGTTATGATACTCTGGCATGATATTCATCTAGCATCTAAATGTTGGAAGATTGGATACACACAGAAAAACAAATATATGCATTAAATTCCCATAGAGAGAGAGAGAGAGCACAAAACTCGAAAAACTATTCACAGTAACCATGGTGAAATAAAACAAGTTTCCAAACACTTACCAGGAATTTTCTTAGAAAGACCGAGATCCCGGCAAAGATTAATCCAATGCGCCACCCACTGAGTAGCAAGAATGACAAAATCCAGCAGCTCATCCGCATCAAAAGCGGAACCCAAGTCGTATGTAGATACAAGGTTCAAAAATGTGCGTGCCCTCTTTGTCCTTTTTCTACCCTTAAAAACCTGGCCTTTCGCTTCAACCGCCACTTTCAATGCTCTCTCTTTCACATGAGCCTTAATCTCAGGCGAGATCACCCTCAGCTGTTGCAAGAAGAAGTTCGAATTTCGGGGTATGTTGAACTCCTCAATCGCATCCAAAACTAGCTCTGCAGGGTCGGGAACAGATAGGAGGGCCGCAGTGATCTGATCACGGATGTGCATGAGATCGTTAATGCTCTTATCAAAGAAAGACCAAAATTCCTTTCTATCCATCTCGACGGAGAGTGACTTCAGCTCTGGAAGACGATCCTGCTCCAATTTCTCCGGTTCATTTGCCAGATCTTTCTCCAGAGATTTTTCTTTATGCGACGGGAGAGAATCGACGGTGGGTTGAAGCAGCTGCTGCTTCCTCTGTTCTTTGAATTTCAGATCTTCGAAGCTTTGGTGGATGGATTTTTCCATCGAATCAAAGTAATCTTCAAGATCTTTCCAACAAAACGCAAAGGAAGGTAGAGTGGCCGGCTGTGATCGGAGATCTTCGAAGGCTTTCCGAAGATTCTCCTTCTTCGTAGCAACGGATTCGATCGCCGCTGAAATCGACTCAACAGAAGCCATTTCTGCAGCGGACGAGAGAGAGGGTAAAAACTAGAAAGATAATTCTGGAAGCGAAACCCTACAAGTATCCGTGGAGATCCGCAGCAGAATCCCTAGAAATTCAAACAAAAAAATTTTTAAGGGCCTGTAACTTTTCAAAACTGTAACAAAGTTACAGGTGACTTTGTTATAGTCGGCGTTTGGGGGAGGAAAGTCACAGGTAACTTTCTCTCAACCTGTGACTTTCTTACAGGAGAAAGAGGCGAAAATCTTATAGGCACTTGAGTCGTTTTTTAAGTTACCTGTATCAAAAATACAGGTAACAGATGAAAATTTTGAAATGAAAATCGCTGGGAAGAATCGCACCTGCATTGAAGGAGCGTACATACCTTCTCAGACAGAGTGAAGGCCTCCGTTTCCCTCTCCCAGTCTCCTTCTCCCTCTCCGATCCAGCTTCAGCAGGGTTAGAAAACCCCTTTCTTTCTTTCCTTTTTTTTTTTTTTTTTTTGTTTTCCTTTCTGTTTTTTTTTTTTTTTTTCATCAGGGTTTGACAGAGGCAGTTTGGCCAGAGGCGTGGGTAATGTCCGATGGTCTGTGGGGTCCACCATCCTGTATTTGTTTTATCCATGCCGTACATTCATTATTTTGGATTGTTTTAGGGCTTGATTCCAAAAATGAGGCATATCTAAATCTCAGGTGGACCACACCACACAAAATAGTAATGATTGAAAGTCCACCATTAAAAAACTCCTTGGGCCACTATAATGTTTGTTTCACATCCAACCTGTTGATTAGGTCAGAAAGACCTGGATGAAGGGAACAAAACAAATATCAGTTTGATCCAAAACATTAGTGGCCTACCAAAAGTATTTAATGGTGGGCCTTCAATCAACATTGTTTCCAGTGATTTGGTCCACTTGAGATTTTGATGTACCTTATTTATTGGGGTTGATTTCTTAAAATAATCTAGAATAATTGGTAGATGGTGGGGATAAAACAAAAACATCATAGTGGGGACCACATTCCATTGTTCATTTGTATAAGTGGGGCTTGTTGTGTCAGTGCAACTTGTCCCCCAATAGGTTCCAAATCTGTTTTAACATATGGTTTTTAAACACTCCCAATTTCTATTTGCATTGAGATTCCTATATGTCCTTAACTATTTTGAAATTGAGTGCCCACTGCATTGTTAACATATCCATTTTCAAATAGTCCCAAGTTCCATTTGCATATGGATTCTTGCTTGTTGTCAAATGGTGAGAAATTGAGGGTACATCGAAGTGTTAAGATATCTAGTTTTTAAGAGTCCCTTGATATTGGTCCATTTTAATAATGTCCCACTTAGAGATTTTAACTGCAAATGCAGAATTTGGTGGAAGCAGCTCCCTATGCTTATGATTTCTCTTTAACTGATCCTTGTCAACAAGAGTCACTCCCATGGGGAATTTTTGCTTTAGATATCTTACCTCAAGTTTTTTTTTTTTTTTTTTTTCTACATTACATGCATTTTGAAAACGTAAGCCAACTTTTATGGCCCACTTGTTGATTTGTTTAGCCTAAGAATTAATTAAACTATTCATTTACATGGGCTTGATAAAATGGAATAATTTTATCCTTTTTTTTTTACGTGTAAATCTGATTTTTCAACGATTTCCTATTTCAAGCTCTACTTAACATGAATATGGAACTTATAACCTGTAATAAAGTTACAAGTTATCCAAACACAAAAAAATTGTTGGGATTTTTGGCCTGCGGAATCACACAGATCTAGATCTAGGATGGTAATCCAATGGCACCAAGCACACACAAGAAAAAAGAGAACACACAGATTAACGTGGAAAACCCTTGCGGGAAAAAAACCACGGCACAAAGCGACAGATCACCACTATGAAAGCATCAATTACAAAGAGAAAGGACTTACCCGATTCGAACAACCTCGAATCTCATCCTTGCTACACCCTTTAGAAACCCTAGAACGCTTTTAGAAAGCCTTAGCATTCATCACCCCTTCCTAGAAAAAACCCTAGGAATACCTATTTATAGTTTAGGAAACTTTCCTTCCGCATCCCAGTTGCGAAAGGACTCAAATCCGCAGTTTCGCGCAAAATCGCGGAACAAACTGCGTAACCTTCGACTAGTCGTAGCTCTCCTACGACTGGTCGTAGCCCACCTTCGACCAGTCGTAGCTGTCCTACGACCAGTCCTGGCTACAGTAAAAAACAGCAAAAAACTTGCTGGACTTTGAGTCGTACAAGGGCTCGAACCTACGACCGGTCGAGCGTCTCCTACGACCAGTCGAAGCTTCCCACGACCGGTCGAACGACCTCAAAACTTTAGATTTAAGACTTTTCTCAACAATCTCCACCAAGTCTTCAATCTTCAACCATGTAGCTCCTTGACCTCTTCTTTTATCTCTGCTTCACATCATAGCTCAAGATCACATTGGCCAACCAGCGCCAATCACGGATCTGATAGATACCCACTATACCGTCGGCACGAATATCTCTGAGAAGCCGATCCCTTCTCTCTGAGCATAACCTTTCGCTACCAACTTTGCCCTGTATCTATGCCGTATCCTCCTGAAGATCCACCTGCATCCAACCGCTCACCGGCCCACTGGAAGCTCCACCAGCTCCCATATGTCGGTCTGGTACAACGAATCCATCACATCGCCCATAGTCACCTTCCACTTCTCAGCACCAGGCTCACCTAGAGCCATCAGAATAGAAGATGAATCCCCTGCAATATTGGAGTCGCCCATGTACCTTGCCGATATCCTGCAATCATGCCATGTGGTTCTTCTCACAGGTGGCTGCTCCACCTGCTCTATATCCTTGTCCGCACGTCTCAGCCTTCCTACCCTGCCCGCTCATGTGGTCATGCCTATCATGCCACACACGTGCAGAGGTGAAATTCGCTACATCCACTGTAGCTCCACCTTTTGAAGTGCTCCCGATCAACCTGTAAACATGATCGAGTCGTTGCGCTTTCATGACTACTCGTGCCCCCTTGGATACCTTAAGAGCACCATCAATACATGTGTACTTGCATCCCTTTGCCTCAAGCACACCAAGAGAAATCAGATTTTGTTTCAAATCAGGAACGTGTCTGACATCAGTCAAGGTACGCTCCACCCCATCAAACATCCTGATGCGTACCGTACCAATAGCCACAACATTACAGGCAATGTCATTGCCCATAAATACCTGTCCACCATCGCACTCTCTATAGCTGATGAACCAACTCCGATGAGGAGTCATATGAAAAGATGTCCCTGTGTCTAGCATCCACTCGTCCTTACGATCATCGTATGACCGTCTGAGCGAAAACACAGACAAAACATCGCCATCACATCCACTCGATTCATCTGACGTAACAGTGTTAGCGTCCCTGCATGAAGCCTCAGAATCTTCCCTCTTAGATTTAGGATTTTCACAATCCCTTTTCACATGTCCTTCCTTCCCACAATTCCAGCACTTTACCTTTCCTTTGCCCTTGCCCTTGGATTTGGATCTAGAACCTGAAGAACCTGTACCGTGTTCAGAATTCCTACCCACTGTAAACAGTGCATCAGAAGATGTCTCTATGTTGCTGTCTAGCTGTCTCATAGCCTTCCCTTGAAGGGCTGAGATAACAGTGTCAACACTCAGAGTTTTATTCATGCTGCACATAGTGTCCTTGAATGACTCATAGGACGCCGGGAGAGAATTCAGCAACATACATGCTTGTTCTTCATCTTTCATCACTTCATCCATATCGAGCAATTTGCAAACCAATTTATTAAAATTGCTGATGTGAGCCTCCAGATCTCCACCCTCTGCCATCTTGAAGTTATACCACTGCCGCTTCAAGTGCAGACGATTTTCAGAGGATTTCTTCGCATAAACATCCTCCAACTTCGCCCATAAATTAGCCGCAGTTTTCTCCCTCATGACGTTGTAGAGAACCTCATCCGTGAGAAATAAACGGATCGATGATAAGGCTTTCTTATCAAGTATTCCAATCATCATCTTTCATGGTGGACTTCCGCTCCTCAAGAGCACCATCTTCGCCTTGCTTGATTAAGGAACTCATCATCTTGATCTTCCATAACTCAAAATTATTTTTCCCTGAGTACTTCTCAATCTCATACCTGGCGCTCGCCATTATTACTAATCCCTCAGATTCAGATCTGTGTCCCAACCGATTACTCTGATACCACTTGTTGGGATTTTTGGCCTGCGGAATCACACAGATCTAGATCTAGGATGGTAATCCAATAGCACCAAGCACACACAAGAAAAAAGAGAACACACAGATTTAACGTGGAAAATCCTTGCGGGAAAAAAACCACGGCACAAAGCGACAGATCACCACTATGAAAGCATCAATTACAAAGAGAAAGGACTTACCCGATTCGAACAACCTCGAATCTCATCCTTGCTACACCCTTTAGAAACCCTGGAACCCTTTTAGAAAGCCTTAGCATTCATCACCCCTTGCTAGAAAAACCCTAGGAATACCTATTTATAGTTTAGGAAACTTCCCTTCCGCATCCCAGTTGCGAAAGGACTCAAATCCGCAGTTTCGCGCAAAATCGCGGAACAAACTGCGTAACCTTCGACTAGTCGTAGCTCTCCTACGACTGGTCGTAGCCCACCTTCGACCAGTCGTAGCTGTCCTACGACCAGTCCTGGCTACAGTAAAAAACAGCAAAAAACTTGCTGGACTTTGAGTCGTACAAGGGCTCGAACCTACGACTGGTCGAGCGTCTCCTACGACCAGTCGAAGCTTCCCACAACCGGTCAAACGACCTCAAAACTTTAGATTTAAGACTTTTCTCAACAAAAATAACTTACCTATAACTAAGTTACAACTTATATCCAAACAGGATTATCGGTAACTTACTTACACCTGTAAGTAAGTTACATGTAACCTTCTTATAACTTAAAAAAGTTGAAGGCATACAATCAGGCCCTAAAATTAAACTTAAAATCTGAAACGAGGGAAAGGGAGAGAGGAGACGTCGGTGTTTATAGCAGTAGGCTTTGTGCGCGCGGGCGCATTGAGTCGAACCGTTCGAGAGGAACGAGAGACAGTTGAGGGAGGACGCAGATAGCATGCTGACGCTGTCAGCAGTGAGTGGCTACTGATCGGTGCTCTGTGGGACCCACCATGATTTTTGTGTTTTATCCAGTCCGTCCATCCATTTTTTTCAGGACATTTTATAGTAGTTTATTAAAATTAGATAGATTATAATATCAAGTAGACCACACCACAGGAAATAGTGGTGACTGAACGTCCACCGTTAAAAAATTCTTGGGGGCTACAAAACGTTTTTAATCGAGCTGATATTTTTTACTTACCTTCATCCAGGTACGCGTGATGTAATAAACAGTTTGGATGGAAAATAAACATTTCAGTAGGCCCTGGGAAGTTTTTAATGGTGGACGTTTAATCACTTCTGTTTTCCTGTGGTGTGGTAGTTATGACATTTGGATCTTTCTCATTTTTTGGTTTATGTACTAAAATGATCAGAAAAAATGGATGGACGGTGTGGATAAAGTAAATTAATCTGGCCTACATAGTACCGATCAGTAGCCACCTGGCTACCAGCACAATCCCTGGAGGGAGATTCGCGCGTAGACATAGATGTTGGACCGAAGGCCAAGCCCGGGCTTGAAATCTAGGCCGCGTCTCCGGGCTGAGGTGGGGTGGCTGGGCCAGAGATGAATGTCCCGGCCTAGTCCAATCATAAAGTGGGCAACTACTATCAGATAAAAATGGACGGTTTAAACACACTCGCCAACCGCATGATACGGTATCAAAACAGATGAGCACGGACGGTTTAAAGACGCCCAACACCGACACGCCGGGTCGTAGGGACGGGAAAATGCAGGGGATCGGATTAGGTGCGGCCCTTTCCGTAGGGCCCACCTGGATGTATGTATTCTACATCCACGCCGTCAATTCGTTTTGTCAGATCATCAGGGCATGGCCCAAAAATGAAGCAGATCCAAAGGTGGGCGAACATGATGGATCCCCCACATTAAAGGTGGGGATTGTGTGATTGACTATCAACATCGAGGTGGGTCCCAACATGATGGATGATGGCCCACATCGATGGTGGGCCTGATATGATTCATGTTCAATATCAAGGTGGGCCTTGTTAATGGATGGTCCACACGGAAGGTGGACTAAATGTGATTGATGACATACGAATGATGGGCCCCACATTATGGCAGTGGGCATTAAAGGTGGGCCACTCATGATCTACGGTCCAAATTTAAGGTGGGCACTGCATGATGGACAATGACGGGGGCATCATAGGTGGGCCACGCATGATGGACGGCCCACATCAAAGCTGGGTCCTACGTTATGGGAATCCACTGTCAAAGCTGGCATCATGTGGGGATGATCCATATCGAGGTGGGACCACACAATGGATAGTTCACATTCAAAGGTGGAACTCACACGATCGACGCTCCACACTAAAGGTAGTCCCAACGTGACAGACGGCCCACATTGATGATGGGCCACACAAGATGGATGGCCCACTTTGAAGGTGGGCCCAACATGATAAACAATCCACATCAAAAGTGGGCCCCACCTGATGTATGGTACACATCTCTGGCCCCACAAGATGGGGCAGTCTACATCAAAGGTGGGCCTCCATGATGAACGGTTGACATCAAAGGTGGACCCCGGACTTGGTTGCCCATCCCTCTTGATTGAATAATTTTAGCCATCGAATTAATATTTACAAAAGCAAGCAGTCCTCATTGATTATAATAAAGGCAAGGCCATAAATTTGGATTGTTCATGTAGTAGAATCCACCTTTGATTGTCATTTTTTAGATGGGTCAAGAGAAGAGAAAATGTGATAATGCAATTAATGATTTTGTGCGGCCCACCATGCTGAATGCATTACGGCAGCAAATGAAGTTTTTCAAATTGGATTGTTTCCACCCACCTTTGTAATGTGACCCTTGTGCTTTGAAAATGGGCCCCACTTACTCAGTAGCCTTTGTATGATCAAAGGATTAAAACGTTCAATTGAGATGATCGGCACCAATCTCCAATCAAAATCTCTACTTGTATGCCCAATCAAACCTATACAATGATCCAAAAGGCAGTCATCCATCAAATCTCAAGGATAGTAAGCCGGATGGTATGGTCGCGGTGGTGGCAAATGACCAGACGAGGGATGAACTATAGGATTATTGTACAAACTAGACTGCATGAGATGTTGAAGATGCATTGGTGGGCCCAACTGCCCAGATGCTGCCAAGATGCTAGGACCATTGCTGGGCCCCACCAAACCATAAGTACCAGCTGAATGCAGATATGGTTGAGCCCCACCTACCTGCATTGCTGGTGGATTACCTCGTGTCATCATGGGGAAGGAAGAGGCTGTTGCTGCTGCTGGGCGAGGCGGCTTGCTCACTGGCTCTTGCTGGGGCCTTAGGCCTTCCATCTTCGTGGCACGTTCTTTCCCACCACGTTTTCCACGGCGTGCCCTCTGCTTGATTACAGTATGCAGTCCATCTGCCTTCAGCTCGATCGCTGGCTGTTGTTGGGGCTTGGGAGCCACTATAGTTGCAGTACATTTCACATCTGTCTTCTGGTTGATCGCTGGCTGTTTCTGGGGCTTGGGGACAACGGCCTCCTCCATCTTGGATGTATGTTCCCCATCTGACTCTTGCTTGATAGCCAGATGCTGTAGGGGCTTGGAGGTGGCCTCCTCCATCTTAGATTTATCTTTCCCCTCTGCCCCCTGCACGATTGCTGGCTGCTGGTGGGGCTTGGGGACAGCCTTCATAAGTTTCTCCAACTTGACAATGCGCTTGAGAAGCGGCTCACATGGGTATTCGGATTCAAGCTTCAATTCCTCAATGGTTTTGATTACTGCCTTGGTGGCAAAGAGTTCCTTCTTGGTGGCCAGATTCTGTGGTAAATAAACATATATACAGGATGTCATGTGTGACCTAAATGCTGGAAATGCATATATCCAAACATGATGGAAGCAGATTAGAGAGAGAGAGAGAGAGAGAGAGAGAGAGAGAGAGAGAGAGAGAGAGAGAGAGAGAGAGGGTCTCTCTTTTTTTTTTTTCTTTTTTCTTTTTATAAGTTTTGTACAAGTAGGTCCCACGTTCAGTGACCTGGAGCCATTTGTAAGCTGGGCCCAACTGTGGATGGACCACCCATGACCCATAAATCTCCTTGAAAGGCAATTCTAACATTTCTATTTGTTACAAAGAAAATGGACAGCTAAGAAGAGAAATACAGCAACACTGAACGGATGCTGATTGCCCACAACTGAGGGTTTCAAGGTGTTCCTCCAACACCAGGCACTGTGGGGCCCACTGTGATGTTTGTCTTATATCCACTCCGTCCATCCATTTTTGTTTTTTTTGAAAGATAACTTAGATTAAAAGGCAAAAGAAAACAAAGGAGAACGGATACTGCTGAGGAGGCAGAAGCCGTTCGTCCATAGAGAAAAGAAAATCAACATTGAACCCATCCATATGGGTAACCCATTCAGCAATCATACATTTAACCAGGGGAGACAGAGAGTGGCGGGGTTTTGCTGTGTTCTGAAAACATCTATTGTTCCTCTCATTCCAAACGGCCCACCAAATAGCCATAATAGCCGTTCGCCAAACCCAGGTGAGTTGTTTTCCTATTCGAACACCATGCCAGGCCTTAAGGAGAGTATCCACGTCTTTAGGAAAGCACCAATGGACCTTGAAACAGGGAAGAATAGCTGTCCAGATAGAGTAAATGTACAGACAATGGATAAGGAGATGATTGACAGTTTCTTCAGCAGCAAGGCAGCAGAGGCAGACATTGGGAATGATGAGGCCTCTCTTTCGGAGATTATCCACAGTAAGGATTCTTTTATTTCTGGCCAGCCAGCCAAACACTTGAACCTTTGGAGGGATATCATACTTCCAAAAAGAATGAGGGCACTGAGCAGAGGGGGCTCCTCTGGAAGAGTAGAGGATCTTGAAGAGAGATTTTACAGAGAATAGAGATGTTCTTTCCGATTTCCAGACTATTCTATCCTCCTGAGAGTGGATAGGGTGAAAATGATGAATGCATTCCATGAGATCTGCCAGGTCTTTAATTTCCCAGTCCTCTAGATTTCTTCTAATATGAATGTTCCAAACTGTTTTGTCAGCTATCGTAGAGTAATTGTCAGAAATGAAACTATTTTTCTTCGTTCCAATCCGGAAAACAAAGGGGAATCTATCTTTCAATGGGGATTCACCTATCCAAATGTCAGACCAGAAACAAACAGAGTCACCCCTACCCACTTCAAAACCAATACCTTGCACGACCACTTCTTTCATGTGGCCGATATCTTTCCAAATTGAAGAGACTCTGTGAGGAGAGACCTCACTCATCCACCATCCTCCCGCAGAAGTCCCAAATTTGCCCTTGATAATTTTATTCCATAGACTATTCTTTTTGTTGCCAAGCCGCCAGATCCACTTACCTAAAAGAGCCTGATTCATCAGCTTTAAGTCTTTTATACCAGCTCCACCATCTTCAGTCTGCGTACATACCTTCGTCCACTTCCAGAAAGGAATCTTGCTGTTGTCTTCCCTTCCCTGCCATAGGAAGTTACGACGAGGGCGTCGATAGATTTGAGAACCGCAGCTGGGCATTGAAAGAGAGACATGAAATAGGTGGGCAGATTGGAAAGCGCAGCTTTGATAAGCGCGAGGCGGCCCCCGCTGGATAGATAGCGGGATTTCCAAGCAGCC
This sequence comes from Magnolia officinalis, assembly GCA_021015155.1. NCBI lineage: Eukaryota > Viridiplantae > Streptophyta > Magnoliopsida > Magnoliales > Magnoliaceae > Magnolia > Magnolia officinalis. Next base: position 68,338,479 of record JAJHSJ010000010.1, read on the forward strand.
AGGTGGTGGTGGAATCAGTGAATGACTCTATCCCATTGGTGAAGCTTAGGTTTTCCTACGCACAAAGGGAGGCCAAGAAAGGATGTCGGGAACGACCCATAGGAGCACCCCAGAAAATCTGCTAGGCTGCTGACCTCATGGGGATCCAGATTGATCCCAAAAATCTTTGATTTGGTCATATTCACCCTCAGACCAGTAACAGCTTCAAAGCATCTGATCGCAGTTCGCAGGTTGGCCACATATTCTGAAGAAGCTTCAGAGAAGATGAGAATGTCGTCGTTGAATTGAACGTGGGAGAGAGGAACTTGAGTTCCTTTCATATGAATTCCCCTGAGGATTCCTTCCATTTGACCTTTGTGCAGCATCGCAGAGAGAGCCTCGCCAACGATCAGAAAAATGAAGGGGGATAAAGGGTCACCTTGTCTAAGACCGCGCGAACTCTTGAAAAAGCCTTTTGGAGCGCCATTTAAGAGGACTGAAAAATGGGCCGAACTGATGCATTCGTGGATCCATCTTCTCCATTTCAGACTGAAACCCATGCGAGTCATGAGGTACAGAAGAACTTCCCATTCGACATGGTCGTAAGCCTTTTCCAAGTCCAAATTGCAGAAGATATATTTCTTCTTGGATCGGTGGCAGGAATGAAGACATTCATTAGCAATGAGAGCTCCATCAATGATCTGTCTGCCTGGGATGAAAGCACATTGATTAGGGGCGATAACCGAGCCTATGACCTTTTGCAAACGATTGGCTAACACCTTAGCCAAGATCTTATACAGACTACCAATGAGACTTCTGGGTCTAAATTCCCTGAATTCAGATGCACCCTGGAATTTTGGGATTAAGGCTAAAAAGGTTGCCCCAATGCTTTTCAAAATTATTCCTCTGGCGTGGAATTCGTTGAAGAATTCCATCACTTCTTCCTGGAGTAAATCCCAAAAAGCTTGAAAGAACAAGATGGGGAAGCCGTCAGGCCCGGGAGCCTTGCCTCCATCAAGGTTCATAACAGCCGTTTTAACTTCATCTAATGTGAAGCTCGCTTCCAGAAGATTAGATTCCTCATCACTCAATCGTTGAAAAGGAAGGTAGTCCAACCGAGGTCTGGACCAGTCCTCCTTAAGCAATAGGTTATGGAAGAAGGAAATAGCTACCCTGGAGATCAAATCTCTGTCCTCTGTGTGATTGTCGTTGATGATCATCCTGTTGATGCGGTTACACCTAGCGTGCATGCTGGCAATACTGTGGAAATATCTCGTATTCCTGTCCCCTTCTTTAATCCACTTTGCCCGGGCTTTCTGTTTCCACGATATTTCTTGTTGCAGGACTTTAGCCGAGAGGGCTTGTATGAGTTGAATTCTGCACGCTAAGGTCTCTTTCGACATAGGATTGGATTCTGCTTGGACATCGATGTTCTGAATCTCTAATAGGATGGAGTTGGATTCTTCTTCCGAGATCCTCCTATGCTCCTTCGCCCACTGCTTGATCTTGTCTTTCAGCAATTTTAAGTTGGAGTGGATTCTATAACCCGCATAGCCGTTTAAGTGTAACTCTTTCCACCACTCGGACACTTTCGCTTTGAAGTCTGTGACATGAAGCCAGGAAATATCAAAACGAAAAGGCTTGGGACCCCAATCTTCCTCCTCAGCAGATAAAATAATGGGCCAATGATCAGACGTGGTCCTGGGTAGGACAGACTGAGAGGAGAAAGAAAGGTAATCCAGCCACTCAGGGGAAATAATAAAACGGTCTAACCAGGACAAGATGGGGTTAAGCCTCCCATTTGTCCAGGTATATCGAGAGCCAAGAAGCGGGAGATCAACCAGCTGATTGTTGTTGATCCAGTCGGAGAAAGCAGTCATGTGAGATTTAGTGTTGATACCAGACGATTTTTCCGCCGCAAATCTGATACAATTAAAATCACTTGTCATATAGATAGGGCCACTGAAGCCTTGAATGACGTAAGAAAGTTCTTTCCAGAAGTCTTCCCTGCAATCGTTATTATTGGGCCTGTAAACTGAGCAGATTAGGAAGTCCGCCGCCATAGCACTACTTGACAAAATAGTTGAGACGGAGAAATTTCCAACACAGTTGTTCCGAAGAGTCCAGAAGGCTGACCTCCACGCGATGAGGATGCCCCCAGAGCTGCCCAAAGCATGTTTTTCCACCCAATTTATGTCCGAAGCTTTCCAGATAGTCTTCAGCAGACGATCATCAACCTTTTTAACTTTGGTTTCCTAAAGGCAGAGAATTTGAGGATTACATCTATTACAGGAATCCTTAATAAGACTTCTTTTCTACTTCGAACCCACCCCCCGAACGTTCCAAGAGACGATTTTCATGATTTGACTATACCTCCTCGCGAGCCCTCAGCACCTGACTCAGTCGATGCTATACATTTGCTACCCATCTTGTTGGCTTTCCTATTTGTTTCCCTTTTTCTGCCTGCCTTTGAGACTCGTTTCTGGGGGGGTTCTGTTGGGATCCAACGGTCTGCCTCTGTTTTCTACACATTGGAAGAGGGCTAGGAAATCCTCCGGGCAGTCACCGAACGATAACCCGAAAAGTCTCCCAATGTGATTCATCGCATCACGAATCCATGTCTTCCTTTGAATTTTCTTGCTCAATATCTCCTTCTGCTCTTCCTCTAACAGGGTAACTTGAGGATTGTCATTTCTGATCTGGAGGGGCTCCGCAATAATAACGTTGGCACCTGCCGGGTCTTGGAACAAAGAAAGGAGGTTGATATCGGAGTCAGAGAAGGATTGGGAGAGGCAACTGGATTTGAGGGACACTGATGTTTAAGGAGATAGCGGGTAAGAAGATGATTCGTCGTCGAACGTAGGTTGGTCAGACGGGATGTCAAGGGGGATAAGATGTAACTGGAGGTGCATATCTTCCTGCGAGGTGGACCCAGGAGACTTGGAGGGGTCTAAAGAGAGAAAGGAAGGATTTTGCTGCTGAAAGGGAAGGAGTTGGGTCGGTATAGTTCCCAGGTGAGGTGTAAGGTTCAGATGAAAAGGAGAGGGCTCTGACTGAATATCTACCGTCGAGACAATATTCAGAGCTCTAGATTCGAGGATGGGACAAGGCTCCACACCCACATTGTCCTCGGACCCAGGACAAAAAGAGGCTACAGGGGCGAGTGAGGGCGCGGGCGGTGTAGAAAACTGAGAAAGGTCCGACGGATGCATGCCACTTGGAGGACGGATATCGACAATCCCGTCTCTCTTCTCAGAGAAATTAAGAACGCTCGCACGTGAGACTTTTTCGAACCTCGAAGAGTCCTCGCACGTGAGCGGGGAGGACTGAAGTATGCCAGATGGCTCTCTCGAGCCGTGCGCTCTGACCGGGCGGGCGTCTCGAGAGCGGGGGGAGAGCAGGACGTCGCCACGTGGAGAGGTGTCAGGCTGTCTCTCAGCAAGACGGTTTCCGAAAAGAACTGGAGCTCTGAGGGAGCACCGAAGAGACATGGCGTCTTCTTCCCCGCCGGCATGGATCTCCGGAGGGGGAGAAGGAACTTTGCTGCGCCATAAATCTCCCCAACGAGGAAGGGGGGAATTATGCTCTTCCCTTTGGATCGGAAGGTCGATAGACCTATCTCCCACGATGATAGAGATGTGGTTTGGGAGAGGCGTACCTTTTCTTCTATTAATACAAACCCTAATTACTCCCATTTCCACTCCCCGTTTTGTCTTCAGATCTAATTCCACGAAGGATCCAAGGCAGGCTGCGGCCGCAAGGAAGAAATTTTCATTCCACAGTTCAATTGGAACTCTCCAGACGAGGACCCAAACATCCTCAGTACCGAACGAGCTGAATGAGTTCCAAGATTTCACCTCATTCACAGGCCCGTCCTTATGAATCGCCCCTGCCATGAGTAAGGCTTCCAAGTTCACTCCCGGATCGCCTTTTACCCATAACTCATTATATCCAATAGGGCGCAATGTAAAAGATCCAGCCCTGATACTTGTACATTCGTCTATCCAGTCGTAGATTTGGGGAATGGTCGCCTCTTCTCGTGCGACAATCACCAGCGTGTCCGATAGAGCTGCCCTAGCTTTGAGAATGTCCTCCTCATTCACCCGAATGAGATTAGGGACCTTGTTATTGTCATCGGGTGGACCATTTTCCTTCCCCGGAATCGATTCGGTCAGGCTAGGCTGCTGGCAGTGGTTCAGAGAGGAGCAATTAAGGGTGTCCCGATAGGATAAGGGTTGGGGTCCAGATATATCGGTGGTCGATTTCTTCTTTTGAGATGTTGCGGGCCTCTTTTGCGTAAGAGGTTGCTTTCTCTCTGATCCGTATCTTGCTCGCTGCACCAAAAGTTTCTCTCCCTGAAAGCTCTCTCCATGTAACATGCTTACCGCACGGGCAAACTCTGCCTCAGAGCTCATTCTGATAAGGGCGAAGCCCCTGAAATCACCTGTCTTTTTGTCTCTGGGCATAATGACATCCATTACCGCCCCTGCTCTATCGAAGACTCTCTCCAGGTTGAGAGGGAACCAACCTGATGGGAAACCCTTGACGAATAGGGTTGGGAAAGAGTCGTAGTTGGTCTTCTGTCTTTGATTCCTGATTTTCCTTTCTATCATTGTCCATTCTCCTTCCTCTGCACCATGTACGTCCTCATTATCTGTGCGCAGACCTACCGTGTTCGTCGTCGTCATCACGGGTGACCTTTCACAAGGCTAATTTTAGTACATGGGCACAAAACTCAAATGGGCCACACCACAAGAAATGGTGGGGATTGCACACCCACTATTGAGGCCTTGGGGGCCACAATTTTGGAGCAGGCTGATATTTGTGTTTTCCCTTCATCCAGATGGGAATCACCTTACAAATGTGATGGATTGAATGTAAACGTCACGGTGGGCCCCATAAAGGTTTCAATGGTTGGCATTACCATCCCCATAGTTTCCTATGGTGCGGCCCATTTAAGATTTCAATCTCCATGTTTCGGCCCGTCCTAAAATGAGCTGGTGAAACAGATGGGCAGCATGGATCCACAATGCTTGGGCTGCAACCACCGGTTCCAGGCAATCCACATCAACACTGGTCCATGTGCAACTGAAAAGGATTAATAGGCTAGATCGGTGGCTAGGTTCTACCTATCTGTGGAGTTATATGCACCATCCGGTGAGCCACATAACAACCAATGGTCTGGATCATCGATACAAACTACAAACTGAAAATCCAAATGCATACAGTGCATTTCCTCAAGGCACAGAATCATACACTTCATCACAAAAGGAAGCATACCTGGGCTTTAATTGAGTTATTCCCCTTTTCTCGGATTTCTTGAGCGCACTTCTCTGCATCCTGTAAGAATTTCTTGAGAAGAGATGCTGGAGGGAACTTGTCTGTGAGCTCAAAAGTGCATATGAATTTAACAGCTTCAAGCAGCCGCCCCATACTTGTCAATCTATGAACAAGGTCTGTGAGAAGAAATATAGTAAGTGTTGATCAGACCCAAACAGAAGATAAAACAAAGCCAACTGAAAGATAGCTATTAGACAGGAGGAGGCCAATGGGCTGGGCTAGGTCCATGGGTCCTCGAGTCCAGCCTGGTTGGGCTGGGTTTGGAGTGAGGCCCAAGGACCATGGGTTGGATTTAGGCCTGATAACCAAGCAGGTTGGACCGAGCTTCCATCTGCAGAACTTATTTAGCATCAGTGGGCCAAATGATTGGATGGAGGCCCTGCGTGAGCTCCATTTCTTATCTCACAGGCTGGGGTTGGGTCTGGACTCAAGGTAGGAGTGTGACATGGGTGGGTTGGGTTGGGTTGGGTTGGGTTGGGATAAGGGTAACCCGAGCCCAACCCAACTGACCCAAATTCCAAACCAAGATGCCAAACCTGAACTCCATTGTACTCAACCCAACCCAAATACATGATCATTACCAACCTGACCTAACCTAACCCAAACCTGTTTTCAAACTGGGTTGATGTTTTCCAACCTGAAACCAACACGAGGACCTTGACAACCCTACCCAACCCGAACTGACATCAGGTTGACTTAATTGAGTTTGGGCAACCCTAAGTGGAAGCAGTTTGCTCTTGAGCTAGACTCAGATCATGCATTGGCCTGGCCCATTTGACACCCTACCCACTAACTTGCCCTATTTCGTTCTGTTTGCAGCTCGTCCTGGTCAAGGTGTTAAAAAACGGTTACATAAGGGTGGCATAATCATTACGGTGGGAACTATTACATGATAAAGGTCTGTAATGCCCCACCCAACGAAATGGCCTGCAATGGCCGATACAGGTTTGATACATTTTTTTCTTTTAAAAAATCGATCATTAACGATCATTACAGCCCATATTGTAATGGTCATAGGGCCAGCCATCACCGTTATTGAATACCTTGACTCCAGTCATACAACTTGAGCAAAACGGAGGCATACAACAAGAGAGAATAGTGCAGTGCAACAAATGGTACATTTTCCGAATTGCAAGAATTTATAATTCCTTTTTCCCTTTCTTTTTTTTCTTCCTTTTAGCATTCTGTGAAAGAGGACAAGTGTGATATAGCCTAATATGCCATAATATGCTTTCTTTAATTGTAATAAAGAACAACTAGCAGACAAAAACATGCAATGCATAGACTCACAGATAAAAAAAAGGAAATTAGTTTTTTTTTTTTTTTAAAAGACAATTTAAATAAAATTCAGTATCTAGATGTTTTATGAATTCATGCATATTTAGCTACACAAACAAATACAGCTTGAGTAGGCTAATTTTCGCCCACATAGAATAGAAATTGGAATTAGTTTAGGACTTAGCCTAATGCCTAATTCAATTGTTTGGCCTGTTATATTGAAGTTTGTTGACTGCTGAAAGCCTGAAGCTTTGTTCAAGTTTCTTGATTTTTTTTTTTTATTTCACTTGCTTTCAGCCGGATGTCAGTGATTTACAAGGCTCTAGCCAATTTGGTCTGAGCCAACCCAGTCCAACCTGAGTTCGGTCCATATTAAAGTTATGTCTCCTTTTGTTTTGGATAATGTTGATTAAATTTAGAATGACTTATGATGCAATAAGTAAAAAAGTATTGGATTAGCTCAATCACATAATTGTTTTTCATTGAATGTAGGAAGAGACCCTTCAATCACCAAACATTAATTATACTACCAGATGTGCTCCATCAAAGTTTTTTAATTTTATTAAAAACTAAAATTAAACAACAACATAATAAAGCAATAGCAAATACTCCCTTCAAGGAATTTATGCGTATTCCAAGGTTGCTAGTTCAACGTGCATTTCTAAACATTATTCTTGCTAAATGAGATAATGAAAATAAGTGTTTCATCCTTGGAAGAAGATCATCTTTATTAAACCCCAAAACATTGCTTTATAATAGGTTTGAGTATTAATGGAGAATACACACACACACACACACACACACACACACACAAAGAAAAAATTGGATGGTTGTGATAAAACAATAAAATATAAGTATTTTCTAAATGTTTTTATGTTGAGAAATTTGATTGAGTTTTTTTTTTTAGGGATAATTGATCAATTTATTGAAAAGGCGCCAAAATAGCGCAAAGAATTACATACTTGGCAAAAAAAGAGAAATTAAAGTCTTGTAGAAGATCTAAACATGCAGCCCACTCGACTACCCTAGAAATTTCATCACGAAAGCACCCACCATTTCTTCCCCCCATATGGGCCCAAAAAACAGCCAACAATTTTTCCTCTCAAGATGAGTGCCATGCCAAATAAGGAGGCCGGGAACAGAATTTGGCATGACTCAAGAAAATCCAAAAGAACCGAGAATAGAATTCCGTATCCTCCTAACAAGTAAGCAACGAATGAAGAGATGGTTGATAGATTCTGCGTCTGCCATACATATGACACATATTCGGAAGAATCATGGCCCTTTTGGAAGGTTATTAACAGTTAGCATTTTTTCTTCTACCAACAAGTCATCCAAACGCCGCTACCTTGAGGGTTCTACAACCGCACTGAGAAATGGCCGGATTTGTCTCTTCTCCATATGAGGAAAATATTAAGAAGTCAAAACAAAGTTTGGAAGAATCTTTACCCAACTTTACAAAACTTTTCCTTTTGTATAATTCAATACAATTTTATTTCCAAATGCCAGTTAAACAACTCCTAAATTCATGTTACACTATGTGAATGAGTTAAAATTTTTGCATCATTATGCATGGGCAACTGCCGTTTATGAGTTTTTATTACAAGTATTTGTGAATGTGTGAAGAAGAAATACATATACTAATGTGTCATGGTTTTAGAAGTATTGTTTGTTATAGTGATAATCAAATGTTATTTATCTTCTTTGTATGTATTTCTTATTTTCATTAGTTTTTTAAACAGCCTTTGTATGCCTTTCTTATCTATAATATTTTTTCCAACAGCATGGTTACAAAATCACGTTCTTCTTCGGCAAGGGTTAACTACTAAAATGATGTGTCCACGTTTTTTGAGATGGGTCAAAACCACTAATGAACATGCTGGCACACATATAAAATAGATAGTCAATCTCATTTGCACCCAGGTATTCACATTTTTTATCCAATTTATTAATATTATGTCCAAATATGAAGTTAGATTTATGTATTTATCTCCATCAATTATCGAAGATATTAAGCCAACGATGAGGAAAAAATCCTACCACCTCCTCCTTTAAGTGCTTCGTATTATTTTTGTTTACCTGTTATGTAATCAATAACCGGTTTACACACTTCATTATATAATTCATCGTAGCGATTGGCATACAGAGACATCAAACACAGTCAAAGAAATGTCAGCATTTGGAACTCAGATTTGTAAACATAGAAGATTAAAAAAATAATAATAAATAAATAAAATCCATATAATGATTATCTTGTGCATATTTTTCCAATCACAATATGTTGAAATCAATTTATTTTCATCACTATTTTATTGAAATTGTTTTTTTTTTTTTTTTTTTGCTATCAAAATAGGACCAATTTTTTTAATCAGAATAAGAAATATAAAGAGAATATAAGAATACAAAGAGTTAATGGAGTACAAAGAAAATAAAAATAAGATAGCCACTCAAGAAGAAATCGCAATGGGCCCTCTACGTTGTGTGAGATAATGGAGGGCATACACTTAGCTGCAGATGGATCACATCTTTCTCCTCTTGTTCAAATGGATCCCTCTCAGAAAGAACTTCATGTTGCAAACCAGAACTCCTTAGTGAAACGTGTGAAGAAGAAGGGTAGGAATAAAATTACTTCAAAAGTCGTACAACCCCCATACATTAGTCCACAACATAAACCCAAAAGTATAATCAAATGTGAAACATGTAAATAACATTTGACTGTCAAGAGTTTGATGGGTTTATGCTGTCCTCAGAAGAGGTGCACACAATTAGGAGTTTTACTGCCATGAATAAAGACAAGTATGACACTTTAACTAATTAGCTCATTAAGAATAGACTTAATTTCATTGCCATAACTTCTCATTACAACGTTGTAGAGGGCCATGTAACTTCTCATTTCATCGCAATGAAACTCCCTAATTGTGTGCACCTCTTCTTGGATCAACATAAACCCATCGAACTCTTCCATGCTCAAATGGCATTCACGTTTTTCACGTTTGAGATTCATAGGAATTGTTGTTTTAGGGTCTATGAAAAGGGGAGGGGTACGAAGTAGGTATTCCAAATTTTCTATGTGTGAGTTTTGTTTTGTAAGAGAAGACATTTAATATCGATAAAGTTATTTATCCCTCTCGACTCAAATATTCATGTGGATGTATTCTTGTCTATTTCTTGGTGACTCAGATATCGAAATCTCATTGACTCAATAACCGGGTTGGATCACCATCTCACCCAACTAATTAAACTTCTCAGGCTATTGCCTATCCTTGACGGGGCCCTACATATGAGTGGTCCAATTGTCGAACATATGTGCCCCTAGTTAGCAAAACTCCGTATTTAAAAATAAAAAATAAAAAATAAAATTCTATAATTAATTAATTTATATAAGGATCACATGAAAAGGAAGGATTTGAGGGAGGCAATGAACACCATTCAACTATCTATATACATTATTGTTCATACATATAGAAATTCTAATTATTTCTATTTTAAGCTTATTTATACATACATAGCCTTTTTCTTCACTCTGTTTTTTGTCCAAATTATATTAAATCCAAGCATTTCATTCTCCAAATTTTTGGCATTTCCATTTTTATGACCAAATTTTGTTACCATATTTTTTACAAGTATACTGAATTAAACATGAACATGTCCCATACCTTTATCTTTCTTTCTTTTTGCTAAATTAAACACGACCGATATTGCCTTTTTTATGGTCATTTGCGCTTTTGCTAACTATGGATGTGCCACATGCCTCCATAGCTTGGATATGATACTCTGGAATGATATTCATCTAGCATCTAAATGTTGGAAGATTGGATACACACAGAAAAACAAATATATGCATTAAATTCCCATATATATATATATATATATATATATATATATATATATATATATATATATATATATATATATAGAGAGAGAGAGAGAGAGAGAGAGAGAGAGAGAGAGAGAGAGAGAGAGAGCCCACAAAACTCGAAAAACTATTAACGGTAACCATGGTGAAATAAAATAAGTTTCCAAACACTTACCAGGAATCTTCTTAGAAAGACCAAGATCCCGGCAAAGATTAATCGAATGCGCCACCCACTGAGTAGCAAGAATGACAAAATCCAGCAGCTCATCCGCATCAAAAGCAGAACCCAAGCCGTATGTAGATACAAAGTTCAAAAATGTGCGTGCCTTTTTTGACTTTTTTCTACCCTTAAAAACCTGGCCTTTCACTTTTACCGCCACTTTCAATGCTTTCTCTTTCACATGGGCCTTAATATCAGGCGAGATCAACCTCAGCTCGTGCAAGAAGAAGTCCGAATTTGGGGGAATGCCGAACTCTTCCATCGCATCCAAAACTAGCTCTGCAGGGTCGGGTACAGATTGGAGGGCCGCAGTGATCTGATCACGGATGTTCATGAGATCGTTGCTGTTCTTAGCAAAGAAAGACAAAAATTCCTTTCTATCCATCTCGACGGAGCGTGATTTCAGCTCTGGAAGACGATCCTGCTCCAATTTCTCCGGTTCATTTGCTGGATCTTTCTCCAGAGATTTTTCTTTATGCGACGGGAGAGAATCGACGGTGGGTTGAAGCAGCTGCTGCTTCCTCTGTTCTTTGAATTTCAGATCTTCGAAGCTTTGGTGGATGGATTTTTCCATCGAATCAAAGTAATCTTCAAGATCTTTCCAACAAAACGCAAAGGAAGGTAGAGTGGCCGGCTGTGATCGGAGATCTTCGAAGGCTTTCCGAAGATTCTCCTTCTTCGTAGCAACGGATTCGATCGCCGCTGAAATCGACTCAACAGAAGCCATTTCTACAGCGGACGAGAGAGAGGGTAAAAACTAGAAAGATAATTCTGGAAGCGAAACCCTACAGGTATCCGTGGAGATCGGGAGCAGAATCCCTAGACATTCAAACAAAAAAAATAAATATAAAATAAAAATCTGAAACGAGGGAAAAGCAGAGAGGAGATATTAAGTATTTAGAGCAGTAGGCTTTGTGCGCGCCGGCGCATTGAGTCGAACTGTTGCAGAGGAACGAGAGACAATTTAGGGCCTGTTTGATTTTCAGGGAGGGTTAAATACCCGTGAAATTGGTAATTATTACCATTTCGCCCGTTTGCATTTCCTTTCAAAAGTCACGGCAGTTTCCACCTCGAAAACCGGTTTAAAAGAATTATTTTAAATTTATGGATAATCTATTCCGTCCAGACCTTTTAACACAGTATTTTAAGACAACCTTTTAACACAATGATGAGCTGAAAAATGAGCTAGATTGAATTCCCAAATGGCCCACACCAAAAGAAACAGTGGACTTGAGATGTTTCTAACCGTAAGTGTTTGATTTCCTTTTCATTGTTGCGTGGTTCACTTGAGCTTTTGGCTCATACTATAAATTCATGGGGTATAATAAATTAACAGTTTAGATAAGTGATATACATCACGATGGACCCACAAATATACTGTGACTTTATTGGGTTTTGTGTATACACATTATTGCATTTTGTGTCAAAACTCATCTCATTACGTCAAACATCGGAAAATGAAAAGTAAACAGGGAGGAAGGCCTAGCCAATCCGTTTCAGGCCGGCGTATAAATAGGCACCACAGTAATGTATTTATTATATCTACACTGTTCATATATTTTTAGAGACCACACCCCAAGTACCAGCGGAGATAATGATTTTCACGGTTAAAAAATTTGTTGGGCCTAGCAAAATGTTTATTTTCCATCCAATCTGGTCATAAGGTCACAGAGACCTGAATGAAGAGGGAAAAAAAAAAAAATCATATTGATCCACACCTTCTGTGACCCCAAAAAGAGTTTCAAATGGTAGACGTTCACTCCTCCATCCACTTGATTTGATAATTAGATCTATCTTATTTTCCATGTAGCTCGCCTCGTGATCAGACCTACAGGACTTGCTGATGTGAATACAGCAGCTATATAGCTGCTACACCAGCCAATCCGCTTCCCAACATTACCTAGACGACAGATCGGGTAAGATGGGTCCCTCCTATAAGGATATACAATGTAATTGTCATAATATTAGGAGGGTCCACCTACAACTAGTAAATGCTACTAGTTGGAGTGTATGGCCCACAGCGGCATATCTCTAGCGTCCCTATGATGAAATTTTGAAAATGGCCTGGCCCAAAAATCAAGCTGACAAATATCACCGAAAATGTGAAAATATTATGGCATTAAGCGTATTGCATGATTTTCAAAATTTTATTATTTTGAAAAAAGGTTTTTTTTTTTTTTTTTTTTAAAAAAAAACCTAAAATATTCCTGTTATATTTTTAATTTTTTAATAATTTCCAATTAAATATTTTTTATTTTTGGCAAGATTTTTCTAATAATATCCTGAGAAGGATTTGAGAATCTCCCCAAAATTCTGAGAAATTGCCGAGATTTGTCACTATGATCAGCACTGCCCCTTGATCAATCAACAGGTTTTGTAATAAACATCAATCTCCTACATCGCTCACTTAGACACACCATATAAACAAGGGCTCATGTAATAGTGAGACATCTGCGAAAACCTTCCATGAACCAGCACCCATCTGATTTTAGATCAGGCCCACCTGAACCAACTTCATCACAGTTCAATAACCAACTGCAGTACTCCACAAAATCCTATACTCCATGAGAATCATATTGCCCAGACACATGGTGCCACCTTCATTGCAGTTGAACCAGCACCTCCGGCAGCTGTCATAACACACCATCTTTAGTACAGTTGAAAAGGGTATTTGGATCGAGGCCATCACAATTTCTGCGTATCCAGAGCTTTGGAGTCAAAACCATGGTGGGGATCACGCCATCGAGAGATCCAGAGAATATTTTACCAGGTGGAGCATATATGCATTGAAAACCCGATCTTTCTGGATGCCAGGCAAATGCATGCATTAAGGAACGAATTCATGCTAGAAAGGAGGACGATACTGAGGTGGCAATCCGCTGGGGAAGGGGTGGCCCATTGGAACAATATGTGATGTAGATGGCAGCTCTGAAGAATAGTTTTGAGGAATTGACGGGAAGCTCCCACCCAGACCCAAAATCGTCGCCAGTGTGCCAAGTACCGTCTGGTTGTAGAGCGGAGGAGGAAGTCCTTCACCGGACCCCAGAAGGCCGTAAGGCCCAGTCGGCAAACCTACGTAGGGAGCAGCAACCTGATTGACAGATGGGGTGTGGCCAACAGGCAGTGGCAGCAGTCCAGGTTGTCTCGTCACCGGCACAGGAGTTGCAGCTGATGGCCGAGGCCGCTTTTGAGAAGGCTGGTGGACCACCACTGGTTTTGCTGCGCTGCTCTTCTCTGCCTTCTGCTTCTCTGGTGCTATGCTGCTCCTCTCTGCCTTCTGCTTCTCTGGTGCTGCCCTGCTCCTCTCTGCCTTCTGCTTCTCTAGTTCTGCTATTCGCTTATCAAGCTTTTCATGTGGGTATTGAGATTCAAGCCCATGTTCTTCAATGCACTTGATCACCAACCTCAGGGCAGCGATTTCATTGTCAGTGGCCATATTCTATTGCAGATGTACAAATGATGGAGCATTACTTACAAGCAGGAAATATGTCCATCAAAACATATGATCAGTGGGCCAGAGAAAGAAGAAGCATACCTGTGACTTAATCGAGTTGTTTCCCTTTTCACAGATTAATTCAACAACCTTCTGTGAATTCTTCAAGTATCCGTCCAACAGGGATGCAGGAGGGAACTTGTCCTCGAGCTCGAAAGCTCGTACAAATTTAATGGCCACAACTTCCTTCCCGCTGTTTATGAGTTTCTGAACAAAATCTGTTGGACGGAAAAATATGGGTTTCATTCGACGAACTACAAAGCAGCACAATGACAAAAGGTGAACACATGCCAGCATGATGCAGACATGCAGGAACAAAAGCCATTCATTGGGGAGGGCCTTTGTGAACAAAGCCCTGGCCGAAAAAATCACTTGGTCCATTCATCAAGTGGGTCACTGCATGTACATTGCTTATAGACCATTGGTCATTTTTTATATCCATTTTTTTAACCATGAGGCTTCAATGAGTCGACTAGCATAATTTTTAGTGCCGAGACGGACATGCTCAAGGTGCGCCCCACCTGATGACTGGAACAGACCTTGCAGATAGGCACCATGTTGATCTTAGGTAATGCCGAATGAAGTAATAAATGAAGTCTCGACTTCAAGAACAGCTACCTATCAGAAACATACACATAAATAGAAGAAAATGTATATGCTTAATCAAGCATCTATACATGAGGGAGGGCCCACTTTTCAGCGATCCAATTTGCCCATATGGTGGATGGGAGACCTGGAGATCTCCCACAATGGGTGGTGCTAATTGTTCCGTTGGGTCCCCATCATGGTTTTCAGACATGAAGACTCGGACAGACTTGTTCGGCACTGAGTCGAGTTGCAACTCGCCGAAGCCAGTGGCTGAATCAGTCCGACTCACCCAAGTCAGGTGCAAGTACCACCAAATCCAAGTCAACTAGTTCAAGTCGCAGCTGCATCAGACAAGTCTTAGAACCATGGGCCCAGTTTAATGACTGGATCAATTAACTATGGACAGTCCAGAAAAGTTTGTGGCAATGGTCACAAGGGAGATTCTAAACATTGGATAATAATGAACTCCCAATCGCTAATTTTAATCATCGACTCATCCATGGTGCACATTCTATCAGGTTCAAGTTCAACACATTTACCATTCCTGTGAGTTGTAAGTTGTAACACATGTTGGAGTTGTCTTCAAAAATTGAATCTTTTGAAGACAAGAGAAGAAGCTCGTTTTTCAAGAAACATGGAGAAACAAAAACCAGGAAGATGCCATATGATATATAAGCGCGTGCCATGGGCATGGGAGTGGGTTTTTGCGAATGTGATGCTGAGTATATGAGTAATGCAATCTTTGCCCACAACGCAATAAACTAACCACTATTAAGTCATCATCTAGGATTCTGTGTATGTCTGATACCATTTAATAAAGGGGCGCACTCCAAGGGTACTGGTATTAGGCAGATGTGGAGCCCACATAATCTATTCACACCATCCAAGTTCCAACCTACATATACAGTTGCATCACCTCATAAAATCTCTAGGACCCAAAACTCTTACCTGACCCAAAACTGGGGTGGGCCATGGCAAAGGGAACGAACTGTGAGGGAGCGCTCACACTTGAATTTGACAAGGGCCCACCTAAGTCACACAGCCTTTGTCTTGTCCTGACCCTTCATTTGGACTGGATAAAGGTTCTGAATGGACTTGATTATATATACACAACATGGTGGGCCACCCATGCCAGTCAATGGTGGGCGTTCCCTCTCAATACATTCCCTTTGGTGTGGCCCATCTGAGTTTTGGATCAGGCTGATTTTTGGACTCTGGGAGTTTTCTGAGGTGAATCATATTAGGGACAGGTTGGATTGTGTGAATACATCATGTGGGCCCCACATCTTCCCAGTACCATCATAAGCTTATGGAGGTCCAGTACCACTGGACCGCACCCCTTGATAAATGAAATCCATCCTACAACCCTTGACAGATGCATTTTGATGATGGATCCGGAACATCGAATTAGTGGACCCCCTCTTGGAGCCATGGCCAAAACTTAAGTAAATTTATAAGTTTTAAAATACTAAACTTGGTTATGACAGTTATGATTTGGTTATATTAAGGGTTTAATTATATTAACTAAGAGTTCTAGATATGTACTTGATAGTTGTGTGTTTTTTTCTACAAAATGACAATTTTTTTATATATAAAAAATTATATATTTTTTAAATTGCATAGGTTAGGTGGCTTGAGTTTGTCTTGACCCATTTATAGATCGCTTGGGTTACGGTCAAGATTTTAAACCCATTCAATAAATGGGTTGGGATTGGTTGGACCCATCCTTGTTATACCCAAACCCAAACCATTGCAAACCTAAAGTGACAATGGTGAGGCAAGCAGAATGGAAAGAGATTTGATGAAGATTTTAGCAACACAAAGATCAAAGGGGCAACACATGCGTTATTTCCTGAGTAGTCATCTCGGGTCAGAGAGGAGAAAATCAAATGGTGCCAATGCTCGAGTGCGGCTTCCGGTTTGGCTAAAGGATGGAAATTAAAACATAGTATTTTCAGGTAGTGCTAACACCCGAGCCCATGCCAATTGCATTTCCTCTCATATGGTTGATGATACTAGAGTAGTTGATAAAGATTCCATTTGTGAAGCTATTGTTAAAATTTATTAGGATCTTCTTTCGGATAAGGGTCGGGATAGGCTTCTCCTTGATAATGTCTTTTGATTCTATTTTGTCAGAGGAGGCCTATTCCCTTGAGATGCCTCCCGCTTGGAGGAAATTAAGGGTACGGTAAGGGATTTAGAGTGGGATAAAGCTCTGAGACCCGATGACTACCTGTTAGCTTTCTTCCAAACCTTCTGAGACTTGGTGAAATTGGATTTGTTCGCCCTTGCTGTGGATTTTTTTTATTGCCTCAGCTAGGATTCCCTCCTAATTACGTTGCAATTTCTTGGCCCTCATCCCAAAGCTAGAAGGTGCATACTGTTTAAAAACTTAAACATTTACAAAATTTTAGCCAAGGTGTCGAGTTAACAGCTTCATATTGTGCTTCCCAAGGTGATTTTGCCATTCCTAAGCGTTTTTGTTTCTGGAGGGCAAATCCTAGACAGTTCCCTAATTGCCCTTGAATCTATAAGTTTGTGGAAAAGGCCCATGATCATGTTAACTGGTCCTTTTTAAACTATCTTCTTGGTAGAATGGGCTTTGGGGATAAATGGCGAAGTTGGATACAGTCTTGTGTGACCTCAACTAAGTGTACGATCCTTAACAATGGCTCCCCTTTTGGTTTCTTTAAATCCTCTTGAAGCTTGCAGCAAGGGGATCCTTCGTCTCCCTTCCTTTTCATGATAGTTTTTGAAGCCATGAGTAGGATGCTATTAAGAGGCTAATCAGTGGGTTTGTTTAAGGGCTATAGTGTCAAGAATTTTCCTCAACTAATTAACCATCTCCAATTTACGGGTGACACTATTTCGTTTTGTGAGGCATAGGAGTCTATAGTGGCTAATCTTCGGGCCGTTGTCAAATGGTTTGAGGTTGTTTTATGGTTAAAGATCAATCCGTCCAAAAGTGAAATCCTCGGCATTCATCTTTCCTAGGAGGATCTTTCTAATTTAGCTGATATTTTTTCGTCCCAAAGTTGGGTCTTTCCCCTCCTCTTATCTCGCTTCCCCTTATGCCTAGGGAAACTGGCGACTTGTTTTTGGGACAAAGTGGTGGAACATATGAAAAGAAAACTTGGTCCCTCGAAAAGCAAGCTCCTGTCCCTGGCGGGTAGATTGACCCTGATATCTTCTCTATCCAACTCCCCTTCTATTTCCTATCCTTATTTCAGTGCCCTAAGCCTATGCTTGATCGCATCGATAAACTTAAAAGAGATTTTCTCTAGGTGATGCCAATATTTCCCAGGTGATGCCTCATTTGATCAATAACCTCTTCTATGTATGGCATGTTGGGGGGTTGGGTAGATGGTGGCTCATGCTGTTGGCTGAAATCTGGTTGGAAAGGAACAATCCGATTTTTTGTAATAAGAGTAGTCCAGTGTATGTAGTTCTTAATCAGGTCTTGTTATCTTTGTCTTCATAGTTGCCCTAAGCTTTTTTAGGTTGTTGGGTAGCTAGGTGAATTTGTATTTTGCCTATTTTTTCTGTTTGTTTAGTTCCTGTGTTGTTTTTATTTCTTTTCTTTTGCCTTAATAAATTTGCTTCATCTTCCATTAAAAAAAACAAAAACGAAAAAAAACAAAGGTTGCAGTTGGGCTCTCCTCCTAGTCGTCTATCCCGTTTGACTCATATAGTAGCAGATTCTGGTTTGGTAGTTTGATATGGGCAGCAACCCTGCACATTCTTGGTGCTTGGGCCTTAGACATCACACCTCATTGCTCTTGCTTCTCATTAGCAACTCAGTGCAATGCCAACGCTGTGTTGAGAAATAGTCATTTTTGGACAAGATGTACAGTTTTGTACTACACGCATCAGTAGAGTGCATATGATACTTAGGTTATTCTTGAAGCATCTAAATGTTGAACGATCCGATATACACAGAAGCAACAAAAACATGGAGGGAGTGCAGCAACCATGATGGGTAAAAATAAAAAATCAAAATCAAAATTTTCAAACCCTTACCAGGAATCTTCTCTGAAAGACCCAGACCCCGGCAAACACCAACCGCATGCTTCCGCTGCGCAACCAGCATGAGAATATCCAATAGCTCGTCTGCATTAAAAGCATAAGCCAAGCCATACATGGATACGAGATTCAGAAACGTGAGTGCCTGCTTAGGCTTCCTATCTTGCACGGGAATATTTTCTTTCCATTCAACTGCCACTTTCACTGCTTTCTCCTTCACATGGGCTTTAATCTCTGGCGCAATAACCCTCAGCTGGTCCATCAAGTAGAAGTTTGAACTCGGGAGACCGAACTCCTTCATCACATCCAAAACCAGCTCTGCAGGATCCGGGGCCGCTCGGATAGCCTCAGTGATCTCGTCATAGAACTCCTCGAGATCCTTCCTGTTCTCAATAATGTAAGACCACAATCCCTTCCTGTCCATCTCAACACATCGCGATTTCAGCTCCAGCAACCGATCCTGAGCCGATTTCGCCGTTTGTTTTGCCGGATCCTTCTCAAGATACTTATCTTCATCCGACGGTCGAGATCGGACGGTGGATTGAAGCTGCAGCTTCTGCTTCTGTTGCTGATTCTTGTGTTCTTTTTTGAAATCTTCGAACCTTTCCTGGATGGATTTTTCGATCGGACTGAAGTAATCTTCAAGATCTTTCCAACGAAATGCGAAGGAGGAGAGAGTGGCGGAGCGCGATTGGAGATCCTCGAAGGCTTTTCGGAGATTCTCCTTCTTCGCAGCAATGGATTCGATCGCCGCAGAAATCGACTCAACGGAAGCCATTCCTGCAGAGAGAGAGAGAGAGAGAGAGAGAGAGAGAGAGAGAGAGAGAGAGAGAGCCCTAGAACCTCCAATCGAAACCTAGAAGGATTGGTGAAGATTGGGCGCAGAAACCCTAGAAGGATTTGTGACGATTGGGAGCAAAAACCCTAGAAACTTCAAAAACCCTAAAAATCCCGAGAATATGAAACAAGGGGAGGCGAGAGGGAGGGATGAGTATTTTGGAGAGGAAGACGAGATATTGAAATGGATTCATAGCACACGTGATACATAGCAACCGTTCATCATATCAGAGGTACCTTTAACTCATCATGACCTTGAACCGGTCCGATCCGCTGGTAAGGTGGGGTATGACCGGAACGGACGAATAGAAAAGGATGGACGGTGTATAAAATGCACACGTGCTGTCAGTACGTACACCTCAATAGGAAACAGTGGGGGTCCGACCTTGATGTATTTATGGTATATCCACGCCGTCCAATTCTCAGGTGGACCCACAACGGGAACAGTGGTAATTGATCATTAAAACTTCTTATCGCTACAAAAGTTTTGAATTAAGTTGATATTTGTTTTTCTCTTCACCAATGTTTATGTGGCATTATCACCGAGTTGGATGTTATGTATCTCACTACATCCACGCCATCCATCCGTATTGAAAGCTCATTTTAAGGCAGGCTGGAAATCGGCGCCCACACTAATTTGTATGCCTGGTGGGGTGTCTACATATCTAAAAAATAAGTATATCTTAATCCTAGATGAATCATAGTAAACAATGATAATTAACTATTAAAAAACTTTTGTGGGCCACAAAAGCTTTAGATCAAGATGACATTTGTGTGGCGTCTTCATCTAGGTCTCTGTGGCCTTATCCACAGGTTAAATGGCTAATAAACATTTCAGTGGAATCCACAAAGTTTTAATGGTGGGGATTTAATCATTGCTAGTTCATATTGTGTGGTCCACTTAACATTTAGGTCAGCTTCATTTTCTGGATAATGCCTTAAAATAAGCTGTGTAAATGGTTGGACTAAGTGGATTTAAGGCACATATGTCACTATATCCACCTATTAAATGACCACTATGTCCTGTGTGGCGTGGTCCATGTGATATTAGGATGTACTCCATTATTTGTTTCAAGTTTATAACTTGGCCTATTTTTGTTTCTCAAGCTGATTTTGACTGTTCATTTTTATGCTATTATCAGAGTATTGATGCTCAGATCTGGTTGATTCTGCCTTATCTTTTGTAAGCCGTTGAATATCTATAATTTTGGATATAAACTTCTAGTAGGCATAATAAAATCGAGATAGTTGTTTGTACCTTTTATGCATGGTGGGTGTATTTATATGCTTTATAGGCTTAAGCTGATTTTCAGGTCAGACCTCATCGAATTGATCTTATCTTTATATGTTGCAAGATTCTTTCCAAATACTTCCATTATAAGGTCGAGGTCAATATCCTCGATGTTGGTATCCAAGGTTGGTACATGAGGTCAGGTCAGGAGTCTCGTTACTCGACTCATCTATCTCATACATTTGTTTAGATTCGTTTTACCCATAACATGATCATCCGATCGCCACACAATAGTAAAAAGGCACTCTGAATTAATGGTTATCTCATCTATCTCTTACATTTGTTTAGCTCCATTTTACCCGTAATGTGGACAAATGATTAGGATGATCACCATGGATGTTATTTTACATCATTGCCACACAATAGTGGAAAGGCACTCTAAATTAATAGTTAGTTGTCCCATGTATCATCTAGAGCCCCATCCACACATAAGCTATTTACACTATCACCCAAAAAGTAGAAAGTATGTTTCATTATGTTATGCCCACCTTGTCCCTATCTTCCATGTGAAACATCCATCGAGTGGGCCTACTTTCAATGTGGACCATCCACCTTGCAGGCCCCACCTGTGATGTGGCCTATCTATCATGCATTGCCCACATCCACCTTTGATGTGGCCTGTCTATCGTGCATGACCGACCTTGGATATGAGCCGTCCATCATGTTTTGGGTCATCCGTCACGCAGGGTCAAACATTGGATTTGGGCCATCCATCATGCAGGGCCTAACTTCAAAGCAGGCAGTCCATGTGGGGCCTACCTAAGATGAGGGTCATTCATTGTTAGGGGTCAACCTTTGATGCAGACTGTCCATCGTGTAGCCACCTTGATGTGGGTCATCAATCACATGGGACCCAGCTTGTGGTGCCCACCTCTGATGTGTACCGTCCATCGCATGGGCCCCACTTTAGATGTGGGCTGTCCATGGTGAGGGGCCTACCTTGGATGTGAGCCATTCATCATTAGGGGCCGACCATTGATGTGGACCGTTCATAATTTAGGCCCACCTTAATGTGGGTCATCAATCATGTGAGGCCCGGCTCACCATGGGCGTGGGTCATTCATCATTAGGGGCCCACCTTTGACATGAACCATCCTTTATGTTGAGCCTACCTTGATGTGTCATCCATCATGTGGGCCCACCATCAATGTTAATTGTCCCTCATGTGGGGCCCACCTTCAATGTCTGCTGCCCATCACGTGGATCCCACCTTAGATGTGGACCTTCCATCGTGTGGGCCGTCCATCACGCGGGGCCACCTTTTGATATAGAGTGTCCAGTACATGAAGAGATGAGAAAGAGAGTAGAAAAGTCAAAGATAAAAAAGACAATAATCAGTTATGTTACTTTTAAAGTGGTGCTTAACAAACTAACTTGAAAAAAGTGCATCTTTTTTCTTCGTTTTTTTTTTTTTTGCTTCTACTCATGGGAATGTTGTGTTGCTAAACACAAACAAGCCCTTAATAGCTATGGTGTCAGTGGAGGAGACATCAAGAAGACTATAACCACAATGTTTATGTAAGCAGACTATATAACAAGGGCTCATAAATCAGTGAGACATCTTCAAACCTTTACCAACTAGTGCCCACCTGCTACCCTTTCTCTGCCTTACATCTTCCAACCAAAGTGGCCCAATCTTCTTCATCACATACTGTAACAACCATGAGAATCACACTGCCCACTGCAACTCACAAAGACTGACTCTTAATCTGCTAATCCTCATCGTAACCTGCACGATAGCATGGCCGCAACCCATTCAACCACCGCATCAAACCCATCATTTCTACAGTTGAAATGGTTATTCAGGGCGGTCTTGAATTATTATTTTTTTTCTTGGTTATCAAGAGCTTAGAAGCCGAAACTGCAGTGGGCCATCACACCATCAACATCCAAGAGCATTAGCCTGGTGCAGCTCAACAGCATATATACATTACGATCCTGATTTTCACGACACCAGATAAATACTGCATGCCTTACACCCACAAGAATTGCATTGCTACATCAAAACAAATTCCAATGGTGCAAGTGCTAGAAAGGCCGGCCATACTGAGGCAGCAATCCTGTTGGATTATTATATGGTGTAGATGAAAGAAGCTCTGAAGAATGAGGAATCAGTGGGAAGCTCCCACCCAAACCCAAAGGCATTCCCAAAGCGCCAACTCCTGTATGGTTGTGTAGTGCAGGGAGTCCTTCGCTGGACCCCACAAGACCATAAGGCCCACTCGACAAACCTAAGTAGGAATTGGTATTGATCTGACCAACAAACGGGCCATGGCCAGCAGGCTGTGCCGGTGGTCTAAATTGTCTCGTTGCAGTTGCACCAGCCATCCGAGGCTTCTTTTGAGGAGGCTTGTGGGCCGCCTCTGTTGTTGCTGCTGCTGCCGTGATCCTTTCAGCCTTCTGCTTCTCCAGCTCCAACATTCGCTTACCAACCTTCTCGCGTGAGTATTCAGATTCGAGCCTGTGATCTTCAATGGCTTTGATCACTGCTCTCAGGGCAGCGAGTTCGTGTTCAGCAGCCATATTCTGTTGTAGATATAGGTCCAAATGTAACTTGAAGCAGGAAATACATCCATCAAAATATATGATCGGTGGGCCAGAGATGGAAGATGCATACCTGTGACTTAACTGAGTTGTTTCCCTTTTCACGTATCTCTTCAGCAGCCTTCCGCGACTCCTCCAAGTATCCGTCCAACAGCGATGGAGGAGGGAACTTGTCCTCGAGCTCGAAAGCACGTACAAACTTAAGGGCAGCAACATGCTTACAAGAGCTGACAAGTTTTCGAATGAAATCTGTTGAATGGAGGGTTTTAAAAAAATGCAGGTGCTATTCAGCAGATCACAATGTGGAACAAATGACAAAACCGACCATACTAAAATAAGAAACAATATGGGGCTGTTCGGACACACTTCACTGATTGCATACTGACACTGCCAGTGGCGCAAGTAGCTAGTCACTACTAGATGGTGCTCTGAGGGCCCCACCATGATGTATGTGTTTTATTATGCACACCGGAGGACGATTTTTCCAGATCATTTTAGGGCATGAGCCCAAAAATGAGGCAGATCCAAATCTAAAGTGGACCACACCACAGGAAATAGTTGTGATTGAATGCCCACCCTTAAAAAAAGTTCTTGGGGGCCACAGAAGTTTTGGATCAAGCTGATATTTGTGTTTTCCCATCATCCAGGTCTGTGTGACCAAATCAACAGGTTGGATGGCAAATAAATATTACAGTGGGCCCTATGAAGTTTTTAATGGTGGGCGTTCAATCACCACTGTTTTCCTGTGGCATGGTCCACCTGAGATTTGGATCTGCCTCATTTTTTGGGCTAATGCCCTAAAACGAGATGAAAAAAATGGATGGACAGCATGGAAAAAACTCATACATCATGGTGGGGCCCACAGAGTACCGTCCAGTAGCGTTGTGGCTACTGGCAGTGTCAGTATGCAATTTATGTCTGTTTCAAGCCTACTTTTACAGGCAAAAACCAATCTGGTTGGTCTTTGCCAAGTCAGTGTTTTCATGCCTATTTTGTCAAGAAGGGTATGAGACAGATATGCAAAGTGCATCCAAATGCACGACAACAAGCCATTTCAGCCCCATTAGCCCCTTTGGAAGCTATGCCAAAACAGCCTCAGGACAAATTGCAAGGATGAAGAGGTGATTCTTAGAACACATGCCAGCATGGCACAGGTGTGCATGAAAAGCCATCCTTAAGGTATGAACATAGTGAACATGACCTGGCTGAAACAATTGGGCCGGTCCACTCGTCAAGTAGGCCACCGCATGTACATTGCATATAGACCATTGATCATTTTTATAAACTGTAATTTCTTTCGAATGGCTTTAATGAGTGGAATAGCCAAACTTTTGGATCCAGGATATGGTCGCACTACACAGCAGGTTCCACCGGACGGATCTTGCAGACATGCCATGTTGACGTTAATCCTGTGAATCACCTCCTTAACCTCTCACACGGAGTCCTCGGCATTCACCTACTATAAGTCTAAAAGAAAATGCTATGGATATAGAAGCATTAAATACATCTAATACGAGTAGACAGCTTGTGACTTGATTTCATTCTCTTACATCTTACAATTGTAATGCTGAATAAAAATAAATTAATTAATGGTAAAAACTAAAAATAAATTCCACACATTTCTTAGATTATATATATAAAGATATGCATGCTTAATCAATCATCTGGACAGGAGGGGCCCACCTTTAGGTAATCCAATTCTCTCATATGATGGGCACAATGGTGGGAGGGAGTCCTGGAGGAACCCCTGAATGGATAATACTGACCGTTTTTGTTGTTGAACATAGATTAATGAATGGACCAATCAACCATTCTGGACAGTCAAGAGAAGTTTACAGCAATGGTTAAGAATGTTCAACACATCCGCCAAACTTACTGTTATAGGATTGATACATCTAGAGACAGGTTGGAGACAGACTCAAAAATCAAAATCTTCCTACGATGAGAGACTATCATCAATTGTGATTAAATAAATAAGAAAGTTCACTTTTAACCAAACATGGATAAACAAAACCAAGAACAAGCCAAATGATATAGAAGGGTGTCAGCGTGTGTGGGCGTGGGCACCAGCATGCATGTATGTGCTGCTGGTGTCTCTCATACAAGAAATGAAACGTCAAGGATGAGATGAAATAACCATGATTAAGTCATCATCTATTATTTGGTGTTAAGGTTCTTTGTCCAGCTTGGGGCTACCAGGCAACTGTTGCCCCACACTTCTACCTGCGTACTCCCTTTAATGCCTCTTGTGATTCCTTTTAAATCCTTAGGACCATTTTTCTGTGGGATCCTTTGATTGTCGCTTTTGGTGATTGTGGGAGGTTGGGCAGAGTCTCCAGTATGCGGTATTACTGCACAAGGAGATGAATTAGCAGTCATCTGTGAGTGCTTCCCATGCACTAGCAATGCTATCTGGTATGTTTCATCTATAGTTCTTTGACTAAACCTCCACCAGCTCATTTTGAATTCCACCAGGTCACAACTCAAATGTCAAATCATAATACTTCTGGTTGTACTCATCAAAAGTTAAATTACCTAGTTGCACATCAACAGTTCTTGAACGAAACAAGAGAAAGGCCACGACATCTCAAATCCTTTGCCACTGAGTTCCACCATTTTAGGGCCCATCCCCTTAATTTGAATACTGCAAATTGTATCTTGATTTCCTCGATCATCTGAAACCATTCAAAATAATTTACCAGCAATTTCTACTCAATGATGGAAAACATTCAGGTCTATGTTACCACTAAACTCTTCAATCTCCACTTCCACATGCTCGGTCGGATCTTCGATGTGAGGAGGCTGACATAATAAGTAGGAGAGGTCTCACACAACAGGTAGTTGTAGATGAAAAAACATGCAAATAGCTGCATGTGGGGCTGACCATTGTGTATGTAAGACATGAAATCCATCCAATAGGGTTGCCCCATCATGAAAATAGGATGAGCTGAAAAGCATGCCAATCCAATCATCATGAACCTTGAATTTCACATGGTAGCCCACTTGATGGTTGGATCGGCATGATTTTTTAGGCAACCCATTTTCGATATGAGGCAAAAATGTTAGACCAGTTAGATGCATACACCATAGTGGGACCCACACCCCAACTAGTTGCATTTACTAGTATGTAGGTGAGACCTTCCCAATCAGTATAATCATGAAAATGACCTATAGATGCCCAAGGATAAGATAGAGAAGCTGCTGATAACCTCTCATATTCGTGATCCTTATCATCTCTACCCATAGCTTGTAACCTAGGTTCTTTAGGAGACCTTTTCCCAACTTCTGATCATTAATAGCTTGAGGATCTTAATATATCTCTTACCATTAACCTCCAGAGCCGTCACTCGAGCGTTCATCTTGCATTGTTCATCCTCAATAGATGCCAGTTGGGAATTCATTTGACTGAATTGTTTAAGAATTTTCTGGAACGTATAACATTCGCCCTCTCTTGTCATCCCTGGATTGTAGTACACCTCGCTCTTGTTGTGGGCATAAAAACTCTTAAGACAACAACTCTATCACTTATATCGCAAATATGGAATAAAGAATGTGTAACTAACAGATTCAACCACATGTTTGAACACAGTTGTTTCCACATATCCTTGATGATGTATAAGACCCAATCTGGAATGGAGAGATCTAACAGATAGACGGATGAACCGTTATTATTTGAGATTAAAAGAAGGTAGGACTTTGGATTAGGGAGGGTAGATCTAAATGTTTTGTATTCATAAAAAATAAGAGGGTTCTTTTCTACTTTTTCAAAGTTAGAGGATGATTACAGTTTTGGGAATGGCAAAAGGGAACAGTAGGCTTTCGGGATTGTTTTTGAGGTGTTAAAGGGAATGGTAAGTTTTTGGGTATGGAAAAGCAATAAATAATAGAAATAGAAAGAAAAAAGAAGCGATAAAGGAATAGGAGAAATACTCAATTCCCAGAGCAAACTTGCTCTGATACCACTTGATGCATCTGGAAGAATCGATAGGCGATTTGATGAAGATTTTAGCAACACA
This sequence comes from Magnolia officinalis, assembly GCA_021015155.1. Classification (NCBI taxonomy): domain Eukaryota; kingdom Viridiplantae; phylum Streptophyta; class Magnoliopsida; order Magnoliales; family Magnoliaceae; genus Magnolia; species Magnolia officinalis. The sequence continues at coordinate 68,365,944 of JAJHSJ010000010.1, forward strand.
GCAAAGATTGAAGAGGAAATACATGCCATATGCAAAGCACAAAGCCCTCACAAAGCTTATTCTCAAACTTTTCTTAAACTTTAACAAAAACCCAACACAGCTTTAAATAGTTAACACAACAAATTAAAAAATTAAAACCCCAGTAAGGTGGAAATTACTACCCAGACCTCACTTAAGCACTATTCCTTACCCGTTCTAATAAGGGTAGTTTTGACAATTTCCTCTTATTTAACAAGCAATAAGCATAAAGAAAATATCTTTAGTTGTTTCCCACCAACAAGTGGACCCCATGTGGGCTCCACCTGGCACCTGTAGGTATGTGGGCTCCACACGTTCGTCAAGCTGATCCATACAACAGACCTTGGAATTGATTCCATGAGAAGTTAGTTATGATCTTCTGATAAAAACACCCATTAACCAACACAAATTAATTCTTTTATACAGATAGCCATGAGATTAAGATCTCAAATAAGAACCAATATATTCAGAAATCAAGCCACTAATGTTCTAGACGCTAGCCCCATATGGGAATTTTTCAACTAAATCAGCTTGGAATTTTAGAGAAATAGGCGACAGGAATGAGCATATTATTGCAGAGTTTGGAACAACTACCTTTCCCTAGAAATCTTGTTTTTTCCTTTGGAAAACCATGAATGGCAAAAAATAAATAAATAAATCAATTGATTGTTTGATTCAAAAGCTGGGTATTTCTGTCCCTTTGTTATGCAAATGTTGCCATGAGCAGTTCTGATAATCTAGCTTCTGAGGTCTGGAACTATTTTAGCATGATTATGGGTGTTCCTTTTGTTGATGATTCTCCTTTCAATCAAAGATCATGTCTATGGTTTAACAGTGCATCCTGTAGGAACCAGTTTCTCTGGACTATGGGCATGCTTTCAGACCATATAGCATAGGAATTATGGAAGGGGCGTAACCAATGAAGATTTGAAGGTATGCTTCATCAACCTTCGGCAGTTATTAAAAAGGTCTTACATTGGCTGCAAGGCCTGAACATTCCTAGAGAATCTAAGAAGGATAGCAAGTTTGTGAACTAATTATCTATTAGAAATCTAAAGTTGTAAAGTACCAACAGTTAAACCAAGCAAATTGATGTGCACAAAATGGATTCAGTCTCATTAGACTTCTTGAAGCTACATAGAGGGGATATCCCATAGAAACCCAGGAGCTGGAGTTTGACATATTGCTTTGCTAGAAATGATAAGGGTAACAATGTTCCTTCGTATGCTTTTTATGGGAATTGTAACAATATTATTGCCGAGTTTTGGGCACTAGTGGATTGCCTTCAATTATCTAAGCAACATGATATCACAAACAGCCTAGTAGATTGTGATTAAAAATGGTGTTTCACACAAGTATCTTGGTCAGGTTTCTATAGCCTGGAAAGCAAGGTATATGAAGCATGGAATTCAGGGCTTGATTGTCAGGGGACTAATATCTTGTAGGTGACTTACCTGTAACTCACTAACAGGTAGTGTTTGGGTTGAAATTTCACCTGTGAGTTACAACTTATAAGTCACACTTACAAGTAATATGTGCCTTTGAAAACATGAGGAAGAGGCATGTTTTAACTTATAGGTAAGATATTTACAACCTGCAAGTCACTTCCAAACAGGCAGCATGAAAGTAACTTCAACCTGAAAGTCACTTTCGGGTGAAAGTCGTTTAGATGCCAGTAAGCTGCATTAGTGGGAAGTGACTTATCTGTAACTCACTTACGGGTGGTGTTTGGACAAGAAATTTCACTTGTGAGTTACAAGCTGTAAGTCACTTACAGATTTTCAGTGCATTTGAAATCCTCGGAAAAAATAAGTGATTTCACTTTATCTACATGTCACTTACACCTGAAACTCGCTTTCAGGTAGGGCTGTCATTCAGCCCGGATTTTGAACTGTTCGGGCCGGCCCTATTCAAACTTTTTATTTGCCTAGCCCAAGACCGGCCCATTGACAGCCCTACTTTCAGGTGCAACTTGTTTAGAACTAGAAAAGTTACAGGCATCCAAACGACCCGGTAGTAAGAATAGCAGTGTCCTGGATTCTTACCAGGAATCTTATGCTCGAGACCCAGAAGCTGGCACAAAGGAATTGAATGTTTCCGCCGAGAGGTAAAGACAACGAGATCCAAAAGCTCATCCGCTTCAAAGGCAGAAGCCAAACCATATGCGGCTAAAAGCCTCAAAAAAGCCATAGCTCTGCGTCCTCCGGCAGAGGCTTGGATCTGCCCCTTCCAATTGGCTGCCAATTTCATCGCCCTCTCCTTCACTGGAGCCTCGATCACAGGTGAGACTGACAGCAGACAGTCTAGCAAGAACCCATTGACAATCCAATCTTTGAAACCCTCGATCAGATCCAATGCAAGCTGCGGTGCGTCCGGCCTGGATCGGAAGGCTTCGCAGACCTCCATCCTGGTCTTCCCTATATCTTTCAAGTTCCGTTCGATGAGAGACCGCAATTCATCCCTGTCCATTGTGGATTTCGCTTCCGGTTTCCTCACTGGGTGCTTCTCCGCATCCGACGGCTGAGATTCAACAGATGCTTGAGGAGGCTGCTGCTGCAGATGCTCCTTCGATTTCAGATCCTTGACTTGCTTATCCGACAGCTGAGATTCAACTTCCGATTGCAGCGGCTTCTGCTTCTGCTTTTTCCAGCTTTTATCCGACGACTGAGATTCCACGGAGGGTTGCTGTTGCTGCTGCTGCTGCTGCTGCTGGCCATCCGAATCGAGATCTTTCAAGCGTTTCTGGATCAGTTTCTCGACCTTGTTGAAGTGATTTTCGACGTCCTTCCATTGAATGGTGAAGGAAGAGAAAGACGAGGAATGCGATCGGAGTTCTTCGAAGGCTTTCCGGAGGTTCTCCTTCTTCTCAGGGACGGATTCCATCGCAGCGGAAATCGACTCCATGGAAGCCATTTCTGCGTTGAAAAAAGGGGGGGAAAGCCCGAGAAATAGAGAAGTGGACTAATAGCCCTGCAGCGAAAATCTGTTGATATTTGCAGATATCTAAGAGCAGAAACCCTAGATATCGTAAAAACCCTAACCCCAAAAGCAAAAGCCTGGCGGCATTCTTAACAGAGCCCGAAAAGAGAAGAAGACGGAGGAGAGACAAACTTCCGTACTCTGTCAATGGACCGAATCCCAGTCCGGAGAAGGACGCGGATCCTTTTACTTTTTTTAGGCCCACACATATATCTGAAATACAGCCATTAAATGTGTAATTCCACTTCAGGCCGAGCCCCAAAACTCAAGCTGACCAATGATCCATGTCACACAAAATAAAATAGTTAAGATTGGTCCACCTTTGATTTTTACACAGCTCACGTGATGATGATATGAAATTCACTAGAGTTGTACATGAGCCAAACTGAGTTGAGCTTGGCATAGCTCGGCTTGCTTTGGCCAACATCCTACCCCAGCTCGAGTTCGGCTTGGCTCAATCCTCAAGCTTTACTGGCTAACTCAGTTCGGTCAACGGGTTGGGTCAGCTCAAGTTAAGTGCAAGCTTAAGTTTTTGAACCAAATTTGAGTTTGTACTTCTTTTTAAATTTTTTTATGAGCAAACTCTTTTTTATATATTATATATAATATAAAATATAATATATTAATTAAATTATATATATAAATATAATTGAGTTATAACTCGAGCCAAGCCAAATCGAGTTGAGTTTAGGCCAAGCTTCAAGTTGAGGCGAGTTGAACTCAGGCTAGCTTGAGCTTGGCTCAAAATTCTTTCGAGCTCACAAAATTAGCTTAGCTCGGCCTGAATTCAACTTTCAAGTCGAGCCAAGCCAAGCAAGTTAACCGAACTAGATCGGTTTGTGTCCAACTCTAAAAATCACTCGGCAACTCCAAAGTTTAGGCGCACGTGATGATAATATGAAATCCACTCAACAACTCTAAAGTTTAGTCCCTGCGCTAAAAAACAAAGCCCAACCAAAACTAGGTAAATAATTTAAAGGATAACATTATCCTTACTGTTTCCAATAGTGTGGTTCACTTAAATTGTGGATAAGGCTGATTTTTTCTTTACGTGGTATAAATTCTACGAGTTTTTACTGCCTTCGCATTTTAAAAAATACATATATATGTAGATTTATTTGTATATATAGCTTATGTAACTTTGAATCACAGTTTGCCAATTAGTTCAAAATCGTTGTTGGAAGGGCCATGGAAGCACACAAAGATTAATTTATAATAGTAATTCAAAACCACTAAGTAAAAGGGAGAATAACACAGATTTAACATGGAAAAACTCATTCGAAAAAAAACCACGGCACGAAGCGACGTATTATCACTATGAAAACAAAATTTACAAAGAGAAAGAGATTATCCAATTTGAACAACCTAAATATCACCATTGCTACACCCTTTAAAACCCTAGGACAATTCAGAAACTTTTAAAATGCATTCCAATCCCATTTACACCCATATATATAGCCCATAGGAACATCCCTAACAAAATCGGAAACAAATTTCGCAGATCCGTCGAATCCACAAAATTCTCCGCAAAACATTCGATGTCATCGAACACCCTTCAATGTCATTGAAACTTATCCTTTGATGACATTGAAGCCACTTCGATGGCATCAAACAAAGATCAAAACTGCCCAGAGAAAAAACATGGGTTTTCCGAAAATTTTCGATTACTCGACCCAGCTTCAATGACATCGAACACTACTCGATGTCATCGAAAAATGACACCAATATATCGAGCAACCAACGTAAGAAATCTGAAAAAACACTCGATGGCATCGAGTTGACTTTAATAACATCGACAGACTGTTAATTTTACACATTCAAGACATCTATCAACAACAATCTCATAGTTAGCTATGTCGTATAGAGTCCTTAATAATTAAAATGTCGGAGTCTCTAATTTGTAATAACTTTTGATATGCAACATGAAATTTTGAGTAAGAGACCTCATTTATAAAAAGACAAGGAGCTGGGCACCTGCTTGCACTAAGCGTGGTTTTATACTTTACGTGATTAACTAGATTTTAGGAGATTTACTAGTTCTAAAGTCATTGTATTAAATGGAATGGACAAACGTTTTATAACTGATATTCAATACTGATGGGGTTTTTTTCCCCGTCTTCGACCGGTCCTGAGCCCCGCTCGACCGGTCGTGGGAGGCGCTCGACCGGTCGTAGGTTCGAGCCCTGGCACGACTCAAAGTCCAGCGAGTAATTTTGCTGTTTTTTACTGTAGCTAGGACTGATCGAGGGTGAGTTAGGACTAGTCGAGGGTGGCTACGACCGGTCGTAGGAAATCCAGGACCGGTCGTAGGTTAGGCAGTTTGTTCCGCGATTTTGCGCGAAACTGCGGATTTGAGTCCTTTCGCAACTGGGATGCGGAAAGGAGTTTCCCAAAACTATAAAAGGGGTTGCCTAGGGTTTTTCTAGGTATCACAAAATAGCAAGAGGGTTTCCTAAAGCTTTACAAGGTATTTGCTAAGGGTTTAGGGCTATCAAAGGTGAGAGAGAGGGAGAAAGAGAGAGAGGAAGCTTATAGAAGGGAGGTTCTGCTCGTGGAGGTTCTCTACTTTGCAATCTACATCTCAGCGCTTCTATGTCCTCGTAATCGGTTAGATCTCTCCGTTTTCTCTATTTCTCTTATTGTTTATCCACTCCTGCGTGAGTGAAGAAGGTTGTAAACGTTCTACTTCATAGTGGATTGTTGATCTGGACGAGGTCCCGTGGTTTTTACCTCTTTGAGGGTTTTCCACGTAAAAATCTCTTGTGTGGTGTGTGATTGATGCTTTGATTTATTTCATTGCTTTTATTATCCATAATTCTGGTTTGTTTCGGGAGGCTAGATCCTAAGGTTTGTGCAAGGCATCCCAACAAAGTGGTATCAGAGCTAAGTTCATTGAACGGGTAGGATCGGTTTTGAATTATGGAAGGTGGCTCAAGGATGATCAGCCTCAATGGTTCTAAACTGGACCATATGGAAGGCTAAGATGGAGGACTTGCTTTATTGCAAGGACCTATATTCTCCAATCTCAGGCATATCAGCAAAATCCAAGGATATGACTGATGATGATTGGAAGAAGACGGACCGAAAGGCGGTGGGGTTTATTAGACAATGGTTGGATGATTCTGTGTTCCATCATGTGTCTACGGAAACCTCAGCCGAAAGCCTATGGCTAAAATTACAAGGGTTGTATGAGAGGAAGACAGCCGGTAATAAGATATTTCTGATAAGGCGACTTGTGAATCTCAAGTTCAAGGATGGTGGTTCTGTGGCCGAGCACATGAATGAGGTCAGCAATATAGTGAACCAACTCACCTCTATGAAGATGGTCCTGGATGATGAATTGCAGGCTTTACTATTGCTTAGTTCATTGCCTGACAGTTGGGAGACATTGGTGGTGTCTCTAAGTAACTCCGCGCCAGACAGAAAGATATCCATGGAACAGGTAACTAGTTGTCTCTTTAATGAAGAGACAAGGAGGAAGTCTCAGGGGTCTACTCAGCAAGAGGCTCTTGTGACGCAGGAACGGGGGAGAGGAAAGAACAGGAAGGGCGGGAAGGCCCGAGATAAATCAAGAGGCAAGTCGAGCAACAGAAAAGATGTTGAATGCTGGAATTGTGGCAAGAAGGGCCATTATAAGCATGAATGTCGTGGTAAGAAAAATGACAAGAAAGGAAAAGGGAAGGAAGATGAATCAGATTCCACTGCGGTCGCCTCAGATGGCGACATGGTAGTTATTCTTTCTACAGATCACAATGTATGTCTCACGGCTACGAGTCAGGGCACCGACTGGGTGATAGACTCGGGAGCTTCTTTTCATGCGACTCCACACAGGGACTCCTTCACAAGCTACAAGTCAGGTGACTATGGGACTGTGAAGATGGGAAATTCTGGCGTATCAAAGATCGTGGGAGTCGGTGATATTTGTGTGAAAACTGATGTGGGCTGCACATTGGTTCTCAGGGATGTGAGGCATATCCCAGACCTTCGCCTCAACTTGATGTCGACGGGAAGGTTGGATGATGATGGCTATGAAAGCCGGTTTGCTGGTGGGCGATGGAAGCTCATCAAGGGTTCATTGATCGTGGCTAGAGGAAAGAAGTGTTGCACCCTGTACAAGGCAAGTGTCAGTATGTGCAAGGGTGGATTGAACGCAGCGGAAGATTCGGTTATTGACATGTGGCACAGGCGTCTAGGCCACATGAGTGAAAAAGGGCTTCAGCTACTAGCGAGGAAGCAACTCCTTCCAGACGTGACAGGTATGCCTCTTAAAACCTGTCTTGATTGTTTATCAGGGAAACAGCATAGAGTTTCATTCGTTAAAACTGCTTCTCATGTTAATAAAGTGCATGCATTAGATTTGGTTTATTCTGATGTTTGTGGTCCTATGAGGACAAAAACCTTGGGTGGGGCATTGTATTTTGTTACTTTTATAGATGATGCATCTAGGAGGGTTTGGGTTTATGCTTTGAAATCCAAGGACGAGGTCTTTGGTGTGTTTAAATTGTTTCATGCTATGGTCGAGAGAGAGACAGGTAGACCATTGAAGTGCATCCGCACTGACAATGGTGGTGAATACATTGGCGACTTTCATGAGTACTGCAAGTCCCAGGGTATACGGCATGAACAGACGGTTCCCAAGACCCCCCAGCATAATGGTGTAGCTGAGCGAATGAATCGCACCAATGTAGAGAGAATCAGATGCATGTTATCTCATGCGAAGTTGCCCAAGACGTTCTAGAGAGAAGTAATGCCCATAGCAGTGTATTTGATAAACAGGTCTCCATCAGCCCCGTTGAATGGAGAAGTACCTGAGAAGGTGTGGACTGGACTGGATCCATCGTACAGTCATCTCAGGGTGTTTGGATGCAGGGCATCCGTTCACGTACTAAAAGACGAGAGGTCCAAGCTCGATATGAAGATCAAACAGTGTGTTTTTAGGGTACGGTGATGAAAAGTTCGGTTACATATTGTGGAATCCGACCAAGAAGAAGCTCGTCAGGAGCAGAGATGTGGTTTTCTTTAAGATTAGTGTATAGAAGACATTGGTAAGCCAGAGAAGAACCAGCCTAGTTCAGGTGAGCTAGAGGACATGGATCCTATTATTCCTCCCATGGTGCCTGATGACGGGGGAGTACAGCAAGGTGCAGAGGACGAGGAGTTCCTTCAGAAGATGGACCGGGGGAGTAGCCCCCACTTGATCCACCTGTTGAGCCACAGGCGAGGAGGTCATCTAGGGACAAACAGTCATCCAAGAGATACTCGCCACATGAGTACATTATGCTGACTAATGGGGGAGAGCCAGAAGATTATTTTAATGCCCTAGCTGACAAGCATAAGGAGGAGTGGTTGAAAGCTATGCGAGAGGAGATGGAATCCTTGCATAAGAACCACACGTATGATATGGTGAAACTGCCTAAGGGCAAGAAAGCTCTGAGCAACAAGTATGTGTTCAGAAAGAAGATTGAGCAGAAGAATTCACAGACAAGGTTCAAAGTCAGACTTGTGGTGAAAGGGTTTGGTCAGAGGAAAGGCATAGACTTCGAGGAGATATTCTCACCAGTGGTGAAGATGACATCCATACGGGTGTTGCTTGGGTTGGCGGCTAGCATGGATCTGGAGATAGAGCAGTTAGATGTTAAAACTGCCTTTCTCCATGGTGACCTGGAAGAAGAGATCTACATGCACCAACCAGAGGGGTTCGAAGTCAAGGGCAAGGAGCATATGGTGTGTAGGCTGAAGAAGAGCTTGTATGGGCTGAAACAAGCTCCACGGCAATGGTACAAGAAGTTCGATTCGTTCATGTTACAGCATGGGTATGACAGAACGGAGTCGGACCACTGTGTGTTCACGCGTAAGTTCTCAGACGGTGATTTCTTAGTTCTGCTGTTATATGTTGATGACATGCTCATCATGGGAAAAGACATCAAAAAGATTGACAGGCTGAAACAGGAGTTGGGCAAGTCTTTTGCGATGAAAGACTTGGGCCCGGCTAGACAGATCCTAGGAATGGAGATAACCCGTGACAGAAGTAGCAGGAAGCTTTGGCTGTCACAAGAGCGGTATATTGAGAAAGTCCTAGAGCGGTTCAATATGAATGCAGCGAAGCCGGTCAGTATTCCACTGGATGGTCACTTCAGATTGAGCGACAGGCAGTGTCCCAAGACGAAGACAGAGGTGGAAGAGATGCAGAAGATACCCTACGCGTCAGCTGTAGGAAGTTTGATGTATGCTATGGTGTGTACACGCCCAGACATAGCATATGCGGTTGGTGTTGTCAGCCGGTATCTTGCCAATCCTGGCAAAGAGCATTGGGCAGCGGTAAAGTGGATACTGAGGTATCTAAGAGGCTCATCCAGGTTGAGCCTATGCTATGGTGACGGTAAACCTGTGTTAGAGGGCTACACAGATGCAGATATGGCAGGTGACATAGATTCCAGGAAGTCTACATCGGGGTTCATGTTCACGTTTGCAGGGGGAGCGGTTTCTTGGCAGAGCAAGCTACAGAAGGTCGTAGCATTGTCGACGACAGAGGCCGAATACATTGCAGTCACAGAAGCATGTAAAGAGATGCTTTGGATGAAAAGGTTCCTACAGGAACTTAGCCTAAAGCAGGAGGAGCACGTGGTCTATTGCGATAGTCAAAGTGCTATACACTTGAGCAAGAATCCAAGTCAGCATTCCAAGTCGAAGCACATAGAGATTCGGTATCACTGGATCAGGGATACTTTGGAACAGAAGGTGTTACAGCTTGAGAAAGTCCACACGGACGATAATGGGTCAGACATGATGACCAAGGCTTTGCTCAAGGGCAAGTTTGAGGTTTGTAGAAACCTGGCTGGCTTGAAGAAGGTGGATCCCTCCTGGGTCAAAAAGGGGGAGATTTGATGGGGTTTTTTTCCCCGTCTTCGACCGGTCCTGAGCCCCGCTCGACCGGTCGTGGGAGGCGCTCGACCGGTCGTAGGTTCGAGCCCTGGCACGACTCAAAGTCCAGCGAGTAATTTTGCTGTTTTTTACTGTAGCTAGGACTGGTCGAGGGTGAGTTAGGACTGGTCGAGGGTGGCTACGACCGGTCGTAGGAAATCCAGGACCGGTCGTAGGTTACGCAGTTTGTTCCGCGATTTTGCGCGAAACTGCGGATTTGAGTCCTTTCGCAACTGGGATGCGGAAAGGAGTTTCCCAAAACTATAAAAGGGGTTGCCTAGGGTTTTTCTAGGTATCACAAAATAGCAAGAGGGTTTCCTAAAGCTTTACAAGGTATTTGCTAAGTTTTGGGAAACTCCTTTCCGCATCCCAGTTGCGAAAAGGAGCAAGCTACAGAAGGTCGTAGCATTGTCGACGACAGAGGCCGAATACATTGCAGTCACAGAAGCATGTAAAGAGATGCTTTGGATGAAAAGGTTCCTACAGGAACTTAGCCTAAAGCAGGAGGAGCACGTGGTCTATTGCGATAGTCAAAGTGCTATACACTTGAGCAAGAATCCAAGTCAGCATTCCAAGTCGAAGCACATAGAGATTCAGTATCATTGGATCAGGGATACTTTGGAACAGAAGGTGTTATAGCTTGAGAAAGTCCACACGGACGATAATGGGTCAGACATGATGACCAAGGCTTTGCTCAAGGGCAAGTTTGAGGTTTGTAGAAACCTGGCTGGCTTGAAGAAGGTGGATCCCTCCTAGGTCAAAAAGGGGGAGATTTGATGGAGTTTTTTTCCCCGTCTTCGACCGGTCCTGAGCCCCGCTCGACCGGTCGTGGGAGGCGCTCGACCGGTCGTAGGTTCGAGCCCTGGCACGACTCAAAGTCCAGCGAGTATTTTGCTGTTTTTTACTGTAGCTAGGACTGGTCGAGGGTGAGTTAGGACTGGTCGAGGGTGGCTACGACCGGTCGTAGGAAATCCAGGACCGGTCGTAGGTTACGCAGTTTGTTCCGCGATTTTGCGCGAAACTGCGGATTTGAGTCCTTTCGCAACTGGGATGCGGAAAGGAGTTTCCCAAAACTATAAAAGGGGTTGCCTAGGGTTTTTCTAGGTATCACAAAATAGCAAGAGGGTTTCCTAAAGCTTTACAAGATATTTGCTAAGGGTTTAGGGCTATCAAAGGTGAGAGAGAGGGAGAAAGAGAGAGAGGAAGCTTATAGAAGGGAGGTTCTGCTCGTGGAGGTTCTCTACTTTGCAATCTACATCTCAGCGCTTCTATGTCCTCGTAATCGGTTAGATCTCTCCGTTTTCTCTATTTCTCTTATTGTTTATCCACTCCTGCGTGAGTGAAGAAGGTTGTAAACGTTCTACTTCATAGTGGATTGTTGATCTGGACGAGGTCCCGTGGTTTTTACCTCTTTGAGGGTTTTCCACGTAAAAATCTCTTGTGTGGTGTGTGATTGATGCTTTGATTTATTTCATTGCTTTTATTATCCATAATTCTGGTTTGTTTCGGGAGGCTAGATCCTAAGGTTTGTGCAAGGCATCCCAACAAATACTAACTAGAAAATATAGAGAATGATGGATCTAGCTTTTATTAGTTAGCTATGTATCTCATAACGACCAGAGTTCAATCTGGAGATAATTGTGAGAGACAGAAGGAGGCGCTTCACCCAACAACAGGTATCAAAAAATGAATAAAAATAAATAAAATGGAATAAGTTAAATATGAGTTTCTAATGTGGCAAGATTCAAAAATTTGGCAAGCCTCATAGCATACACTAAAAATGTCTAAAAAAAGAGAGGTTGGAGAGGATGAAATGATGCAAGTATGAGAAACAATGCAAGGAACGACAAGCCTGAATTCGCAGCTTGATGTATATATGAGTCATAAAACCAAGAATCCTGACACTTTTGAGCAAAGAGATAATTAGAGCTCTTGTCTCTAGTTCTAATCCCTTGTGTCGTGTTGTCCGGATTGAAGAGGTCAATGGCATGGGTGTAGGCTAGGACTTGGATGAGCAGTGTTTGATGGCTCCGAGGATGTAGGTAAATCTAGTGGCTAGAGGCAAAGGGTGATATGGTGGTCTTAAGGGATCGGGGCCTATGGGCAAGATGAGCAAAGGCTTGGAGGATGGGTTGTGTGTGTGTGTGGTGTGTGTGTGTGTGTTGGGGGGGGGGGGGGGGGGGGGGGGGGGCGTTGGAAATGATATGGCTTGGGCAAGTGGGGCTCTCCTCCTCTCCCTCTTCTTAAGATGGGTTGTATTATAACGAGAATAATGGGAGTATTTATAGGATTTTGGGATGGCAATCTTAGTGATTTATGAGATCTTCATTGGTAAAAGCTAATATATAAATGGTGTGATTGGTGGAGGAGACAGGAGTGCCACATGACACTTTCTCATTGGTCAAATGAATAGTACGAAGTGTAAAAGGGAGGAGGGTACTTTGGGAATCCAAGGGATGGGCTCTCCATTTGAGGTAGAAACACCTTTTTTCCTGCCTTACATATGTTCATGTCCAAGGTCCATATGGGCTTTCTGCCACAAATTGTGGTTGGGTGCAGCACTTGGGTTTCCTAACATATTGGGAACTATATTTTTAACAATTGACGTGTTTTAAGGAGTGTTGGGCTTGAATTTGATCTTAAATTTGGACTTCTCATTATGCTCAAGTTTCAATTTGGATCAAGTTAGGCTTTGATTTTAGGGTTGGCTAGGTTCAGGGAATGACTTAGGTTCTGACTAGGCTGGGGTTTTTAGGGATTTCGAGAGTCAAGAACCATCTGCATATCGAGCACTATGATTGCCAAGCGATTACCCTTGGGTGGGGTGTTTACACCTGGATCTAACACAAATAACTCTCCTGATGGTCGAGGTGGATTTCACATAAACATTACAGTGTAGGAATTATTTTTGATTGCTCATCCAACGTTTAGATCATATTGCTATGCCAGCCCACAATATTTGCACGTGTAAATGCTAACAACATTCACATGTGTCAATGCTTAATTCTCTGCAATTTAAATTGGATTCTTTGCAAAAATAAAAAATAAATCAGGTCTTTTGTTTGCTACATGTGTAAGAATTATGCTTTTCTGCATTATGATTGATCTACATTATTACTCACATTATCAACATGTTGTATTAAATGCAATATGTGATAATGTGGTCCAATTAGATTACAACAAGCATGCTTTTTCTGCTTGTAGTAAGTAGAGGATCTGAATTCTTGGTAAAAATATTTTGCCATATGAACTACTCGTACTATTCACAACCTTACATATTGAAAATCACATCCAAACTCAACTTAAAAAAACTAGTCAATGGCATCTCCAACTAATTGGACTCGTTCTGCCGGCGTGGGTAGCACGCTCCTTCCAAACTGTATTTCAGCGAGGATGGTTTGGAATATGGAATCATGGACCCCACTTGTTCAGTACAGCTCGACTGGACTGGTCAGACGAGCCCTTCCAACCCACCTCTCAATATTGCAAAACATTAGACTGTCATCTAGAGGGGCCTGCCATGGATGGCCCACATTGTAAAACATCAGACCCACCGGTCAATACAAGCCACTACTATAAATATTTCGGACATCCTGTTGCAGAAAGTTCCTTCACTTAGAAGCTAGATGGCCATGGTGATGTTTGTGAGTAATCCACTGTTTATTTGTTTATTTGTTTTTTTCTTTTTCTAGCTCATCTTAGATACCGGCTAAAAGACGAGGCAAATCAAAAACTCAAGTATACCCACGCGACAGGAAATAATACAGGAAATAGTAAGGAATGAACCTTTACTGTTGGAACATTTATGGGGCCACGTGCATCTTGAATTAAGATAAAATATTGTGTTTTCGGCTCAACTTAGGAATAATTTTATGAGCGGTTTTGGCTACATATAAACATCCTTAGGGTGAGGAATCCAATGGTAGGCATTTCCATACCCTTTTTTCGTCATGCTATTTGAGAACTGGATTTGTTTTTATTTTTTTGGCTCATGTCCTGTCGTGACTTGGCAAGATGACACAAGCATTACAATACCCCCAACCCACCTGTTTGTGGAAGGAACGTGGACTTTGTCCTACCCTGGATGTATCTAGCTGGGAACGGGCTTGAGCTTTTGCGGCCACCTTGATGTATGAGTTTTATCCACACTGTCCATTCATTTTTCCGTATCATTTTAGGATATAAACCTTAAACTAAGGAAAATTCAAGACACGTGGACCACACATTGAGGAACAAACTCTTACGGTTGAAAACTTCTTGAGGACTATAGATGTTTTGGATTGAGCTTTTATTTGTATTTTCTCTTCTTCTAGTCCATATAACTTTATGAATAGGTTGGATGGAAAGTAAGCATCATAGTAGGCCCTAGAAAAGTTTCAACGGTGAAAATCATTATCAACGCTGCTTCTCATGGTGTGGTCCACTTGAGCATTGGATTTGCCTAAGATTCAGGCTTATATCCTAAAATGATAATGAAAAAGTGAATGGACAATGTGGGTTTTATCCACACGTCCATCCATTTCTCTAAGCCAAATTATGAAGTATTACCAAAAGTCGAATAAATCTAAAGCTCAAGTGGACCACACCACATGAAGTAGCGGTGGTAATGATCGTCACAGTTAAAACTTCCCTAAAGCCTACCATGATGTTTCCCTAAAGCCCACCATGATGTTTATTTGCCATCTAATATATTCATAAAATTATATAGACATGTGATAAGTAAAATGCAAATATTAGATATGGCCATCAAGAATTTTTCAATAATACTCATTATCTGGCCTACTTGTTTATTGGATCTACCTCAATTTTGGGTCTTTATTGTGAAATGATACAGAAAAATGGATAGACTGTGTGGACAAAACCCATACATCATGGCGACTACTATGGAGACTAGTGGGGCAGGATGCAATCCACTCTCAAGGTAAGTGGGGCCCACCCTAATGCTGGTGAGATATCCTTTGTTCAACAGTTTTGTATTTTTATTTTTTAATTATTATTATGTTAAGATATGAGATTAAAAATGCGGCAAATTTAAAACATAAGTGGGCTACCTGTTGAGAAATGGTGAAGAATGAACATCCACTGTTAAAATATTTATAGGGCCACAAAAGTTTTGCATACCATTATCAAGGGTATAGATTTAACTGTATAAATGGCATATAAATATCACAATGGACTAAGGAGGGATTTCAATAGTAAGCATTTCTCTACTCACCTTTTTCCTTCACGCGGTCCACTTGAGTCATAAATCTATGGAAGCAGATTGTGTACCGAGTAACTTTGTACTTAGCATACTAAGTAAACTCTGTGGGCCCCATTGTCATTCATGCATTGTATCCACTTTGTTCATCTTTTTAACACATAATTTTAGAGCTTTAATACATAATTAAACATCTACCGTAGAAAAATTCTTGGGGCAACCAAAGTTCTAGATCAAGCTGATATGTGTTTTCTCATCTAAACCTCAAGTGAGCCATAAGAAATAGTGTGAATTGAACAACTGTGGATGAAAAGAAGTTCTAGATCAAGCTGATATTTTTGTTTTCTCTTCGTCCACTTTTGCCTGATCTTATGAATAGGTTGGATGACAAATAAACACCAGTGTGTGCATTAGAAAGGTTTCAATTGTGAAAATCAATACTGCTACTTTTTCGTTTGGGATGGTTCACTTAAGCTTCATAAATACATCAATTTTGGGTTTAACCCTTAAAATGATATGAAAAAATAAATGGACGGCGTGGATAAACCACACCATTCACGGTAGGCCTAACAAAATTTACTCGGTACCATAAGGGCGTACTGAGTCCTAATTCTAGATCCATGCGTATCTACATGATCCTTAAAAAAAAAAAATGGACGCGGTGTATTTCTCATAAGCATCACGGTGGCAAAGGGACTTGGATTTCGTCCTACCCCTCACCGGAATCCATCCCGGCGGAGATCTGTGGGGCCACTTTGATGTAAGTGTTTAATCCAAACCATTTATTACTTTTTTCATATCATTTTAAGGTTTGATCCAAAAATTGAGGCTCGTCCGCATCTCCAATTGACCACACCAAAGAAGCTGCAGTGATAATGACACCCACGGTTGAAACCTTTCCAAGGGCCATGATTTTTTTTTTTTTTTACCATCCAATCTATTCATAAGGTCTCGTAGACGTGAATGAAGTGAATTATATATATTATATATATATATATATATATATATATATATATATATATATCCGAAACTTCTCCTACTCTTGATAAGTTTTAATGGTGAAATTTCAATCCCTACTTTGTGGTTTACTTAAGCCTTGGACTTCCCTCATTTTTTGGACGATTTATTAAAATGAATTGATTTAAAACGATGAACGGCTTGGATAAAACACTTACATCATAGTGGGCCCCACGGAGCCCTGTCCGGACGGATTACGGTCCGGGCGGGGTAGTCCGCGTTCCAAAAGAAGTTCCTTTGAACTTTAGCAGGCAATCCACGTGCATCGGCGCCAGCCATGAAAGCTGATATTTAACAATTTTTGTTCTCCACCGTCTACTTCGAGGCCATCAATGAGAATATTAGAATATTATAATGCAGATGATTATGGATCCGATCTGTCATCCACGGTAGGGGCCGCTATATGAACGGTCTCAAATGGAATAGAAACCTGCCACGTGTATTGTAGAGAGATAGAGATCCACCATTTTATGATGCTACCTCTTCTACCGTATCTTTTCCTACGCGTTTATAGATTCCAATCCAAAGCCTTCTATTGCCATCCAACCCGGCTCCCTTCGCGTCATCCCATTACACACAAATCTCCTCCATCACGCACCAGGTCCTATTCTTCGAGTCTCAACCTCAGCCTCTGTACAAATCCCTCTTCGTCCCTCTCCCTTTTTTGAATTCCCAATCTCCATAACCAACGCACCGTGCGCACTGTAGCCGAATCCCCACCTCCTGCCATATATACCCCCTTTCTTCTTCTGAAACCCTAACCCTAGGTATCTGGAACCATGCTCTTATCTCCAGGCCATTCTCCCCGCCACGTCTCTGACAAAACCCCAGAAACCCTAGAAATCTCATCCTCTTCAGACGGTTCCAAAAACCCTAGAAAGCGGCCCACCTCGACCGTCCTCGACGAGGATACGTACGTTGCTGCGATCGAGAAGATTGTCGAGCGCGACTTCTTCCCTGACCTCCCGAAGCTCCGTGATCGCCTTGATTGGCTCGAGGCCGTCCGATCAGGTGACCCTATCCAGATCCGCGATGCACAATTGAAGATCCTTGAGCGCCGCGGCAGCGGCGGTGGAAGAACCGCGACTCCCGCCTCATCCGATGGTAAGATCCGGTCCTCCGCCTCAAGTTTCTTTTCTTCGCCTACTCCCTTGGATCCCTACAAATCCCCAGCCCATCCCGGTCCGGAATTCTCTGTGACGGGAGAGTCCGCATCTGCTGCGGAAGACTCGGCCATGGTCGATGATTTGCTGTCGCTTGATGAGTTCTTCCGACGTTACACGAGCGAAGACAATGAGAGCTTCTCCAAAATCATGGAAAAGGTGAACCGGAAGCGCAAGGAGAGGTTCGGGTATCTGACGGAAGGTGAAAGGGAAGAAGTGAATGCCCTGGAATTGGAGAAGAGGGATCGCATTACCGATGGCTTTGGTACATCTGATCAGCCTTTGAGCACATTAGAAGGGTGGAAATACACCGCGAAGAATCTCTTGATGTATAATCCTGTGGATCAGGGTGAAGTTCCGTTGACAGAGGCAGAACGTGCGGAGCGGATTAAGGGCCTGACGAAGGAAATTGCACGGTCGAACACTCGGTTTCATGGCAAATTGACGGATGCTAGGCCAAAAGAGGAAGACCCGGTTGCCATTCTCTACACTCCGGTTGCTGGTGCGACGCCTGCCATTGCAGTGCCTGGCCCTTTTCGAGCCGTGAAGCAGAGCGGTTGAAGAAGTATGATTTGGATGATTTGAGAAAGACACCAAATCCCTTTTACGTGGAATCCACGAAGAAGTCTGAGGATGGTTATAATTATGTTAGAACGCCATCCCCTGCGCCAGGCGTCGGCGAATCACCATTCATTACATGGGGTGAGATTGAAGGGACACCATTGAGATTGGAGCAAGAAGACACACCGGTTGGTATAGGGGGCAGTGGTGAGGGGCCTCATTTTAGAATCCCTTTCCCACCAACTAGAGACGTGAAGGCCCACTCTTTGTCACGTGATGCCGCCCGTAAACTGAGGGAGAGATCTAAGATGTTTCAGAAGCCACCATTGCCTTCACCAGCTAGAGGGGGCAGCATGAGCCCGAATGTCCGGACGCTTTCTCCAGCTGCACAGAAGTTTGTGAGGAATGCCATCTCGAAGTCTACGAGCTCTGTGGATGAATCCCTTCGAGCAAGCTACCGTGGTGCAAGCCCATGCATAGGGACTCCGAAAGCAGGCAGGAGTTTGACTAGGTTTGGAAGAGATGACAGCCTGGGGTCGAGATCGCCTTCAGTAAGAGAGGGTTCTAATCCTCCATGATAATGTACATTTGTTTCTTTTTCCCGTCCTTCTTTAGATACTCAGATATTCACATGGTTAAACAAGGAGGTATGTGGCTCCTGTGTTAAGCTTCTTGTTTTCCAAATTCGGGTACTAGCCCATTCCATGCTGTATCGTTTGGCAATATAAAATACAATGCCATTGACCATCTCCATACTGTCTAAAGGTTTATTAATTTTAAACCTTGCCTGAGGCAAGAATCTGAATTTTAGTATGGTATTCTTATTAAGCACAATTACTAGCCTCTTTTCTGCTTCAAGATTATGCAGGTTGTTGGTACTACGATTCTATGTATATATGTTTGCCTTGCAGGGTAAGTTAGAACCAATGGTGATTATCAAAATGTATGTGAATGCATGGGCATTTGCGTTTGTGCAGGGAAATATTCACCTAAAACCCATTGCATGGTAACTTACCAAAAAAAAAAAAGAGAGGAGAAGAAGAAGAAGCCTTATACTATCAGATTTCAAAATATCCATTATTTCTTGCTGAAACCTCCCTCCCTCCCTCCCTCTATACATGTTTTACTTTTTCATAATAAGCATGCGGTCTTTATAGATGCATAGGTTAGAAATGCTTCAAATATTAAATAATCGAAGCAGGCCGTCAAATAAATGGAATTTTGATACTTTGAGCTGTTGGAGGGTAGTTACAACTTTATTAGAGGATCTGTTTCCTAATCCATTTCTAATATGTGTTTGAAGGTTTCCTGTTTCCCCATTTGGTTGATTCCAAGCTTTAATTCCATTAATATCATACTTGGGATATTAGACTCTTTTTTGCTCTCTATCTTTTTTGAATGATGATGAGTTTATTGATAAAGGAAACAGTGTTCTCTCTCTGTTCGAATGATGACGAGTTTATCAATAAAGAAAACAAAAATTACAAGAAGGTAAACATTAAATACGCCACTATAAGTTGATGTATCATACTTGCCTGGCCAAAAATCTGAATTCTTGGAGGTACCACAACAAATCATGGCCACTCTGTCTCTTCTGTTGAAAGATCCAACAAAAAATGTACGAGTTTTCTCACCCATCAGGTCCCAACCTAGGATGTGAATCACATTGATGCAAGTCTATAATGCATATAGAGTTCCATTCTTCTATTCATAATGATTATTCCAAAAATTAGTTACTTTGCCCTATTTGAAGGATAGATAAAATTGTGTACATTCTCTAACATTTGGAAGGTTGGGGTCCCTTTAAAAGTAATGTCTTTCATCTAGGCTGCTTATTTGAAAAAAAGAGGAAAAATTATTGAAAATCTTAATAGTGTGGGATGATGATACCCAAACCCAATAGATGTCTAATGTGCTGTAAAGAAGAGTTTTTTTCTTTTCTTTGAATCATCTGCTGATTGACTATGAGGTTACCAGAGAAATTTGGATGGCTACTGGGCTCGGTCTTGCTGCGGGATGTCGGCTGCTTGGGGCGATGTTGGTCGAATGCTTGGGAAGATGGTTGGCCACATGAATCTTTGGACATCTGATTTGATAAATATAATAGAACATTCGAAGGCAAGAATGCATTAGTTGGGGCTATTATGAACTCGATTTTCAGAATCCTATAGTCATGGGCCAGAGCAGGCGATAACTTAAGGAAAATTCCAACTGTGATAACAACCTCCAAATGGGAGGAAGTTCTTCGACTTTTGGAGAAACCCAATAAAGCAATACATCGAAATAAACTTTGATGTGTACTCTTTTGGCAACTCTGCCCCAACAGGCATGGGGCGTTGTTCGTGATGACAGTGGTGATACCATGGCTAAATTCTCAGGTCCAATCGGTATTAAAGACTCAATTTTCATCTAAAATAAAAAATAAAAATTAAAAATTAAAGACTCAAATTTTGTGGAGGCTGTGACTCCTCTTACAAGCAATTAAGGTCATGTCAGAATTCAATACATTCTTGGCATTGGTAGAAGGTGATTTGTGGAATGTAATAGGTTGGGCAACCTTTGGAAGTTGTCCATGGAAGGTTGTGGATATGATGGAAGAGGCACCGGAGGTTTTCAGTGGAAAGGATGTATCTTTTATGTACGTAGGGTGCAAAGCAAATGAAGGTGCAAATCAGCTTGCCAAGTTCGGGTCCTCTAGCCAAGCTTTGGTGTGGTTGACAGGAGCCCTGTTTGAAATCCAGGATGCTCTGCTTCCTATAGTTGTATCAATGCTCTGAAGTACTCCAAATAACTCAATATCAAGAAGAAGAAGAAGCTTTTGGAAAGTACACCAAATAATAGAACTCAATATGCGAGCAAGGAAGAGGCAATGTATTATGCAAACTCGACATCGAGAAGGCTTACGATCACGTCGATTGAGAGTTTTTACATTATATGCTTCTCCGTATGAGTTTTGGTGAAAAATGGAGAACATGGATCAAGGCTTGCGTTGAATCGGCCCACTTTGCCGTCCTCCTTAACGGAGTTCCTAAGGGATTCTTCTCTTCCTCGAGGGGCTTACGCCAGGGAGACTCTCTATTTCCCCTCCTTTTCCTGACGATTGGAGAAGCCCTCTCCCAGATGTTGCTTATGGGTCAAAATGCTGGTATTCTTAGAGGTATATTCATGCCAGGTACTTCTGCTTCGATCTCTCATATCCAATTCGCAGACGACACTCTAATCATGGCTGAAGCAGACCCAGTTTTCATCTCCAACCTCCACACAACACTAAAGTGTTTTGAAGCTGTCTTGGGTCTGAGGATAAATATGGCTAAATCTAAGGTTATGGGAGTCAACATTTCTGAGCAAGATTTATCTGAGTCTGCTCAGTCCTTGGGCTGTTCGGTTGCTTCCTTCCCGACGACGTTCGTGGGTCTCCCTCTTGTCTATGGCCCCCCTCCGCTCTCCATGTGGGACAAGGTTATTGAGAAGGTCCAGAAAATGCTAGCAAGATGGAAGTGCAGGTATCTATCCTTGGGAGGAAGACTCACCCTCATTAAAGCTGCTCTATCCAATATACCCATCTACTTCATGTCCCTCTTCAAATGTCCCTCCTCCATTTTGCTCCGGATAGATAATTTACGAAGGGACTTCTTGTGGTGTGGCAAGGAAAACCAAAAGAAATTCCACCTCTTAGAGTGGTAGGAAGTTTGCAATCACTTCTGGGATGGAGGCGCGAGTATCAGGAACCTGAAAGCGATGAATGTTGCCCTTCTAGGCAAATGTTCTTGGCGTTTGGGTGTGGAACAGGAAGTTTTATGGAATATCATAGTCAAAGGAAAATATGGGCCTTCTCCGGGAAGGTGTTGGACCAAAGATTCGTCCTATTATAGAGCCTCTTACATCTGGAGAGGGATTCTCCATACCAAAAAAGCAGTTGTTGAGAATATTGGGTTCGTCCTAGGGAATGGGTCGACGATTCGATTCTGGGAAGACATATGGCTGGGGGAGACAACGTTAAAGGACAAATTCCCGTCTATCTTCAACCTAGCTGTAGGAAAAAATAGTTCGATCGCCTCTTTTTTTTCTATATCCGAATCGGGATTAGTTTGGGACATTTCGTGCAATAGAAATCTCCAAGACTAGGAGGTCAGCGACTATGTCTAACTTCTATATTGTCTCTCAAGGGTGATCCCGAACCAGTCTGATCCTGATAGAATCATATGGCTAAAGGACAAATCCTCGGCCACTGCCTCTTCCTTGCTCGCATATTGGCACGGATTCAAGATGGGCAAAATCAGAACTCGGGTGTGGAGAATGTCTATCCTCGCCATATGGTGGGCAGTCTGGAAGGAGCGGAACGACAGATGTTTTAACAACTCCCCGTCCTTGCCGCAATCTGTGGGCTCTAAGGCTAAAAAATTACTAATAGAATGGGCGGTTGCTGTTCCGGGTCTTAAAGATTTTAATTTCCTGTTTCTTGGATTGTAGCCTTGTCCCTGCTACCTCAGCAGGCCCTTTTTGTTCCTATCCGCTTTTTTATCAATATATTCTAGTTGCTTAAAAAAAAATAAAATAGAACTCAATATCAAGAAGAAGAAGCTTTGGAAAGTACTCCAAATAATAGAACTCAATATCAAGAAGAAGCCGTTGGTAAGTACTATAAATCAAGGTATTCTGTAACGGTAATAGTGCATGTAACGGGCAATGCCGTTACTGTTATGGGCGTAACCCCCCCCCAGTAATGGTGCAAAATTTATTTATTTATCAACAAAAAAGTTGAAAAAATCTGAGGAAAATCCCATTTACTTGGAGAATTGCAAATATATATTCTTTTTTGATTTTTGACATTTTTATGATGGCGTAACGGTCCATTCTTTTGGTAAGAATGTCTCGGGCTTGTCTATTGCTTTTATGAACCTTACAGTTTTAAATTGACTACAAAATTCATAATGGCCTTCTGCTCACTCGATCTTCGATCCTTCAAAACTTAGTTGATTTCAAAATTTAAACTTCACAAATATGCTGGAAGCACCCAAAATCATTATAAAATAAACTTACGAATGAAGAAAAACCTAGAGAATTGAAGAAAATCTACAAAATAATCTAATTTTAAATAAAATAATCGGATTGTTTTTTGACCGCTATGCGTAACGGCGGTTGTTATTGTAACAAGATTGGCTATTACAACCCCGTAATGCGTAACGGCTACTGCCGTTACCATTATGTAGTGCGTAATGTGTTGTCTCGAAAAGCACATTATGGAACCCCCCCGATGAATTGTGGACATTTAGTTCTCAAGCAAGAAAAAAAAGGAAGAAGAAGAAGTTGAAATTCAGTTTGATTATCACCGTCTTAGCCTTGTCCTAGCGATTTGGGGTTTGCTTTACAACTCCTGTTTCACCAATCACAAGTAAAATTAGTGATGTTTCTTAGTATTCATAACAAGGCAGTAGGTTCAAATTGTAGTTATGTTACTTTCAAGTCCAACTCTAAGTCTTGTTTGGAGGAAACTGGCATCTTCTAGAATTATGGCTTTTTTCCTAGACCTCAGTTATTGACAAGATTTTGGATCTTAAACCCCATGATAGTCTTCACAAAGTATCTGCTGTCTTATGTTTCTTTCAAGTCCCACTCGGAGTCTAGTTTCAAGGAAATTGGCATCTCTTCGAATTATGGCTTTTTGCTAGACCTCAGTCACCGACGAAATTCTCATTTTAGATCTTAAAACACATGATAGTCTTCACAAAGTGTCTGCTATGTTGATCAATCATCTATTTATTTACTGTAATGCAAGGTAGGGCTCGGAATATGGTGCTCCTTCAAACTCTTTAATGAATGGATGTAGAGCTCTACGAAGGGTGGAAATGGGACTCGTTGAACACGAGGTTATTTGTTTTGGGGTATTTGCAAGAAAAGGAACAAGCACATTTTCATGATAAGGTGGCTAAAGTGGCTTGGTGTTCGCTTTAGTCATGGGTACTCTAATTGATTGGGCTCTTTCTTTAATAGAATTTGTTTTAATGGATCCTCTCCAACTAGATGTTGAGTCAACCCAACCCGAACTTAGGTTGGGTCAATGGAGTTCACATTTACTAGAGCCAAAGTTGCAAGCTTGGTTTTGAATGTGAGCCAACTCACCATCGTCTAGCCTAAAACCCTCTATATGGTACCACCTTCTCGACTCTTTCAAAAAAGTCTGCAGAGCGAGTTATTAAAAAATGGTTACGAAATGGCTGTAGCCGTTACACGTTATAGGGTTGTAACAACAAGCCCCCAAAAAACCGTTATAGTAACAGCTGTTATGGGGCCGTAAGAGCTGTCACGACTCGTACTAGCCGTTGTGTGTAGCGGTAAAAAAATGGTCCGATGTTTTAAGGGGGCCATTTTACAGATTTCCTTCACTTCTCTCTATTTTTCTTCCTTCCTAAGCTTATTCTATATTGATTTTGGCTGCTTCCAATATATTTGTGAAGATTAAAACTTGAAATCAGTTAAGTTTTGACGGATCAAAGCTCGAGTGAGCGGTGACTCACTATGAATTTTATAGCAACTTGAAGATTTTTAGGTTCATAGAATTAATAGACAGGCCCGAGACAACATTCTTACCAAAGAGTGGACCATTACGCCATCATAAACATGTTAAAAATCAGAAAAGAATACATATTTGCAATTCTCTAATTAAATGGGATTTTCCATATTTTTTCAAAATTTTTGTAAAAAATTAAATTAAATTTGCACCATTAGGAGGTGTAACGGCCGTTATGCCCATAACAGCTGTTACCCATAATGGTAAAGACAATGCCTGTTACGAGCACCGTTACCGAGGAAAGAGGGAAAGAGATGATACTGATTGGATTGATCCTTTCATCTCCCAAATTATTCCTTACGGGACCCCACTTGCTAAAATGGAGTGGGCCAGAGAGGCACGCTATTATCTTAGTTTAGTAGGGATTTGTATGAAGATCAAACATAAAGGAGATAGAATAGATTAGTTGAGTGTCATGCCTTCACCCCACACTTTGGGGATATTTTCTTTAATGCTTTTGCCCTTCTACAAGAATGATATCTGAAAAAAGTGTTCTATTTATCAAGATATGCCATACGACATCTAAGTTTTCCTACATATAAGAGAAATACTTGTATATGCTTGTACTCAACATGCCTGTAAGACTTCCATTTTCTCTCTCTTTTATTTAAAGGGAAAATCTAGCACGCCCACCTTCATAGGCACATTGACATTGTGCCCAAAGCTTTTAAATGATATGCAGGGTAGTCCAATCATCGATCTGGACTGCCTAAAGCTTTTAAAGGATTATTGTGTTGAGTCCATAGATCTTCTGTTCTTCTTTTTTTTGAAGACATGGTGTCCCCACCTTGTTTTTGAAGTGAGACTAATCCCTGCGGATACACGCAATCACCCACAACCACGTGTATCGGGTAAAGCCAAGGACCCTCACCTATAGGGAGCAAACCTACGGTGAAGACCATTCACCCAAACCTCATTGGGTGTCCATAGATCTTCTCTTTGTCCATAGACACATTAACACTGTAGGTTCCTTATGGGACCTTTTCTGCTGTCTATCGCAGAAACAAGCAAGATAGGATCGCTTTTCGGACAAGCGAAAATCTCCTCTCTCTCTCTCTCTGATTTCTAGTGTTTCTTTTTATTATTTTTCACGTTTGAGAGAGAGAGAGAGAGAGAGAGATCGCGCGTGCTGCTTCCGTCGTCGTCTTCTTCCTCGTTCGTATTTCGATGGTGTTTTCGTAGTTTTAGGCATTTGTATGTTTTTAGGGGGGCGGAGGGGTATTGTGAGAGTTCTTTTTAATGATTATCAGTGCATTTTTTTTTTTGGCGGGGTTGTAGAAATTTCGGGCTGTTTTGGGGTTTTTTAGTAAGATTGTTTGATGAAGGGGCGTTCTTGATGAACTTATTAGGGGTATTTTGGTCACGCTTTGAAATGTCAGAGCTGCTTGTGGAGAGGAATGGTGCGTTTTGGGGGGGTTTTTGGAGGTTGTTCTGATTCTTTGAGAGTTATGGAGGGGTATTTCTTTTATGATGAAGCACAATAAGGGTATTTTGGGTACATTTCGAATTTTGTTTTCTGCACGACTGAAGCATTTTGGAGGATTTTTGGGAGTTTCTTATGGGTATTTGGTACTCTCGAGGGTTATTTTGGGATTTTTATTTTTCAGTGCAAGAACTTGTTTTGTAGATGACGAAGCCCAGTAGGGGTATTTTGGGAATGCTTTGTATTTTTGGAGCTTTGATGATTGCAGCAGTCGGGGAGGTTTCTTGGAGTAGTTGTGTTTGCATTATTTGAAAAAAATAAATCAGGGGTAATTTGGGCAGTCTTTGCTCTTTCAGAGCTTCCTACTGATACAAGCAGTGGATTTGCGAGGGCATTTTTGGGAATTTGCGGAACATTTTCTTCTGGAAGATGGGGGCATTTTCGGAATTTAGTAGTAGGATTTTAGCTCATTTTAAGCGTTTCTCAGATCTTCACATCAGAAACTGAGGGCGTTTTCGGAAATTCTCCCCCTCCGATCAAAGGCCACATTTATTCTGAGGAATTTGGGGATTTCCAGTGTTTTTTTTTTTTTTTTAATATATTATATATATAAAATAAAATAAAAATTTTAAATATAATTTCTCAGAAAGTTCAAATGAACGATCAGCCGGTCTCGACGTTGGCGATTGCAGAGAAGCGGCCGCAGCGGTTCAAATGAACGATCAGCCGGTCTCGACGTTGGCGATTGCAGAGAAGCGGCCGCAGCGGCCTGGCAGCCGTGTCGGCATCTTCTTCCAGCTCTTTGACTGGAACCGTCGGATGGCGAAGAAGAAGCTTTTCTCCAAGAAACTGCTCCCTCCAGTCCGCGCCAAACACCTTTCAAAGAGGTTTGACGGTGATGAGAAATTGCCCACATCCAAGCTCCTGATTGCTGATGAAAACCGTGGGGGTTTTCCGAATGCAAAGAAAGCTGATATTGACGGCCTCTGCTCTTCAAATGATCCTGAACGAAACACTGGAATGCAGACACCTGGTTTGGTGGCTCGGCTGATGGGTCTGGAATCTATGCCGGCAGTCCTCCGTGACAAACCTAAGAAATCTTCTGTTCCTGAGTTTTACAATGATCAGGAAAAGAAATCCACAAAACACGTTGATAATCATGGGAAAACCCCTGATTTGTAATACTACGACCAAGATTCGAATTCAGAGAAGGGACAAGCAAAGGCGGACTCAAGACCTCAGAAGCTGCAGAAGACAGGGTTCTTTGTTAGACTGCCTGTCATGAAGTTTGGAGCTGAGGCGTTGCAGTTCAAGAGTGTCTTGTCCCGTTCGAGGAAACAGCACCACCACCTTGCTCCTCCGGTCAAGAGCCCAAGGATTCTTTCTGGGAGAAATGCAGCCCGGTTGATGGAGGCTGCCACGAAGATATTGGAGCCCGGGTTGCAAGCAACCAACAGGGCCAAGTGCTCACTTACTTATTCGGGCTCTCCTCATCTCACTATGGAACATCGAGCATCGATAGAAGGGACTGATGCTTCATTCTCGAAGCAGGCAACCTACATATCCCTTTGGTGCCAAGTCCTTGAAGGTGCAATCTTCATGCAACAGCTGTGGTAATTTACTAGACGTTGTGGATTTGAGATCGAGAGTTGAGGAACGAGATCCCGATTTTGCATCTTCCGCTTCAGATTTCAGTAATACTTCTTCTCATGGGTCAGGAAAGAGTAAGGTGGAACCATCCGAAGTGTCCATTGAGCAAGAAAGAGATGTGGACAGTCGGAGGTCTGTTTTTGGGAAAGGTCTGGAAGAAGCAGTGTCCCTTGCCACTCAAGCAAAGGCCAATGTGCAGAGAAGTACCCAAAATATGGTGGATAGGAAGCTTCATCTTCGAGAGGATCGAAATCAGTCCATGCCAAGCTGGCAATGCAAGCCCGAACGGGCTGTCCCTCCGAATGCACTGAAGCAGAATAATCAGAGGCAAAATCAGATGCTGGTAGTTAAGGATAAGGTGGCCCACAAACCCAAATCATGTAGTAGACAGATCAGAAGCGACCCAGCTTCCAATGCATATGGCCGGGCTAAAGACTATGTTGCTTTGAACAAAAACCTGAGCAATCTCACCAATCGAACAAGGCTCCCTGCTAAAGTGTTGGATAATTGTAGAATGGATATGGAGAGGAATGCTTGCAGCAAGAGGGATGATTCCTCGTTGAGGGTGAAGATCTTGGCCCGGAAAAGAAGGCCGATCACTAGCAATCCAACGGTTGAGAATACAGGTTTCATCAACTCTAATTTTGGAAAGCAACAGTGTTAGAGGTGACGTAAGTAGAATAAATGGGGTGGGATTCAGTGGTCGTGCTGTGAATCGAAGCAGTGAAAACTGGGTCCTGGAAACTAATGGAAGGCAACGGCTCCAGCGGCAGTAAGGATGCTGATATTGTTTCTTTCATGTTTAGTTCACCAATGGGGCATGATAATACTCAGCCTCTCTCCTCTGCAGAATTGGAGAAGAGACAGAGTCGAGGTGAGGTCCAGAGTAATGTGATATCAGAAGTAAAGAATGGAAATTTGTCATCTCTAAGAGCATCTGATTTCAAAGGGGATGCTCTAGGTGCTCTTTTGGAAGAGAAATTAAGGGAGTCGACTTGTTCGGACAGGGATGAGATGGAAATGTGTGATTCTCATGCGGGAAGATCCACTGCTTCCATTCTTCAAGAGTTGATATCTGCACTAAGTATGGTGAAGCCTAAATCTGAAGGAAATGGAAACAACTGTTCAGACGGCTTGAGCTCAAAGGATAGCTTGTGTAATGGTAGTCCAGACCAAACCTTCTTCGTCCCCAACCACGGTCAGGTGTTCGATATGAGCAGAAAGTTGAAGACTGAAGCTGAGGTGGTGGTTTCTGCCCGGTTTCCGCTTGCCCCTGACAGTGATCAATCCTAGTCCAACCTCAATTCTCGAGGCCTCTTTTTCAAATGACAGTTGCTTTTCTGGGAGGTAGCTCAGGACACAAGCTACACCATACATCCATGGGCCGCTCGCATGACCTAACACAACCGGCATATCCTGACACTGAACTTTCAGACTCCGCAACTTCAATGCAACTTCAATGGATGCAGGAGCGGCCAAAACTGAGAAGATTGCTTCCTGCATTGATAAAGTTTCCAGGGTTTTCAGTCTCGAACCTGCCAAAAATGGACTAACGGGAAGCATGCTCAACTATGCAAGGGATGTTATTTCATGTGCCGAACTGCTGTTTGAAAACCTTGCTCTATATGACGCAGATGGCATGGGTGATTCTGTCATAGAAACTCTTGCTTCTGATCTTTGGAGGAGCCACGAATGTGGTTTGGAATTCGCAGATGCCAAAGAGGGAGGCCTGCTTAGGAGGTTTCTCTTTGACTGCATGATAGAGTGCTTGGATTCAAAATATAGCCAGTACTGTAATTTGGGTTTTCGGGCATGGTCTAAACTGCCTTTGTTCCTGAGTAGACATGGGTTGGCGGAACAGGTGCACGAGGAGATCAGACGATGGAGATACTTGGGTGCTAATATTCTGGACGAGATTGTAGAGAGGGAGATGAACTACTCCATGCGGAAATGGGCGGATTTCAAGGTGGAAACATTTGAAGTGGGCAGGGAAATTGAGGGTGACATTCTGCAGATATTGCTTGATGAAGTAGTGTTGGATCTTTGGCAATGCTATTGAGTCTGCAGCTATCACTTTAATGTGGTTACTTGGTTTTCTTTTGCATGAAACTGATGATTGATTTTGAGAAGGGAACATTTGAAATGGGTGCAGAAACTGATATTGGTGATGCTTCTCATATCTAAGGTGGTTAATTGCCCAGCATGGCTAATCAGGCGTTCCGATCGAAAAGCCGATTGATTGATTTTGGGATGCAATCTTGTAATTACACAAGTTTATCAATTAACCCAAGATGGGATTTTGTATAAATTTTGATGATGATGGGCTTTCAAAAAAAAATAAAATAGACACATTAACACTGCACCCAAAGCGTTTAAATGATATGCAGGGTAGTCAAATCATCGATCTGGACTGCTTAAAGCAAAAGGAATCTTGTGCTGAGTCCATAGATCTTCTCTTTGTCCATGGTTCTTCTCTTTGTATGCTTTGTATGGTGGATTCCTAATGCATTGTCTTGATGTAAATTTGTTCCTTGTTGCCACACGGTTCATTTTACATAATTTGTTGTTATTTTCAATTTTAAAAAAAGAAGCATGCTTCATGTTTGCTGTGATTCATTATGCGATACATATGATATTTCCCTGATGTTTCCTGCAATGTGTTTACATATCTCAAGGGTGTGATATAGATTGAGAATCAAGCAATTGAGAAGGGGGCACTTTGGGAGAGTTGAGATTCCAAAGTAAGGATCTTAAGAAAAATTCAAGAGATCAACAAAAAGGAGGAACGTAGCATTTCCGTCCTGAAGATGTTGCGTATGTGTGAATTTAAAATCGAGTCTTAAAGGCAAAGGAGAAAATCAATGAGGCATAGATCTGGAGTCTTATGGATGAAGAAGGGACAAAAGACGGAGTTCTTCCATGGAATTACAAATGCAAGGAGAAGGTTCAGCAGGAAAGTTTGGTTGTTGACATGGAAAGGTCGGAAGGTCACTATGGATTTGCAATTCTATATTGAATTGTAAAAAGGAAATTGGAGCAGGTCCCCCTCTTGAGAACCTCTAATCTGATCATTTATCAAAAGCGGATTTGACGTGGTTGGATTGATTGATAGAGGATGATGAAATTAAAGACATTGTCAGAATTGTGCGGAGAAGAATGCCAGGCCCCAATGCCCCAATGTTCATCCTTTGGCCTTCTTTGAAATAGTTTGAAGGGGGTGATGACATATTGCTTTCTTTGTTAAGGCTCAAAAAAAAAAAAAAAAAAAAAAAAAAAAAACCAAAAAAAACAAAAAAAAACCTGAGGTTAGAGTTGTACTTTAATGGTAGGATTTTGCACGGAGAGCTAAAAACCACACATATCTTGAGGAAATGATTCCGAAAGTGGTCTTGAAGGAAGATCTCATCAAAGTGTAGTGTTTCTCCAAGTATGGAAGCCGTTGTGCCTCCGAGGACTTTGATCTGCAATAATCTTTACAATAACTCAAGATTAATGGTTATCAAAGCTGTTTCGCAAGCAGGATCAACTGAGACGTGCTCTTTACCTCTTCCTCCACAAGTCTCTTCAAGATCTCCATCCTTCATCATCTTCTCCTTTTCTTGTGTTGGAAAACTCCTCAAAGGACTTGGAACAGAAGAAAGAAAGCAAGGATTTAGAAATTTTTCAGTGGTCAAAATCCATTTGCAAGAGAAAGTCGTATTTATACATGAAATGCATGACATCCATGTTCTTTGAGAGAATCCTAAGGAATAATCAAAAGCACAACCACAAATACATTCATCTTAATGAAAAATCATTAAAATGAAGGTTACAATAGTAATTGAGTAAGATTACGAGGTACAGTTAGTTTCAAGGAATATTCTTCGTTCGAAATTTGAAATTTGTGGAGAAAAAGGCAATTTTCTCACACTCAAATAAGTTTCATAGGCAAAGACTCCATTGGGTCAAAAGGTGTTTCTAGACATTTTCTGCACAAGGTATTGCAGAAAGCAATATCCAGTCGTCTATTTGGCGGGGCTCGCCATCAATTGCACACTCACTGGATTGGAGTGATCTTGATACCAATGGAAAGCTTACTCCAAGCGCTATATAATGGACCTAAAGATCAAGCAAAATGGAGGCTTCAATTGGGAGAAAAATGAGCTTAAAAATTATTTTTTGTCAAAAATTTCAGTTTATTGATTGCATATCCTCAACTTGCATGGCCTACAACTTTTTACACAACTCCAAATCTCATGATTTTTAATCCATTTGAAAGCCCTTTAAAATCTCCAACACTGACTCCAAGATCATAAAAAGGGTCATTCGACGAGGGAGAAAAAATTGCTAAAAAATGGCTATTTATGCAGATGCGCAGGAAAAGTTTAACCACCCCCTTGAGAAGATGTTAAAATACGCTGGAACCCCTGGATTTGTGTAAAGGTGGTAAAGGTTTAACAGTCTCCTCCTTATTACTTTTCAAAATTACATTATGAACCCTAAAAGTCAAATTGAGGCCCGCTCCACCTCGACATCAAATTCTAATTGCTAAGTAATGGTTCACATGAGAAATTAGGTTCAAATTTGCCACAAATCCAGGTCATAATAATTTAAAAAAAATCACAATAATACCCCAACACTACATTAATTAAGATCAAATCAACACCATCCATTTTGGTCGAACTCATTTTGTATATTGTTATATGTGGGGTTATATATGCACTATTTTGGTGGATTGTGAAAATATCATTTGGAAAAAGGGATTTGTGCTACTTTCAAGGAGGTTGTTTCAATGATGAATTTCATATGGTCGAATGTTTTCATGCTTTCATAATCTTCTAACTTGTGTTGGAGACATTGAAGAATCTTTCTATACTGTCTGAGTGGATTGAACCCAAATGTCAATCAAAGCTAACTAGCTGTGTCAGACTGATTGAAGCCAAACGTCAGTTTGAGCTTTGAGTCTGGACTAATTGAAATGTGTTTGTTGATTGATTAGTTTCGACGATCAATTTTTCTTCAGTATCAAAGTGCTCAAATGAGATTCATATCGGAGGGCATGATTGCGAATGAAATTTGATATATCCTGTGATTGTTTCAATTTCTCCACTGGTTCTTATGCCCTTAATTGCAGTTGCCTCTCTTTGGGTTCTCTTCTTCTCATATGCCCCTTTATAGCGATTGTTTTTGCTTTGAGCTCTCTTTTCACAGATGGGTTTCTGTAAGTTTGTAAGGCATTGGGCATCTGCTCTATATTTTCATCCCTTTTAATGTAAATTCTGTGATAGTTTCTATATTTTTGACGATTCTTATGCCCCTTTATAGCATTTGTTTATTCAATCGAGCGCAACATCTACCAAAGAGGGGCAACTACTGCTCCTCACTTTTGTGTGTGGACTCGATCATCGTATTTGATAAAAATAGATTACTTTGATATGATCCTGGATTTATAAATTGTTGTCGTATTATTGTGATTTTTGAGCTTAGTTATGTTTAAACAATTCTAAGATTTACTTGAATTCGTGGCAAAATTGAGCCAAATTTCTCATGTGAACCATTAATTAGCAATTAGAATTTAATATAGAGGAAGTATGGGCCCCAATTATACTTTTGGGGTCCACACTATAATTTTGGGAATTGA
The DNA here is from genome assembly GCA_021015155.1 of Magnolia officinalis. Taxonomy (NCBI): domain Eukaryota; kingdom Viridiplantae; phylum Streptophyta; class Magnoliopsida; order Magnoliales; family Magnoliaceae; genus Magnolia; species Magnolia officinalis. The sequence goes on from JAJHSJ010000010.1 coordinate 68,399,064, forward strand.
TAGGGGGAAGGCGGTTAAACTTCCACCGCCTTTTTGTAGGGCCCATTTTCTTCTAATTAAGGTGTCTAGTTTGCTTGATCATTGAATCCATTTTGTAATTCTTTGTTAGGCTTTCTGCCGGTACCAAGATCACTCCGATTCAATGCGTGTGTAATTCGTGGTAGGCCTCACGAAATGGATGTCTGGATATTGTTTATGCAATAACTTGGCAGAAAATTTACAGAAACGCCATTCTGACCCAACGAAGTCTCTCCCTCCAAATATGACATGTTTAGAGAAACAACGTCTTTCCCTCCAAATTTGAAATGTTTAGAGGTTAAAAAATGCCCTTGAACGTGTTTTGATTAGTTTTTTCTCCTACTTAGCTAATTTAAGTGTTTGAAATTACCATCTTCTCCCAAATTTTGAATGAAAAATATTTGTCGTAACTAATTTTTCCTGCAAACCTTGGTTAGTTACTATTTTAGCCTTCATTTTAAAGCGTTTCATTAAGTCGCATGTGTTTGTTTTGTCCTTTTGATTGTTGTTAAGATTCTCTTAAATTACATGGATGTCATGCATTGCATCTATAAATACCCATTTAATGCTTTTGCAAATTGCTTTTGATTGCTGACATTTTCTTCTTCAAGTTCTTGCTGTCTTTTTTCACTTCTTATCCATTGAAAGAGTTTTCTTAAGATTGTGTAGTTTTCGAGCTTCTCCATACACAATTGTTTATTCATGGTTATTGCAAATTCTACTTTTAGTTGGCTTTTCCTAATAGGCATCAACTTTTTTTGGGCATATTTTGAAAAAGATGGAACTGCCCTTATTACCCCAAATCTCTCTCTCTCAAAAAAAAAAAAAAAAAAAAATCCTAATTAAAATTATTTTGTGGTATGTTTCCATATGGAGGAGAAAATTTTGATATGTTCCATATGTTGGTGTCAGATGCCTTCAATCTGACAATTCACTGTTCGATGACATCGAAGCCGGTCGATGACATCGAGTTTTTTCGGGATTTTTAGTCCCGATCGCTACTGTTTTTGTCATTTTTCGATGACAACGAAGCTACTTCGATATCATCAAAGGTTTACGTAGATTCGTTTGCGGAAACGCAGATTCTGCGATTTTTGTTTCCTATTCCGGTTCTACTTGTTTCTAAAGCTATATAAATGGTTGTATGCGGAACTGGAAGGTATTCTAAGGGAATTCTAAGGCATTCTAGGGTTTCTAAAAGGGTTCTAGGGTTTCAAAAAGTGGAGAAAATGTGAGGTTTGAGGATTGCTCAAACTGGGCAAGTCTTCTATATTTGTCTTTGTAATTTGAGCTTTCATAGTGGAATTTTCTGTCGCTTTGTGCCGTAGTTTCCCGCAAGGACTTTTCACATTAAATCTTTGTGTTTCTTGTGATTGCTTGGTGCTCTTGGATTGCTATCCTAGATCCATCTCTGTGTGATTCCGCAACACAAATCCCAACACCATATTGAGGAGAATTAAGTGATTTATATTCCTATGGAGGAGAATTGCTGTTTGTCCTCACAACATAACTCCACGTTTGTTGATGATGTCTCTTCTTGAGGCTTGTTTGGACGTAACTTCCACAAAAAGGGTTTTCTGGCAACTACAGTTGGCTTATTTTCCGCACTTGCCTTATTTTCTAAAAACTAATCCTATTAGTATGTGGGCTTTTTAATGTAGCTCTCCAAAGGCGGACAACCTCTAGATAATAGGTCAACATTATCAACCTAGCAATGGTTCCAATGATCCTGATCACCACTGCCGATTTATCCAACATTCTAGATCTCAGTGGCCACACTCATATGTGAAAAAGTCATAAAAAGGATTGCTGTTTAACGAAACAGCTATATATGTAGTTATATGTTCATGGGTTCCTCTTTGCATCCAGACTCCCATTGAATACTTTGCTGATTTTTTGTTTTTTTTTTTTTTTTTTTTGGGGGGGGGGGGGGGGGGGGGGGGGGGGGGGGGGGGGTGGGGGGGGGTATTTGCATTAGTTGGTCTAAGGTGAGTGAGCTACTGGCTTTGAAGGTTAAGTAGAGTTGAAGGATCCTCATGGAGTTTGAGGCTCTAAAATCGAGCAAATAAGAGTTGCGCAGGATGTTGCTGTGCCTGCTTTTCTGGGCCCAATTTTGGGTGTCAGTTCCCTCTCATCCAACGTAAGATTGTGATGATTATTGTATCTTTGTGAAGCCCACATGGAGTAGAATAAAACCACCTTGTTATTCATGATGAGTGGGCCCCATAAGATAGATAGATTCCAAAGTTGCTGAAAAATCAGCTTTCTATGTGTATCTTGCGAGGAGCTCATATTCGCACCGATTTTCCTGCTGCACGTCTTTGTATGGGTTCAAAGACCAATATAACAATGTGCCAAAGGGTGTTTGGTTTTTCATATTTGGTGAACCCCGTCTGGAGATGAAGTGGTCCAATGTTAAGAAGAAAATGAAAATTGCAGCGGTGCCCTGAACTGTTTTCAGCCAAAATTCTGGGTATTCTTGTGCGTTTTCCAACCTTGCAATGCGTCCTTTAGTTCACATGTGATTCTGAGTGCAGAGGGGTTTGCGTGCACCACATGCATTGGCAAAGCCTCCCACAATTAGGAAACGTCATAAATTTCTATCTTTCTAGATTATTTAGATTGCTCAGTTATATCTTGTTATTACTTTATTTCTTATTGGTCTTTAGATTTGATAATTCATTGTGATTGGTTGTTGCCTTAGAAATTATGTATTAGGAAAATTTCATTGAGCTTTACCTAAAAATAGAGGGGCTCCATATGTGAGGGCCATGTTGACTTATGAAAAATAATTTTGCACTTTATTTGTGTTTGTGAGATTGAGAACACCCTCACTGAACCACTCCCAGGTTTTTTCAACTCTCATTTGTCTTCCCATTGTTGAACCACTCGCTAGGTGACTATACCCACCCCATCAACATGATTTGTCTCTAAGTTGCTCGACAAATCGGTATCCGTTATCCATTGATGATCACGTTGTTGATCTTCATTGCCATTGCAGACGATCATCCATGTGCTTTTGGATGATATGAACAGCTGATAACAGTTGTGCATGTTACTCTGGACGATACGAGCGTCCATCATCACTATGCATACAACATACCCACTACATGCAATGAATGTCGTGCGGATAATTGTTGTAGGTTTATTATTTATTTATTGAACTACTTAGAATTCAAACATGAAAAAAAGGTCACTGTTACCTTGTTTTTGATGCATGAATCCTTTGGAACACAAGAGGGAAGAATGCCATAACTATTCTTTTTGCATTATACACACTTGGAATTTATCTGAAGCTTGTGATGGTGGAATGAATGCTTTGTTTTCTTTTCTTTTTTTTGAAGGATGCATTCCTATATAAATGTTGACTTGTCATTAGAGATGGAGCCGATAATTGGTATATTTTCCTATGAAACATACTTTCTTTTTTTGTTCATGGTGGAGCCAATTATGCGAGGATATGGGATTTTCTTTTTCAAATTATTTGGTCTCAGAGTTTCCTTAGTGCTTGGTTGAATCGAGCTCTTAAAAAATAATTCAGCACAAAGATTCTAAATGCATGGGATTACACCACCGAAACACCCAATAGACACAGATTCTGAAAGAGAATTGAAACTCAAAACTGTCTGACCATTTTTTTTTTTCCTGAAAGGCAATAAAAAATTATTAAAAGAGCACCAAAAGGATCAAAAGCAAAAAGAAGAATAAGAAGAAGAAGATAAAACCCACACATATATATGTATATATATACATATATATTCTTTTGAAAGGCAACAAAAATTTTACTAAAAGAGCACCAAAAGGATCAAAGCAGAAAACAATAGCTAAAACCTAAACATCAAGGACCAATCACAATGGTCAAAATCCTTAATACAAGAAACCCACCCTATTACATCTAACTTTTCCCTCTTAAGACTTTGACTCCGTCCCACTTATGTTTCGGAAGCGTTGATTATACTTTTCTGCCCAAATGGTCTTGAGAACAACCAAATGAAGTATCCTCTTCAATACTCAATTCTTTTTCTTTACCCACCCATCCCTATGCCAAGCAAGGAATAGGCTGTCGAACCTTAAGACATCTTGAGGAAGACGAGAAACTTCTCCCACACCTTTTGAGCAAACGAGTGATGAATGAATAAATGATTTACAAACTCCTGAACACTATGTTTGCTGGCAATCACCTTCTCCACATATTTCCTTCTTCGGACTCAAACCTTCATCGCCACTTAGCAACTTTAGATTCACCTGCTGGAAATTTCTTATGCCACTGAGTGAGAGATGCTGATTCTTCCACCTAGATAGTTTAATTTTCACTATTTCATACCTATCTTAAAGATGTTTTGCCGGTTTGTTTATACTGAAGGAAACCCAAGGTATGGGGGGGTTGGTCACAGAGAATTTATTGTATCTCTAATCTTCTTCATTCATCCATTCCCATGTCAATAGCTAGAATGAAAAAAAGGGGATTTCCAATTGAATCATCAATGATTTAAATCAGATGGATGGGTCGAGAAAAAAATCCAATTGATTTGTTTTCATGGGGATGGATAGGATTCACAATCCACTGACTTGAGCCACTTGGTTACATCCGCCCCTCCCCTCTAATGTCCACCATTCATGATTATTGTATTAAGTCTTTCTTACTTTCTGAGATACAAATTCCGGACTTGGTTCAATCGTCCTGAATCCGTTAAACAACTAATCTCTGTTTTTGTCCATTTTCCTTTGATTTTTCTTTTGTTTAGATTCCTGCATCTGACAAAGCAGGAAAGGAATGAATTTGCCTTTTCCGACGGAGAAAACAATGAGGCTTTGTCAAGCAGACCCATCCGGGATTCAGAATGAATGCTGTTTCAAAGGAAGTGACCCTACCTGACAAGCAAACACCTCGGCCAATCTTGCCACCTCATTGTTAGAAATGCAAACACCCAACATTTCACTCTTGATGGTATTGACCTTTAATGTGAAACACTTCGAAACATCCCACAATTTTCCTTAGTTTATCCACCATAACTACTTCTGATCTCAGAAAAAGATGGTATCATTGGCAAGTTGGAGATGAGATATCTACAATTTGGTGTTTGTCACCCTATAACCTCTTATCAACCTGGTAGATTTGCTTGTACTTAGTGCTTGGTGAACCTGCCCCCCCCGGGGAAAAAAACTTGATGCCTAGAAAAAGCCTTTGGGAGATCCATTAGCTAGCACTGAAAACTTTGTCGATCAGGTACATTGTTGCATCCAACTCTTCCACTTCTGCCTACATCTTAATTCTTCCACCTCAATCCACATCCAATTCTTTAATTTAAGCCTCTCGTCCTGTCTTTGCTGAATTCTAGCGAAGGCGAAGCTGCACCCATTACCTGACTCTAGCCCCACGGGAATTTCACATCGATCATGCTCCCAAACTTCTGAGTGTTGGCGAAAAGTAGTAATATTCCACTCATATGGGAAGCTTCAATGAAGGCAGTGAAAATGTTGCGACTTGCAACTCCCAGCTTTTGATTTGGTCTTTGATCACGTGTTGTGCACCTGAGTTTGTTCGTCCATCTCCGCCAACCGATACAACTGGCCTTGTTGCTTGGATATGGAGAGACTAATTAAGAATGTGTTTGAGATAAGGGAGAATTTTAGGTTGTGTTTGGATGCAAAGGTGAGAGAGAGAGAGAGAGAGAGAGAGAGCCACTTATTCTCCCTGATAACCTCTTGAATTGAAGGGCTTCTATTATGAAAAGCTCGTCTATTACGGTTCCCCCAAGTAACTGAAAAACCCCCCAAAATGAGCCTTTTCTGTTACGGTTCCCCCAAGTAACCCAAAAAACCTCCAAAAAGAGCATCCTTCACATTAGTGTTTTAAGTATCGATGATATTGGATGATATATCCCATGATATATCTTGTATCTCACCTGTGCGATACGAAACGCACAAGTAGTGGGATATATTTAACATGTTCGATTCGGTGAGCATTTTCAATTTTTGATTATTTTTTCCTTGTAAATCAATTTAAATTAGTGTCAAATTGTTACAAATTCATGATTTTTCATGTTTTGCATGAAAAGTATGAATTGGGAACTTGATTTCGAGATTTGTAGGAGATGGGCCGAGTTGTGAAAAATTGAAAAAATCAAAGTTTTCTAATTTCTCACAAATCGGTTGTAATCTAGTAATTCTTCTTTTGCTTTTAAATGTATTGCTTGTGTTTCCACACGTCTTCATACATTTATAAATTATATAAATAGACTTTGAGTATACTTGTATCAATTCAGTTAGAGAACACATAGATTAGGACCCCATATGTAGAAAACCTATTATGTGCACTTTTTTTTTTTTTTTTTTGTAATGTTTTGATTTATAAGTGTGTATTGATGTCTGTCTTTTATAACAATTACTAAAGTTTCATTGAAAAATTCGACCAATTTCCCAATGCTTCCCCATGTTTCCAATAACTGCTATACATTACGTGATACAACTGATATATCCCATGCGATAACCGATACGTATCCGTATCCCAAGGGTGCAATATGTAACGCAATACCAATATTTCAAACACATACAATACGTAACGCGATGCCGATATTTCGAACACTGCTGCTGCATCAAACCAAAGTATGCAAATAGGGCAACACCATAGGCCCTGACAGCAGACACAAATAGTCAATAAATCTGCAGCAATACCAACATAGCGCCACACAGTTGATCAAACAGACTCTCCACCTGGATGGTCTGCACCGCTCTCAAATGGCCAACAAACATGCCTTCAACTAAAGCACCCTGTCGCCAAAGGAATGGCCTGCATCCCCAACCGAAGGGAACTAAAGTACTTCCTGGACTGGTGCTTGCTCAGGGGCATCCCTCTAAAGCTAAAGAAGTATAATTTAAGAAAAAACCTCAAAGAAACTGAGCAATGTTCTGAAAGAACAGAAGCTATCTCCATCGGTTAGTCCCTACTCCAGCCCTGTCCATGGAGAAACCACCCATAGCCTACCACAGGAGATCAAAGCGGTTCTGCAGTAGCCTGTCTTTTGCACCCGAGCTTCTTGTTCGGGCTAAAATGTCTACCACCGCATATTCCCTGAACGTATGAACAGATTGGTAATTGATGCCCATGATCTCTTTATGAATATCTTTTACTATATACCAAATCCTCCAGTTAGGGTTTGAATGGGGATCACTAACACAGTCAGTGACCACCTTTGAATCCGATTCAACAATGATGTTATGAAAGCCTTGGGATTTGCATAATCTGATTCCATCCAGTATAGTCCGAGCTTCTGCTATTGTGTTTGTGACTAGACCATAATAATGGTGGAAAGTAAGGATAAAGTTTCCTTTCTGATCCTTACATATTCCTCCAATTTCTCCCGGGTTGCCTTGTGATGTACCATCTGATGGGTTTTTTTTGACCCGTCGTCGACCAGTCGAAGGCTGGTTTCGACTAGTCGAAGGAGTCGAGTCGTGGCACGACTCAAAGTCCAGCGATTGTGGACTGTTTTTCTCCGGGGTGCTCGACCAATCGAAGGATGTGCTCGACCGGTCGTAGGTGGCTCTCGATCGGTCGTGGACTCGGTTCGACCAGTCGAGGTTACGCAGATTCGTTCCGCGATTTTGCGCGGATTTCGTGTCGCAAGTCATTTCGCAACTGGGATGCGGAAAGGAGTTTCCTAAAAGTTTAAATAGGAGTTCCTAGGGCTTTCTAGGTACGACAAGAGGGTTTCCTAAAGCTTTACAAGGGATTTGCTAAAGGGTTTAGGGTTATCAAAGGTAAGAGAGAGAGGAAGCTTATAGAAGGGAGGTTCTGCTCGTGGAGGTTATCTACTGTGCAATCTATATCTCAGCGCTTCTATGTCCTCGTAATCGGTGAGATCTTTCCGTTTTTCTTTGTTTCTCTCATTGTTTATCCACTCCTGCATGAGTGAAGAAGTTTGTAACGTTCTACTTAATAGTGGATTGTTGATCTGGACGAGGTCCTGTGGTTTTTACCTCTTTGAGGGTTTTCCACGTAAAATTCTCGTGTGGTGTGTGATTGATGCATTGATTATTTTCATTGCTTTATTATCCATAATTCTGGTTTGTTCTGGAGGGCTAGATCCTAAGGTTTTGTGCAAGGCCCCCAACACCATCTATGTTTAAATTTACCCACCCTTCAATTGGTGCCATCCATTTGATGAGCTTAGGCTTTTTGCGACTTCTTTGGATGCGCTCTTTTCCCATTAGCCGGAGTCCTAGCTCTTCCATCCATGGACATCTATTATCATCCAACATGCATCATTTGTGCTAGTTCCTTGATCCAACATTTTGATTCCGGAGATGTCAGATTTTGGATGGATGGATTTGTCCTCGAATCTCCTTGAGTTCATTGCCATCCAGATTTCCCACACAATGATGCATGGGCAATTCCATTGAGCCTTTTGAGCTTCAATGCGTTGCTAGTGCCCCTTGCCCATCAACATGCTCTTTGGTCAAGGGGCAGGTTTTGGCTATTCCTTAAAATAAAAAATTTAGCGAAAAAAGACGAGACTTCTTCTGCCAGACTCCTCCCCTAGCCCCGAAACAAGGTTGCCTGGATGGTCATCAAGGATCCCTTTTGATGATCTCTGTCGACTAACAGTGGGCTGATCCCTTCTGATGATCTTTGTCACCAATTTAGTGGAGCACTCGAATGCCTTCAAAACGGGCCAAAATTAATGCAATCCATGGGATTTATCCTACTAATGCACATCCTCTGAGCATTTGAATCATTCACCTCAAGAAATTTGAAGAAAACAAAATAAAATTGAATTCGCATGAATGGTGTCGTCGATTTGGTGGACCATTCAAATGCCCCCAAAATGTGTTGAAATTCATGCAATATGTGGGATTGATCCTACTAATACATATCCCACAGAGTTTGATATCATTCCCTCAAGAAAATTGTAAAAAAAAAAGATTTAAATTCGGGGTTGAAATTTATATAATACGTGGGATTCATTTCAGTAATGTATATCCCTAAGCATTTGACATCATTCTTCTCAAGATATTTGTGAAAAAAAATTAAAAATAAATCTGGCACTATTCATTCTAAAAACAACTTGAAATTAAAAAATTACAAAACAGAATAAGAAATGATATGAAAACTTTGATTTAGTGCAGGCATGTTTACATTTAAACTTTGTACATGTATTTGAAGAATCTACACTCCAAATGCTATACAAAAAATATATATATATATTTTTGAATATTGCTGGAAATTATGTAGAAAACAATGAAAAAAAAAATAAAAAATTAGACAAACATGGCCAAACCGATAAAAAATCTAGCCAGATTTAGTTGACTTGGTAATATAATGTTGAATCAACACATTTGCAGCAAGAAATATATTTTTTTAAAAACCTATTTTTTCGATCCAAATTCCCCAGACTTTGATTCTTCGAAAACGTCTTAGTTCTTGGGTTCTAATATGCAACAATTGCACAAATCTAGTCGAAAATATGTTAGAAATACTCCCAAAAGAAGCAGAAATTTCTAGAACTAGAGAAGTGGTGAAAAAGGTGTGAAATGCTCTTTTCTACACAATAATATGCGTAACGGCCCAAGTTACGCTGGACCGTAATGGCCCATTATGGTGTGGAATTTCCAGAATAGGCTGTTACAGCCCCTTATGTGTAACGGGTGGGACTGTCACTTATAGCATTTTGTAAACATCTTGCTACTGCCATTTGGGATTGTAGCTGAACTAACTGAACAATGTGGCTATTGCCATTTCTTGTTCCACTCTGCTGGCTTTGTCAGAAATTCCTTTGTTCTTTTTAAAAAAATAAAAAATTAAACTTTCCAGACTTGTTCCTTAATCTTACATCAATTATCGCCGCTTGGTCAAAGCTCAAAGCTAATACTATCTTCAAAAACCATCCTTAGGATTTTCAATTTTGATTTTGTCAAGCAAAGCAAATGTTCCCCAATTTTGAAAGAGAAGAAAAATCAGTGTGTGCTCTGCGGCTTGCCCAACGGAGTTGATTTGGCTGATTACTAATCATAAACCCTACTTTTTGAGCATTGCACGTGGAATTCCAATAAGTCATCGAATCTCTTCTGGTTTTTTGAGTTTGATTTATCAAAGATTCAATTGTTACAGTTCACTTCGTTCACTTCCAAGTTAAAACTGGAATAGTGAATGCACCACAGAATGGATTTGGTGTTCTAGTCTTGTTCCAATTATTGTTGTATATTTGGACATTCGTATTGATGCAAGTGCACTAATATCAATTTACTTCCACACTTTTTGATGCACATAATAAATAAAGTACAATGCAGATATCTGTCATATATATGGAGCTATCAAACTCTCCTATTGGATGCTACACTGATGTGCATGCATGCAAACATGTGATAAAATGTCTCTGTGTACGAATGCTGATTTTTCCTTCCCACATGATTTGATTAATTGCCATTTGATAACGTTACTTTAATTTTAGGGTACGCGAATCAAATTGGATTGGAATTGCTACCGTTACATGGTTGTATTCCAGTATGGATCTGCCGTCTTGTTTAATGTTGCAGATCATGAAGTGGAGGGGTATCTCGATGTTGTTAGGAAACATGCTTCTGGATTGCTCCCTGAAATGAGAAAGGACGGTATATTTATAAGAAACACCTGGACTGACATTCATTTGGGATTTTGTGACCCTAGTTTTCTTGAAAATGGAATTTTATTATGTTGACAACTTGGTTACCTTGACTGTATTTCTTTTGAAATATAATACCTCCTGTTGTTTGATAAATCGCCTGAAAGTGCCCACTTTGAATTTCTCTTTTACATTTCTATTCATTTTATGAAACAAAAACTTAAGAATGTGAATATTGGAATTTGTAAATTGCATAAAGTGCAAGTTCAGTGGAGTGTGGGTATGATTAAGTTACAGTGGTTTAGCTAGTGTATATTTTCTGCTTCAAGTTCTCTTTATACAGTTTGAACATCAGCCTTTTTGCATGGTAGCTCATAAAATGTCTTTGGACTTAATGGAAAGTTCAAATCGATCAGTTGGATTGTCCAAGTGAGCAAAAGCATCTCCAAGCATATGCATTGAATAGAATAAAAAAAAAGAGGATGACTGGGACACAAAAATTACCATAGTTTTGCTGCGAGATATTTGCTTATTTATGCATGTGTATATTCGTTGTATTCGTGAGTATTCTCCTTTCTTTATGTTATATATAAAGTATGTGATAGTCTTTTCACTAACACAAGTCTCTCTCTCTCTCTCTCTCTCTCTCTCTCTCTCTCTCTCTCTCTCTCTCTCCACTCCATCCTCTTTATCTTCCTTTTCACTTTCCACCCCATCCTCTTTACCTTATTCACTTTCCTCTTCTTCCTTTTTCCTCATCCTTTCTCCTACTTTCTCTGTCAGTCTTCTCTACTTTCTAGTTGTGTCACCGTATCAGAGCAAGTTTCTAAGTTGATCGAAGGGGTTTATAGTGGGCCCACCACTAACTTCATTAGCTCATACGGGTGACTCCAACATTGTACAGTCGGATGGCCCTGTGAAGAAAAAAATGTATGGGATCTAGAATAGTATTATTTTGGAATTATGGTGCTTTTTTCAAGATTTTTTGGTGGTGTTCCAACAAAAATTGAGAAATTGGGGGAAAAAAAATTCTAATTTCGGTTTTTTGCTTGGGCTATTTTTTGGAGCTTCTATTGAAGATTCTTTTTCGCTTGTGCTATTTTTTGGAGGTTTTATTGAAGTTTTTTTTTTTTTTTTTGGGAGGTTCTATTGAAGATTTTCTATGGGTTTTCCTCGGTTTATGAATTGCAAGCCGTAGAAACTCGAATCTCTTGATTCCGTTGAGATTTTGGAGAGATGAAGGTTCTTGTAATGTGCGGCTTCTGGATAGTCTTTCTTTGGTATCACTTTGCTGATTTTTTGTGGTTTTCTGTATTTGGAGGTTGTAAAGTAGTAGATTGAAGAGAGGGAAAGAGGAGAAGAGAAGAGGAGAGAACAAAGTTAGGATGCCCACCCTCTCCCTTCATATAATAATAGAAAGTTGAGATGACAAAAATACCCTTACTAAAAACAACAACAATACCCTACACGACTGACTATTTTAATGGGAAAATCTCCTCATAAAGTTTTGCTCTAAGATACTTAGTTATTTTCTTTGCCTTCCAAAGTTTTTGGATGTGTATGATATATTTATCAATTAGAGTTGGGCCACGAAAAATTAGATCCTAGAGCTATTAAATATATTTTTCTTGCGTACTTCCAAAAACAAAGAGGTTATCGTTGTTACAGTCATTCTCTTTGAAGCTAGTGTGTGTGTGCAAATAATATATTTTTTCAGTCCATGCCGTTCTTCTTAAAAGACAGTGAAATCTCTTTATGTGGAAGCTGTGCCGGTACCTGTTTTGGTTGAAGAAGATATAATCCAATCTCCTCCCTCTGCTGACTCCTCCATTCTCACTATTCTTCAACCAAAAGTCTGCTTACGATGGAAACAAATAGATAGTGTGGGCACTCATGATGTGCCATCCACCATATATTCCTCTAAGTGTAGTTATTTAGTGACTCGTCCAAATAGATCTGATGTTCCTATTGCCTTGAGAAAAGGTAAGCTCCATTTATGTGTCCTTTCAATGCTCATCTCGCACTTCCCATAGATTTGCCATATCGGTATCGCATTATGTATCACACCCAGTGTTTTAAATATTGACGATATCAGCCGACATATCCCATAATATATCTTGTATCCCACACGCATAGGTAGTGCCGATATATCCCACCTATTCGATCTAGTGAGCATTTTCGATTTCCGATCCATATTTTTGTTGTAAATCACGTTAAACAAGTGTCAAATTGTTACAAATTTATAATTCTTCATATTTTCAATGAAAAATCATAGATTTGAAACTTCGATTTTAAGATTTAGGGAAAATGGGTCAAGTTGCGGAAAATTGAAAAAAATCAAAATTTCTCACAAATCAGTTGCAATCTTCGTATCTAAACAGAAAATTAAACATGTAACCTGATTATGGTGTGCCGTAAAGGCTATTACGTAAAGATAACTGTGACAACCGTTACATGTTACGAGGTCGTAATGGCCGTAACAACCGTTATAGAAAAAAATGATCCGTAATTGCCGTTAATGCACGTTACATCCCCTATAAAGGCCATAATAGCCCCGTAATGGTCTATTACGGGACATACAGGTTTTTCATACTTTTTAATCAACATTACGGGGTAGATACAAGTTTTTCAAGAGTTTTTTCAATAAATAAAAAAATAAAAAAGAGAGTCCGTAACGGCCGTTATGGGGCCATAACAGCCGTTATGCCCCGTATCGTAAAGATAACAGTGGTAGCCGTTACGGCCACCATTACCGTTACGGAACACCTTGAACCTAATGTAGTGATTCTTCTTTTGCTTTTAAATGTATTGCTTGTGTTTCCATATATGTCTTCTTACATTTATAAATTATATAAATAGACTTCGAATATACTTACATCAGTTCAGTTGGAAAGCGCATATATTAAGACCTCATACAAAGGAAACCTCTATTACGTGCACTTTTTTTTTTTTTTTTGTAATATTTTGACATCTAAGTGTGTATTGATGTCTTTTTCAATAATCTCTGAAGTTCCATTGAAATAATCAACCAATTTTCCAATGTTCCCATGTTTCCCAACAATAGCAATACATTAGGCGATACAACTGATATATCTCATGCGATAATTGATATATATTCGTATCCCAAGGGTGCGATACATTATGTGATAGCGATATTTAAAACATTGATCGCACCCTTGGTATACAGATACATATCGGTTATCGCATGGGATATATTGGTTGTATCGTGTAATGTATCGTTGTTGTTGGAAATATGGGAAAACATTAGGAAATTGGTTGAATTTTTCAATAAAACTTCAATGATTGTTAAAAAAGACATCAATACATACTTATAAATCAAAATGCTACAAAAAACAAGTGCACATGATAAGTTTTTCTTTATATGAGGTCCTAATCTATGCGTTGTCTAACTGAATTGATGCAAGTATATTCAAAGTCTATTCATATAATTTATATATGTAAGAAGACGTGTGAAAATACAAGCAATACATTCAAAAGCAAAACACGAATCACTAGTCTACCTTTTGGAGAACAGGTTGTTGGTTGCAGGTGGGTGTACAACATTATGTTTTACCTTGATAGTATAGTTTAACGTTTTAAAGGCTCGCTTGGTTGTGAAGGGATATACTTAGGGGTGAACATGAACCGAGCTAGCTCAATCAACTCGCTCAACTCGGCTCGAAAAAGCTCAATTCAGCTCGGTTCGAAGTTGAGTTCGATCCGAATCGAGCTGGTTTTAGAGCTTGAAAATGAGTTTGAGCTGGCCCGAGCTCGACTCGACTCGGTTCGATATATAGCTCGAACTCGGCTCAACTCGGATCGACTCAGATCGACTCGATCAGATGGTATTAAAAGAAAAGAAAAGAAAAAAAACCCTAAATCACTTTTACCCTTTTCCTTTTCTTTGAAAAAAAAAAAAAAAAAAAAAAACTGCCTACCCTACCAGCGACCCTAGCTCTCTGCCTCTCTCTCTCTCTCTCTCTGCTCGTCCGACCCGATTAGTGACCCTCTCTCTCTCTCTCTCTCTCTCTCTCTCTCTCTCTCTCTCTCGCCCGACCAACGACCTAGCCTCTCTATCTTTGCCTGTCATGCTCGACCAGTGACCCTAGTGGCCTAGCCTCTCTCTCTCTCTCTCTCTGCTCGACCAACGACTGACCCTTCGTTGTCGCCCTGCTCGGTTGCCTCCCCGTCTATCGCCCTGCGTTGTCCAGTCTCCGGTGGTCCCTGCCTGGTTGCCTGCTTTGCTCGCCCTCCTCCTGCCGCCACTCGACAGTCCAACCGTCGCCTGCCTTGCCCGCCGATAAGCAGGGTTTTAATGGACGTTGGTTCTAATGTCTGGTAACATCTTAATTCAAGATAGTGGAATTCTCTCATAAGCACTTGATGCCCAAGAGAGTTTCATTTGAAGGGATGCCTATTGCCCTCTTGAAGTTTCTTTAGGTGGAAGCTATGTGGGGCCCATTAGGTTGTCCGTGAGGTATCTACTCCGTACATCAGTTTTGCAAGCTCATAAAAGGACAGGAACCAAAAATGAGGCAGATCTAAAACTCAAGTGGATCAGGCCACTGGAAACAATGGAGATTGAATGCTCACCCTTGAAAACCTTTTTAGGGTTGACTGTTCTGGGTCAGGTTAATATTTGTTTTTTCAGTTCATCTCAGTGGGAATAACTTTAAGAACCGTTTGGATGGCATATAAACATCGTAGCGCGCTCCATATAGCTTCTGCCCACAGGAACTTCCGATGGCTGAACCCGTAGGCTGTTGTTGGACTCCTCGAGCTGCTCTCAAATTGAATATGGCTTAACGTGAGAATAGCCCCTTGTGGGCCTTTACTGAACCTCAATTCCATTTCTAGGCCCGTCTAATCACGTCCGTTTATCATATGTGGGTATGGCCCTGCATAGTACTTGGATGGCCAACCCACCGTATCCATAAATGGGCCTGTTTGGGCTTTCCCATGTGGGCCTAAACAACTAGGGTGTCAATGGGCCGGTACGGGCCTGAAAACAAAAATCAAAATAAGCCTTATAAACGGTTTGGATAGCATATAAACATCAAGGTGGAGCCTAGGAAGGTTTCAACGGTAGGAATTTCTTTCCCCAATTTCCCTCTTGTGTGACCCATTTGAGTTTTTTATCCACCTCATTTTTGGTCGTACATCCTAAAATGAGCTTGCAAAACGGATGGACGGAATGGATTTCTCACATACATTTCATTGGGCCCCACCCAGCATACTTGCGCAGGAAGAGTGGAGGTAGTGCTCTGTGGACCCCACCATGATGTATGTGATTTATCCATTCCTTCCATATATCTTTCCATATCATTTTAGAGAATGGTACCAAAAATTAGGAAGATCAAAATTTCAGGTGGACCACACCACATACAAAAGCAGTGATAGAACGCCTGCCGTAAAAAAAACATCTTGCGGTCAAAATTTTTGGATCATGCTGATATTTGTGTTTCCCTTCATCCAGGTCTGTGTGATCTAATCATCGGTCTGGATGGAAAATAAACATTATAGTGGGCCTAGGATGCTTTTAATGGTAGGCATTCAATCGTCACTGTTTTCCTATGGTGTGGTCCATCTGATAGTTTAATATTTCTCATTTTCGGAATCATCACATAAAAAGATATGTAAAAATGGATGAACGGCATGGATAAAGCACATACATCATGATGTGGCCCAAATAGCACCGATCAGTAGTGATATTGGTACTGGCAGGGTCTGTATGCAATCCGCTTCCGGTTGTTTCTTTTGGTGTGGCCCACCTGAGTTTTTGATATTACTGATTTTTAGAATCCTGTCCTACAGCCCCGGGCACAGGTATATCTCTGTGCCCGGGGTCACAGGCAATCCGTTTCCCTCGCAACGCCTCCGGGAACACGTGGCATGCATTTACAGGTATCTGTACCGTTCATATCGTGGGTCCCATTGTACATCACGTTCAGCTCGAATATCACAGCAATCAGGCGGTTGAAATTTGGCTGCTGACTATTTTAATTATATCGACGCCATCTATCCAATGTTCACCATTCGGATGGCTAGGATCATTCGATCATTTCGTTTTTCAGGCAATGATCCATCCCAGCGGGCTAGCTTCATGATTTGGACGGTCAAGATTACTTTGCGTGTATGATACGTGGAAGGTGGATGATGAGTCATTGTCCAGGCTGGGGGTTTGACTTTGACCCATAGGAAATGGATATTGGAAAAGGTCCATCCGGACGACAGCCTATCGTGACTCTACACGTGTCTTTGTGGTCGAATGATCCGAGCCGTCCATCTATGTACCTACTGATTCTTTGCTTATTGAAAATGATAGCTTCGCCACGTTATTAATTTTAGGCAGTGGTCCATCTGCATCGGACGCGGATTGCGCGGTAACCCCAACACCATGTAGCTACGTGGTGTCAGGACTCCGTGGGGCCCACCGTGATTTACGTGCGTTATCCACTCCGTCCATCCGTTTTTCCAGATCGTTTTAGGGTATGATACCAAAATAAAAGCTTATCGTAATCTCAAGTGGACCACACGACAGGAAACAATGGGGATAATCACATCCACCGTTGAAACCAGATTGGAAGATCCTATACGTCCAATATTCTGACCAAGTTTCAGACCGTCGATATATTTATCGTAACCGTATGTTTGCAGTCAGCTGATCCAAGGGTTAGGATTGTGCAATCTTGGGAATCTTTGGGTATCCATCATCCATCATAGATCCCATCGGATCAACGGTCTAGATCACGTAGAACTGGGCCCTACATGTCATTCAAAACATGCTTTGTTGAATATTTTTAAATCATAAACGTAAGCAGGATTCCAGATGCGACAGAAGTACATAGGAATCTGACCTGGGTTTATAGGGTCCTGAGGCAAAGGAGGAGAGAAAATGTCCTGATGCACCAATCTGCTCGAGTGGGCCAAAAGTTCAATGATCTAAACCGTTGATTTTAAACACTCGCCTTAGACTTCCCTAACCTAGAACTAACACGATACAAATAGAGATTTAAGAAGAAAATATATCAACGGTCTAGAAAGAAGTCAAGGATGGGATCGCCGCCATCTACTAATTTCTCCATCTGCGGTTGTTGGCATTATATCAACGGTCTGGATCAGAGAATCATTGCCCCAAGAAATGCAATTCTCTCCGGAAACAGCAGAAAATAAAATAATAAAATAAATAGAAGAAAGGTAACGTGTGTCTCTTGACACCGTTAAAAAAAAATTAGTGGTGAGATTTAAATAATCCGTCCATGACTTTGCTTTACCTCATTTTACATGTTTATCTGTTTACCCACTAACCTGGATTAACTCCTTTTGTAACGTTCCGTCCAACCAGTACTGTGTCCTGGGGCGTCCACGTAGGGTTTGCCGCAGGACCGTTCGTTTAAACCACTCGTGGTGAGGCGCCACGAGTTAATTAACATAGGATTAGCCCATTAGAATAGACCAGGCAGGTCACGATAGGACCTGGTGTGGCCCACCAAGCCAGATGACCTGTTTACACTTAACAACAGTCCGTGTGGGCCGCCCAGCGACCGAGGAGGGTCAGTGTAACGCCTTGAAAATTGGGGGTCATGCATAAGCTCGACTCCCGAGTTCCAGGACATCACTTATATCCGATTTTTATTAGTTTGTGTTTAATCAAGTTTAATTGCGCAGCATGGAATCGCTTGGAACATGAAGTACAATCACAACTAGCCTATTGAGATGAATGAGTCTAAATTTATACAAGTCCAAATTAAGATAAACAGGTTGCACAAGGCGTTGCCCAACAAAATCACAAAAATATATCTAAAAGGAATGATGAGCTGAGTCCAACACTCAGCGATCCAAGTCCATTTGCGAACTCTGCGGCGAACCACCCATCAACTGGAGATAGGACAACTCGTCCTCCTCATCCAAGCTCGCGCCGCAAGGCTCCTTGTACTCGGCGCCACCTGCAACTACTGAAAGTCTGGTTGGTGTTTTAAAACACCGTCCCAGAGTGGGAGTGAGTGATCAACTCAGTGGGTACTATTAGTCTTAAGTTACAACATGCATCAATTATACTATGAATTTAATGAAAAACAGTCATTCATAAACACCTATCTAATCTTATTAATGTATATGCATGATGGATGATATGATGCATGCCCTCGCCACAACTCTCCCTGAAGCGACTTCGTCTAACGATCGCGTATATCAACACTCCTTCAGAGCGACCTCTACTTCCGAGTCGCCACCCTAACTAATGCAATGTAATGATAATGTTAACCGAGTTCTTAGTTAAGTCCATTCATCCAGCAGGTTGGGGAATTTGATACACCCTATGTATCAAATGCCCTGAACTAGTTGCGAGGCCAAGGCCCCCCAACGTGTGAGGCCAAGACCCCGCGGTCCTTGATCCTGTCGGCTTCCTCATCCCCGACTTCAAGCACATGGGGAGTGCCGAGAGAAGGGATAGCTCGCGGTCAGTACGAGGAGGCGCAACACCCCAGCGTAGGCCGACAGCTCGGACACAGTGTCCCATTCCACCATACTCGGCTCATGAGGCAGTGGACCCATTTCAATCTGATTATCGATGAGCTACAACGGTTGTAGGGTGTTTCAGGTTCCATACATATGTGAGCAAATAAGGTTAACAATCATGGTTGGCCAGAAAGTAGGCTAGACCGTAAGAGTCCAAGCAAGTACATGACGGAATGACATCGGGTGCAAACAACCCATGTAGTCTAACTACTGTCGCCCACACGCACTCGCCCAAATCCATGGGTTTAGCCTCAAGGCGGTCCTACCAACGGAACCACCTTCGCTCTCCTCATGTTCCTGACCAACCCAAGGGTATGAATAGTGAATCATAGCATGCCAACTACTAATACATCATCCAGCATAAACAACATCATGTTCTTAACATACAATTTAGGTACTCATAGCAAACAAGGCTAATAATATCATGAAATAAAGTGCATGTGAGTTATGTGTATGGGTGAGGAAGTTAAGCACTTCCTACATCCCTTAGAACCAAAATGCACAAGAATCAATAAATCATACACGCTATAAGGCACATCATATGAGAGATCAAGCAAAGCAAAAACATGTGATCATCCATGGTAGTCTAATCATGTAAGAAACACGAACAATATCATATGAGAACTAAACAAACAAACAATCCCATACAATTCTCAAGCAAATATCCAAATCCTAGGGTTTCTCTAGATTCTTCAAATATAGTATCCAAACAATCAAAATCATTAGATTCATAATAAAATTGGTGCTAAGCCACCTAAGGATAATAGTCCGCACCTTGTGATTCGTTGGAGACTCGAAAACGACCTAGGAACGTCAATTTGGGGGCCGGTTGATCGGAATCCCTAAAGCAAGTTCATACATGAGAAATCCATGTAAAATCCCCCTTCATCAAAAGGGCTTTCAAGACAAAGGATGAGAAGCCTTACCTAGATGATCAATGGACGATTTTGGTGGTTGTGGTGCACGGTTTCTTCTTGGAGAAGTTGTGGGAAGTTGAAGGGGTTGATTTCCTTGGGCCCCACCTCGATCTAGGGTCCACCTAGCTCTCACCTTCACTCTCTTTACTCTCTCCCTCTTTCTCTCTTTCTCACCTTTGAAAATGGAAAAATCGTATGGGAAGAGGGGTGCCCAAATGAAGTCTTTTTATAATGCCAGTTTTGGTGCAATTGACCCCAAGTGTTGGGTCTTTACTTTATT
Organism: Magnolia officinalis; assembly: GCA_021015155.1. Lineage (NCBI taxonomy): Eukaryota > Viridiplantae > Streptophyta > Magnoliopsida > Magnoliales > Magnoliaceae > Magnolia > Magnolia officinalis. Next base: position 68,419,397 of record JAJHSJ010000010.1, read on the forward strand.
AACCCTATGGGAGAGTTTTTCTCGTCTCAAGGGCCCACTATGGGGTGTGCTAGTCGACATACACCATAAGATAGTTAGTTCTAATGATGATCTACGTATGGACATAATCGGCCCGCCATTTCGACGCGCTGATTGACAGATATGATTAGAAGTCTGTTCAACGGTCACCGATGGTCGATCGGGGCCGCGGCTATACGGATATGAGGAGGAAAATATCCTTACTCGATGTGTGAAGTTTGGTCACAAACCGACGGTCTGAAATCCTCAACTTTGCATAAGAGTGGACGACTCAAATCACTTAAGTTCCCACAATTTTTCAAACTAGCCTTCTAGGGCTCCTTATTGAAGTTGGGGTGGCCCTAACGCTCCCCAGGCCACCAATTTCGGTGGGTAGGTGTCTTATGGCCCAATTAGGGCCCATGTAAAATTTGGGGACAAACGGATGAACGGATATAGGGTCTGAGTAAGCGATTCCGTCCCTTAAGTGGCCCTACGAGGGTCATTTTGATGATTGAAGCGGTTCTGGTGGCCCTCTGGCCATGAAATTTATAGGATAAGTGGTTCATGACCCAATGAAGGGCCACACAAAATTTGGGAACGATCGGATATGGGGTTTGGACGTACGGGTCCGATTCGCGATCAACGGTCACCGTGCCACGATTGGGTCCCAGATCTGGTGAATGGGCGTTGAAAAATATATCAAACCTTCACCGTAAAATTGGAAGAAATCCGATGGCTGGAATGCCAGGAATCTCAGTTTCATTCGTAAATGTCAGATTTCAGTTCTGGCATTGGTGGGGTGCATTCGGCAAGTGCCAAATCCCAGTTCTGGGCGTCCAATGGGTCCGTAATCCGCGTTGGACCACAAGCCCAGTGAGATCTATAATTTTCTAATGTTTTAGATTTTTCTGACCCTCCCATATCGCTGTATGGCCCGCACGGGCTGTTGTTAAGTGTAAACAGGTCATCTGGCTTGGCGGCCCGCACTTGGTCCCATCATAACTAGACTGGCCCACCCCAGTATAAACTAACATTGAGTGATAATGGTCATTTAAGTGATATTATAAGTTAATTTTTTTTAAAAAAAAATTCAAGGATTTTTGAAAATCCAAAACAGTGAAAATTTGGGATGTTACAATCTACCCCCCTTAAAAACAATTTCGTCTCCGAAATTGCCTAAGGGTAATAAATAAAGATATTATCATTTCGTTTGCCTAAGTCTCATTGATTTGAGGTTTATACGCGTGGTAGGGTGCATACTAACTGTACTAGTCTTTCTTATTATATTCTATCCTCCTTAAAAGTTTTCACATTTGAGGTTTGAAAACAAATGTCAAAATCATTATTATCGTATTAAGTGGTTGTTGGTAGAGTTTACCTAATGGTGATATATTTTACTCTTTTATGATTGGGCTAACACGGAAAGACAGTTGTGGTAGGCTCAATTCCGATACGCAGATTGTCCGCCTGACTAGGGCAAACAACTCGTTGTATCCCTTCCAAATCCTGATAGATCCTGGTCTTCTGCTCGGTCAAAGTAGTGAGTCCGTTGGTGTTCACCTAGGATTGAGAATTGGGTCAAGCCGCGAATACATCGCAAGTGTATGGTCCTGTGATTCCGTAGTCCGATCAATCTTAACATTTGGAAGACATCAAAATTCATTAATAGTTCAAGCTTCACATTCATAATATTTTAGTGGGTGGTGAGTTTCCCACGATGCCTATGATCAAACGACTGTCTTAGAAAGGTTTCCAGGAACTTAAGGTTCTTCTCGACAATACCATTTTGATCCTATGGTTAGTGAGTTATGGGCAAATCACGCTTTGGTTTCATAAATTTCAACAGGGAAGGAAGAATCGAAGGTTTTAAGGTATTCTGGCGGTTTGGAGTGCTAATAACGCTACTAAGGACATAGGAAGGCAAAAAATGAAAGATATTATCCTCTCGATGTTGTTTGAACCTTGAGTCCATAAGAGAGTAGGAAAAACTCAATATTTTTTTACTATAGTCTGCCCCTAACATGAGCTTACATAGTATTATACTATGAAACTCAATCCTACTTACGGGTACAACTTAAACAAATATACACATAATCAATTTAATCACGGGATGATTCGTAGCACGATTATAAATAATTCCTAAATAGACACCCAATGTTAAACTTTGATATGAAAAGACAGGACTAGTCCCTTGGCAACCATACATGCAAGCATTCACAAAGTGACAAGAGAATTGTAATCTATACACTAACGTTGAATTAAAAGAAAATCATTGGCATGGCCAGTTACATCCTACAGTATGGATTACATGTATCACTAGATACTCTAAACATAAAGAGAAAAAAAAAAAAAGCAGACAAATCAAGCAGGAGTTTTAACTATCTTCAATACATGGTAGTAGTTCTAACTAACTCAAAACAACTACTAATTTTCAAAAAGTTAAGCTATTATTCTTCTGGGTCAGACGAGGACGGGGGTGCCTCCGGGCCCGACTTCTCTATTGAATCAGCCTTCTTCTTACTGCACCTTTCTTGGCTCGGTCTCGGCTCAGTGGGAATTGGTCACTTCTTCCCTATGAGGGAAAGAATCACCAGAATGGTAAAAAAGGAGATGACGGTTGTTAAGAACGCCAGTTCCCCCTGCTAGGAAGGATTTGGGTGTGAGAAATGTGGGTGGATTGTTGGAGGAATGGTCTTAGGGATGACTTTTAGATTGGCTTGAGGATAGACCTAGGAGTGGGGTTTGGGAAGGGATTTGGATGATGAGTTTTAAGAAAATGGGTTTGAGTTGGATATGGGGATGGGTTTTATGAGGAAATGGGAAAGATGGTGGGTTTGAGAAAATGGACTTGAAGGAAATGGTGGTTTGGATGGTTTAAAATGAGTTGAGGATGGGTTTGGAAAATGAAGTTTTGGGAATGGGCTTGAGGTGATGTTGAGTGAGAAGATTTAAAAATGAGTTGAAAATATGGGATTCGAGAAGGGATTGAGATTGGTTTATGAGAAATAAGGTTGGGAATGGGTTTGGAGTTTGTCTTATGAATGGGTTTTGAAGTCAATGGGTTTGTTGAAGGGAAAGGTGTTGAGAAAGGGTTTGATGTAAAGGGTTTGAAAATGAAGTTTAGAGTGATATTGAGAATGGGTTTGGGTAATGAGAAATGAATGGGTTTGATGGGTTTGGGATTGGAGTTGAGTTTTTGAAAGTGGTTTAGAGTGGGTGAAATGGAGTGAAGGTCTTGTAGGAAGGAATGGGTTTGATGGATTGTGAAAATGAAGTTGGAGGGGGTTTAAAGAATGTTGAAAGGGTGTGAATGTTGGTGGGAGTTGGTTGGAAGGGAGGGATTTGAATAACGGGTTTAGGATTTGAAGAATGGATGAATGAAGTGTGATATGTGGTTGGAAGAAAGAGTAGGTGGGTTTGAGGATTTGTTTGAGAATGGGAGATGGGAAGGTGGGTTGGAAGTGGGTTTGAGAGTGAATGGTGGAACTTGGTGGATGGGCTTGAAATGGATTTGTTGAAGGGGTTTTGTGGGTGTCTTGTGTTTTGGGAGATGAGAATGGAATGGATTTTAAGTAAGGGATTTGGGGATTGAGTTTGGAGTCGAAGGAATGGGAAATGTGGAAGAAGGGAATGCTAGATTTGAGATTTTTTGTTGAAAATGAGTAGGGAGAGATTTCCAAGGGTTTGGAAAGGGTGGGGTGCAATGTGAGTGGTAGGAATGAGTTTTTTTTGGACTCTAACTAGTCCCAAACAACAAAGAGAGTGAGCCCCACACGTATTTGCAAAGCAGGGAAGGAGAGAACCCCACGTTTGAGGTCGGGCGGGGTCCCGCGGAGCTTCTGGACATTAGGGCGGGGTCACGCCTGTCCAGGCGGGGTCCCGCGGGTGTTCTGAACGCCCGGGCGGGGTCCCGCCGGGCCTCTGCTCCACGGGCGGGGCGTACTTCATTTGATGTTTCCCGGGCGCTGGTAAGGCCCCCCAGGACTATTTTAACCATCAAACTTAAAAACAATCATATCATCCAAAACTAGATTGGTCACATCAATGGAGCTGTTGGAAAGGAACACCCACCGTTAGTTTTGTGCAAGGCATCTATGGTGTTTATGTGACATCTAATCCGTTTATCTGACTTTCCCCACCAAGATGAAAAACATAACTAACATCTCAGTATATCTATATTTAGAGGGTGGCCCCTTTGAGCGTTGAATCAGATTGATTTGTTTATCCAGCGGACGGTGTAGATTTTATGCATGTTAAGTCGTCTATCCATACAAGCGCTTTCTGAATTCTGACTTTTCTTCTAGGGATTTCTTTCTTCCTTCCTCTTTAAGTCGGCTGCACGTGCCATGCACGCCAATCACATCCATTAGGCAACTTTCAATGGTTGGGAAACGCATGGCTTCAAAAATAAATTTAAAATCAAGGATGGATTTCATTAACGTATATGATAGCCCTTGAAATGTGTTGTAGAGTTAATGGACGGTTCAGATAAATCAATTGAACGGTCCAAAGTCACCTATGCAACTAGGAAGGATCTTAAGAGCAACATAAATGATGATACTCCTACAGTCCAATCGTTTGATCCGGTTATCGCATGGGATATATTGGTTGTATCGTGTAATGTATCGTTGTTGTTGGAAATATGGGAAAACATTAGGAAATTGGTTGAATTTTTCAATAAAACTTCAATGATTGTTAAAAAAGACATCAATACATACTTATAAATCAAAATGCTACAAAAAACAAGTGCACATGATAAGTTTTTCTTTATATGAGGTCCTAATCTATGCGTTGTCTAACTGAATTGATGCAAGTATATTCAAAGTCTATTCATATAATTTATATATGTAAGAAGACGTGTGAAAATACAAGCAATACATTCAAAAGCAAAACACGAATCACTAGTCTACCTTTTGGAGAACAGGTTGTTGGTTGCAGGTGGGTGTACAACATTATGTTTTACCTTGATAGTATAGTTTAACGTTTTAAAGGCTCGCTTGGTTGTGAAGGGATATACTTAGGGGTGAACATGAACCGAGCTAGCTCAATCAACTCGCTCAACTCGGCTCGAAAAAGCTCAATTCAGCTCGGTTCGAAGTTGAGTTCGATCCGAATCGAGCTGGTTTTTAGAGCTTGAAAATGAGTTTGAGCTGGCCCGAGCTCGACTCGACTCGGTTCGATATATAGCTCGAACTCGGCTCAACTCGGATCGACTCAGATCGACTCGATCAGATGGTATTAAAAGAAAAGAAAAGAAAAAAAAACCCTAAATCACTTTTACCCTTTTCCTTTTCTTTGAAAAAAAAAAAAAAAAACTGCCTACCCTACCAGCGACCCTAGCTCTCTGCCTCTCTCTCTCTCTCTCTGCTCGTCCGACCCGATTAGTGACCCTCTCTCTCTCTCTCTCTCTCTCTCTCTCTCTCTCTCTCTCTCTCGCCCGACCAACGACCCTAGCCTCTCTATCTTTGCCTGTCATGCTCGACCAGTGACCCTAGTGGCCTAGCCTCTCTCTCTCTCTCTCTCTCTCTCTGCTCGACCAACGACTGACCCTTCGTTGTCGCCCTGCTCGGTTGCCTCCCCGTCTATCGCCCTGCGTTGTCCGGTCTCCGGTGGTCCCTGCCTGGTTGCCTGCTTTGCTCGCCCTCCTCCTGCTGCCACTCGACAGTCCAACCGTCGCCTGCCTTGCCCGCCGATAAGCAGGGTTTTAATGGACGTTGGTTCTAATGTCTGGTAACATCTTAATTCAAGATAGTGGAATTCTCTCATAAGCACTTGATGCCCAAGAGAGTTTCATTTGAAGGGATGCCTATTGCCCTCTTGAAGTTTCTTTAGGTGGAAGCTATGTGGGGTCCATTAGGTTGTCCGTAAGGTATCTACTCCGTACATCAGTTTTGCAAGCTCATAAAAGGACAGGAACCAAAAAATGAGGCAGATCTAAAACTCAAGTGGATCAGGCCACTGGAAACAATGGAGATTGAATGCTCACCCTTGAAAACCTTCTTAGGGTTGACTGTTCTGGTCAGGTTAATATTTGTTTTTCAGTTCATCTCAGTGGGAATAACTTTAAGAGCCGATTGGATGGCATATAAACATCGTAGGGCGCTCCATATAGCTTCTGCCCATAGGAACTTCCGATGGCTGAGGCTGTTGTTGGACTGCTCGAGCTGCTCTCAAATTGAATATGGGTTAACGTGAGAATAGCCCCTTGTCGGCCTTTACTGAACCTCAATTCCATTTCTAGGCCCGTCTAATCACGTCCGTTTATTATATGTGGGTATGGCCCAGCATAGTACTTGGATGGCCAGCCCACCGTATCCATAAATGGGCCTGTTTGGGCTTTCCCATGTGGGCCTAAGCAACTAGGGTGTCAATGGGCCAGTCTCGGGCCTGAAAACATAAATTCAAAATAAGCCTTATAAACGGTGTGGATGGCATATAAACATCAAGGTGGAGCCTAGGAAGGTTTCAACGGTACGAATTTCTTTCCCCAATTTCCCTCTTGTGTGACCCATTTGAGTTTTTTATCCACCTCATTTTTGGTCGCACATCCTAAAATGAGCTTGCAAAACGGATGGACGGAATGGATTTCTCACATACATTTCATTGGGCCCCACCCAGCATACTTGCGCAGGAAGAGTGGAGGTAGTGCTCTGTGGACCCCACCATGATGTATGTGATTTATCCATTCCTTCCATATATCTTTTCATCTCATTTTAGAGAATAGCAGCAAAAATTAGGAAGATCAAAATTTCAGGTGGACCACACCACATACAAAAGCAGTGATTGAACGCCTGCCGTAAAAAAACATCTTGGGGTCAAAATTTTTGGATCATGCTGATATTTGTGTTTCCCTTCATCCAGGTCTGTGTGATCTAATCATCGGTCTGGATGGAAAATAAACATTATAGTGGGCCTAGGATGCTTTTAATGGTAGGCATTCAATCGTCACTGTTTTCCTATGGTGTGGTCCATCTGATAGTTTAATATTTCTCATTTTCGGAATCATCACATAAAAAGATATGTAAAAATGGATGAACGGCATGGATAAAGCACATACATCATGATGTGGCCCAAATAGCACCGATCAGTAGTGATATTGGTACTGGCAGGGTCTGTATGCAATCCGCTTCCGGTTGTTTCTTTTGGTGTGGCCCACCTGAGTTTTTGATATTACTGATTTTTAGAATCCTGTCCTACAGCCCCGGGCACAGGTATATCTCTGTGCCCGGGGTCACAGGCAATCCGTTTCCCTCGCAACGCCTCCGGGAACACGTGGCATGCATTTACAGGTATCTGTACCGTTCATATCGTGGGTCCCATTGTACATCACGTTCAGCTCGAATATCACAGCAATCAGGCGGTTGAAATTTGGCTGCTGACTATTTTAATTATATCGACGCCATCTATCCAATGTTCACCATTCGGATGGCTAGGATCATTCGATCATTTCGTTTTCCAGGCAATGATCCATCCCAGCGGGCTAGCTTCATGATTTGGACGGTCAAGATTACTTTGCGTGTATGATACGTGGAAGGTGGATGATGAGTCATTGTCCAGGCTGGGGGTTTGACTTTGACCCATAGGAAATGGATATTGGAAAAGGTCCATCTGGACGACAGCCTATCGTGACTCTACACGTGTCTTTGTGGTCGAATGATCCGAGCCGTCCATCTATGTACCTACTGATTCTTTGCTTATTGAAAATGATAGCTTCGCCACATTATTAATTTTAGGCAGTGGTCCATCTGCATCGGACGCGGATTGCGCGGTAACCCCAACACCATGTAGCTACGTGGTGTCAGGAATCCGTGGGGCCCACCGTGATTTACGTGTGTTATCCACTCCGTCCATCCGTTTTTCCATATCGTTTTAGGGCATGATTCCAAAATAAAAGCTTATCGTAATCTCAATTGGACCACACGACAGGAAACAATGGGGATAATCACATCCACCGTTGAAAACATCCTAAGGCCTACCATGATTTTATTTGCCATCCAAACTGTTCATAAGGTCATACAGACTTGGATGAAGGGGAAACATAAATTTCATCTTGATCTAAAACTTTTCCGGGCCCCAAGAAGTTTTCAACGGTAAGCCTTCAATCCCCACTACTTCCTTGGTGTGGTCCACTTTAACTTTGCATATGCTTCGATTTTGGATTCATGATCTGAAACGAGCTGATAAACCGAATGGACGGCGTGGATAAAACACATAAATCACAGTGGACTGCACAGAGTCCACGCATTCCATGTCCATCTGCATGGGGCCCACTGTGCAACCATGTGGCACTTGCGTGAAGAACTAAACTCTCCTGACTTTTATTAGCCAAGATACAGTAGCCGATGATCCACATAGAAGGTGCGCCACACATGATGGATGGTGGACATAAAAAAACTCACAGAATAGTCGGGGAATGTTCTGAAAGCAAATGTTCTGAAAAACAAGAGAATAATCGGTGGTAAGATCACCAAAAGCAAATGTTCTGAAAAACAAGAGAATAATCAGTGGCAAAACGCGTATGTAAATTTAAGGACCACGACAAAACGGGTCTTTCATTCATCCCATCCCAGAAAACCCACGTAAAGAAAATTTTCCCTTCGACCCATCTCAATCTTAAACATGGTGTTTTACAAAAGAAATCCTTCCACACTGACAACCCTAGCATTCTACTTGTTCATCTTTCTAATACTGGATTCTCATTTTCTTGAAGCAGCTAGATCTTTGGAAGGACTGACGCAATCGCCAAGTCGTGGTCTCACATTCCATTCCCTCCAGAGAGCCCCCACTCCACCTTCCCAACCTTCCAGTTGCACCCACGTCCCAAAGCCAGGTCCCGACTGCCATATTGGATCTCCTACCTCATGAGGAAGGACTTCTAAAACTCATGAGAGTCTACCACCCGAGTAAGAGCAAAAACCCACTTCTTCGGTGTTTTGTTTGATTGTTATGTTTACTTTTTTTTTTTTTTATCAATCATTATGAGAGAGATTTACGAAGATTTATGACTTATTTCTAGTGGGCCCCATTTGGGAGCTGAACGACCAATAAAGTTCCAGATTGGAAGATCCTATACGTCCAATATTCTGACCAAGTTTCAGACCGTTGATATATTTCTCGTAACCGTATATTTGCGGTCAGCTGATCAAAGGGTTAGGACTATGCAATCTTGGAAATCTTTGGGTATCCATAATACATCATAGTTCCCATCGGATCAACGGTCTAGATCACGTAGAACTGGGCCCCACATGTCATTCAAAACATGCTTTGTTGAATATTTTTAAATCATAAACGTAAGCAGGATTCCAGATGCGACAGAAGTAGACGCTGACCTGAGTTTGTAGGGTCCTGATGCACAGGAGGAGAGCAAATGTCCTCATGCACCAATCTGCTCGAGTGGGCCAATGGTTCAATGATCTAAACCGTTGATTTTAAACACTCGCCTTAGACTTCCCTAACCTAGAACTAACACGATACAAATAGAGATTTAAGAAGAAAATATATCAACGGTCTAGAAAGAAGTCAAGGATGGGATCGCCACCATCTACTAATTCCTCCATCTGCGGTTGTTGGCATTATATCAACGGTCTGGATCAGAGAATCATTGCCCCACAAAATGCAATTCTCTCTGGGAAAACAGCAGAAAATAAAATAATAAAATAAATAGAAGAAAGGTAACGTGTGTCCCTTGACACCGTTAAAAAAAATTAGTGGTGAGATTTAAATAATCCGTCCTTGACTTTGCTTTTCCTCATTTTACATGTTTATCTGTCCACCCACTAACCTGGATTAACTCCTTTTGACCTCAAAGATGTGACATTTTCATCATGACCGTTGATAAGTGGGCCATGTTGAGAAGAAAGGTGGGCCCATATGTTAATTGGGCTTGAACTCAGACCTAGGCCCATTTTGACTGATAATCTTAGGGCTGGGCAGACTTAAACAGTCCAAGAGATTGATCCAGACCGTCCATTAGGTTCAATACACGTTTCATGCACTAGCATGCAAATGTTACATTCATAAGGTAATCTTAACCATAGGATCGATGGCTTTTAATATGGACGGTCAAGGACCTTTATATAAAAATAGCTTTAATGAGCAATTTGATCTATCCGTATATCCTAATGGTCCCATACTATAAGATGAATGGTGGGGAATAGATAACTGTATGTATTTAATAATAAGATTAGAGATTTTAAATAAAGTTATGGATATTTTAAGAATTAAAAAATGTGGGTACACTTTTATAAATAAACAGCCATATAGGTGTAACTTTTATGAAATCCACTCCATCCATTAGTTAAGTCGTACTATTTTAACCGTTAAAATTAAAAAATATCATGATCTTCCAAAGCTAGATTGGACACATCATTGGAACTGTTGGAAAGGAACACCCACCATTAGTTTTGTGCAAGGCATCTATGGTGTTTATGTGACATCTAATCCATTCATTTGACTTGCCCCACCAAGATGAAAAATATAACTAACATCACAGTATATCTATATTTAGAGGGTGGCCCATTTGAGCGTTGAATCAGATTGATTTGTTTATCCAACGGACGGTGTAGATTTTATGCATGTTAAGTCGTCTATCCATACAAGCGCTTTCTGAATTCTGACTTTTCTTATAGGGATTTCTTTCTTCCTTCCTCTTTAAGTCGGCTGCACGTGCCATGCACGCCAATCACATCCATTAGGCAACTTTCAATGGTTGGGAAACGCATGGCTTCAAAAATAAATTTAAAATCAAGGACGGATTTCATTAACGTATATGATAGCCCTTGAAATGTGTTGTAGAGTTAATGGACGGTTCAGATAAATCAATTGAACGGTCCAAAGTCACCTATGCAACTAGGAGTGATCTTAAGAGAAACATAAATGATGATACTCCTACACAGTCCAATCGTTTGATCTAAAACGTCCATTAGGTTGAGCACATGCTTTTCATGGCCCACCATGCAAATATTACCCCAATCAGACAATCCTAACCATAGAATCAATAGTCTTTAATATGGACGGTCAAGACCTTTTGTATATTATAATTAAATAAATGATAAAATAAAAACAGTCAGTCATACATTTACGTGTACCAAACTACCTGATTTCTAATCTGACCCAAATTGGTGGGCCCGTTTTTATTTATTTATCAAGACCTTATTAATTCAAGTCGGTTGCTATGGGTACCCATGGATCCAGTTACCCATTGAAAGCACTATTCGGGTCGGATATTCGGGTAAGGCCTGTATACCCGACGGGTCAGCTATGTCCGATGAGACGAGCCCTGCGTCGGCCCACTAGAGCTTGCTTACGTCATGTTCATTTTGGACCGTCCAATGAATTTTGATAATTTCTGGTCACTGTCATTCTGATCCGTGGCCATAAACGATGTCACATTCTTCCAACGGTCATCTCCGGAGGCTCGATTATCACACGTGTTTGAATCGGAAATGGATTGGCTAGTGGCTACTCCCCCTGCCACCAGCCAGGTGGTTGATGGTCGGTGCTTTGTGGGCCCCACCACTATGTATGTGTTTCATCCATTCCGTTCATCCATTTTTACATATCATTTTAGATCTTGATCCCAAAAATGCGAGGGATACAAATCTCAGGTGGATCACACCGCAGGAAAACAATAATGATTGGATATCCACCATTAAAATCCTCCTAAGTCCCACTGTACTATTTATTTGACATCCAATCTATTAATTAGGTCATACAGACCCAGATAAATGGAAAAAGCAAATATCAGCCTGATCCAAAACTTTTATGACCCCAAAAAAGTTTTAGAGTCCGGATCCTCTGGTACCAGGTAAACAGGGATTTCCTGTTACCCTGATCCTCATTGGTCCACGTTACCACTCACTAAAAAAGGTACGGATCCTCTGTTACCAGGTAAACAGGGATTTCCTGTTACCCTGATCCTCATTGTTCCACGTCACCACTCACTAAAAAAAGGTCTTAATCCTCCGTTACCCGGTCAACAGAGAATTCCTAATACCCTAAAATTCATTGGTCCACGTCAACACTCACTGAAAAAATATAAAAATAAAAAAAAACTTCGGACGCCAAACCATTAGGGTAACAGGAAAATCCTGTTGACCCGATAACAGAGGATCCCAACTCCAAAATTATATATCATCTCTACCCGTGATCTCATTCAAGAAGAGATTGTTCTGGGAATGTGGACTCCTTGCCCACTGTTTTCTCCCTTTGCCCACTGGTTTCTTCTTTGGCGGGCTGCTCCAAACCGCTTGAACATCACCATCATTCTCACATGTCCTCAAGTGGCCTATCGCGTTCAACATCCCACGTGTTAAATGAGGCCGGCGTGTGGGATTAATAATAATAAAAAATACTCCCGTGCTCAACACATGAACTTTTTCATGCAGTGATTATCTCATGTAAACAAACGTTAGGTTGAATGTATACACCATTAGTTTGGTGTATAGTCAACCAATTACTCCCAAGATATAGTAACATGGTAGACTAGTAGAGTTTAATTTTTTTGTAATTTAATTTTATTTTAGGGAATCCACACCACTGATCTTTTGTGTCCCATCATGGATAGACCATGTGCAAAAAATCACCTCGATGGAGAATATTAACTTTTCAAATTTGTGGCCTGTAAAATAGATGGCTTAAGAAAACAAAATACAGTAGTAGTTGACATCCAATTTAAGAAAGTCTAAAATTTGTTAGGAGATCTAGGGCTTTAGAATTTCAGAGAGGAGGGCCAAGATTATTGAAAATATTTCATTTCTCCTGACCTCTTCGGAAATTAGGAGCCAAACCAAGTTTCAGACGTATCTAAATTTTAAGTAGGCCTCACCAAGTACTTTTATATATTTTAGGTATGTCTTCACATGATTTTAGATGGTATGGCTCACCTGAGTTCAATATAAGACAAATATTTGGAATATCCTATGCTTTAAAGGGGACTCATCAAATGCACAGTGTTGATGTTCGACACGCATCACAGTGGGGCCACACAGCTAAACCTCATGGGAAGTTCCCATGAGGTCCACTACGACCAGATCAATTAAAAACAAGCAGTAGTGATCGACTATACACGGAAGAATGGTATAATATTTCCAGACTCGAAAAACACGACCGAGTTAAATTGTAGTTTGAAGTTCGTCAGCGTTACTTACTTAACCAAACGGCGGTTATTTGATACTCTGTCAGTGTATAATTCTTGATACACAGGCATTTGTAATTGTGTAAATGTAGCTATATTAACTCAAATTTAACCGGATAAAATGTATATTACACTTTCAATAAGTCACAGGCTCAAAATCAGATTATTTGAAAATTTATAACCTCTGATTCGTGGCCACTTGTTTGCTGAAATAGAATTGTTGGATATTTTTGTTTTAACCGTCCAATAAATGTCCTCTAATCCTATATTTTATAAGGAAGTAATTGTAAATTTCTATTCCTGATACATCTAAATGGTGTCCCCAGCAATTTGGTCAGTTCAATTTAAATTATTTGTATGCCACGTGTACAATTTTTCAGTGGCTGCGTATCATCCAACAAACTAGCAGAGTAGTAAGTAGTAACGCTAAAAGGACGCGGATTGCATACTGACGTACCGACGTGGCTACTAGTCCGTTCTCTTTAGACCTCACCATAATGCTTTTGTTTCATCCACTCCGTCCATCCATTTTTTTTAGATCATTTTGGAGACATAAAGAAAAGAATGGGATGATTAAAATCTCAGGTGGGCCACTCCATATGAAACAGTAGTGATTGAACGTCCACCATTAAAAACTTCTTTGATGCCACAGAAGTGTTGAATCAAGCTGATATTTATGTTTTAGCTTCATCCAGTTCTGTGTGATCTAATCAACAGGATGGACGGTGTGGATAAAATACATATTTCATGGTGGGGCCCACAAAGCCAGACGAGTAGCGAGGTCAGTGCTGGCCGGGTCAAATTCGCGTACAGGCGAAAATACCCGTGATTCGTCAACGAGAAATGCAATTGAACTATTCAAAAGACAGATTCTTCGTACGTGAGCGAATATGACTCACGTGTATGGGATCCTGGACACGTGTCAGTTGGAGAATACTGTGAAAATACAGTGGACCAGAAATCAAGGTCTACCCTCCAGCTTTACCTTGAATATAGTCATCCATCATCATTCTATTTAATCTTCAATTTTATAAATGTAAAACTTACTTAATTTAGTTGTAATTATGTCCATCGTGATTTCCCACCTTATGAACGGTCTGGATCTTGTATATAATTTCTATTTCAGTTTGTGTCCCGCAAATCGCCTAGACGATTTGTCCATGCGCGAATCACCTTAACATTTCCGTTCCTCAACGGGTGTAAAGATAAAAAGAGTTTGTACGAAGGAACGTGAGGGCGTATACGCATTCATGCATCTCACGTAAGTCGAAATATTTCCAAGTTAATGCATCTTTGTTAATATATATAGTCACGGGATTCATGGCTCAGATGCATCCAATGCCTTCCATCGGGCCGCAGATGATGATCTCAACAGATCTCCACCGTAGAAGCAGCTTAGACATGATTACAACTGTTCATCTGATGGGCCACGCTGTGGAGGGCCGTCTCAGATAGACCGTTTCATGTTCGTCTGAAACAGTGTCAATTTTTGGCCGTCCATTCATAGATAATTGATTGGATGGTTACGATCATCTGGGGCCCAGCGGTTGAATAGTCTGGAGGGGCATTAGTGAGTCCCGCGTGTGACTTTTTGGGAATCCCGTGGGCCACCGCAAAAGCTCCCACCACTCGATTTATAAAGATAAGAGGACGTGTCCGGTGCTAATGCGTGTATCCAAGGTTAGTTGTCAAGCACTCAATGTCCAGTCACGTGGGACCATGTATGAGATCTGGACGGTTCATTCATTGGAGCCCACAATGGGGCTAGACAATCCTAGCCACTAATTTTGATTAATTTTGGGATTACAATTAAGAGGGGTAGTATTTTTACATAGAGAAATGTAAAATGAGATGCTTGGTTGATGGTAGATGATGCATTTTTAAAGTGCACGTCGTGTCGGAAAGTGGTTGCTCCCTAGCGAACCATCGCAAGACGATACAATCACAAAATAATAAAAAACCAAATGGGCCTTGATAATCCAACAATCAGATCATTTAATCCAATGATATGAAACACTTATAATTTAGTGTGAATGGTGTAAAACATCTTACAAATGTTCTCAATCATTGATGACCATCTAGTAATAGTTCACTACTAAAATGCTATATAAGTTGGACCATTCTGGTCAAGAATCATCAATCCTAACAGATTAACTATCTAAAAACGGACGGACCATGATGATCAAATGGACAAATCATTTAATCTAACGATCTGAAACACTCAGAATTCAATGTCAATTGTTAGAAACGTTTTACAAATATTTTGAACTAGTAATAATCACTAAGCAACAATCCAATGTTCCAATGTTATATAAACTGGACTATCCTAATTTAGAATCATCAACTCATTCAGATCCCATCCGAAATCAATCTAATTACTTATCCTCGAAGCCATTGGGCCATCAGAATTCAATATGATTACTTATCCTGAAGCAAATTGCCAATTGGAATTCAAACTGATTACTTATTCAGTAATCCAATCCACAATAACCCATTAACAATTGATAGAGGAGCCAATCAAATTTTAAGGAAAGCATATTTATACATGATTTAGGGCAGTGTTAAAATTTTAATAATTTTATTTTTAGTTTTCCAATATATTTTTTTCAACACCTGATGATTGTGATTTTTGGTGGATGGTTCATCCAAGGTAGGCCCCATTGGTGGGCAGTCAAGATCCCATCCGGGGTGAGAGCTATAGTAAGATCAGAGCTATTTAGAATTGGGTCCTTAGTCCTTACTTTTTCTCCGGTGGTAGACTCCGAGGAGTTTCAACACCTGGTCAAGGGTTCGAGTGCCTTAAATCCTACCAGGGTGTGAGTGCCTGCGCGTATGTGAAAAAAAAAAAAAAGCTATTTAGAATAAGACGTTCAGTGTATGATACTCCGGTGGTGTACGATGCTCTATAGGAATGCACTCATATGTTGCTCATGTGGCACACGTGTGCCTCAATCAGATGGTCCAAGGAGCCCGTGCCAATGCAGATGGAGCATATCTCCGGATCAGATTGATGGACATGTTTCAGATGGTTGTACACCATTGATTATTTTGCATCACCGTCCATTAGACGTCCACCAATCAGCTATTTAGAATCATACGTTCAAGCCATGATCAGTCTATTTAGAGGGCCCACGATTTGGATGGTCCGATTTGAATTACACGGGCATGACATGTACAATTTCTGCCGTGATGAGTATGGAGCACCGCATGTGCATTTCTTCCATGCAACAGCCGCTGGATCAAATTGCAAGGGCTAATCTAGTAATCAAAACCGTCCATCTAATGGCCACAACTGAAAATTTGCTTTTCCAATCCTGGGAAATCTCAGAGCCACAGATAAAACGCGCGCGTAAATTTCCACCGTGGCTGTGTGAAGTGGCCCACTAATGAATGGTTCTGATGAGAAACAGCTGGCCGTGCACACGCTCTTGGGTTGGCTTGGAAGTCATCCAAAGGCACAAATCAGGTTGTTTTTTCGTAGGTGAAAGATGAACGGTTCCGAACAGTCCTCGTTACGCAATGCACTCCAAGGGGATGCGGATTGCCTGCAGTGCACGGCAGCCCAAATAAGCTCTGTGGGGCCCACCGTGTTGTATGTGTTTTATCTACACCGTCCATATGTTTCACAGCTCATTTTAGGGTAGTAATCTAAACTTGAGGCAGTTCCAAAGCTCAAGTGGACCACACCACAGTAAACAGTGTGGAAACAGACGCCCACCGTTGAAACCTTCCTAGGGCCCACCTTGATGTTTATTTTCCATCCAACCCGTTCATAAGGTCACTAGAACCTGGATGAAGCTAAAATAAAAATATCAGCTTGATCCAAAACCTATCTGGCCCAGAAAAGTTTGTAATGGTGGGCATTAATGCCACTCTTTTTCCTGTGGTGTGGTCTATTCGAGCTATGGATATTGATTATATCTGGGATCAATCTCTAAAATGATCTTGTGAAACATATGGACGGTGTAGATATAACACATACATCACGGTGGGCCCCACAGAGCTTAGGGCTGTGGGGCCCACTTTCTGGCCTTGGCGGGAAAGCTAAGCAGCGTGATAATCGGATTTGAAAATGAAGAAAAGCACTTTCTAACGGCTAAAAGATTCCCTCGAGCAACGGTCACCCAACCGTAATAAAGATATTTCCTATTTTCACCTGAAATTCAAGGCCATTGCATGTGGTTTTTGTGTAATATTTGAATCCTCAAGGGTTTATTTCAAGTTCTCTGATGGTACACCTATGTATCAAGTGTCATGCTCTGCTAGAGTATAAAATAATTCTACTACTATTATTTTTGGTATATGATAATTTCAATTATCCTCAGTTGCGTCTGTTGCGATTCACATTGGAATGTGTATAGCCATCCACCGGGGCTCCCATGCCAAGATGGTCCGATTATTTTAATTGTTCATGTTCACGTTTTAATCATGCCTTAGGTTTAATTTTCTTTAGGTGGACCAGAAAGTATCATATTACACAACATTAACGGTTCAGATCATATTAAAAAACAACATGTGGGCCCCAGTGAACGGAGATACATGCTGGACGCTGTATCGCGACAGAGATGAAACTATAAACGTTTAAAATTTGGCGGGTCGACTCCCATGTTAGTTTTGAACCAAATAGTGGTGAATCCTCGGCCGCGTACATTGCATATTTTTATAGAAATCCAGACCGTCCAAATCACTTACTTCACTTACGATGAATCCCAACAGAAAAAATAACTCAAAAGATAATGATAATCATCTTATTTTTCTCTTTGGATTTGGAGCACTCATTACTTTATTTGTGCCCATCCATTTGATACCATTAATTGGACGGTCAGGATTACTTGATCGTTATGATTTCACACAATTTTGGATGTATGGGTTGCAGTACATAAGTGCCACGTTGGAGGAGGATGAGTCACCACCATTTTTAATGGGCGTAAAACTAACACAGGAGTCCATGTTGGAACAGGACTGGAGTCAATGCTCAATCGGTTGGGATAGCTATTAGGCAAGATATTTGGTACTCTGGCAGAGTATTAATCTTGACACACAGTCACTCAGATGTTGTACACGTGGCAACAATAACTCAAATTAAAACCGTCTAAGTTGTGCTTCTAAGCATCAATAAGCTATGATCATAATCTTATATTGGTGGAATGATCCTATCCCTTGATTCGTGGACACTTGTTTGGTAAAATATGACCATTGGATAATTTTATTTCTTGCTCTTGTAATAAATTTTGACCGTTCCCATATTGATAAACATAAATTTCGCGACGTGTTGCATCTAAAATGTATTAAATAATTTTTATAGGTAAGTCTTAGTAAATCTAGATGCCTTTGTATCATCCACCACACCATGCCGGAGTATCAAAGTCTATCACGAAAGGAGAGACGAGACAGAAGCGGGAGATCCTGGGGCCCACCTTGATATATTTTACTTAAATCCACTCCGTCCATCCGTGTTGAAAACACATTTTAGGTAATGATACAAAAAATTTAATTAGATACAAATCTGAGGTGGACCATAGTACAGGAAACATTAGTGATTGAATTCTCACCGTTAAAAAATACATGGGTCCACCGTAATGTGTATTTGCCATCCAACATGTGGATAACGTCAGGAAGATATAGATAAAGAGATAATGTAAATATATTCTTCATCCAAAACTTCTGTGGCTTATACGGAGTTTTTAATAATCATTCACTGTAGTTTCCTAATACAAGTTCAACTTAGATTTGGATCGGATAAGCTTAGTTTTGCATATCATGATCTACAATAAGATTTTAATACGGATAAGGGGTGGATGTAAGTAAAATAACCCCCATATCAATGGCTCAAGTGGTAGAATGAGGGAAAGATATCATTTCAACACTGAGGTCCTCGCATCCATTCCACAGTAGGGTGGAAAATACACCTTTTCTTTTAGTGTGGCTCACTTAAGTCTTGGATCCTCCTCAATTTTGGTCTCAAGTCCTAAAATAATCTCATGAAACGGATGGATTTCTCACAAACATGACAGCGATACTCACTATTGAAGTGATGTCACCAAGTTAGGTGGGTTCCACCATGATGTATGTGTTGTATTCACCCTGTCCATCAATTTGGAGAGATTATTTTAGGGCATGATTGAAAGAATAAGGCGGATCCAAAGCTTTATTGTACCATACCACGGAAAAAACAATAGTAATTGAATATCTACCATTAAAGTCCTTCTAAAGCCCACTGTAATGTTTATTTGACATTCAATCTATTGACTAGGTCATACAGACCTAGATAAAGGGAAAAAACAAAGTTCAGTTTGATCCAAAACCTTTTTGGCCCCTCGAAAAGTTTTTAATGGTTGACATTCATTTGGTCCATTTGAGATTGAGATATACCTCATTTTTGGCCTTCGTATCCTAAAATGATCTATAAAAATAGATGGACGACATGGATGAAACACATACATCATCGTGGGGCCCACAGAGCTCCGATCGCTAGCCATTGGCCGGTGGCAAGGGAGTAGCCAATCCATTTCCATTATCCATATCACTAGAGGTGCACACGAATCGAGCTAACTCAGTTAACTTGCTCTGCTCGGCTCGAAAAAGCTCGATTCGACTTGGTTCAAAGCCGAGTTCCAACCAAGTCGAATTAATTTTTTGAGCTCGAAAATGAGTTTAAGTTGAGTTCGAGCTCGCCCCAGCTCGACTTGACTCGGATTGAACCCAGCTCGAATCAAACTCGGATCAAACTAGTTCGGTGACTCGGTTATTTTGATATTGGTGTTGCTCACTAAGTGTTTGATGAAATAACTCAAAGAAGTGTGGTTGGTGGCAAGGAAAGTATGTATATGAAACCAATAACTTTTTTTTCTTGATTTTTATGTTGCTTAGAAGGTATTTGATAAAATATTTGTAAAATCATTATTGTTGTCTCAAATACTGTGAGATTTTAAAGGCGCAATTCAAGTGTTTGTGAAAATGTTGCAATGGCAAACTCAGCTTGATCTTGACTTGAACTGGCCGAGCTGTTGACCGAACCAAAGACAAGTTGGCCAGTCAGGCTCGAGGACCTAGCTGAGTCGAGTTCAAGCTGAGGTCAGCTAGTGGCCGAGCCGAGTTGAGCTGAGGCCAACTCGATGTACACCCGATTGGAACTGTCGGGTCAAACAGCTCGGGCCTGGAGACCGGAAAACCGAGCAACTCCGGGTTCTGAAATGTTGACACTAACCACATGGACCGCATTAGCGTACATCGCAGTACTACCAACTGGGCTTAATTTCCCACTTCAGATCCAAACCGTCCATCATGTACAATGCCTTGCTTCAACCCTTAAACCCAAAAATCACGACAATCTAAAACTCAAGTGGGCCTTAACATAGGAAAAAAATGAATGACATGTTGTCTGTTAGTTTCGTGTAGGTCCACTCTGTCGTTTATATGCCATCCGATCCATTATTTGGTGTGCCCCATCAAGATGGAAGAACCATCCAAAAATCACAGTATTACCTGATCGACCGGTGGCGGATTGCCTGCGACCCCTTGGAAGCTAGGTGGGGCCCACCCTAATATTTGTTTTGTTTTGCAGCTCATGCTAGGACATGAGATTGGAGAAGGAAACGGATTGGCTACTCCCCTGCCACCATCCCGTGGCTGGTGGTCGGTGCTCTGTGGGCCCCACCATGATGTATGTGTTTCATCCATTCCGTCCATCCATTTTTATAGATCATTTTAGGGCTTGATTTATATAAATCTCAAGTAGACCACACCACGGGAAAACAATAGTGATTGGATATCCCTCATTAAAATCCTCCTAAGGCCCACTGTACTGTTTATTCAACATCCAATCTGTTGATTAGGTCATACAGACCCATATGAAGGGAAAAATCAAAGATTAGCTTGATCCAAAACTTTCATAACCCTCAAAAAGTTTTTAATGGTTGACATTCATTGAACACTGTTTCCTGTAATGTGGTCTACTTGAGATTGGGATATACTTCATTTTTGGTCTCATACCATAAAATTATCTGTAAAAACGGAAGAACGGAATGATTGAAACACATACATCATGGTGGAGCCCACAATAGCACTGACCATCAGCCATTCTAGCCAATCCGTTTCCCTAGGAGAATAGGCATGTCCAAAACTAGAGTGGGCCACATGAGAGGAATAAGGAGGGAAGTACCTACCGCGGGAGCCTTAGTAGGGTCCACCGTGATATTTATATGCCATCCAAACCGTTTATAGGTCATTCCCACTGGGATGAACCGACCACACAAAAAAATAAAATAGTTCTGATCCGAAATTTTTGTGGCCCGCAATCCTTTCAACGGTGGATTTTGAATCCCCACTGCCTCCTCTTTTTGGGGAAAGAAATCCCTACTGTTAAAACCTTCCTGGGCTCTACCTTGATGTTTATATGTCATCCAAACCCTTTATAAGGTCATTAACGTATGGATGAAATGAAAATACCAAAAATTTAACATGAAACAAAGCTTTTATGGTCATAAGAATATTTCAATGGTTCTCACTGAATCTCTACTGTTTCCTCTCGTGTGGCCCACTTAAGTCTTGGATCCACCTCATTTTTTTGTTGCTTGTCCTAAAATTAGCTTGCAAAATGGATGAACGGAATATATTTCCCAAAAACATGGTGGTGGGCCCCACCCAGTATCGTTGCACAGGAACTCCCTGCGAAAGGCTTTCGTAGGAAATCCGCGTCCCTGACGAACGGGGGACGGCCTCGATTTCGTTCGCGTTGAACCATTACATCGGCAGGAGCGCGGATTACGTCTTACCCCGCCCGTATCCAGCTGGGAACGGGCAAAGGCTCTGAGCGGCCACATCCACACCGTTCATCCATTTTTCAGTATCATTTTAGACCCAAAACTGAGGCAGATTTAAAATACTGATGGACCACATTGTGAGAATTAAATTCTTACCGTTGAAAACTTCTTATGACCAGATTTAAAATCCACGTTCCGTCGGCTGCTTCCCACGCGGATTTCCTGCGAAAGCCTCCTGAGATGCTGGGTGGGGCCCACCGTGATGTTTGTGAGAAATCCACTCCGTCTATCCGTTTTACAAGCCCATTTAAGGAAATTTTAATGAAAATGAGGTCGATCCAAAGCTCAAAGTGGAACAATGGGAATTCAGCATCCACCGTTGAAATATTTTTGTAGTCGCAAAGGTTTAGTATTAGTCAAATTTTTTTTTTTTTCGTTTTTTCACTTCATCCCAATGATAATTACGTTATAAACGGTTTGGATGACATATAAACATCAAGGTGGAGCCCAGGGAAGTTTCAACGGCAGGAAAATCTTTCCTAGTTTCTCCTCTCGTATTTATTACTGGAGTATTGAATTCACCACATTTTCGGTTTTAATGACTAAAATGATCTCTAAAAACGGATGAACGGTGTGGATTTATCAAAAACATCACGGTGGGGCCCACCCAAGCATCGCGGGCAGGAACTTGCTGCGAAAGGCTTTCTTAGGAAATCGGCGTCCGGTAGCTTCCAAGGGCGCGTTAAGCAAGAGTTTTCCAGATACAAACGGGTTATCACAACCTAACCATGGTTAAAATCTAACCTAACACCTGAGTTAAAATTCCTACTATAAATACCCCATCAATCTCTTGCTTTGAATTTTCAATCGCTCGCTTTTACTGCAAGCTTTTCGAGAAAGATTTTCGGCGACTTTCTCTCTCTTGCTCCTCAGTTGCTGCAGGAGATCTCAACAGAGCTTGGGGCTCCTGTTTTCTGGTAATCTGCTCGTTTCCGTCTCATCTTTCCATTTCCATTTCGAAATCTAGGGTTTCTGTGCTTCTGTGATCTTTGTTGCGGAATTTAGGGTTTATTTCCTCTTTCTTTCTTTCTTTATCATCTGAGTTTATACCGCAAGATTATGGGATTTTTATTTTCGTTGGACTGGTTTGCATTAGGATCTGAGATCTTAACGGTTAGATCTTCGTCTTCTTTTTTTTAATGCGGATTTCAGTTTGGAGGCTTTTTCCTGCCTTTGATGATATTTATTGCGACATTCAGGGTTTTCTCCTTTTGTTTTTCCTTCTGAACTGATTTTTTTTTTTCTGGAAAATTCTGGTGATTTTCATTGGTTTTGGGCTCATTTGTCTTCGGATTTAAGGTTTTAACGGTTAGATCTTCTTAATTTTGTCAATTTCAGTGCAGGAAGCTATTTTCTGCGTTTTCCTTTTCCTTTCTAGAGATCTTGATTTCGGTTTCTGTCGTTCGGATCTGCGATATGTGTCTCATGTATTTTTTTTTTCAATGCCAGCTTCCAATCTTGAGCCGATCAGGCTTTTCGTTCGGATTCTAGGGTTTGGGATCTTGATCCTGTAAAATACATAGGGTTTTAGATTGCGATCTTGCATTCCATCTAAACCCTAGGGTTTTAGCGTTTTACACGCTCTTGAGATGCCGTGCTTGAGCCCTGATTCTTCCGACAAGGACGCAGAGCCCTTTGTCGAGGTCGATCCGACGGGCCGCTACGGCCGCTACAGCGACCTGCTCGGTGCGGGTGCGGTCAAGAAGGTCTACCGGGGGTTTGATCAGGAGGAAGGGCTTGAAGTTGCGTGGAACCAGGTTAAACTACGGAACTTTGTGGAGGACCAGTCAGTCATCGACCGTCTGTATTCGGAGGTGATGCTGCTCCGGACACTGCAGAATGAGAACATCATCGAGCTGTACAATGTGTGGACAGACATGAAGCATAACACACTGAATTTCATCACAGAGGTGTGTACTTCTGGGAACCTGCGTGAGTACCGGAAGAAGCACAAGCATGTGTCGATCAAGGCTCTGAAGAAGTGGTCCCGACAGATATTGAGGGGGCTAGAGTACCTGCACACGCATGAACCCTGCATTATCCACAGGGATTTGAATTGCAGCAACATCTTCATCAATGGGAACGTTGGGCAGGTAATCAGATTTCTCCTTTCAATGTCTCCTCTCTCTAAGATTATTGTGTTTTTCAAATTTCATCGAATTGAGTTTTTTGCTCATTGCATTAGGGCCTTGTATGGTGCTGCTTAAGAATGAATTTATCTCATTTTAGATATTATTAGTTATGTATTAGAGATTTGTTTGCACCCAAATATTATGAAATTTCATGATATTCTGCACCAAATTAGATTGATTAAGAATGAAATTTTCTTATATTTGTTGCAACTTGCAACCAAAACACACACTAAACTATGATCTTTAGTTAGGGTTGCAACTCAGGCGGTTTGGTTCGGGTTGAAGGTTAACCTGAGCCCAACCTGAATTCCAACCTGAGGTACCTACCTGAACTCAAACCTGATTTCTTCTATACTTGACCCAACCCAACCCCAAATGCATGTTATTGTTCCGACCCGACCTGAATTTGCTCAACCCGAACACAACCCGATTTCCAATTAGGTTGGCTTTTCCAACCTGAACGCAACCAGAGGACCTTGACAGACCGTCCTGATATTGAGTTGGGTCAGTCAGTTTCTGGTTGACCTGAACCCAAGTTGCAGCCCTATCTTTTTAATACATAACTATGATTTACTAAAATGAGATGAAATCATTTCAAGTCACAACTAACGGGGCCTAAGTAGTAGTTTCTATTATCAGCTCTGAGAACATATTGCTGTAAGGTTGTGAATTGTGATGCCCCAATTCTGTACAAGTGGGGTCATGTTCTAATGATCCAAATTGGTAACATGATGGCCCCACCATAGGCTGTCAGATACAAATTGAGGGTTAAAATATAGAAATAGGCCATGATTGGATGGCCAAGATCTTCCAGCTGCCCATCAGAACAGACACCATGCCCCACTTGTACTGATGACTGGGAACATCCCTCTAATATTATAATTACCATCAATTTTGTGTATTGGTTTCTGAGAGGATTGGAGAGGTGATGTGGTCTGCACCTTGATTTTATGAAGTCCCATGCAAAAAAAGAAAAATCTAACTATGTTTTTAACTAGAATGAGATGAACTCATTTTTTAGGCGTCTACCAAACTGACCCTTGGTTACTTCTGTCCTTTGTCTGCAGTAGTGATGGTCCAAGTTCCATCGATAGATCTGATATCAGAGAGGGGATGGTGTTGAGCAGGCCAACACCTCTCTTTTGGAGATGTTGTCCCCTTGACTGCTGATCAGCACCTTGCATCATGTCATATTACATTGTATGACGTGGCCCTGGTGCCTCAGCTGCCATTAGTTGCTTCATAGAGCAGGATTGGCCCCTATGCAATGCTTGTTTTGAAATATGAAAGAATACTTACCTGAGATTGCTTTGTGCAGGTGAAGATTGGAGACCTTGGGCTGGCGGCCATAGTGGGTAAGAGCCATGCGGCCCACTCAATCCTGGGGACGCCAGAGTTCATGGCGCCGGAGCTGTATGAAGAGGAATACACGGAGATGGTGGACATATACTCGTTTGGGATGTGCGTGTTGGAGATGGTTACCCTGGAGATACCCTACAGTGAGTGCGACAGCATCGCCAAGATCTACAAGAAGGTGACGTCCGGGGTTGGACCGCAGGCCATGAACAAGGTGAAGGATCCCGAGGTCAGATCCTTCATCGAGCGGTGTATTGCTAGGCCCAGGGCCAGGCCATCTGCCTCCGATCTCCTCAAGGACCCCTTCTTCGCAGACCTGGAGGAGGATGTGGCTACCTGTTCCAACTGATGACGATGATGACGATCAATTGACCATATGCTTCACTCTTTTTTTCTTCTTTTTCATTTTTTTATTCCAACAATTGGGAAGGGGGGGGGTTCTTTCTGTTTGATTTTGATTTTGTTTGTATTGGGTTTTTTGATTTTTGCTTTTGTTTCTTTGGGTTGGCTAACTGTAAATACATTCCCATTTTTTTTTTTTTATACATCTTCTGTATATACACACACACACAGATTTTTGAAGGGAAAGTTTTTATTTAACACTGCTTTCTTTTTCCTTTTTTTTTTTTTTTTTCTTTTTTCTCGTCCATTTGGTTTAGGGGTGCCAATGGGCCTGGTTAGGGTCAGGTCAAGCTCTCTCCAAACCTGGCTCACATTGTTCAACATTAGCCTGAGTCCAGCCTGAAATTTTTGTGCTGGCCGGAGTTCAGTGTTTCTCTGAGAGAGATTTTGGAGCTTGAGAGAGAGAGAGAGAGAGAGAGAGAGAGAGTAAGAGAGTGTCCGGTAGTGGGGGTGGGTCCCCACTGTACTGCTTATGTTAAATTCATCCGGACCAGAGTATCGCCTCATGTAGGCCCAAGGCTCAAATATTCACCCCATGTGTTTTTCAGGTGGACCTCATTTAGGCCCTCAGCCAATTACCTGATTGTAGAGGGTAACCCTCACCTTCCAAACTGTTTCCCTTAGGTGTGGCCCATTTAAATCACATGTGCAGCTCAACTTTCGGCCCATGTGTAAATTTTGGAGTGGCGTCTAAGATTAGGGTGAATTTCGTATCATTATAATAGTAGGCCTATAAGAATCAAGGGTGTGTCTGTCCCAACTATTTCCTTTAGTGTGGCCCCACTTGAATCACTGGTCAGTTTGATTTTTATTTTATTTTTTATTTGCCCCAAGTAACATGGGATTATACTTAATGGTCCCAGTGGATTTCACATACAAATCACCCTGTAAAAAATCCGTTTGTTTTTTCTTTTCTTTTATGAGAGGAATGCTTCCTTGATTCTTCACGGCCCATGCATTCGTCCAAGGGCCAAAAAATGAGGTTGACCTATGATTCATTTGGGACACTCATATGTGAAAGACCTTCATTCACCCTTCCATTTTTTATAGGGCTCACTTCGATAATTATATGAAAGGCATTCCAACCATTATATGTCACACCAAATTTAGGCAATGACTGCAAAATTCAGACCCATAAGTAATTTAGGTGGGCCAGATACCAATGGAAATAGTTTAGAGGGTAAATGTTGCCGGTGGTCCACTTGAATCATAGATGGAGCCGATATATGGACCTTGGGCCTAAAATGGAGTAACTCACCTGGCAGTTGGGGTGGATTTCACGTAAACATTATGGTGGGCCCCACTTGAGCCTCCAATCACTAGTATCCAGTAACGAATTTTTTACGTTTTTTCTTCTTGCAAGCCTAATGAGCTGGTCAAATCTTCACCAAATCTCTTTTCACTGTTTAAAAATTGGATAGATAGAGAGGTTATCTCCATCACGTCCAAAAGTATATAAGGCCCCTCCCCTCAGGGGTCAAAGCTCCTTCTTTCTTCTTCTTTTTTTTCACTTTGTTGTTTGATCACTTGCAGCTTCCTATCTCGTTTTGGGTTGCATGGTGTTTCGTTTGGAAAGAACTTTCCTACTAACTTATGTAGGAACCTACCGAGGTTGCTTTCTCTAACGGAGAGTCGTGGAAGAGCAGGGCTTCGGTCGAGAGTCCACAACGTGCCGGACGTCTCCACTTGCCGTCAGTTATTATAAAGCCGGCATCTGTCCCCACTCCTTTCTCCAATTTCCAAAAAAACTTGAAAGCCCCATCGATTAGTCGTAATTAGGAGCGGAAGATCCGTGCATCACCATCTTCTACCGCGAAGCTTCTTTCGTCAAAATCAATGGCTAAGCAAGGTACGAATCTCATTCTCATGCTTGAAGGACAACACACAATCAATAAAAATCTCACAAGATCATCATTCATTTCAAATGCAAATCACTAGTCATTCAAATTAGATGAAGAAAAAGAAGATTTAATAAAGAAAGACATCAATTGAAGAAGTTGAACAACCACAAATCTACAATAGCTTGACAATGAAGAATGATAGTTGTTTGAAGATTAGTAGCAAATGTCAATCATTAAAGAAGATCAATATCTAATCATCGAATCCTTCACATTCAACAACTAATGAAGCAGATGATATGCAATTGGCAATTGAAAAGCATATGATCTACAATTGGTTGTAATTGAGGAAAATTCATATAATCTTTAGTTGAATTCAAGTGATATATGTCAAATCAAAGATAGATAGAGATAAAAGACTATAGGGCCCAGAAATTGTATACGAGGAATCCACTCCATCCATCAAATTCTATTCCAGACTCTAGATCATGAGGATAAAAATCAGCTAGATCCACCACTTAGGTGGGCCACACCAAAGGGAATAATGGGGATAAAATGCCAATCATAGGTTTGTGTATGACATTACCATGGTGTGTATCTTTCATCAAATGGGTTAATCAGATGTTAATCACGAGGATGAATTGCATATACGAAAACCATCCTAATCCAAAAACTTAGGTGGGCCACACCGGATGAACTGAGAGGTTTTAGGATTATATTTTATACATACGGTTCAAATAGGGTTACGTACCTGATGGACGGATTGGATTTACATATGAAACATGGTGGGCTCTGCACGGGGGTTTGAGATTCTTCTCTAGGCTCGTGAGCCCCACTGACATGGAAAATTATACTAGGATTGTCAGTTGTACAACCTGCATCATTATGATCTGGACCGTTTATTCCTTGGGTCCACATCTAGAGTGACCATGGCCAACATTTCTCCTAGATCCAAAGACTGTACTTTGCCCAATCTCGACTCTTATCTGTCTTCCACCGATTGGATGGTTAGGATTGTCATATCAAGAAGATGGCCCATATCAAGATATTCTGCTAGTAGATCAGACACGTGTCAGAATGTTAATCCCTGGCCCAGGTTCAATCATTTCATTTTAAACCCATATGGGCCCAGGTGGGCCCATACTTCCATGGGTTGCCTTTTCACCTGATGAGGAGGCCCATGGCCCTGAAGCCCATATGATAGCGTTGTAGGGCCAGCATCCATCATGCATGATGGGACAGCCAATGAACGGCCCAGATCTTGCAAAAAGGTGGGTGGCCAGGTTCAGGCTCGGAACTACTCATTGGCTCATCACAGGCCTGAACCATTCACTGGGTGGGGCCCACCGTGGACATATACTGAACATGAAAATCAATCTGGTCCATTCATCCTGTAAAATGGGTATTAAAGGGTTGTTCTTTCATTTTCACTGTCCATTTCTTCTAAAAACTTTTGGCCCACCCGATTGGTGGGCCATATATATATATATATATATATTCTTCTTTTTGTATCACGGAAGGCCCTACCTGATGAACGGCTTAGATCTCATGCCTGAGTGCGATATCAGCACAGCTTCTGGAAATCACCATTACTTCACAAAATGATGGGCCAACGGTGTGGATGCAATGCATTAACGGCTGATAACGAACGTTGGAACTCCAAACGTGCGTTGGTTCTTTATAGAGGACAAAAATCCCTTCCATGGGACAATCCTAGCGCTTAAATTTATAGACTGAAAATGGACGGCCAAGAAGAGAAATATAGCAACAGCTCACGTTCAACGGAAGAAGAAACTATAAGAATGATGGCTAGGATCTACCGATCTGCAGCGGGTGATAATCTGGCTCGCTGAAGCATTGGCCAGGCCTACGGATCCAGGCCCATTTGTAGTAATTTCTGGGACTAGGTCTGAATTTCAGGCCCAATCAATGGATGGTTTCTAGGAAGAATCAATAAATGGGCCATCAGGCATACAGCTTGCCAAAATCCTGACCGTTGATCAGCCCAACATATACCACGACATGATGAGATGGGCACGATCAAGAGACCCCAGACATCCTGTAATGTGGCATCAACCGTAAAGAACTTGCTGGGTCCCACACTACATTACAATGTGGTGGGCCCACTAACCACACGTTCGGGTCGTGTTGGAAAACGCCAACCCGACTAGAGTTCGGGTTGAGTAAATTCGGGTCTAGTTGGAAATAATCACATGTATTTGGGTCGGGCTGGGACGAGCATATGGACTTCGGGTCGGGTGACCCGGCTCGCTCGAGTTGCACCCATAGTAGATAACGGTACCTGTATGCAGCATCCAAACCTTACATCAGGTGGGCCCCACCATGAAGATGGGATACTCCAAAAATTAGGCTAACCCAAAACTCAGGTGGACCACACTACAGGAAACAACGAGAGAATATGCCGAAACCTCCAAAATTCAAGTGGTGTGGTGCACTACAAGTGGACCCGACTCGTTCATGCACCTCAAGTTGCATGAGCTCAGTTAGACAGCCCAGTCGGACTGATCTGAACCGTCCATTAAGTCCAAAGTACATTTGTACGGATACCATGCAAAGATTGCCCTAACCAGACAATCCAATCCATCCATTTTCAAAGCTATGGTTGGGTCGGCAAATCATAAGCAATCCATGATGGATGATTAGAACTATTTTCATTCAAATCAGCCTGACCGTCCATATGAAACACCATTGATTGAACGGTTAATATTTGCCAGATTAGCCTGATGCTTACATGGTTGCCCATGAAAATGTGTGTCGGTTCTAGTGAACGGTCTAGATTAATGGATTAGATAGTCAAAGTATCCCAATCCAACTGGGAGGACTATCACTGATAGTGCTGTGGGAGCACTGGACTATTTCTCAATAAATAATTAATTCTATTTATTTTATTTTAAAGGATTACAATTGAAAGCATTGAAGGAATGTATTGCTTCAGTTTGAAGGCTTGACACTGCAACCACCCAACCAAAACACGTAATACAGGGAACTAAACATGAGATCCAGACCGTTCATTTGATGGGCCCTGCCATTGTGTGCGCATCACAAAAAAATTACGGCAGTCCAGTCAAGTTGACCATTGGGCACATCGAATATACATGCGTGGCCCACCCGATGAGCGGTCCAATCTGATTTTTTTTTTTTTTTTTACCACAGGATTTAAATGATTGGACACCGGATTAACGGCCCAGATCTCACACATGCACGCAGGATTGGAGAGTAGAATTCACGTGGCGACTGTAGCGACTAGACATGGCATTGCTCGTTTGATGACGTACGGAGGTTTGTTAATCCACACGCGTGTGAAACTCCACCCACTCACCTATAAGCACATGGACAATGCACCCTACGTGTGAAAGATCCGAGCTTTCCATCAGGTGGGGCACACTGTAACGATCTTCTGCCTAAATATCAGCCCGTTTCAGCCGTCGGATGGACCACAATTTACAAAACAAATAGGCAGCTAAATCAATTTTTTCTAGCCATCCATTTCTCCTACGCTGTGGGTCCACATGCAGTGTAAAACAACACAACCGTTAGCTCAGAAGATCTACATGATCCGGCCCACCTGATGGAGAACTCTGATCTCACGCACGTGCCATAACAGTATGTGTGCGAGCATGTGGGTAGACAGTGCTGCACATGCGGGCATGCATCGAAATTCTAAAATGTAATCCATAAGCCAACTCATAATCGTGCTGGCTACTCCCCACATGGACCAATCCACTCAAAATCGGAGCCGTTCATCCGGTGGGCCCCAACATGGATTATGCCATGACCCCAAAATCAGGCGACTACAGTCATGAGATGGGCCACAATCAAATGAAAACAACGGACGGCTAAACGAAATTGACAAACGGTCCACATTCAAAGTTGACCCATTTCTCCTCCTGATGAATCCCTTCATTTGCATTCAATGGTCCACACAAAAGATGGCTAGGATCGTCCGATCAACATGATCCTAGAGGTGGGCCCCACCCATAGATAGGGCTGTACATCGAGCCGAGTCAAGTCGAGGTGGGCAAGCTTGGCTTGACTCCTCCATGCTATACTCGAGTTTGAGCTCGAGCTGAACATTGAAGCTTGGCTTGTTTGCCAAAGCTTTCGATTGAGTCGAGTTTACCACAGTAGGGTAAGAGAAAGAAAAAGAGGGAATAGGACTGGTAGGGTTGGGTAGGATTTTTAGTAAAAACTTTTAGGTTTTAACTATTTTTAAAAAAAAAACTTAAATATATATATTATATATTTTTAATATTAATATAATATATATTATTAAAATATATTACTCGAGCGGAGTCTAGGTTCGAGTCGAGTTGAGTTGAAATACACCATGGTCGAATTTGGCTGAACTCAACTCAAGCTTTAGTAAACAAGCTTGACTCGCGCTTCGAGTCGAGTCGAGTTGAAATACACCATGGTCGAACTTGGCTTGAACTCAACTCAAGCTTTAGTAAACAAGCTTGACTCGTGCCTTTCAAGCCGAGTCAATCTGAGCTGAACTCAAGCTTTAGTAAACAAGCTTGACTCGTGCCTTTCAAGCCGAGTCAATCTGAGCTGAGTCAAGCCTATTCGAGCGAGCTTTTCGAGCTAACTTGACTCGTGTACAGCCCTACCCAGAGATTAACACTAGAAAATTGATCCGACGGTCAGGAAATTGCAAAACAGAAAGCGATGGTACGATTTTGGGGATTGGGATTGTCGGGAGTTAGAGAACATGGCCCACCTAATCGAGGTTGTTGGGAGTAAACCAACATGGCCCACCTACCCAAATACAAACTCCCAATTTTAAGAAGCCGTGCCGTCGTGGGAGTTAGCGTGTGGAGCTCGATACTACGGTGTGCGTGCTTCACGTGAGTTCCATTTCACCGTGCAACCACACACATCCACCGTCCACGTGGCAATTCTGTAAGGAGGTCTGGACCATTGTTCTTGTGGGTCGCCAGGTTTATGGGTCATGGCCCAAAAATCAAACCGATCAGACTTTCCTATCCATCAGATTAGTGTAAATTCGAGAGAAAAATGAGCGACGGTCCACATTCAATGGAAGTAACGAAGAAAGATCGGAAGATCCGGAGTTTAAAATCATCCACGAGGTGGCCCACCAGATCAGTTGCTCAATCGCCGATGACTAAGCTGGCACGTGTGTGGGACCCACTTCATAGAAATCATGTGCATCAAACGTGGTATCTGATTATAGGAAAATGAGAAGCATGTGTGGATGAAAGCAAGAGATTGCATAGAAAAAGGGGAGGAAATATATAAAAAAAATCCCTTGCTATTTGATACTCTGAAATAGTATGACTATTCATACACATGCAAACAGCTACACGTATCTCAATCCTAACGGTCCAAATACTGGATCCCACTGAAAAGTGACCATAGCTTAAACATCAATCGGTTCGATGATCCTATCCTCCAATTTAACAGATTTTTCATTTTAACTGTCCATTCAATGGCCATAAACCAGACAGTTAAACAACTTCTGTTCAAGTGTGGTTTCTGGCTATGATCCATCTATACTGGGGTCCACCACTTGGACAGTTTGGATTGGATCATATGTATTGCGCATGTAGCAGCTCCACTGCATGCATATGGGCAGTCATACTCTTTCAGAGTATCGAGTGATTCCTGTAAATTTTTACTTTCTTCCACACATCACATCCTTTTCATTTTTCTATTGTCTTATGGCTCTAAAAATTTCAACTTTCCTACCTTCAAAAGACAGCTATCTAAGGCCTTTGAGATTTGGATTTAAATCCACTCGTGCGCACTGTTTGACTTTGACTTTTAGGAAAACTATCATAACCTCGCTGGACCACCTAAAATGGTAGTCCCTCACATTCCCTATTGTTCATTTAGTGGGCCCCACCATGGATGGTGCACTGGATCTGACTCATACCTGTTGAATGTCAACCATCGGCTGTTGGCCATTTTTGGTTTTAAAATTAATTTGCGAACCACAGTTTGAACGGTTAAGATTAATGTAAAAGCCATTGTGCATCCTACAACAGCACCAACCAGAAGAACGGTTTCGATTATCTTAGAAGATCAGACCAATGTGAACCATTGGATTTGTTGTACAAGCCACTGTCCGTCCTATGGTGGTGCCCACCAGATGAATGGTTTCGATAACAGTAAAGATCAGAGCTGACCACTAATTCCTGTGGGCCAGCGAACTACCAACAGGTCCCTCTTGACTTCATGCACAAGTGAGGTAATTGATAGATAACCTAACTTCTTTTTTTTTTCATGTAATTTTTTAGATGTAGTTGTACAATGCTGGGCTGATACTTTCTACAATACAGTTCAGTAGAGTGGGACCCATCACACGTGGTTCAGTGATCCAAACCATCGAAGGGCCTCAACATGGATGTTGAAGCACCAAAAATCCCTCAGATTGGATGATCCTAGATGTAGAAAATCTGACCTTTTTTTGGTTGAATGAAAACAGTTTCCATGCATACTTTCTGATTAGTCCTGGGACCCATCACATTGACGGTTTAGATCACTGAAACATGGACCCCATTAAACTGATGCACAAACATACAGCTCAAGCATTGTACAATACCTCTTTTTTTAAACTGTTTGTAGAATCTAGAAGCTCATATAATCCTCTTACTTGGGATTCTTGAGATGGGTGATTGAGCATTTTGGTGCTGGATATAAGGCAGTCAACAAAGTTGAATTCCACAAAGTAACTGCTCCCTTAAAAGCTTTCCTTCTTCTGTTTTGTTGGTTCTCCTGTTTAAAAAGGAAATCAATGGAAGAATGTTAGCTACATACAGTTGAAATTGGAATTACTGAATTCGAAAACAGCTCTGTTTGTGATTGTTTTGATAGCCAGAGGCAGTGATGGATTCTGCTGTCTCAAAAGACAGATCTTTGATTTTGAGTCCTTTTTCAAGCCCGACCGCTGGGGAGTTACTGAGGAGAAAAATACAAGCTTGGTATGATTTTCTCTTCTTCTTTTTTTACAAATGTTTGACACAATCTTACTGTTTTTCTTATATGAACTTGATTACAGAAGACGGTTTTTTCTTTCTTTCTTTCTTTCAGTACACAAGAGTCGGGCTTACCTGTCTCCGCTCATGTTCGGGTCAGCGATAGAATCTTTGATCTGCACGAGGTAGGGAAAATAAAAACATTACTAAAAAAGAAGAAAAATTAAGAACTTAAAGCTGTGTTTGGATGCACAATTGAATTGAATTGCATTAATTAGTTCAATATAACTAGAAATGAACAAATTGTGGTTACCTTCTTTAGTAAATATTTCTAAAACTCGGTTGACTTAACGAGACTTTGATTTGAGTCACTAGGGAACACGTTCATCTGTATCAAGCAGTGAGATTGTACTCACAATCTCTATAAATGAAGCACATGCCTACCAACCATACCAGTGACTGCACCTGTGCTTTGTATTCTTTATTTATCTACAATCCCTTTAAATTTAATTTAGTTTTAGATAGAGAGTCAAGAGAAGATTGGATCAAGCCTTCAAGTCGACCCAACTCAGCATGGGATCAAGTTGAGTTCCCTGGCTTTTGAAATTTAGCATTCATACCATGAGACCAGATTCCAAATTGCACTTATGTTACTTTCATTTCAGACTTGAAAGCGCGGTTTTAGGATCCCGTACAACTTGCCTGAGTTGACTCGAACTCAGTAGGATGTGATCCAGTTTGACACCACAAGTCATCTAGACTATTCACAACCTGATTCAGATGAGTCGGTGATTTACCATGGACTCAACGAGTCCATACTCGACTCGAGACCGAACAAGACAATCTGAATCACTGAGTCCTTCAACCATGCTTGAAAGGGATGTAATCATATTTTGAGCGCAATTTCATTATGAATACTAAGGTGATTACCATTTGGTCATCTGACTCATTTTCTCTCTACTAAGTAGAGCAATTCAATTCGATATTGCATCCAAACGCATCCTGAGAGAACCATTGCAATTGTGAACAAAAAATTACTGTACTTACCTTTTTAAATTTTTTGGGTTCTGTGGTAGCCTCCGTTGCTTTTGAAGAGTGGATACTTCAAACGGGCATTGGCTGGATCGAGGGAATGTGAACTACCAAATGAATTCCCTGGAGGATCGGAAATCTTTGAGATGGTAGTGCTATTTATCTATGGTTCTTCCTCACTCATTGACCCTTTTAATGTTGCGGCTCTCCGATGCGCGGCCGAGTTCCTTGAAATGACTGAAGATCACTGCTCAGGCAATCTCTGCGAGCGGGCCGACCTGTATCTGAACCAAGTGGTTCTGCAGAGTTGGGATGATACATTGATCGTCCTTCAAAAGTGTCAGATGTTGCTTCCATGGGCGGAAGATCTACTGATAGTTGGCCGCTGCGTCGAGTCTCTAGCTTTCATGTCCTGCATGGAAATTCTTGATCCAGAGCAGAGACGAGACCGGCCTGTGGTCACATTGCATTCCTTAGTTGGCCGAGCTTGGGACTGCAAGACTGTCATGGAAATCGTAGGCCTGGACCTGTGGATCAAAGATCTGATAGCACTGCCTTTTGAGTTCTTCAAAAGGATAATCATGTCCCTGAGAAGACAAGGAATGAAGGAGAAATATGTGGGACCCATGATAGCATTTTACGCTACCAAATGGGTGCTGTCAAAGAAGACCCACCAGTTTTGGGAGAACGCAGCTGACAAAAAGGGGGCCCATGACGCAATTAACAAAATTTCCGTCATCCTGCAAGGTATAGTCGACTTGCTGCCAATCTCGGAGAAGGCTACTAAAGTGATTCCAGTCGGGTTCTACTTCGCCTTGCTTTCAAGATCATTGGATCTTGGCTTAAGCAACAAAAGCAACATGAAGTTACAAGATCAGATTGTGTCAATGTTACACTTAGCAAGGGTGGATGATTTTCTCCTTCCTGAAAATGGCATGGGGTCCACTGCGTCCAGTGTGGAATTAGCAACAATGGAGAGGATTGTTTCCGTTCGAGTATCATCTGATGCAGAGGCAGGCCACACCCCTTTGAGTAGTATCAGTGTTGTTGCAGAACTATGGGATGGGTATCTTCGCCGAATTGCCATTGATCCGAAGTTGGCACCTAGAAGATTCATGGAACTCATCGAGATCGTACCAATATCAAATCGGCAGACCCACAATAATCTTTACAGAGCAGTGACCACCTTCCTAAAGGTATTATTTTGAGAACTCATGTTATGATTTTATGAATCTTTCATGTTCATGAAGCGGGATGCTTACCTGCAGGCAGCCCGTCTGCAAGCACCAAACAGTAAGTGCCTCTCATGCGTACCAAAGACGTCCATTTGTGTGTGATCCAGGCTGTTTGTCAGATGGGCCATGCTACAAATGCTCTCTGGACTAAAAATCAGATTGGCCCACTTGTCAGATAGACTGACTCCGTACAAAGATGGACAGATAAGAAATGATAACCAGACATCCACATTCAACAAACACGATTGCCCGCCTGATAAGTGGGCTGGCCGAGTTATGCTTTTGGGGACCCAGGTTACACAGATGTTTGTTGTATTAGTATATGTAGTGTACAGTGCCCGAGTTTGGCAATTGCAGATGCATACGTACATGTAGCATTCCTCTTACAAAGAAGAATCTAAATCTTCGAATCTTGGCTACTATGAATTTTCAGGAACACCCAGACATAACCCACGAAGAGAAGGCATCTGTCTGCAAATACCTCAACTGCCAGAAGCTATCACAGGAGACATGCATCGAAGCAGTCCAAAACGAGCTGATGCCGCTGCGTCTAATAGTCCAAGCTCTCTTTGTACAGCAGCTCAATACACACCAAGCCTTCAAAGACTGCTCAGAATCGTTCAGATACACACATTGCAGCGAGCCATCAGGAAGCCTTTCGAGCTCGAGATACCAGCTCCCCAAGAGCCAGAATCTTGGAGAAAGCCCATGTAAACAAGGCAACCAAGAAGGAGAAACAGTCGATATGCCCTTGGGTTACTTGATACAGAAAGATCTTCCTTTACAAAGTTCGGAACTTAATAAAGACGATCTTGAGTCCACGAGCTTTAGAATTCAAAGCCTCGAAGAAGAACTCATGTCCTTGAAAAGAACCCTTCAACGACAGAACACCTCAAAGGGATCACAGCAGTTCCCAGGAAAAATGAAGAGCTTTAGAATATCGAGTTTAGAGGCAAGATCAGCGGGTAAGAAGGGAAAGCCACTTAGCCAACCTAGCAGTTGTATTGGTTCCGTGAATTGGGCTACTCAAAGAAGGTATGCAGGTAGGATACTGAAGATATTTCGGAAGATGGCCTTGTTTGGAATAGGCAAATCAAAGAGTAAACAGGTTGCTTCGGGTCTTTCAGATGGCCCAAGTCCTTGTAACAGGACACAAGACATGCATGAGATGTATGGCCGTTGAATCACTTCACACGGAAGAGCTTTTTTTCCATTTTACAGAGAAAAACACCATAATACGATCAACATAAACACGCTAGCATATGGATAGACATAGATGCGTGCAAGAACATAGATAATACATGAACACATGCATGCTTTTATGCAGACATGTATAAAAGCTTGTGTGTGTGTGTGTGTACATGCATGTAACATATTTCTCCTTGAGGAAAGCCGTTGTTTCGCATTAGGTTTCCTTGCATGCACTTAATAGGTAATCTACCATTATCAATATATAAATGCCCCAGAGAATTACATACTTTTTTCTGGTATTGTTAACTGCAAACATGAAGATACAGTTCCAAGTTTCTGAAAGATTCAAGAAACTGGTTTATGCAATAAGTGATTCATTAGACAAAGGGAGCTAATCCAGTCATGGTTAAAAGACTCGGCAACTTGAACCGATTCGTTCAGCCCTGACTAGAGTCACGACTTTTTTTTTTTTTTTTTTCTGTTAGCTTGTTAGTACACCCACTGTCAGATCACACTTCACTGTCAGCCACCCCCCACTAGGGAATCGATGCCAAGACCTCAGTGTTGAAACAAGGTATCTTTCACTCAGTCTATACAAGACTCGGACGAATCACATCAGACTCATCCAAGTCTTAAAACCATGGATCTAGTACCTCTAGAGGCATGGGAAATACCATGCCTACTTTTCACTGCCGTACGTGTTGCATACGTGGAAAAAATCAGAAACATTCATCCAGTAGGTCCAATAGAAATGGGCCACAACCGAAAATCATTCTTTGGATGGTCCTTGCCCTTTAATCAGTGGCATACAAATAGGCACTAAAAGTAAAAAATTCAGCAATGGCTCCCATTCAAAAAAAGGATAATTTATTAGATAGTTTGAATAATGGTTTAAAGACTTGGCGACTCAACCCAACTCATTTGGCCCTGAGAGTAAGGGCTGAATCAGTCCAACTCAGGGGTGACTCAGGGTCTCGACTCGTGGTAGAAAACCAGATCAAGTCAGACCAAGTCTGAGTCAACTCAAACGAGTCGCATCAAATGAGTCTGAGTCTCAAAACCATGAGTTTAATTAAGGCAAATTCTTTTTAGGGCCTGTTTGGATTCGTTGAAATGTAAATTGAGGAAACATCACTTCCATGAAATCAGCATTTCCTTTTTTCTTTTTTCCTGGAA
Source organism: Magnolia officinalis (assembly GCA_021015155.1). NCBI lineage: Eukaryota > Viridiplantae > Streptophyta > Magnoliopsida > Magnoliales > Magnoliaceae > Magnolia > Magnolia officinalis. The sequence continues at coordinate 68,458,675 of JAJHSJ010000010.1, forward strand.
ATGTCATTTCCTGAAAGCATGGCTATTTTTCATTTCTCCATTTCTAAGTGTCTCACATGCAATCGTCCATCTTCAAGTGCCCAACATATGTCAATGTGCAACATGCCCCACCACCCATCTTAAAGTGTCATATATGTGCCAATGTGTTACACATGTAACATGTGCCACCACCAATCTTTCAGTGTTCCCACCCTCATCTTCAAATGCTCCGCGTGCTATTAAGCCACATATGCCGCATGGTTGTCATCCATCTTTAAGCGCTTCACATGTGCAACACATGGCACCAACCATCATCAAATACCCCATGTGCAAACAGCCATCTCCAAGTACCCCGCATGTGCCCATGTGCTATATGTGCCGCCATCCATCTAAAAACACCATAAATGTGCCACATGAGCAGCCATCCATCTTTAAGTGCTCCACATGCATCACATGTGCATAATGCACCGCTATCCATCTTCAAGCAGCCCACGTATGCCGCTGTCCCACATGTGACAATGTGACGTGTTCTACAATCTATCCGCAATGCAGACATGTGCACCTTCTGTGTTTGAGTAGAATTTTCGTGAACAATTTCTTCTTTTTTCCAAAGAGCAGATTTGAAAATGGAGGATTTTTTTTGAAGAAAATGTTGTTGAAAAGCAATTGAGGGAAATGGCTTCCCTTCCATTTATTTCTTAGAAACGGTGTTTCCCGGGAAAACACCATTTCTTTTTCCCCACAAATCCAAACAGGCCCTTAGCTGCCAATCAGAGGCAGAGCCCACAGGACGCATGCTCAAATATCATACTCATGTGCAATGTGTATGGTACATAAAACAGATTCATTGGATCTTGTCCCTTACTCTAATAGCATCATTGAGCACTTTGTGCTCATTCCATTTAAAAAAGGAAAAAATAAAATAAAAGAAAGAAAGAAAAGTAAATGTAAAAAAGACCACCCAATTCGACTGGACAGGATTGAAACAGCCAAATTTAGGCTGCGTTTGGAACTTTGGACACACAAATGAATTGAATCAAGAAATTTCAGTTTGTCACAAAAATCTGATGTTTCCCAGTATTCTTAACGAGGAAGTAGCCCTCAAATTGTAGTCCAGTTCCTTTCAAGTCCAATCTGACCATAACATAGCAATTTGGAGATCAATCCCTCAATATGAATGCTAAGGGAATCGCAATTTTTGTCACGTTATTAGATGGATTATTGAAGTCCAGTTTAATATCACATCCAAGTGCCCCTAATCTGTTTTTCAACAAAATGTTGTTAAACTAAAAAACCATTCACAACCAGGGTTACCATGAAGACAGGTCACAGCAGTACACAATCTGAGAATGGGTACACCATTCACTGATTTCTCTCCAGCACTGCGCTAGGGTTAGGACCATCTAGGCCACTCCATCACAAACTATGCAATGTAGTCATAAGAAACTATGCGATGTAATCATACACAAAATTATTGTCATCTTTTTATGCTATTATAAATATAAAAAGTAAAACTAACAACCACAAGGGTATGCAGAAATTCAATTTTGATGGGAGTTCTAAAGGAAACCCCCGGGCCCGCTCCTTACTGTGATTTTATGTGTGACCGTGCGTGCATGCACAGGCATGTGCATATGTGCATGCATATGTCGTTAGGAATGAACGAGTTAAGCAGATGCATAATCCACCTTCAATGAGTGCATTTCAACCAACTTTATTAAGTGGGAATCTTAGGCAGGAGGATATCCATGGAATGGGGAAACAAGTGGAGCGAATTCAGGAGGTGAAGGGGACACTCTCTCACATTATTAGGCAGGAGGATATTCATGGAGATGCAATCCTTGTTTTGTAATCTTTTCCTTGAGATAAAATTTCATATTATCCTTCAAAAAAAAAGTTTAAATTTATAGGTTCTACATCTAAATTTATATACAACTTTAATAAAAATAATCTTGTAGGCCATAGTTTTCAGTTACTAAAAATAGAAATGTGGATCCCAAATGACATAGAAACTAAATAATATGATCCAAACCAGTTTGAATCAGCATTTTTTTATATTAAACAAGTTCAAAACAGCAATTGAGTGAAAGAACCATCCAAAGAACCCATTCCCCCTCCAGATCAGTTGTTAAAGCATTGATTCCTACTTGTAGCAGTAGTAATAAACAGTACTTTAGCACAAGCAGCATGGTATAAAAAAACGGTTATGTAATGGCCATAACCTGTTATATGATACAGGGTTGTAATGGATTTTCTGAAAAAGAAAAAAAGGCCCATGACAGGCTTAAAAGGCCCATAATAGGCTGACACATGTCCTTAATGGTCTGATACTGGGCTAATATATTTTCTTCCTTTAAAAAAACTTTGACCATTACAGAGCCATAGCTAATGTTACAGCCCATATCATAACGGCCATAAGGCTGGCCATTATGGCCACCATTACCGTTATTGAATACCTTGACAAACGGTCTCCGTGATAAACCCAAACATGGCATTTCAGACCCTGATGTAGAGAAAAATAATCCTTACTTTCATTAATAACCTTAATATACGTACACACGGAGAAGGATACAACAAGACTAAATCAAACAGCATACAACTGGTATTAGCAGCTCACACAGGCTTAGAAAAGTAACAAACTCAACCCGATTACTCTAAAGAATAGAGACATGGATCATGCTAACTAAATACCGGGGCTACTTCAGGATGTGGGTCACAATGAACTTTCTGAGACTCCAAGACATTTCTTGTAGCTTCAATGATGACTTGTCCATTCACATAGTGCTGCCGGCAGACTGGCATGTAGACATCGGCCCCACCAATCAGTTCAGTTTGCATTTCACCTGTCTTCCTAAGCGTAAAGAAGGCCCCTTTGCCACAGACCTCACAGCGAGATGTTAGTTTGGTTACGGAATTGGCTAAAGGTATAATATCCAGCACAGACCCAAAGCTCCTTCTGCAAGCAGACATGCAGCTTGTACATCAAAACAACAGTGATAATAGATTACTGAAATAAAAAAATGATGACACAAGTACACATCAGAGACTCAATGATAGGGCTGCAGCTTGGGTTTGGCTCAGCCTGAACTTGATTGACCCAACCCGAGTTTAGGTTGGATTGCAAGGTCCTTGGGTTGGGTTTGTGTTGGAAAATGCCAACCAGAATTGAAATCAGGTTGGATTTGGGTTGAACAAATTCGGGTTAGATTGGAAATAATCATATGTATTTGGATAGCGTTGGGTCAAGTATAGAAGACTTCCAATTGGGCTCAGGTTGGGCACCTTGGTTGGAATTCCAGGCAGGTATGGTTGTGGGTTGGGTCAGGCAGTTCATCAAAACAGGGTGGCCCACCCGATGCACGAGTCAGACATCAAACACATGCATGTGTGGATATATGGTGGAGAGGTTCAATTGGGCTTAACACAAATATCCATGTTGCAAGTATCATAAAGTGGTACCTCAAGTAGTCACCATCAAGGCCTGCGACGATTACGGTCTTCCCATCATGATCGGCTGCCTTGCAGCAGAAATCATAAAGGTCTTCGAAGAATTGAGCTTCGTCGATTCCTATAACATCAAGCTGAAACAATGTGTTCTTGATGAGAAGATTATATAGAACCGCTTACTACAAGGAAATTTACAACACCAAATCATCTAAGCAGTACACTTCTTTGAAATTTTCCGGCCTTTCCCATATACAGTTCTCACAATTGCTTCCACAGTGTGTTCCACAATCTTCATGGATACTGAAGCGTATTTGCAAACATAACAACCAACAGGTATCTGTTTGTCACACGACGCACACAGTATTTGCACATTGACACCATTAGGAGAGCGATCTAATTATTTGTCTGGTCGCTGACGTGCATATGGTATTCTACTGTACTCTAGGTTTGCTGCATCTGAGGGTTTTCCTGAATTCAGCAGTTATTCAAACTCATATAAAACAATGAACAGGCAAACAAGTAATGAATTCGAAGTAATAAATAACCTTTTTGGAATGATTTTATGTACTATCATTTTCTTAGAGAATTTATCTTCAGATGGGTTTGCAATCAACGGTGTCAGTATGTTTAGGATTATTCATGAACAGGTTCCAATTCATTTAATTCATCATAGAGCAAGGTGCGAAGTATTGTCCAAAACCACTATGTATCACCCGATACGTACTGGTATTGCCAATGAATGATGCTGCTGTATTGGCCCGAAACAGCCTGATATAAGGGTGATACCGAGTTGTATTCGTGGTGAATGATTTGATGCCCACTACACCAATTTAAAACCTTGTTATAGAGTAAATGGCCAAAGAACCGGTGGGGTCATTTTAGCTCATAATGCAGCCGAACCCCATGCTGCAATTCTTTGCAATTGAAGATGGACTAAAATGAGGGTAATTGCAATTTGGGGCTAGCACCATTTTAGTTTATAATTCCCCCATTATGAAGTATGAGTGGAGTATGCCAGCTCTATTTTTTTGGCATCCCATCCTTTATCAAATTGATTTTTTGTGATTCAAATTGATTGAACAGCTAAACACATAGCAGTTTGCTAACCCAATTGGTAAAAGCAATGTGCCACTGCCAGTCTTTGTAAGCCCCACTAAAAGGCAATGGGAGTAGCATCTTCACCATGGTGTATTTATTTGGAAGCCGCCTCATTCAGGTTTTTGGCAGCTCAATGTTGATGGGAGTTCATTGAGGAGCGTTTTAAAGGATGATAATGGCTTGATTAAGTCTGTTTTGACTTTCAAGAAGCAGACCTGCTCAATCAATTTAACCTTTCATCTCGTATTGCTGATTCTAATGCAAAGGGGTCCATTGATCTTTTCTTTATATAGCAATTTGGTGCAACTTGATTATCGAGTCAATGATATCTAAACACCCACATCACAAATATATGAACATGCATACACTCATAAGAAATATTGAGTAGAGCAGGAGAAATAACTCTATTGATATTCAAACTTCTTTTGTTACAATACATAGAAAACTCACAATTCAGAAAAATGTGAAATGCCCACCTCTTACACTATCCCTCCTTTTATAGACCCTAAAGACAATTCCTGTGAATCTTTAATGAAAATCCTCCAACTATTTGATTGATTTCAAATTAATTATAATTCAGTTAAGATAATAAAAATGCCATCAACAAATATTTGACCTAAAATAGCAAAAACAAATGTACTATATACTTCCAAAATTCTCAATCATATCCCCTAAATATTGCAACAAACAGCTCAAAATCAGCACATGATGCGCCTTATGATGGGCCATGGACCTAAATCATTCCCCCCGATTTGGAAAGAAATTGACTCCAACGAGTTAGATGCTTCATACAAATAGTAGGAGTTTGGATCCAACTAAACCCATGATTCATATACATTCAGAATAGAGTTGTTCTTCTATTTCACTGAATATCACTTTTCTCGGCCCTGTTGAACATCAGTAGTCTTCTGCACAACACTTGCTCAACTTCTTCTTTCTTTTTCTTCAGAAGTTGTTTGCCCATATCGACAATGACTTCATCTTGCACGTCAAACACCTCGCCATAATACTGAAACAAATTTGCCGAATTGAAAGTCGGTGAGAAATCTCTTTCATCTGGCAACTCAATCTCATAGGCATTATCACCCAACTTCTTCTTGATTCGGCATGGACCAATCTTCTTCGACTTGAGTATGTTGTAAGTTCTCCTTAAAAACTTTTCTTTGCGGAGATAAACCATAACCAAGTCACCTTTTGTATCTATCTTCTCCCGCCAATATCCATTTCCAGCTCCTCGGTACTTGGCGTTCTCTTCGATCTTCTTCTTCATTTGAACTTGCAAGTCTTAGAAATGCTTAGCGAAAGCATCAACATCTTCGCTCACTTGATCTTGCGCCGATAATGGTATTAAGTCAAGTACATGGTGTGGACTACTCCCATTTACAATCTCAAATGGAGATTTTCCCCTAATACAATTTACTAAGTTGTTAGTAAATTTGACTTGGGATAAAGCCCACCGAAATATGTTATCGGTCATGATAATCCACAAGCAGTTACTAAGAATCCCATTAATTGCCTCGATTTTGCCCTCTATTTGATGATATGCACTAGAGAATTGTAGTCTCCAACAGCTTCCATAAAGTGCGTTAGAAGTGCCTCACAAACTTCAAATTGTGGTTCGAAGTTATTATTTTCAATGCCCTGTGAAGTGACACAATCTCCGTGGAGAATATATTGGCGATATGCACCGCATCCACAGTGCTTTTACGTGGAATGAATAGGCCATTTTCAAAAAATAATCTACCATAACATAATTCGAATTTGCTTCCCTTTGAATTTTAGGAAGACCCAAAATAAAGTCCATGAAAATATCCACCCATATCGAGACTGGAACAGGAAGCAACATATAAAGGCCAATGCTCTATATTTGACCTTTGGATACATGACATCAGTGACATCATGCTACAAACCGTTCAATGTCACAGCGCATATGAGCCCAGTAATATTTTTCCTCCACCATGGTCAATATTTTCTCTTCCAAAGTGTCCACCTTTTTTTTTTTTAAAAGGTTAGCTTGTTAGTACACACACTCCATGTTAGCCACCCCCACTAGGGATCGATACCAAGACCTCAAGTGTTGAAACGAGGTATCTCCACTCAGTCTGCCAGTTGATTCCAAAGTGTCCACCTAGTTTTCCTCCACGTAGCTCAAATCAAATGATTTCCCGCAACAATCCTTTTAGAATGCATAAGCAAGAACCCATGAATAAATATCTATCATGTAAGATGAATTCACACTTTTAATCCTAGTCGTCCATGCATCTGTCAAGAACCTTACCAAAAATAAGGTCCTTATATTCCATCCCATGACCTCCATGGCAAGTGTTCATAATAGAACTACCTTCCTACGGAAAGTTTTTGTGGCTTTATTACGCAAAAGGAAAGTATATCTTGTAGAAAAGACTTCACTCCGCATGACAAGCACTCAGCTTTTTCTGGAAGTTGATATATTTCAACATTTCATGGTAGTAAAGAATGAATTCCTGATTAATAATTTAATGTCGTAACGCTTGAACCACTACATAGAACTTGAGTTCATATATAGAGTAATTCTTTTGTACATTGTTAAACTTCTCGTTTAAAAAAAAAAAAAAAAAAAAAAAAAAGTGATCGGCTTTCCTTCCTAACTCAACATTGCGTCAATGCTAACATTTGAACCATTGGTTTCCACTTAAAAGACTTTATTAAAGTTCAAAAATGCAAGAGTTAGAGCCTTTGTCATCTTCTTTTTTATGGTATTAAAGATTCGATCTAACACTTTAGTCCATTTGAACTACCTCCACGTATGCAATTGGTCACAGATGAGATAATAGTGTACTGAACTCCAAATAAATCTTCAGTAAAATGTCGTCAAGCCATGGAAAGAACAGACTTCCGAAAAGGTTCATAGGGTATGTTGCTCCGTAGAGACCTTGATTTTCCCATGGTTAACTTTAATCCCTTCCACAAATACAATATACCCCAAAAACACAACACTATAAAAAAGGAGCACTTTTTCCCTCCGTAGCACCTCAAATACTTGTCGTAAGTGATCAAGGTGTACAAATAAATCAAAAATAAAAATAAGAATGTTATCAAAACAAAAACTAAGAAATTTTCCAAGGAGCAAAGTACCTCTATCATCAGCTTCGTGAAAGTACTTGGGGCATTTGAAAGACCGAATGGCATTACAAGCCACTCAAAAAATCCATATCACGTCTTAAACATAGTCTTCCACTCATCACTGAGCCAAATATGAATTTGATGATATCCAATCCTAAAGTCGATTTTTTTAAAGATCTCCATTCCATACAACATGTCCAACATATCAGCCAATCATGTATTAGGAAATCGGTACTTAATAGTAATCCGATTGATCGCATGATTGTCCACACATGTCCTCCAAGATTCATCATTCTTAAAGGTTAATAATGCATGAACAACACATTGTGGCATGTTTTTCCAAATTAAAACATTTTGTAGTAACTCAGTAACCTATTGGTGGAGCTCAACAATATCAAACTAGACTCATTCAGTAGTAAGCACGATTCAGCTGGCTTGAACTTGGCACTAAATTGATGTGATGTTGAAAATTCCTCATAGGAGGAAATCCAACTGAGAATTCTTCAGGTACTAAGTCTCATATTCATAAAATTCTAGTGTAAGAGGCAGAATATCTAACTGTTTTGTCTTCTTTAGCAACCAAAACATAAATTATACTAGTCCCCTTGCTTCCCTCTTCATATTTTTCTACACTAAACAATTTCTGATCTTTATTTCTATCATATTTGGGTTGTGGAAGATATTTCATTGGGTGCAATGTGATATTAACACCATCCTTGACAAAGGAATAAGCATTAGTTAGAGCTAAATGCAACATATTTCAATCCCACAACCAGTCTCCCCAACAAAATGAAGTATGCATCCATGGGAAGTAGTCCACATTTAGTGAATATGATGATAGGGGTGAGATGTTGGTTATTCCACATCTACTACATCTTTAACATGCATCTCATCCTCATGTGCATGTTCTTCATATTATGTGTCATCCTTGACTTTCATACGGTCAGAAGTGTCTTTAATGTATTCTCCTTCCTCATCCAAATTCACTTTAACCATAAATTAATATTCAGGACATCGAAAAGAGCAATCCCAACTCCCCACACTTAAAGCATGCAAAATAGTGTCGTTTTGCCCCATATTGGATGCACTAGCCCCTCATCCATAACCACCTTTCCATGGGTTGGGATTTGGCTTCCTTGTTAGGGTTGGCCCATCGTCTCTCGGCCTACGAAAGGCCTTATGGTCAATGGCAATCCTTATGAGGCACCAAATCATCTTTGAAGTCCCCAATTAGTTACCTTCTCAACTTTTAATGCAAGTGTGTATACATTGGATACCTTAAATACATTTTTGAAAGCCAAATATTCTTTTCAAAAGTCAATTCATTTCTTATGTCCAAGTTAAGACCATTAAGATACCTTGAAATCTTTTTATCTTCATCTTCACGAAACCATGCCTATAATAGCAACGTATAAAACTCTTCGATGTATTCATTACTAATTTGTTCTCGTGATGTTGATCATCTTTAATAAAGGTCATGTGCATAAATCGTGGGTAGAAATTATTTTTTTTTAACTTCTTTTTAATCTTTTTCCAAGAATTTACTTTCTCACCTTGATAGCTTCATTCAGCATAAGGTGGCCAAAATTTTTCTTAACTACTATTTCAACCTTCCAATTGTCCTTGATTTCCTTGTGCACAAACGCATTTCCCACCTTGCTTAGTGATGCGGGATAGAATGACCTATCCTAATATGATGCCATGAAATTAAAAGACAGATTAACTAGAGCAATGAAACGACAAAATAAAGCTAATTTACCATAAATTCAAAATTTTCATATTCATGACCTGTACAAATTTAAGCCTATGATAGTACCGTAATGTAAATCTCATAAATTACTGATTAACTGGGACCTATGGGAGATAGAACACCCATCCTAGCATAGGGCTAAATTTGAATTCAATGGAAATCATGTGTCTTGTAAGAGTTTTGACATAATAGCGTTGTTTAAAGGCTAGGGAATGTGGGAAATGGGTTTGGGGTATCAAGGCTTAGAGGAATTAAGGTTTAGAATATTAGGGTAGAGGTTTGAGTTAGGATTTCAGATTTTGGGTTTAAGGGTTTTAGGACTTGGGGTTTCTAGAATTGGAAATATATGTTTCAAGTTGTGAGAATTAGGGATTTATGATATGGACAAGGGATTTTCGAATTTAGAAATTTTAAGGTTAGGATTTAGGGTTAGGGTTTTGAAAACTAGAGTTTTAGATGGATTAGGGGTTGTAGAAAGAAGAATGAAAGTTTAAAAGAAGAAGAAAGAAGGTTTTTTAAAAAAATTAAAATTAAAATTTTTTTTTTTTTTTTTAAAAAAAAGCAGAGATGAAAAAGGAAGAAAACAAGACAATGAGAGAAGATGATACCTTGTTGAGACGAGAGAAAAGTTAAAAAAAAAAATATGATACCTTGTACCCATGGCTTTACACCACCAAGCCAATCACGAGATGAAATTTTGCTCAATTTCAAAGCAAAATGAGAGAAATCTCTTTCATTCATAACATGCATAATGACTAGAATGGGGACATCCAACCCTTTATAGTTTAAAAAAAGACCTTTTTACAAAAGGCACTCTCAAATAAGATTCTCAACATAAAGACACTTAATGAATTAAAAGTTGTTCCTAACTCCCTAATCTCTACACAAATATGAGCTATACCAAAAACAATGAAACATGCAAACAAAGTAAACAACTAAACTATTTCGTGGCCCATAAGGTTCACGATCAAGATATTCGATAATAATGATCCAACAGTCTGATCACCATGTCCACTTGATCCAATGGTCCGATGTGTCCAATCTCCGATATACAGCCCACGGGCAGCTTCCCAGTGTGGGGTCCTTGAATATGCACAAACATGCATGTGGAGTCTTCAATGTGGCTAAGAATGTGAATTGGACCAATGGGCCCTCCTTTGGTATGGTGGTCGGATGTCCTCATGACTTAGCCAATCAATGATGCAAAACAACCATGAAATTCTGGAATTTCTATCTTAATTCTGTGTTATCTATCATATTCCAACAAAAAGGAATCGATCGTTAATATCTCCACAAGCTAGGGCCACCCGTTGTTGGTTAGGACCTTGATGGGGACCTTTCCCTACGTGTCCACGTGCTCCGAATTAGGTCTCTAGATTCCTTCCACACTAAAACTCTCCCACTTGATTAATGAGATTACCTACCATATGCTTGAGTTGATCAACTCAATTTATGAGTGTGTAGATCAATTGAGTTACTTGCACAAACTCTTCTAGTATAACGCCTTCAAAGCCCTTAGGAGATGATATAAAGTCGAAAATCTCAAAGATGACCTGCTCTAATACCAAATTAGTGCAACTCAGTTATCGAGTCAATGAAATCTCAACACCCCAATCGTAAAGAAATGAACATGTATAAACTCATAAGAGATATTCGAGTAGAGAAAGAGAGAAATAATTCTGTTAATATTCAAACTTTTCTTACACTACTTGAGGAAACTCACAGTTCAAAAAAATGTTGACTACTTCCTCCTACACCACCCCCTCTTTTATAAATACTAAAGACAATCACCATGAATCTTTAATGAAAATTCCTCATCTATTAGATTAATTTCACATCAATCATAATTAATTTCAAATCAATGTATAATTTATTGAAAATAATAAAAATTCCACCAACAAAGATTTAACCTAAATAAGAAAAATAGATCTACTATTTGATGCCCCCAAAATCTTCAATCATATCTTCCACATCAGCCACCCTATCTTCCACAAATGGCAAATGTGATCTCTGACATTTAGGACCTAAATCTTACCATAAACGGCTTAAAATCAATAAATGTTTAACCATACAGTGGGCCATGGGCCTACACCACAATTTCATTTCATCATGATGAAATACGACTTTGAAAGGATTTTCTCTTCTCAACCCCATACAAAGTCATCTTTCGTCATTATGAAGATGACAAGCATAAGACCAAACATACATAAAACAACCTATCATCCGAAAAAATGGAGAAAGTATAGGAATCATATAACAGAAATAAAGGTTTTAAATACATATTGAACTAGACCAGTCAATACCATTAGCTCGTGAAAAGAGAAAATATCCACCAATTTACACATTAAATGTCTATCTTCAAAAATACTTTCCTTAAAACAATATAGAAAATGAACCGGCTTAAAGTCGTAATGGAAAACTATCCAAAATTTTGCCACTGCATACCTTTTCATATTCAACAGCTCCACATTTTGCCTTGAAAGATGAAAGATCTGACAAAGCCCAGCATGGCATTCTTGCACCATCATGTGTCACAATCGAGTCCAACCCATATCTTGTATCCTTGTCAGATTTTACTATTGCAACTTTTCTAGAAACAGAAAAAGTAAGGAAAAAGGAAAATAAGATGCCGATTTGCTATTTAATAAGTAACAATGTACTTCACTAATGAAAGGAGAGGGATGCAGATCTCACTCTCATTAAAATAAAAGACGAAATATACAACGTTCAGCCCAAAATTATCAGAATTTTCACTCAGGCCAACATTCTGAACAGGTGGAGCCTGCCTTACAGATCAAGACCATTTATATGGTGACTGGTGAGACACCATGGATGGGCAATGATGCAAAGCACTCAACCCATCATATGATGTCCTGAATATAGCTAATGGTCCATGAGCAAGGAAATAAAGGAGACGGAATGAGAAAGGATTCACGGCAGTGTAGTCAAAGGGGAACTAGGTGCATGCATAGACGATTTGGCCATGGTGCACCTCACCTGGACCCAGGCGAGGCACTTACCCCAGGCATGCATCTAGCACCTAGCACCTGGGTACACCAAGGCACGCCAGCGTCACATGGGGGTTTTTTACCCACCTTTACAAGGTGTAAATACATAAGAGGGGCCTCCTAAACCTATTTCAATAACTCTCATCTTTCTTTTCATCTTTTGAGATCAAAGGCTTAAGATTTCTTTTATCCAAATTCCAACCTCCTCTCATTTTTTCTTATTCTAATAGTGAGCTTTTGATTAACAGTTATTAGTTTTATACTTGACTGGTTTCATGGATGGTTTGATTAATGGTTACTGATTAGTTGACTACTATACTAGTTTAACAAAAAGATTGTTTAGTGTGTAAATGCATTTTTTCTAATTCGTTTTACTTTTCATTTTCCTTTGAAATTTGAAGTGGTATTGATTTTGGTTGATTAAAAAAATCAACATATATTGACAAATACGCATATATTAGTATTTATCATACATGTCGTTGTCATTGCCTAAGTCTTATCCCAGTTATTTGGGTCAGCCACATGAATCCTGTTTGGCCATTCCGCTCTATCAAGAACCATACCTTCTATTAGACAAATGGTCATCAAGTCTTTTCTTACTATCTCCACCCGCATGCTTTTGGGTCTTCCCCTTGCCCTTTTAGAGCCTTCAACTTGTACCAACTCACTCCTAACCGGCGCAGTTCTTGGTCTCCGTTGCACATGACCAAAGCATCTAAGTCTATTTCCACTCATCTTATTACATACTGGTGCTAGTCCTAAGTTCCCTCGAAACCAGCCCTTAGACCTCTGTCATTACAATAAAATACCTAAGGCCTGCAGCCGCTCCTGTCCTTGTCCCAATTGTGGACTAGAAACTTGTTAGAGCTAATCAAGCTTCTTCCATATCCCTCCGCAAGCAGGGTTGGAGACAGGACCTCGCTCCCAGTAACATGCCCATTGATTATGCATGTGCATGCTCCCCTATGATGAGAATCTGATTTCTCATTTCCTCTATCAGATTGTCATCCTATGTAGACAACTCAGAAGGGGCACCAATCAGATGGCTGGAGTGTTTGACAAGGACATTTTCTATCCACAGCCAATCCATGGAGGGGCCATCAGATGAATAGTATGGGTCATTTTACGGTGGGTTCCACCTGTACAGAATGGTGACCTGAATGAAATGCCAATATACAATGCCAATCATTGTATAATACTGTATACATCAAAAAGGGGGGAAAAATCAGTCAGTGCAAAACACCAAAACTCAAATGAAGAGATTTTTGCAGGAAAAACAAAATAGAAATATATCGGCGAAGAAGGCTGCTGATCCACTGCCTCTGTGTCCTGCACAATATGCAAGAGGCACGTGTTTCGGATCATGTGAGCCGGACATCCTGCGGGCTCGCCCAATGTTGTCAAATGGCATAAGTGATCCTGTGTGATTGCTTATGCCAAATCGCTTGCAATCACATGATCGCATAAGTGATTGCACAACTTTTTTAATTTTTAAATTAAAAATATTTATTAAAAAAAAAAATCAAAAAAGAAGAAGGAAAGTATGTGATCACATAACCGCATATGTGATCACTTTCTGCGATATACAATCGCATAACCGCATATGCGATCACATACTATCCATCGCATATGCCATATGAATGTCATTATGCGATTATGCAATCGCATAACAACATTGGGCTCACCGGCTACTGATTGGCCACCGAAAAAAATGCTCGGTTTGGAGTAACCCAGTTATCTAACAAATGGCCATTTTCTCACAAAATCTGAGCCATTGATGACATTTGTCTACTACTAACTATCTATATGCCACCAATTGAAGGGTTAGGATTCTCCAAAAGATGAGATTTTGTACGATGGACCATTCAGCATTTGCCATATCAAAACAAGCGGTTCCGACCTAGGGGAGAGGATATGGTAGAGCCAGTAGAACGGTTACCGCACATCGCAGGGCAGCATAACAATCGGGACCATTCATCTAGTTTCCCAAACTGTAGACTGACAGTGGTCGAAAATACAGATCCATAAGATGATGCCAGCCATCCGATCCATGTGGTTTTCAAAACACGGACCACCCATGATATGCATCACGAGATGGACAGCCCCGATTAATACATCCATATGCACTGGATCGGATCAAATTTCATGATGGAATTCGAACAAGGGAAGAACGAGGAAGATCCGAACCTGCCGTTGCTGCTCTCCGACTGGATGCGGCGGAGGAGGGCAGTGGTTTTTCCAGCGAACATCGGGCCAAGGATGACGTGGATCTCTCCGGAAGCGGGGCCGGTCTGCATGGCGGGATCAGAGCCGTCGATGAGGATCGGAGAGAGGGATGGGAGAGGGTCGTTGAGGGAGGAAGAAGAAGAAGAAGAGAAGGCCTTTGTAGGGAAAAAGAGGGGAGGGCAGATTGGTGATTTGGAGAAAAGGGAAGGGCAGAATGGGAAAGGGAGGAGAAGAGGAGATTTGTGTTTGTAGAGGGTTGGATTGATGGAGAAGGAAGAGAGGGAGAGGGATTTCATGATCTTGGAAATGGACGGCATGGATTGGATGGGGTATTTATTATTCTGCGGCTCTGATTTTGGGAGATTTGAAAAAAATGGAGGGAAGGGATTCAAAGCCAAATTGGGGTTTTTGGAGGGAATGCATTGAGAGGCAGAGAGAGAGCTTCGGTTAGAGAGGTGCGGTTTTGTTGAAGATGAAATGTCGGGTCTGCTTCATGTCAAAGCAGACCCGAATTTCTCGGGAGCCTGTGCGAAATAATTTGTTGTGGGGCCCACAGTGGTGTCTGTGTGAAATCCAGTCCGTCCATCAGTTGATTCAGCTTATGTTAGATCTTGATGCCAGACTTCAGGCAGATCCAAAATTCATGTGGGCCGTACCACCGGAAACAGTAGGGGTGCGGATGACCACTGTTGGAACCTTCTTGGGCCCACTGAATTTCGGATTAGGCTGATATTTTCGTTTTTTCTTCATCCTGGTGGAATTAATCTTATGAACGGTTTGGATGGCATATAAACATCAAGGTGGGACCCATGAAGGTTTCCCCGGTGGTTTTATTTTGGGAGCGGATTCGGTCCGTCGGGCTAATACCCAGTTCCGTCAGGCTGTGAACGTGGGGCCCACCTTGATGCATGTGTTGTATATCCACGCCGTCCATTCATTTTTAAAGATAGTTTTATGGCATTGGACCAAAAATAAAGAAGATCAAAATCTCATTTTGACCACACCATAGGAAAAAGTGGTGACTGACCATTAAAAACTTCTTGTGGACCACGAAGTTTTGGATCAAGCTAATATTTGTGTTTTAACTTAATCCAGGCCTTCGTGACCTTATCAGATGGAAAATAAACGTTGATGTGGGCTATAGGAAGTTTTTAATGTTGGGCATTCATTCACCGTTGTTTCATGTGGTGTGGTCCACCTGAGATTTGGATGGGGTTCAACTTTTAGATCATCCCCTAAAATGATCTGGAAAACGGATGGACGGCATGGATATACAACATATGCATCAGGGTGGGCCCCACGGTCAGGGACTGACCAAACTTGTGTTACCCGGACTTGACCAAATCCGCTCCCTTTTACTTTCCCCTCGCAGTGGTTGGGCCCACTTGAGTTATGATCTGCCTAATGTTTGGAATTCCGTCCCTACATGAGCTGGCACAACTGATGCACGGACTGGATTTCACACCGAAATCATGGTAGCCCCACAAGAGCTTTTTGATGAGCACTGATGAGCAGGCTCCAAATTAGGTGGGATGTGGATGCACCGTAAACCTTGGGCGTGTTTGGTCCGTGAATGATATTGAATTGTATTAGATATTATTGCATAATGCTTACATGTTTGGAAATACCATGGTGTTGTAGTCATCCAATCCCATGTTTGGGATAAAAATTTTGCTCTTTGGAGACTTATGGAATTGTAATTAGGGGTGTACATCGGGCTGAACCGAGTTGAACTGGTTCAACCCGGCCCGGCCCGGTCACTAGCCAAACCAGCCTGAACTCGGACCTGCCTGGCCACCGGGCCAACTTGTCCGGCCCGAACCTGGCCCGATCAGCAATCGGGCGAGTTCGGGCCTGTAACGTCCCGTCCAACCAGCACAGTGTCCTGGGGCAACCACGTAGGATTTGTCGCTGGACCGTTCGCTTAAGCCACTCGTGGTGGGATACCATAAATAAAATCATCCAAGATTAAACCAATTTAGTAGACCAGACTGGCCATAACAGGGCTTAGTGTGGGCCACCAAGCCAGATGGCTGTTTGCACATAAAAGACCGCTCGTGCAGGCCGTACAACGACCGAGGATGGTCGGAAAATTCTAAAACTTGGTGTGGTCGTTGGTCTCACTGGGCTTGAAGGCCATCACGGACCGCAGTCCCTGCAGACGCCTAAAAGTGGGATCTGGCATAGGCCCAATGCACCCCACCAATGCCAGAATTGAGATCTGGCACTGGTTAATGAAATTGAAATGTGAGACATTCCAGCCGTCGGATTTCTTCCGAATTTACGGTGATGGTTTGATATATTTTTCAACGCCCGTTCACCAAATCTGGGGCCCGATCGTGGCACGGTGACCGTTGATCGCAAATCGGACCCGTACGACCAAACCCCGCATCCGTTTGTTCCCAAATTTTGCAGGGCCCTTCATCGGGCCATGGAGCACCTACCCTACAAGTTTCATGGCCAGAGGGCCGCCAGAACTGCCCCAATCACCAGATCGGCCCCCACAGGGCCATTTATGGGACGAAAGTGCCTGCTCAGAACATATACCCGTTCATCCGTTCGTCCTCACCTTTTGCATGGACCCTAGTCGGGCCATGAGACAACTACACGCCGAATTTGGTGGCCAGAGGGACATTAGGGCCACCCCAACACCAAAAGGGGCCCCATAGGCCTAATTTGAAAATTTTGGAAGCTTGAGGCCAAAGGGACCAAGTCTAGAGAATAAAGCCCTAAGGCTCTCTTCCTCATAACCCTTCTCCATTTTTGTAACATCTCGGATTTTCACTGTTTTGGATTTCCAAAAATCCTTAATTTTTTTTTTAATTAACTTATACTATCACGTACTAACCATTAGCACTCAATGTTGCTTATACACGAGTTAATTAATCAAAGATTAACCCAATTTAATGGACCAGACAGACCGTGATAAGGCCTGGTGCAGGCCGTTAAGCCAGATGACTGTTTACACTTAAAGATGGCCCGTGTGGGCCACCCAGCAACCGAGGAGGGTCAGAAAAATCTAAAACTTTAGAAAATCATAGATCTCACTGGCCTTGTAGTCCATCGCGGACTGCGGACCCAGTGGACACCCAGAAGTATCATCTGGTACTTGCCCAATGCGCCCCACCAATGCCAAATTTACGGTGAAGGTTTAATTTATTTTTCAACGCCTGCCCACCAAATTGGGCCCCGATCGTGGCACGATGACCATTGATCGTAAATCGGACCCGTGTGATCAAACCCCATATCCGATCGCTCCCAAAATTTGCATGGCCCTTCATCGGGCCATGGATCACCTACCCTATAAATTTCATGACCAGAGGGCCACCAGAAATGCCTCATCAATCAGAATGGCCCCCAAAGGGCCACTTAAAGGTCGGAAACGCTTGCTCAGATCATATATCCGTTCATCCGTTCGCCCTAAATTTTTGCATGGACCCTAGTCAAGCCATAGGGCACCTACACACCAGATTTGGTGGTTAGAGGGGTGTTAGGGCCGCCCCAACACCAATAGGGAGTCCTAGTGGTCTATTTTAGGAAATTGTGAAAGCTTGGGGCCATTTGCACCAAATCTGGAATTATAAAAAAGGGGTTTGTTTTGGGCACCCCTCTCTCATACGAATTTGCCCTGGGGGAGAAAAGAGATAAAAGAGAGAAAAGAGAAAGGAGGAAAAGAAAGGAGAAGGAGAGTGGACCCTAGAATCAAGGTGGGGCCCAAGGAAGCAAACCCCACAAATCTCTACATCTCCTCCAAGAAGAAACCCCATCCGAAATCGCCTCTTCTCTCCGTTGATCGTTTAGGTAAGATTCTAACCCACCTTTCCCTTGAAACCCTTGTGATGAGAAGGGATTTGTTTCGGATTCTAACATGTAAATGTTGTTCTAGGGATCCCGGCCAAACCACCCCCAAAATCCACTCTCTTAGAACGTTCCCAAGCCTTCAACGAATCCGAAGGTGCGGACTATTGTTCTTAGGTGGCCTAGCATCAATTATAATACTAGCTTAATGATTTTAGATGCTTGATTGGTACATTTGAAAGCCTAGAGAAATCCTAGGAATTGTAGGTTCTTGAAATTGTATGGATGCACATGATGTTCTTCATAATGTTATTTGTTGATGCACATGATTTTCGTGAATGGATGCTAATATGCTTATGTCGTGTCATTCTTTCACATGTTATGAATCCATGTTGTGTATGCTTCCATTACTCTTATGCATATGATGGCTTGAGATGGAGGAAGTGCGTAACTTCCTCACACACTCACACACCTCACATGCACTATATTGCTTGATTGCTTGCTAGGATAATCTAATTCGTATGACTGAGATGCATGGAGTATGATGATGACATGTTAGTGACAATCTGTATAGTCGGCTTGTTAAGAATGACCCTCTTTACATTGGGTTGGTCAGGAAACATAAGGAGAGCAAAGGCGGCTCCAAGGGTAGGACCGCCTCGAGGCTAAACCCGTGAGTTTGGGCGAGTGGGTTCGAGTGGCTGTAGTTCGACTACATGGGTCTCTCGTGCCCGAGGTCGCTCGTCCCACGCTCGCCTGGCTCGTGCGATCTAGCCTGCAATCTGATCAACCATGTTTGTTAACCCTGTGTGCCCACATATATATGGAACCTGAACCACCCTGCAACCGTTGTAGCCCATCGAAAATCCACTTAAAATGGGTCCACAGTTTCGTGAGCTGGGCATGGTGGAATGAGACACTGTGTCCGAGCTATCGGCCTACGCTGGGGTACCGCGCCTCCCCGTAGTGACCACGAGCGATCCCTTCCTTTCCACACTCCTCATGTGCTTGGTGTCGGGGATGAGGAACCCGACGGGATCACGGACCGCGAGGACTCGGCCTCACGCATTGATGGGGCCTTGGCCTCGCAACCAGCTTAGGGCATTGATACGTAGGGTGAATTACAATCCCCAACCTGCTGGATGAATGGACTTAACTAATAATTCGGCTAACACGATCGCATTGCACGCATTAGTTAGGGTGGCGACTCGGCAGTCGAGGTCGCTCTGAGGGAGTGTTGCCATATGCGATCGTTAGATGGAGTCGCTCGAGGGAGTATCGTGGCAAGGGCATGCATCATATCATCGCATTGCATGCGCATTTAAATAAGAGTTATTAGGTGTTGATGATTGTCTGTTTTCATTAAGTTCATATTACAATTGATGTCTGTTGTAACTTGAGACCAATAGTTCACACTGAGTTGATCACTCACTCCCACTCTGGGACGGTGTTTTAAAACACCAACCAGACCCATTCATAGATGCAGGTGACTCAGGGCATGAGGAGCCTGGCGAGGCGAGCTTGGACGAGGAGGACGGGCTCTCCTACTTGCAGCTAATGGGCGACTCGCTATCGGCTAGATCAGGCTGGATTTAGATTTGCTGAGCCGCGGGCTCATTTTTATTCTTTTTGGACCTAGCCTTCTTTTGTGTTTGTTGGGCAACGCCTTAGGCGACCCTTTATTATTTTCGGACCTGTTTATATGTGGGATTTCCTTCATTTCAGTAGACTGGTGCGATTGTGCTTCATGCTTTAGGTAATTCCAAATTGCGCAGTTAAATTTGATTAATCATAAAAACCATAAATGCATGATAAGTGACACTCGGGAACTTGGGAGTCGAGTCTATGCACGACCCCCGATTTTCTGGGGCGTTACAGTTGGTATCAGAGCAATAGTTTGGAATCCCTTGGGCCATGGGTCATGAACTCATTAGCGCGTCCGCTGACGTTAGGGTAAGCACAGTAGAAACTTAGAATGGTAGGAACCCTCATAGAACCGGAACCGGCAATCTTAAATGGCTGGTAGGACTTCCAAGAAATTAGTATTGAGGAGTGAGAGAGGGTAGTGGCGATAAGAAAGGAGTCCGAGAGACTTACAATACCTTAGCCCGATGGTAGGAACAAAACGAAATTGAGTGATTAGGCGTCACAACCATAGATCTAGACCAAATGGGCTAATGTCGGGCCGAATATGATAGTTCAAACCCATTCAGGGACAATTAACTAGGGGTGAATGAAATTCTATCAGAAATAGAGAAAATATAGAACCAAAACCGAGAGATTAGACGGTTAAAACCATAGTCTTAGGCCAAATTTGATAGTTCCAACCCATTCTGGGATAAAGACTTGAGGGTGAATGAAATTTCACCGAAAATAGTGAAACTATAGAAAAATTGAGTTTTGACCTCTAACCAGGGGGAATCTCATGAAATGGATAGGCCCATTGCGTAGATCAGCTCGTTCTACCCCAAAATCATATATGGCATGTCCTGGGGGGCCTTACCGGCGCCCGGAAAAACACCCGACAAGTTGCCCCCGCCAACTGGCATTTTCACCCCGCCGTCGGCGTTTTCACCCCGCCAAGGCTCCAGCGGCCCGCGTGGCCCCCGCCAAGGCCGCATGCTCGCCCCGCCGCCCACCCCGCCGACTAGTGTTGCACCCGCCAGAATTTTTCTGCATTTTAGGTCAACTTCAAAAATCCATATCTCCTTCGTTACAACTCCAATTTAGGTGATTCAAAAATCAGATTAAAGATGAATGAGTCTAGTTTTATATAAAAATAATTAAAAAATAAAATAAAAATTATAATATAGCTAAAATTAAGCTGTTCTAACAACTGTCCAAAATTTTTTTGATTTCGGACAGCTATTGCTCCTAGAATTTTAATAATTTATTTACAACTCCAAATGAGATGAAATTTTGTGTGATGTTTTTAAACTCAATGATAAAACATTATAAAAATTTTAAAAATAATTTAATGACAGAAAGTACAATAAACCTTACAAGAAATAGAGCCCATTTCCCATTACTCCCACTCCATCATCTTCACTCTTCCATACTCAAACCCATCTCTTCAAAATTCATCTTCTCCTCCTACAAACTCCCCATCTCCTCTTCCTCACCTTCAAACCACCTTCCCAAACCTTTTCTTAACCATTTTCTTTTTCTCAACCCCGTTCTCAAGTCCATCCACAAAATCTCATTCACAAAGTCAACATCAAACTCACTTCCAACCCACCTTCCCATCTCTCATTCTTAAACAAATCCTCAAACCCACCTTCTCTTTCTTCCAACCACATATCATACTTCAATCATCCATCCTTCAAATCCTAAACCCATTATTCAAATCCCTCCCTTCCGACCAACTCCCACCAACATTCACACCCTTTCAACATTTTTTAAACTCCCCTCCAACTTCATTTCCACAATCCATCAAACCCATTCATTTCTCATTACTCAAAACTCATTCTCAATATCACTCTAAACTTCATTCCCAAACCCTTTACATCAAACTCATTCTCAACACCTTTCCCTTCAACAAACCCATTGCCTTCAAAAGCCCATTCATAAGACAAACTTCAAACCCATTCCCAACCTCATTTCTCATAAACCAATCTCAATCCCTTCTCGGATCCCCTATCTTCAACTCATCTTCAAGTTCATTTCTTCAAACCCACACTCAACTCATTTTCCCCCAAACCACATCCTTAAGGTCCATCTTCCTTAAGAAACTATCATTCTCCCAATTCACTTCCATCTCCCTAACCCATCTCCACCCTCTCATTTTCAAAAATCCCACATCACAAAACCAAACAACAACCATCCACATTTAAATCCATTCCTCCCCATTCCAAGACCATACTCTACTTCAAATTTCTAAAACTCATTCCATCCTCATTTCCCCAAACCCCCTTCAACAAATCCATTTCAAACCTATTTTTCTATTTGCACCTTCTCAACAACTATCCATTTCCTTGCCGAGGGGAATGACATTCCTAGCAACCATTGCCTTCTTCTTCTCCATTCCAGTGATTCTTTTCCTCAAGGGGAAGAAGTACCCCCATCTTTGCCCGATCCGGAAGAGTAGTAGCATAACCTTTCCGATAATTAGTAGTTTGCTTTAAGTCGATTAGATCTACCTGCTTGTGTTGAAGGATAATTAGGACGTTTGCTTGACTAAGTTATTTTTTTCCTTATGTTTGGAATGTCTACAAAACTATGAAATCCATGTTGTATGATGTAACTAGCCATACTAATGGCACTTTGAATTTAATGTGAATGTATGGATTGTTTTTGAATTTTCTTGTCGCCTTATAAATGCTTGTATGTATGATTGCCTTACTGCGTCCATCTTAACGTTATTAGCACTCTAAACCACCAGAATACCTTAAAACTTTCGATTCTTCCTTTCCTGTTAAAATTTATGAAACCAAAACGTGATTTGCTCATAACTCACTAACCATAGGATCAAAATGGTAATGTCAAGAGGAACCTTAAGGTCATGGAAACCCCTCCAGGACAGTCGTTTGATCATAGGCATCGCGGGAAAACTCACCACCCACAAAAATATTATGAATGTGAAGCTTAAACTGTTAAAGAATTTTGAGGTCTTCCAAATGTTAAGATTGATCGGACTACGGAATCACGGGACCATACACTTGCGATGTATTCGCGGCTTAACCCAATTCTTAATCCTGGGTGAACACCAACGGACTCACTGCTTTGACCGAGCAGAAGACCATGATCTACCAGGGCTAGGAAGGGATAAAACGATCTTTCTACCCTGGTCAGGCAGAGGATCGACGTATGAGATCAAAGCCTACTGCAACTGTCTTTTCGTATTAGCCCAATCCTAAAAGAGTAGAATATACCATCATTAGGTAAACTTTACCAACAACCTCTTAATACGATAATAATAATTTGACATTTGTTTTCAAACCTCAAAGGCGAAAACTTTTAAGGGGGGGGTAGACTAGAATGAGCCAAACTAGTATAGATAGTACACACCTTACCATGCATATGAACTTGAATTCAACAAAACCTAGGCAAATGAAATAATGAAACCTTTACTTACTACCCTTAGGCAATTTCGAGGACGAAATTGTTTTTAAGGGGGGGTAGATTGTAATATCCGGATTTTCACTGTTTTGGATTTCTAAAAATCCTTGATTTTTTTTTAATTAACTTATACTATCACGTACTGACCATTAGCACTCAATGTTAGCTTATACACGAGTTAATTAATCCAAGATTAACCCAATTTAATGGACCAGACAGACCGTGATAAGGCCTGGTGCAGGCCGTTAAGCCAGATGACGGTTTACACTTTAAGATGGCCCGTGTGGGCCACCCAGCAACCGAGGAGGGTCAGAAAAATCTAAAACTTTAGAAAATCATATATCTCACTGGGCTTGTAGTCCATCGCGGACTGCGAACCCAGTGGACACCCAGAAGTACCATCTGGCGCTTGCCCAATGCGCCCCACCAATGCTAGATTAAAATCTGGCACTGACAAAAGAAACTGAGACTCCGGGCCTTCCAGCCGTCGGATTTCTTCCAAATTTACGGTGAAGGTTTAATTTATTTTTCAATGCCTGCCCACCAAATTTGGGCCCCGATCGTGACACGATGACCGTTGATCGTAAATTGGACCCGTGCGATCAAACCCCATATCCGATCGCTCCCAAATTTTGCATGGCCCTTCATCGGGCTATGAATCACCTACCCTATAAATTTTATGGCCAGAGGGCCACCAGAAATGCCTCATCAATCAGAATGGCCCCAAAGGGCCACTTAAAGGTCGGCAACGCTTGCTCAGATCATATATCCGTTCATCCGTTCGCCCTAAATTTTTGCATGGACCCTAGTCAAGCCATAGGGCACCTACACACCATATTTGGTGGTTAGAGGGGTGTTAGGGCCGCCCCAACACCAATAGGGAGTCCTAGTGGTCTATTTTAGGAAATTGTGGAAGCTTGGGGCCATTTGCACCAAATCTGAAATTATAAAAAGGGGTTTCTTTTGGGCACCCCTTTCCCATACGAATTTGCCCTAGGGGAGAAAAGAGATAAAAGAGAGAAAAGAGAAAGGAGGAAGAGAGGAAGAAGGAGAGTGGACCCTATAATCGAGGTGGGGCCCAAGGAAGCAAACCCCACAACTCTCTACATCTCCTCCAAGAAGAAACCCCATCCGAAATCGCCTCTTCTCTCCGTTGATCGTTTAGGTAAGATTCTAACCCACCTTTCCCTTGAAACCCTTGTGATGAAAAGGGATTTGTTTCAGATTCCAACATGTAAATGTTGTTCTAGGGATCCCGGCCAAACCACCCCCAAAATCCACTCTCTTAGAACGTTCCCAAGCCTTCAACGAATCCGAAGGTGCGGACTATTGTTCTAAGGTGGCGTAGCACCAATTATAATACTAGCTTAATGATTTTGGATGCTTGATTGGTACATTTGAAAGCCTAGAGAAATCTTAGGAATTGTAGGTTCTTGAAATTGTATGGATGCACATGATGTTCTTCATAATGTTATTTGTTGATGCACATGATTTTCGTGAATGGATGCTAATATGCTTATGTCGTGTCATTCTTTCACATGTTATGAATCCATGTTGTGTATGCTTCCATTACTCTTATGCATATGATGGCTTGAGATGGAGGAAGTGCGTAACTTCCTCACACACACCCACACACCTCACATGCACTATATTGCTTGATTGCTTGCTAGAATCATCTAATTCGTATGACTGAGATGCATGGAGTATGATGATGACATGTTAGTGACAATCTGTATAGTCGGCTTGTTAAGAATGACCCTCATTACATTGGGTTGGTCAGGAAACATAAGGAGAGCAAAGACGGCTCCAAGGGTAGGACCGCCTCGAGGCTAAACCCGTGAGTTTGGGCGAGCGGGTTCGAGTGGCTGTAGTTCGACTACATGGGTCTCTCGTGCCCGAGGTCATTCGTCCCACGCTCGCCTGGCTCGTGCGATCTAGCCTGCAATGTGATCAACCATGTTTGTTAACCCTGTGTGCCCACATATATATGGAACCTGAACCACCCTGCAACCGTTGTAGTCCATCGAAAATCCACTTGAAATGGGTCCACAGTCTCGTGAGCCGGGCATGGTGGAATGGGACACTGTATCCGAGCTATCGGCCTACGCTGGGGTACCACGCCTCCCCGTAGTGACCACGAGCGATCCCTTCCTTTCCACACTCCTCATGTGCTTGGTGTCGGGGATGAGGAACCCGACGGGATTACGGACCGTGAGGACTCGGCCTCACGCATTGATGGGGCCTTGGCCTCGCAACCAGCTTAGGGCATTGATACGTAGGGTGAATTACAATCCCCAACCTGCTGGATGAATGGACTTAACTAATAATTCGGCTAACATGATCGCATTACACGCATTAGTTAGGGTGGCGACTCGGCAGTCGAGGTCGCTCTGAGGGAGTGTTGCCATATGCGATCGTTAGATGGAGTCGCTCGAGGGAGTATCGTGGCAAGGGCATGCATCATATCATCGCATTGCATGCGCATTTAAAAAAGAGTTATTAGGTGTTGATGATTGTCTGCTTTTCATTAAGTTCATATTACAATTGATGTCTGTTGTAACTTGAGACCAATAGTTCACACTGAGTTGATCACTCACTCCCACTCTGGGACGGTGTTTTAAAACACCAACCAGACCCATTCATAGATGCAGGTGACTCAGGGCATGAGGAGCCTGGCGAGGCGAGCTTGGACGAGGAGGACGGGCTCTCCTACTTGCAGCTAATGGGCGACTCGCTATCGGCTAGATCAGGCTGGATTTAGATTTGCTGAGCCACGGGCTCATTTTTATTCTTTTTGGACCTAGCCTTCTTTTGTTGTTTGTTGGGCAACGCCTTAGGCGACCCTTTATTATTTTCGGACCTGTTTATATGTGGAATTTCCTTCATTTCAGTAGACTGGTGCGATTGTGCTTCATGCTTTAGGTAATTCCAAATTGCGCAGTTAAATTTGATTAATTATAAAAATCATAAATGCATAATAAGTGACACTCGGGAACTTGGGAGTCGAGTCTATGCATGACCCCCGATTTTCTGGGGCGTTACAATTTTCCAACAAGCTCTTTCTCTCCCTCATCACTTCATCCAACCTCCAACAACCAATTTCCCTTCCTCATAACTCCATTTTCCAACAACCAAGCTCTCCCTCAAACCTCTTCCAAACTCCAACAACCCATCTCTCTCCCTAGCAACTCCCACCATCTCCAACGACCAAGGAGAGTAGAAGGTGTGAAGTCGAGCAAAGGAGCACCCTAAATCGAGGTGGGGCCAAGGAAACTCAACCTTTTCAACTCTCTATCCCTCCTCCAAGAAGAAACCCTCCGCCACAAACCCCAAATTCGTCCGTGGGCCATCTTGGTAAGATCCCTCACTCTTTTTCTCTTGAAATCCTTGTATTGAAGAAGAAATGGTATGGATTTCTCTCATGCTTGAATTGTTTTAGGGATTCCAACCGGCCAACCTCCAAAACCCTCACCTCTAGGTCGTTTCCAAGCCTCCATCAAATTCGAGGTGCGGACTATTGCTCTTAGGTGGCCTAGCACCAATTTTAGTGTGGGTTTAATGATTTTAAGTGCTTGGACGTCATATTGAAATTTTAGAGAAAACCCTAGGGATTTCATGTCTGTTGGAATTGTTAGAATGTGCATGTTTAACTCTTAATATGATGTAGATTGTGCCTTTCACATGATATTAGGATTGGATGATAACATGCTTGTGGTTGTTGATTCATTTCCCTCATATGTAGTGTTTTATTGTGTGTGTGATTATTTACCGTTATGCTTATGATTCTTCAAGATGGAGGAAGTGTTTAACTTCCTCACACAACCCACACACTCACATGCACCTAAATTTTATGATGATACTTGTTTGCTTGTTAAAAGTATTTGTTTTGTATGGTTAGGATGCATGAAATTATGATATGGATATGCTAGTTGATAATATGAGTAGTGGGCATGCTGTAGATCCCTTTTCACTCTCTTGGGATGGTCAGGAACCTGACGAGAGAGGGTAGTCTCATCGGTAGGACTACGCTAAGGCTAGACTCGCGGATTGGTCGGGAGTGTTCGAGTGGCTGTAGTTCGACTACATGGGACCCTTGTGCCCGAGATCATTCGTCTCATGCTCACCTGATTTGTGCGGACTAGCCTACTACTTGATCATCCCTGTTTGTTAACCATGTTCGCCCACATATGTATGGAACCTGATGCACCGTACAACCTTTGTGGCCCATTGATAACTAGATTATAACTGGTCCACAGTCTCGTGAGCCGGGCATGGTGGAATGAGACACTGTGTCCGAGCTGTCGGCCTACGCTGGGATACCGCGCCTCCCCGTAGTGACCGCGAGCGATCCCTTCCTTATCGGCACTCCTCATGTACTTGGAGTTGGGAATGAGGACCCCGACGGGATCACGGACCGCAGGGACTTGGCCTCACGCGTTGATGGGGCCTTGGCCTCGCAAACAGATTAGGGCAGTAACATGTAGGGTGAATCAGAATCCCCAACCTGCTGGATGAATGGACTTAACTAAAAACTCGGCTAACACGATCGCATTGCACCGCATTAGTTAGGGTGGCGACTCGGCAGTCGAGGTCGCTTTGAGGGAGTTGCCATATGCGATCGTTAGATGGAGTCGCTCGAGGGAGTGTTGCGGCAAGGGCATGCATCATATCATCGCATTGCATGCGTATTTAATAAGAGTTGTAGGTGTTGCTGATTGACTGCTTTTCATTAAATGCATGTTATAATTGATGCCTGTTATAACTTAAGATTTATAGTTCACACTGATTTGATCACTCACTCCCACTCTGGGACGGTGTTTTAAAACACCAACCAGACGCTTCCATAGATGCAGGTGGCGATGATCAGGAGGAGCCCGGCAGCGTGAGTTTGGATGAGGAGGAAGAGTGCTCCTACTTTCAGTTGATGGGCGGAGCTGTATCGGACCGGTAGATGAGTCGAGGGGTCGCTGAGCGGGGAGCTCAGCCCTATTCTTTTGGACTTGATATTATTTTTGTGATTTTGGTTGTGGTGCTATGTGCGCCCCCTTCATTCTTTTGGACATGTATATAGATATTTATGTTATCTCCTTCCATTTCAGTAGACTTGTGGTTGTGCTTCATGTTCCAAGTTGTTCCAAATTGCGCAATTTAAATCGACTAATCATAAAGCCATAAAATGTATGATATGTGACACCAGAAACTCGGGAGTTGAGTATTTACTCGACCCCCGATTTTCAGGGCGTTACAGGGCCAGTTTCGGACCCACAATTTGGGCGGCTTTGATTTTTTGACTATGCTCCATCTACTCCACAGGAAGGGCTTTGGCAGGTAACTTGAACGCCTTTGATTTTTGGGAAGGACTTTTGTAATAGATTTTTGGGACTTTGCTCCATCTACCAAGGGACCCATGATTTGGACAGCCTGGATTGTTGTAAATGGGTAGGGTAACTGAGTAAGAATTTAGGAATATATATATATATATATATATATATATATATATATAGGCTGGGTCGGGCTGAGTCGGGTTTCGGGACGAGTCGGGCCGAACTGGAACCTATCCAAACTCGGTCCGAACTCAGTTTCAGGCCAAAGAAAATGGCCCGTCCCGACCCGAATTCAGTTCCAAGTAGGGTCAAGTTGAGCGAGTTAATCGGGCTAGCCCAGTTCGTGTACAACCTTAATTGTAATCAACTGACCAAATTCAAAATAGATGTCGTTCACTTGTACACATATGTATAAAGAATGTCATGTGTAAATTAAACTAAACTAAACTAAACTAACATAAGCTAAACAGTGTATATAGATGGATGACATGGATAAACACATGCATCAATATGAGGCCCACTGTAACATCCCAGATTTTCACTGTTTTGGATTTCCAAAAATCTTTGATTTTTTTTTAAACTTATATTATCACATACTGACCATTAGCACTCAATGTTAGCTCATACACGAGTTAATTAATCAAAGATTAACCCAATTTGATAGACCAGACAGGCCGTGATAGGGCCTAGTGCGGGCCGCTAAGCCAGATGACTGTTTACACTTAAAGATGGGCCGTGCGGGCCTTACAGCGACCGAGAATGGTCAGAAAAATTCAAAACTTGGGGAGGCCTTTAGCCTCACTGGGCTTGTGGTCCATCGCGGACCGCGAACCCAATGGACACCCAGAAGTGTCATCTAGAGCTTGCCCAATACGCCCCGCCAATGCCAGATTGGAATCTGGCATTTACAAATAAAACTGGGATACCAGGCGTTCCAGCCGTCGGATTTCTTCCAAATTTACGGTCAAGGTTTGATGTATTTTTCTACGCCCGTCCACCAAATATGGGGCCCGATCGTGGCGCAGTGACCGTTGATCGCAAATCAGACCTGTGCGATCAAACCCCATATTTGATCGTCCCCAAATTTTTTATGGCCCTTCATCGGGCCATGGAGCACTTATCCTATAAGTTTCACGGCCGGAAGGCTACCAAAAATGCCCCATCAATTAGAAATGGCCCCGCCGTGCCATTTAAAGATCGAAACCCTATGCTCGAATCCCCATCTTCGATAATCCGTTTGATCTCAAACTTTGCATGGCCCCTCATCGGGCCATGAGGCACCTACACACCAAATTTGGTGGCCGTAGGGGTGATAGGGCCGCCTCAACATCAAATAGAGTCCTATAGGGCTATTTTGGGAAAACTTGGAAACATAAGGCCAAGGGAGCCAACTCTATGGAATAAACCCTAGCTCTCTTTCATAACTCCATTCTCCAACAACAACTCCTTCCTCCTCTCCCTCATAACTTCCCCAAATCTCCCACCACCAAACCTCTCTCCCTCATAAATCCTCAATTCCCCTACAACCCATCTCTCTTCCTCATAACTTCTCCATCTCCCAACAACAAATCTCTCCCTCATAGCCACCACATTATCCAATGACCAAGGAGAGCTATGGTGGACCCTAGAATCGAGGTGGGGCCCAAGGAAGCCGGTCTTGCATCTCCCTAGCCCTTTTCCAAGAGAAATCCTTTCACCACAACCATAAGAATTGCTCCATTGATCATCTAGGTAAGATCCATCACCCATTTTTCTTGAAACCCCTCATGTGGAGGGTATATTACATGGAGTGCTAACATGTAAATGGGTATTTTAGGGATTCCGGCCGATCGACCCCGAAATCCACACTCCTAGGTCGTTTTTCCGAATCTCCAATGACTCGAAGGTGCGGATTATTGTTCTTAGGTGGCTAGCACCAATTTTAGCATGAGCTTAATGATTTTGATTGCTTGGATGTTGTGTTTGAACGTTTATAGAGACCCTAGAAATTGTAGCTATTGGATTGTATGGACATGCTTGCTTGATTCTTTCATGATTTGGATCTTGTTTCTTACATGGTTTGTGTATGGATGATCACATGCTCATGCTTGATTGATTTTCCATGTTTTGTTGCTTCATAGTACGTAGGATGTCATTATTCTTTGCGTATGATTTTGTAATATGGAGGAAGTACTCAACTTCCTCACTAACCCACACACTCACATGCATTTTATTCTTGATAATGCTTGGTTGCTTGTAGGAGTATTCATATGTATATTTGAAATGCATGAGAACATGTGGTTGTTACGCTAGTTGAGAATCTGTATATTTGGCTTGTTATGAATAACCTTCATCTTATTGGGTTGGTCTGGAATCATGAGGAGAGATGGTTGTCCCATTGGTGAGACTACCCTCAGGCTAAACCCATGGGTTTGGGCGGGTGTGTTCGGGTGGCTGTAGTTCGACTACATGGGTTTTTTGTGCTCGAGGTTACTCGTCTCACGCTTGCTTGACTCGTGCGGTCTAACCTACTGTCTGACCAACCTTGTATGTTAACCATGTTTGCTCACATATGTATGGAACCTGAACCACCCTACAACCGTTGTAGCCCATCAAAAATTCACTTGAAACTGGTCCACAGCCTCGTGAGCCGGGCATGGTGGAATGAGACACTATGTCTGAGCTGTCGGCCTACGCTGGGGTACCGCGCCTCCCCGTAGTGACTGCGAGAGATCCCTTCCTTTCGGCACTCCTCATGTGCTTGGTGTCGGGGATGAGGAACCCGACAGGATCACGGACCGCGAGGTCTCGGCCTCACACGTTGATGGGGTCTTGGCCTCGCAACCAGCTTAGGGCATTGATACGTAGGGTGAATCAGAATCCCCAACCTGCTGGATGAATGCACTTAACTAATAACTCGGCTAACACGATCGCATTGCACGCATTAGTTAGGGTGGCGACTCGGAAGTCGAGGTCGCTCTGAGGGAGTGTTGTCATATGCGATCGTTAGATGGAGTCGCTTGAGGGAGTGTTGTGGCGAGGGCATGCATCATATCATCTCACATGCATGCATTTTAAATAAGAGTTATTAGGTGTTGATAATTGTCTGCTTTTCATTAAGTTCATATTACAATTGATGCCTGTTGTAACTTGAGACCAATAGTTCACACTGAGTTGATCACTCACTCCCACTATGGGACGGTGTTTTAAAATACCAACCAGACCCATTCATAGATGCATGTGACTCAGGGTATGAGGAGCCTGGCGAGGCGAGCTTGGACGAGGAGGATGGGCTCTCCTACTTGCAGCTGATGGGCGGCTCTCCATCGGCTTGATCGGGCTGGATTTGGATTTGTTGAGCCCTTTACTCTTTTTTTTTTGGACATAACCTTCTTTTGTGTTCTGTTGGGCAACGCCTTGGGCGACCTTTTATTATTTTTGGACCTGTATATATGTGAGATATCCTTCATTTTAGTAGACTGGTGTGATTGTGCTTCGTGCATCAGGTAATTCCAAATTGCGCAGTTAAATTTGATTAATCATAAAAACCATAAATGCATGATAAGTGACACTCGGGAACTCGGAAGTCGAGTCTATGCACGACCCCCGATTTTTCGGGGCGTTACACCCACATATGTAGTGGATTTCAAAATTGAAGAAAATCTTGCATGGGACTGCAATTCCGCCTATCTCTCAACCTTTCACATCCTCTCCAATTGCAAACAACCCCTTTAATGGGGGACTGAAGTTTTGAATAGAAATAATATTTCTACTTTCCTTCATCATTCTGGGAATAACTTTATCAACAGCCTGTATTATATATAGACATCACGGTAGGCTTGGGAATGTTATAACTGTGTGCTATTCATACTTAATGCTGATTGGAACTTGGAAGAGAGTGATGTGGTTAGCTCATTGCGTGCCTCCTTAAACTATATGGGCCCATTTGGGAAGCATGGATTTGAAACCCCACGAGGGTAGATTTGAAATCTTTTTATTGTGTTTGGCACCTTAGATTGGGAATCAACTTTAATCTATAAGTATTTATGCATGATATATTTACATGGGCTTGAATTTAATTACTAAATCAACTTTAATATCTCTAATTAGTGAACGTATGTAATGTTTGACATGATAGTTGTAATAAGCCCGCTGAAACATATGTTTTGCCCGGAAATGATAAAATTCCAAGTCTTAAAGGGCCCGCAACACAAAATCATGTCCAAGTGACTAATCAACGATTTTTAACCGTTGATTTACATGGACAATGTTTGGACAGTGTTGATCATCATATTAAAGTAATTATAGTGATGCAATTGATAATTTAATTGTTTCGGGACATCATTAGTGGGCCATGTGCCCAATAGAATAATAGTCTGGTGTCATACATGTTACACATGCAACTCTGGGAAGGATTTTAAGTGTAATCCAAGCTCTTACTGTGGATTTCAAACCTCCAGTTTGACTGAATTTGAAACCCCTTGGATTCGAAACCCCAGTTACTTTATGTCGCCAAACAATTAAGGGATTTGAAATCCCCCCAAATTCATGGTGTCAAACGAACCCTTTAAGTAATGGTGGAGATACAGAGTGAAGGCTTGCCTCTTGATTGACATGTGACCGGAGCATGAGCTGGTCTATTTTCCTTGACACATGGTATTCTATTAAATAGTTGCTATATATTCGCGGCTCCAATAGAAATTTCAGGATCTTTTGATTCACAAATCGCCTTCCCAAAATGTATAAACCCCCCTTTTGAACCAAATCGCCTTCCCAAAATGTATAAACACCCAATGATTAAAAGCTAATGTATTTTTGGCTTTCACCATGCAAGGCCTTACTAATTGTATAGGCTTTTCTCCTTGCATCAACATAACTCGGCACAAATGTCTTTTGAGGTCGGTTTGGTTTGATGTAATTATATGTATTTTCATGTAATTTCTTTTAAATTAGTATTAAATCAAAGGTAGATTTTTTTACTAAATATGAAGTTCCTGCACTAGAAACCTAAGTGGGGCCCACCGTGTTGTTTGTGAGAAATCCACCTTGTCCATCCATTTTGTGAGATTATTTTAGGACTTGAGACCAAAAGTGACCAGGATCCAAGACTTGAGTGGGCCGCACTAAAAGAAAAGGTGAGTAGGAAAATTCCTACAGTTGAAACCTCCTTCAGGTTGACAGCGATGTTTACATGCCATCCATATTGTTCATAATGTCATTCCTAACTATATGAATTTAAAACACAAATATTAGCTTAATTTAAAACCTCCATGACCCCACGAATATTTAAACCGGAGATGTTCAATGCTCACATTTTAGGCCTACTTTAGTATTGGGTACGGCTCATTTCTTGACTCATGTCCTAGATTTCTCACAAATATACTGAAATCGGCATCCTATTAGATGCATGCATCAAACAACACCCACATTTTTAAGTGAAGAGTTGTCTGGAAAATATTTCGAAGCAAAGCTTGGTGGGTACCACCATGACATGTGTTATATCCACTTCATTCATTCATTAGTAAAGATCATTTTAGGGTCCTTACTCTTGCTTGGGTGGTAGACTCTTAGGAGTTTCAACTCCCCGTCTAGGGTTCGAGTACCCATAGGTGGTGAAATTCCACTAGCGTGAGTGTGTGGGGTGTGTGCGCATGTAAAAAAAAAGAAGAAGATCATTTTAGGAGATGGTCTCAAAAATGAGGCAGATTCAAAGATCAAGTGTACCACACTACATAAATACCGAAGATTGAATGCTAACCATTTAAATGTTCTTCCCATAGTGTGGCCCACTTGAGCTTTGGATCTGTTTCAATTTTGGAGGCATATACTATAATGATCTGTCCAAATGAATGGACAGCATGGATAAAACATATATATCATGATGGGACTCATAGATTCAATCTCATTTTACTTACATAAAAGTTGTTGCTGTAAATGCCATGTACCATCCCTTCCCTTCCATCACAAATTCCTATAAGCATGTAATTAATATTTAAAAAGTGTAAAATACATTGCAATTCTCCTTAAATACATCCAACCAAACAGGCCCTGAAAGTTTGGTGGAGCCAAAGCTGGTGGATATGAGCCACAATCTCTCAAGAATGTGAAAAGTCTTTTCCACGACCTCAGTAAATTTGATGGGATTTCTTTTCGAGAGGACTGAGACTTACTGCCAACCTCCCCTCGCTAGCAAGCTTATCTCCACTTGCTACCATAACTTCAAATCTCCCAGAGGGCTTCAGCTGAGGTCGTTTTGCTTCCTCAGGCCAAGAGCCATCAATAAAAATATAAATAAATAAAAACTCTCCTCCTTGTACTTATAGCCTGTCTAAAACTTCTTGTCACAATCAAATTCTCGATAGGAGCAAACGATGACTTGACTACTGTTGTTGGCGTGGCCTCTGGCATCTCCTTACTAACACCTTCTCTTCTTGAAGTCGAGCTAACCTTATGGCTGTGTTGGTTTTCCTTGGTTTTCCTTGGATGAACTGCATATTCTCCCAAATTTCCTCCTTGAGGCCCAATACAAAGTAGCTCACTTGGAAAGTCTCCATGAGGCCTTTTATGAGGTTGACTAGGCATTTGATATTCCCACACATAAAAGGTTTACCAAAGTTTGGTTAATGCATGTTATCAGATGTCTTCAGGTGATTTTTTATTTTATTGGTTTTGTTTGCTAGACAGTTTTTGAGTTCAAATCGATTTGATTGAAAATGGACTCTCGATCTGATCGAAGCTCATGTCAACCAACTTGCACAATTTTGTAGAATTACAAGTTTTGTTTTCTAATTCAGTTTTTAATCTTATTTAAAAGTTTGTAATCAGGGATTATGGTAGAGAAAACATGCTTAGGATTTTTGTGAGCAAAAGGACATCAAAGTTAGGGTTTTTTTTGTATGGTTTGCGAAGTTTATTCTTGGATTGGTTAGTTCTTCGTCTCTTATTGTTTATTACAATAGATTCGTTGTCACTTTTGTGTTGTGGTTTGTTTCCATGACAGTTTTTTCACATAAAATCTTTTGTTATTTTCGTGCTTAGTTTATTTGATCTCTTATTGTTTAATCCTAAGTTAGGATTACTTTCGCACATCCCCAACAATTCACTCGCATTGTCTTTATATTGATTAATTAGAACGAAAACGAATATGGACGGTTGTGGTGAACTCTTCCCAAGTCATGATTCCCTTAGTCTTAGTGAACCACTAGAACCACTGAAGCACCTCTCTTATGAAGCAATCACAAGGTGTTGATAATCCATTAATCTATTGCTAATTGATTTTTTTAAAAGCAACATACAGCTTGACGATTCCTCAACACTAAAGCAAATGAAAAATCATGACAAAAGCCTCTTAAGTTATGTGGTGTGGCCCACCTGAGTTTTAGAATATCATGATTTTTTAAAAGTCATGATATGCATGTATCCGTACAAGTGTATTTTCTATCATGAGTTTCAACTCCCGCCCTTAAGAAATTCCCCTCCCATCAGAAAATGAACATTGATATGCATGTATCCGTACAAGTGTGGCCCATGATTCTTTGATCGAAACCGTTGGTCAAAGGGTTAGAGATGGGAAGATGGGGTTTATCTAAAGTCATCCATGGTGGAAGACCATGCATTGTACGAAGTTAGAGGTTCCATGGTTTGTAGTAGTAGATCTTATGTTGATCCAATGGGAGTGATGGAAGATGGGGACGGTCGAACGTGTATGATCTGTGTTGAAGTGGAGAGGAAATATGGGGTTCTGATGCACCGATTATGTACCTATGGAGCCCTTTTGATCTGAACCATTGATCTAACGGGAAGAGTGGAAGATGGCTGCGATAAAACAAACTAATTCACACCAGAAGATCTTTTCCGTTCAATCTTTCCCTTGATAGTAGTTGTATCAAAGAATTTCAAGGTCCCACTGCATCTAAGGACGTTCATGGACAGTCCGAGTCACCTAGTATATACAAATGTGAACCTGTTTCGTTGATCCGAACTCTACAGTTTCTTCAACCGATTGGAATCTTTCTTCTTCATCCGAAGCTATTGGAAACTGCGAAAACACTTGGAGATGAATCAAACAAAGTGCATACAATCACACAACTAAATTCAAATAAGAATAATCTGAATTTCACTTGGAAAAACTCTTAAGGGAAAAAAAACCATAGTACAAAACGATAAATAATGCACTTTGAAAGCATAAATTATAAAAGATAGAGTCTTAACAATTCGAACAGGCCTCAAATCTACTTCACAAGCCCTATCTATGCCCTTGAACCCTTAGAAAGAATTTAGAAAGCCCTAATACACATCTCTCTTATCCTAATTTCGATTACACCTGATATATATATACTATCACAATCGAAATAGGAAACAAATTATGTACTTACACAATTTTACACACACCTTCAATGACATCGGCAACTCATTGAGAATATGTCGATGGCATCGAACTCTTTCGATATCATTGAGTAGCAATAGATATAAGACCTTCGAACTTGTATCAACTCATTCCTTGAGTATTTTCTTACCATCTTCAATAACCGCTTTTGATATCCTTTCTTATCGTCTTCAATTACATCTTTTATGCTATTTTTATTGATTTTTTTTAAGACTTTCGAACTTGTATCAATTCATTCCTAACTAATGTTTAGGCTTTTTTGTCAGTTTTTTTAAACCTTTAACTTAGTAATGTTGTGTTTTTTAATTTATTTTTTTTTTCAAAAATAAACGTTATTTTTAGAAAGTAAATAAATATATTAATTATTTAAACTTTCTATAAATAGTGTGTATAACTAGTCGGTAAGAGAATGAATTTTTGCTTATGCAACCAGTGTTCAAATCTCCTCGAGGACGGTGTGAAGCACCGTCCGCGCACGCGTGTGCGTGGCGTGGGCTGTAGGGTTGCTTGGGCGCTTTATTAGGCGCACTTAGCACTTCGCACTGTACCTTTGTTGATTAAGAGTAATTGTGACATGATTGTACATGTGACACCTATGTCATGTGTCGCTTATGTTTTTTCAATTGATATAAATCCTGAGTACTGTAATCCAGAAATAATTGACTCTTAATCCTTGAGATTATATATTCTTTTGTGCAATTACTCTCGATCTAATCTCTTACTGAGTTTTTTTGAACGTCCTAAGGCATATCGGTGAAAAAACTAGAGATATTCAAGTCAAGCCTTGAATATTCAAATTTGTCTTGAATATCAAGTCAAGTCTTGAATATTCAAATCTTGCATGAGTTTTTTCAGAAAAGGACAACAAATCTGCCTTGAAAAATTGACTATTCAAGTCAAGCCTTGAACTTGATAGATCTGATCGTTTCGTTATTGTTTTCTTCTTTCCTCCGTTGTGTATAAGATACTCTTAAGATTTCTAACAAGTAATTCCTAATTGGTGCAGTTCCTGAATTCCACATTTAAGTGTTTCTCAAATCTCACACCTTACAGAAAATCTTATTGTAAATTATTGTGGAAAAATGTCCATACATAACTCAAACAGGTGAAACAAAAATACAAAAAAAAAAAGGCCAAACCAGACCAAGAGAGAGGAGACATAAATATTTATTAATACCTAAATTTTTTTAAAAAAAAATAAAACAACACATAAGCCTAAGACGGTTGTATGCACACGGAGGTGGGAGACCTCATGGATGTTTAAGACTCTCATGCAAGAATATATATATTTGGATCGAAGACCATTAGGCTAGGAAAAGAAAAGGCTATCAGATTGTAATATCTCAGCCCTTTGGTTACTCAAAATCAGTGAGGAATCCGTGTTGAAAGGAAAAGCATCAAGTGACTAGAGGGACTAAAATATTATGACTAAGAATATTTTATACGTAAAATCCACCGTCCAAGGTGAGCCCATGGTATAAACGGTTTGGATTATTAGAAATGACCCCAAGATGGATGGAGTGTCCTCCAACACAAAGCCTTGTGTGGTCCACCACAATGTTGATTAGTGAAATTCATCCTGTCCATCAATTTCACTAGCTCGATCATGTTAAGATGAAAGCCCAACAAAGAAGTAGATATAAGACTTAATTTCGCTGCTAAAAAGTCTTGGAAGTTTTTTGGCGGCAAAACTTTTCGCTGCTAAAAGTCTTATAATTTCTGGATTTTTTTTTGCAGCGAAAATTTTCGCTGCTAAAAGTCATGGAAGCAGCCAAAAGTTTCTCTGTTAAAAGTCCTGAAAATTTTTTTGCCAGCGAAAATTTTCGCTACTAAAAGTCATGAAAATTTTATTTTAGCGATGAAAGTCTTGTACATTGGTCTTTTAGCAACGAATTTAGCGACGAAAAGTTTTGTCGCTAAAAGTAGTTAGCTACGAAAATTTAACTTTTAGCGACGAAAATTTCCATCGCTAAAAGTGGTGTTTCTTGTAGTGTGGCCACACCATAGAAAATAATGAAGATGGAAAATATCCACCGTCCAAACCTTTATAAGACCCATCATGATATTTATATCTATAAGGTGATTCGTACAAGGATAAAAGGAAAGCACGAAATATTAGCCTAATCCAACACTTTTGTGGGCCCTAATAAAATTTTTATAGTGGGAATTCAATATTCACTATTTCTCATAGTGTGGCCCACTAGACCATTGGATATGATTCATTTCCAAGAGATGAGTTGGCTTTTTTTTTTATTTAAATAAATTATTTTATTAAATACCTAGGACCCATTTTAAATTTTATTACGTTAGATGTGGGTCCAAAATTCTAATCCACTTTTCATATGGATGTTTATATGCCATCCTAGCCGTTCTTTAGGTTATTCCCACCGGGAAGAAGGGAACGTCACAAATAGAAAACTCCCCCATGAATATATGATTGGTAGGCGTTGAATCGGAACTGCCTGTGGTGTGGCCCACTTAAGTTTTGAATCACCTTTTTTTTTGAGATCATATATTAACATCGGCTGGACAACCTATGAACGGATTAGATATATCAGATACACCCGCAGTGGGCCCCACAGAGCTCAGTGTTGCAGGGAATTAGAAATAGCCCCTACACTTTTGCGGTTGCAAATTGACAGCACTGCAATCGTCAGCTTCAAAGGCTCCAAAACAACGGCTTAGGTTTCGCCACACACAATCTTATCGTCTCTCCTTGTTTCTGATGTTGTAGTCTTTCCTCCAACATACAAGAAGATCTGCAATATCCGACGCCGGCATGGATGCATTGTATACACAGATCTCCAATTCAAACAAGTGGGATCCATGGTTGGGTTATCTGGACCGTTGATCTGTCGTATCCCACCTTGGATGGGCCAAGATGCCCCTGAGAATGTCCTTGATGTAACTATGTTAATCCCTGAATTTATGGCCCACCTATAAGTGGTTAAAAAGAAAAATACATGTGTATCAATGTGGCAGACAGGTAGAATATCCAGTCCGTCCATTAGGTGGGGCTAACCGTGTGATTTCCAATCCCAAAAAATTATGGCTGCTATACTCACTAGGTGGGCCATATGTTAGAAACAGTTGGACGGTGTGGAGAACTTCGGTTACGTTATCTCAGCTACAAATCTATTTTGTAAACTTCATCCCAGCTGGTTAGTGGGCCCACATGATTCTTGGGTCAGGATATCAAAATACTGGTCCCTTATGATGGATGGATTAAATCTCATACGTTGGTGGTGTGCACATGATCTGACTTACACACGCGTGTACGCTTAGCACAACCCTCCATTGGAATTACCGATTACCGTTTGAGGTCTAGACCCTATGTTGGTTTTCCACCATTTAAAAATGGACAGTGACTGATCATCGTCACTTGTGGGGCACTGACAAACAGCTATCCAGACCAACCAAATTGTGGGTCCCATTGGGGATGGACCATATTTTTAAAATTAAACTGATCAAGCAATCCTAACCATCCAATTAATGGGCTATCAAATGGATGGTTAAAAGTAAAATAGTGAGCGGTTCAGATTCTATTAGAAAAATCAGAAGGTTAATGTTATCATCTCAGTGCAATTGGTTGGGTATCCTCCATCCATAGTTGGGTCAGTGATTTGGACAGTCTTGATCAACCTACAACTATGCCACGTGTACGGTGGAAGAGTCACCACCCCTTTTTAAACTGTGAAACAATATCCGCATATACAACCAAAAAACCAAACAGGTCTAAGGAAATATCCATCTTCTTGAAGGAGATGTACCCAAACACGCATCTGACTTCACTGTTTAACATGGACTATTATAATAAGAAACTCTGCTAGATTTTGGTGGACCACATGCATGCACACGTGTACTGACATGCATACATGTCAATCTAGACCATTCAAATCATGGGTCCCACTGAGGATGGCGAGCAAGCCAAAAATCAAACCAATCGGATGATCCAAACCGTCCGACCATTTGGATCAAGAGTCCACATTCACTAGGTAAAATCCAACCATTTGGATCATTGGATTAATGTGATTTCTGGGCTTTGCCATGTCCACAGTGGGGCCCACAAAGACGTGGGACAGCTAAGGTGACGAGGTTTATGATTTTCATAGATGGAAATGATCCAGTGCTCTCAGAGCACTCTTAGTTCTTGAAGCAGTATCAGGACATTTGGACAGTCCTATCAATTGATCAGAACCGTCTATTAGGTCCATCACATGTTTACAAGCTACCACACAAAAAAAGGAAAAAACACACTGATCAAACTATTATAACCATTCAATTAATAGCCAATAAAATGGAAGGTCCCCATCCTTCATAGAAAAATAGGCTCATTGAACAATTAAAGTCACCTACATGCTGGTTCTCATCATGGTTCAGGGAATTTGGACAGTGCCATCAATTGATCCGGACCGTCCAACAGGTTCATCGCTCATTTATAAGCTACCAGGCAAAAAATCAAATTGATCAAACGATTCTAACCATCTAATCAATAGTCAATAAAATGGAAGGTTGATATCCTTATAGAAAAATAGGCCCATTGAACAATTTAAGCCATCTAGATGCTAGTTCTCATCATGGATCACTCATGGTTCATGAGAAATCACTTTTATCAGACAATTCTATCCATCCCATGATTCCCATCTATGGGTTTGAAAATGGATGGCTGTAAAAGATAAAGGAAATGATTGAACGGATCAGATCAGCTAATTCTCAAACCCAAACTTACAAAACTGCAGAGAAGAAAATAAACACATTGGAGATGACAGATCATATACACAAGGATTTGAACATTGGTCATGTCAAAACATTGGCATCTAAGAAGGAAAATGTCTGCATCTGATGCATAGAAACAAAACAGATTAAATAAGCATTTGATCATAATCTCCCACTAAAAACACCATAAAATCCTATGAATTCGATCAGATCAGTTTCCATGATCTGAAAATGCTGTCGAGAAAAGATTTCAATCCGTTGTCGTTATGGTTAATATACACCATAAGCTTCATTTCATTCATTGGGGTCCATGTAGGAGGGGGGCCATCAGAATCTGCTTCTCTCATCGATTTCATTCGAGCGGTTGATCCTGGAAACTCATTGGGAATTAGCTCAAATGGGTTTACGTCCAATCGCTGCTTCGACCGTCCGATGATCTTCAAATGCAATTCAGACATCCATAGCATAACGGAGATCAGGCTTGAAAATTTGAATCTCAGCGGTTGGATCAACGCGGATTCGCTGTGCAAGCTTCCATCACTGCAAGTCCTTAGCTTAGCGAAGAATCACATCATAGGAAGTATTCCTGATTCGATATCCAACTGCACGAGCTTGACCCACCTGAATCTGAGCAGTAATTCATTGCATGGGCGGGTCCCAGCCTCTCTAACCAACTTGAAGAATCTCAGAAGCTTGGACATATCAAGCAATAGTTTGTTGGGGCCTGTCCCGAATTTCGAACCAGATCTTGAGCTGGTCTACTCAATTACAATGGAATCGAATACAACCGACAATGGAACACATTTATCAAAACTGGACTGGGAGATTTCACCTCAGCCTTCTTCAGAAGCTTCAAATAGAAAGAGAGGAGGAGACCTGAGATGGGTCTATAACTACAGCCCACTGCTTCTTGTACTCACGTGTTTTGTGCTCTTCGTGGCCGTCTCGAGAAACAGAGTACCGAAATCAGCAGAGGAGAAGGAGAAAAACGTCTTCCTCCAGGACTCTCCGAGTCCTATCAAGATTCTAACATCTGAAGCGAAGGAAGAAACGGAAACAGAGAACGAACAGTCGGAGCTTGTTTTCTTCATCAACGAGCACGAACGATTCAAGCTAGAAGAGCTTCTTGGCTCTGCAGCGGATTTACAGGGGCAGAGCTTTTACAGCACCCTTTACAAGGTGACGCTGAAAAACAACGACAGCTTTGCTGTCAAGAGATTGAAGAAATTGCAGGTCTCGATGAAAGCATTCCGGCAAATGATGAGGTGGGTGGGGAGCTTGAAGCATCCGAACCTCATACAGCTCGTCGCATACCATTCTTCAAATGAAGACAAGCTTCTGATCTACAGATTTCAGAGGAACAAAAGCCTATTATACCTGCTCGAAAGTAAGTATTTCAATTCAAGTAGAGCTATGCAATGGCTACTCGAGATGGAACTGATCCTACTCTCATCTCAGGCAGGCCTCACCATTTATGTGACATGGCCTGAAAACCCGGCCAGTTGAGTATCAGGTGGGCCACCCATGTAGAACAAATGTGGA
The DNA here is from genome assembly GCA_021015155.1 of Magnolia officinalis. Lineage (NCBI taxonomy): Eukaryota > Viridiplantae > Streptophyta > Magnoliopsida > Magnoliales > Magnoliaceae > Magnolia > Magnolia officinalis. Next base: position 68,502,088 of record JAJHSJ010000010.1, read on the forward strand.
CAATCGGATGATTCGGTCTAGTGTTTTAAATAGTCAATAGCATATACCATAGCGTTCACCCTTCTGAAGCATGAGGCATAAGCTACATAGCGTGTAGCATAAGCTACACACTATTCCAAGATTTTCGATAAAGGTTGTGCATGGTTGCACTAATTCATGATATTCTGCACCAAATTAAACTGATAAATAATGAAAATTTTACAAAATTTCATTATATTTGGTGCAACCAAATGCAACCTAAAGTAATAGAAAAGGGCAATGATTAAGTATAAAAGGTAAGGAAAGAGCAACAAAACCGATTTAATAGTGTTACTTGTATTATTTTTTTGAAAGCATTGAAAAGATTAACTAATTTTTATTGAAAATAGAAAAGCATAACAAATCATTAAAAATACTAATTGATTTTAATGTTGTAATGAAAAATAACTTGTAATGTGAGCTATGTAGCATGTAACGTAGTATATGTAACATGTAGCATATGCAAATTATCATGTGGTGTAAGCTACACGCGACTTGAGCCATTTTCATGAGCTATGTAGCGTTAAGGCTAAGCCACATGCTACATAACACAGCATAGTTATTTAAAAGACTGGTCGGTCAACTCGATGACTGCATTGGCCTTAACACATGGTGGGCCCCACCAAATGAATGGGCAAGATCTCGCTACACATGCCCCATTGGCACACGATCCTACTAAAGGGCACACACATCTCTCTAATGTTTTTTTTTTTTTTTTTTTTTTTTTTGTTTATTTAAATTTAAATTTAAATTTTTTTTTAATTTTTACACACGCACACACACACACACACACACACACACATCTCTTTAATGTTTTTCTTACCATAGTTTAAAAACCCGAAAACTTCACCTTACTCGACTTGGTGTTCATCCGGGTGGCTTCCACTCGAAGTTTCGACCCAACTAGACTCAATATTAATAATTGTAAATTAAAAATAAAGAAGATTTAATTACATATGCATGCGTATTATTAAATACGAAAGCTAACAGCAACCCATACCATAACCTCAGAGAGGTAATACAAAAACTAACAGCAATGCATACCATAACCTCAGAAAGGTTTGTCTTCCCAGGTCCCAGATGAGTCAGTTTCAGAACCAAGTTTCAGAAGGACTTGGTTCAAAAACTTGCTGAGTCGAGTCGACTCGGCTGAGTTTTGAGTTCAGTCAGCAAGTTTTAGAACTATGTTTCTAACATCCTCTCTATGTTTTCTGATGAAATTTATGTTGGTTTTTTTATGTCGTGAAGATTATGCAGACGGCAAGAGATGATTCCTTTAACTATCTATTTTTTCCTACACGTGTGGGCTAGGGTTTTAAATAGTGAGTAGTGTATACCATAGAGTTCACCCCTCTGAAGTGTGAGGCATAAACTACACATTATTCCAAGATTTTCAATAAAGGTTGTGCTTGGTTGCACTAATTCATGTATTCTACATCAAAATTAAACTGATAAACAATGAAAATTTAACAAAATTTCATTATATTTGGTGCAACCAAACGCAACCTTAAGTAACAGAAAAAGACAATGATTAAGTATAAAGGTAAAGAAAGAGCAACAAAATTAATTTAATACTGTTACTTATATTATTTTTCTGAAAGCATTGAAAAGATTAACTAATTTTTATTGAAAATAAAAAAACATAACAAATCATTAAAAATACTAATTGATTTTAATGTTGTAATGAAAAATAACTTGTAATGTGAGCTACGTATCATGTAACGTAGTCTATGTAACATGTAGCATATGCAAATTATCATGTGGTGTAAGCTACACGCGACTGAAGCCATTTTCATGAGCTATGTAGAATTAAGGCTAAGCTTCACGCTACATAGCATAGTTATTTAAAACACCAGTTGGTCAACTTGATGACTGCATTGGCCTTAATTTTGGGCCATCACTCACACATGGTGGGCCCCACAAAATGAATGGGCAGGATCTCGCCACGCATGCCCCATTGGAACGCGATCCTACTAAAGGGCACACATGTCTCTTTGCTGTTTTTATTACCATAGTTTAAAAACCCGAAAACTTGACCTTACTCAACTTGGTGTTCATCTGGCTCGCGTCGACTCGAAATTTTGACCCGACTAGACTCAATATTAATAATTATAAATTAAAAATAATTTTAATAATAAAGAAGATATAATTACATATGCATGCATATTATTAAATACAAAAACTAACAGCAACCCATACCATAACCTCAGAGAGGTAATACAAAAAATAACGGCAATGCATACCATAACCTCAGAGGGGTTTATCTTCCCAGGTCCCAGCTAAGTCAGTTTCAGAACCAAGTTTCAGAAGGACTTGGTTCAAAAACTCGCCGAGTCAAGTCAACTCGGCTGAGTTTTGAGTTCAGTCAGCAGGTTTTAGAACTATGTTTCTAACATCTTCTCGATGTTTTCTGATGAAATTTACATTGGTTTTTATGCTGTGAAGATTATGCAGACGGCAAGAGAGATTTCCCTTGGCGGCACCGGCTATCCATCGCGAACGGGATTGCAAGGGGATTGGACTACATATATAGAAAGTCAGCAGATGAACATGTCCCACATGGGAACCTCAAGCTTTCTAATATCTTATTAAATGAGAATGAAGAACCGTTGATCAGCGAATATGGATTCCAAAGATATATAGATCCGAAGAGAGCAGTGCTCTATGCTTCGAACGGGTACAAAGCCCCCGAGAAGAGCTTAACAGAGAAGGCTGACGTATACAGTTTCGGCATAATTCTTCTCGAGTTACTGACGGGAAAGACAATAGAGAGGACTGGCTTGGATCTTCCAAAATGGGTCAGGTCCAAGGTAAGGGAGGAATGGACGGGAGAGGTTTTCGACAAGGAGGTGAATAGAGTGGGAAACCAGTGGGCCTTCCCATTGCTCAATGTCTCTCTGCAATGCGTGTCCCACTTGCCTGAGAATCGACCGACCATAGCAGAGGTCTTGGACAAGATCGAAGAGGCCTCGATTGGAGCGGATGACTACTCTTTCTCGTCCGCCTCTTCTGTCGAATCCACACAACGAGATGGTTGTCTACTCCAAACAGTTATACCCGAGGGAGGGGAAACTCCAGGTTCAGACCTTTAAATGATTGCATAGCATAAAGGAATTACAGGACACTTGATGAGAGGAATGGGGATAGTATCCTTGGGTTTTCAGCTTGTAAAAGTGGGATACATGGTTCATGATCCAGATCGTTGATCTGATGGGCCCCTGCTTTCGAAAGAACAAGCCCCAAAAAACCAATGGGAGATTCTACTCATACAATCATCGGCATTTTTTCAATTGAATGTGAACCACCTACTTGCAGGCCATCAATCAAACAGTTATGACTCTGGGTCATCGAGGTTTGGGGCGTGGCCTACCTGTTGGATCAATAGTCTAGATCACCATTTATACAAATTGAAAACCATGGATCCTATAATTCCTCATATTTCAGAGGGCTTTTGGTATGGGGTTGATTTTGTTTTTCTTCGTTGAGTAGGAATAAACAAAGCATGTGTTAAAAAATTAATTAATAAATAAAGCATGTATTGTAAGATCATATTCAGTCAGTAGTACCTTTCCTGCAAATATAGGCGGGTGGCCAATGTGGTGTAGAAGATCTTTTACCTGCAATGGATGCTTTCAGGTTTCGGATTAGAATAACCATAGAAGAGAAATTGGAAGATAAACACACATTGATGTAAGAGGTATTACACGATCCTTGATCCATGGATATGTGTGGTGTCCTCCAGTGCTAGTTCATACAAATGGGGCCGATGGTTCAATGCACAGTGGGGCAGTATATCAGGACCATTGATTTAGCATGTGTCCTATCCTTCAATGGTTCTAGGTCAAAAGTCACGCTGAATGGGCTATACTAGCCATTCGAACAATGGCCTTGAAATGGTTAATAGTCAAAATCAAACTGATGGTAGGATCATCTGTTTGGTGAAATTCAATGACCAGGGGCCATCAGTAGCACCCACTAGGTGGATGGCCTGGATCCACTGCACAACCTCCCACATGTCAAGTATTAGGCAATCCAACGTGACAATCAAAGTCGTTTTTTCTTTCTTCTATTTTTCTCATCCACTCTTTATATCCAGAACATAACCTTCTTCTTTTAAAATGCAAGCCAGTTCTCTGATCATCTCATATATCTGCTCTGTCTGTTCATGAGATTTATCTCCCACAAAGAAGGTATGGAACTCTCTCTGGACCTCAATCCAACTGCAACCGGGCTCCTTACTCATCCCTGACCGCTTCATCATTTCACGGACAACTGCAACATTTTCCCACAACCCAAAACCAGCGAAAGCATTCGACAGCACCACATACTTCCCTGCATTCTCTGGTTCCAATTCAAAAAACCTCTTCGCCGCAATCTTTGCCAACTCTATGTCACCATGAACCCTACACGCGCCAAGCAAAGCACCCCAAATCACCGCATGTTGCTTGCAAGGCGACTTCCAAACTAAGTCATAAGCCTCATCTAAGCGACCTGCGCGGCCCAAAAGATCGACCATGGCTGCGTAATGCTCCCCACTTGGCTTAATTTTGAAGTCTCTCGTCATTGATGAGAAATACGTCTGACCCTCGGTAATCAGACCCCCGTGGCTACAAGCTGAGAGGACAGCAAGAAACGTAATGTAATTCGGCCTAAATCCTTCATCTATCATCCGATGGAAGAGACCCAAAACCTCTTCTACACACCCATGCTGGCCGTAACCCGATATCAGAGCAGTCCACATAACGACATTCCGCTCCGATGACTTATCAAAAATACGACGGCCGTCATCAGGACTGCTACATTTGAAATACATATCCACAAGGGCACTGTTTACAATGATGTTACCCTTGATTTGGGTCTTGATCATGACACCATGGGCCTGCTTCCCCTCCTCAAGCGTTGCCAAGCCAGCACACGCTCGGAAGACCGACGCAAAGGTGAACTGATCTGGTTTCAAACCAACCCGTCTCATCCCATGGTAGAGGTTCAGACCCTCCTCTTCAAGACCCTTTTGCACGTACCCAGAGATCATTGCATTCCAAGAAACCAGATTTCGTTCGGGAATTTTAGCGAGCAGTTGGTGGGCGGTTTCCAAATCCCCCTTTTTCGCATACAATATTACCAATTTAGTCCGCAGATATTCGTCGACAGCAAACCCAACAATTATCATTTGGGCGTGAATCCTTCGCCCTAACTTAAAATCTCTCAGATTTATGCATTCCTGAAGTAGGAACGCATATGTTTGGGGATTTACCGGTGACCCTATTCGGCACAAAATCTCAACGGCTTCGGACAACCTTCCAGAAAAGCAAAGACCCTTCAACGTCTTGTCAGGTTCGAAGAAGTTCTTGCAGATTCGGCGTGAAAAGTGGAAATTTCGCAATACTGATGAGGGCATGGAGAGTGAGAGAGAGATCCTCCAACGGTTTTTGAATTCGTGAATAAAGCGGGAATCGCAACGGTTAGATGGGGCCTAAATGACCAAACTGCCACTGAACTGATTCCAGGCGCGCTCCCATCACAAACAGCCCACACGTGCCTGCGTTTCCCACGTGTGGGATCAAGGCCGTTCTTTAGATGGTCCCGCAAAGTGAATTGTCTGTATAAAAATCATGCCGGAGAGAGAGACAATAGCAAGCGTGTTGAATGTAGGCCGTTGATTATCATTTGCTGAACCGTCCATTTCTTTGTCCACGTTGTTGTGGCCCATTTGACCCAAACAGGTGGGGCCCATGGTCTAGTGATCCAGACCGTTGATACTTTGTTACCAATTTGGATGGTGGATGAACGACAAATCACCTCGATGGAAGAAGCTTATGACCCTTGAATAGGTGGCTCAACAAATTGACGGTTGAGATAGAAAGCAAATCAAGGGTCCACATTCAACCGAAAAGGCACAGATATTCTTTATCTATGATCTTTCAATGTTTATTTTATTCATTTACTTATTTTTTTGGTGGATGAGTAATCTAAGGTGAGATCCATCATATCCATGGTTTAGATCATTCAGCCCTGAGGCCCACTGATACAAAAGCCTACTAGACTACATTCTTTTACAGCCCTCCATCAAGAGGGCCCCACATGAGCGGGAAAATCAATGGCCATTACTCGCCTGCATGGTGGGCAAAAGCACTACCACTCCCTGCCGGCCTAATAAACGGCCTAGATCTTGCGTCCGTGCCAGCTGGCATGTACACGGCCTATTCGTGTCCACAACTACTCATGTCCTGCAAGTGTATTTTTAATCCGTACCATCCATCCGGTGGTTCGATTTGGATGGCCGGTAATCTGCACTTTACAGATGGGGCCAATGGTCAGATCCGAACCGTTGATTGACCATTCCACATAATGCCCAACATTCTCACCAGAAATCTTGCTGTATTTACGATCTTAACCATGTATTTGTAGCCATCTGGACCTTTGATCTGATGGGCCCCACATGGATGGACCTTTGATCCTGGCATCCACCGTTTTGTACGACTGGGAAAATCCCAACCATCAAATTGGTCGGAAAATAGGCAGGTAAATCAAAGAAGTCCATCCACCTTGGGACCCACCAAAATGGGCTGGACCGCTGAACTAAATTTAAATTTCATTTCATAATGTCCATTTCGGTTTGGGCCGGGCCTATGGTCGGGTTCGGCCCAATTTATAGGAGATTCCCGACGGGCCTGTAGTGGAGACCCATTTAAAATTGACGGCCCTGATGAGACCACCACAACATTCTTTTAAACTGAGCGTGTTTGGCTGCTCTAATAGATTGAATTGCAATTTATCAATATGATAGTGTGGAAAATACCACAATGGAATTTCCTTCCACCAGGCCCAGGTAGGATTGAGATAAACTGATCCAGCTCATTCGAAATTTGGGCTTTGGGCTTAAAAGTTCCATCCAAGCTCAATCCAATGGACATAGAAGAAGAGGCCTAGATCAGCACTCAAGCGGGCCGCAGATAGAAAACGTCGTTATTTGGGCCAAAAATCAAGACCCAGCCCAAATCCACAGGATTAAAACTTAAACACGGGCTAGCCAGAAGTGGGCTTGATCTAAGAACCCGTTAGCCAGCCAGGCCCACCGAATCGTCTGAATGGGGGTGTATTAGGGGATGACTTGTGGCATCAAACCAAATCAAACTCAACTAAGTCCGAGTCGACTCAGCTGAATCTGCAATTAGGGGTGCACATCGGGCCGAACCGAGTCGAACTGGGCTCAACCTGGCCTGGCCCGGTCACCAGCCAGACCCAGCCTGGGCCAACATGTCCAGCCCGAAATTGGCCCGGTCGGCAATCGGCCAGTTTCGGACCTTACAGCAAGCTCATGGGTCGGGTTACTCTCTCTCTCTCTCTCTCTCTCTCTCTCTCTCTCTCTCTCTCTATATATATATATATATATATATATATATATATATATATATATATACACGGCCGAGTCAAGCCAGGTCAGGCCCTGTCAAGTCGGGTTTCGGACCGAGTCGGGCCGAACTGGGACCTGTTCGAACTCGGCCCGAACTCAGTTTCGAGCTGAAGAAAATGGCCGGTCCTGGACCGAACTCAGTTCCGGGTCGGGCCGAGTCGAGCAAGTTAACCAGGCTAGCCCGGTTCGTGTACAGCCCTATCTGGAATCCATCATTTCATCTAAAACACGGTATGTCGGATCAGGTGGGTCGCTCCGTGCATATGCGTAAGTAAACGATAACATATGGCCATCATGGATTTCAACCGTCCATCCATTCACAATGCTTGTGGGGAGGCCATGGTGAAAAAATAAAAAAAAAAGCGCTGATCTATGGTCCATACATGGCAATGATATGATGGCCCCCATCATGTAACCACACACTAAGTGAGCCCCACCATGATGATGATTGAGATGCTCCAAAAATCAAGCCTATCCAATCACCAAGTTGGCCATACTATACAAATCTACTTCTTCAATAATACGGGAATAGAACCACTTGGGTCAGTAAAAATAGCAATCTAGATAGCAAATGGCCCATAATCCGGATCACATGGTTTGGAATGAAAAACATAGAAAATGGCCCATAATCCGGATCACACGTTTTGGAATGGAAAACATAGTGGAGTTGATAATCTAAGAAAGATTGCTTGAAACATAAAAATGGCCCGGACCAACTATGGTATAGAAGGCAGCATTTGGATGCACAACAAAAATGATTTGCAATGAGGAGACAGGAAATGCCCACATTCATATCACATTCATAATTGGTAAAAAAATCCAACTTGAAAAGAACATAATTGCAATTTGGGAACATAGCCCCCTCATCAAGCTATTATTGCAATTCACTTTGATTGTGCATCCAAACGTGGCCATAGAGAAATAGGTGCATTGATACTTCTGCTCGTTCGCATTCCAACACCACTGAATGCTCAGTGCACTCGCTCACATGCTGATAGACAGGGTGACTTTCTTGCACGTGTGTGAGATCTGGGCCATTCATTAGGTAGGACCCACAATGAGCATACCCTAGACCAAAATCAAGCATCCATCCATAAGGTAGGCCACATGTGTAAATACAATATTCACCATTGACCACTATTTCTTACAATTCGTCCAATGGACCACACACGTATATAGAACATGGGCCGTTGTTTTTATTCCCCCTCTCATAACAGTGTTCCAATTGATGAGTGACCAAACTGATTTATCAAGTAGATCAAGTCCAAAGCATGTCCTACCTTAAATGGTCCTGATCTTTCACATGTGTGCATGTTGGCACTTGTTCTTTGCCCCGTCCGTCGCACCGGAGCGAGTTCACCTAGCCTTCCTCGTCAATACATGGACTGGAAGCTTGTACTGTATATTCAGGTTTTCAGTTTCTACAAGTGGGGCACATGGTTCATGCATCTAAACAGTCAATGTTATAGGACCCACCAACGACGGCCCACGCACAGAAAAAAAACCACCCCGACTGGAAAGAATCCTAACCTTTCAATAGGTGGTCAACAAACAGATAGTTAAGAGAGCAGCAACTCGCATTCGACTAAGAAAAAACAAGTTCAAATATTGTTCAGCTAGGATCTTCCAATCTGGGGGATTTATGGTGCATAGATGACCTACAGTGAGGCCCATCATATCAATGTTCTGGATCATGGGACCCACCTGCACAAATTGAAAACCAGAACAGCACCATACAACCTTTCAATGCAAATAGCATAGACAGAGAAATCCTTAACACAACAAAGCACAAAGATACAACAATCTCAAACACATTTTCTAAGCAGCTTGTATTTCTACATGCCGCCACACATGACAACCCGGCACATGTGCTGGACATCCAGGGCATAAATTCGGACGGCCCCACCATGCAAATGACCTGGCCTAAAGTCAGGTCATGGATTAATCAGATGGGCCACACATGTATTAAAACAATGGATAGTTCAAGAAAATGTTGCCTACATTCAACATACTCTATACAGCGAGTTCCACGCAAGGTAGCTGGCGTAACACCGGTCCATGTATCAGCCCATAACATGCTCGTATTCATCTATTATGGATTCATATCAGCCCATTAGGGGCTCGTAACAGTTACAGGCCTTTTTTTTTTTTTTTCTTCAGAGTGGGTGTAACAGCCCTATATCAAGTAGCGGGTCCCACCATTACCATTACATAACCGTTTTTGAATACCTTGGTCCCACCTGATCCATGGCCGTGATGTCCCATTTATGTGCCGCGTGGGCATGTGCAGCAACGTGTGGAGATGCATGGACTTAGAAAAAATCTACAGTTCAAATAGCACAAAGCTGGTGAAAGAAACACCTGCTATAAAATCAGTACTATCTCAGTTGTATTTTAGAGTCACCTGTATATGCTCTGAAGCCATCCAAAAGAAGCTCAAAAGAAGGCTCTACTCCCATAAAACACTCTCGATCCAGCGCCCTTTGATGTTTGTAATTTCTGATCAGAGCTCGGATTCACATTCTCCAAATCGGTGCTGCTGTTCTCGATATCCATTGGGAGCTTCATCTTCGCCAATGATTCTGTGAATTGCTGCATGCTTTTCATGTACATGTTGACTATATCCTGCTGAACGACTGACTGCTCTGGTTCGATCTTTATATTGAGAACGGATTGCGCGAATGTGTTGTTAGTCGGTCCGCCTGAGGAATCAGCCTCACTGTCTGTGTTGTCGGAGCTTCTCTCTTTCTGAGATGAAACAGCCTGGTCATGATTCGGAGATTTCGAAACTCCCAGAGGGTAAGATTTAGAACTTGTAGGAATGGGAGTGGAGGGAGAGAAGTTGATCGGAATGCTGCTTGGGGGATTATCACTTTTTAAAGCTTTGACGGTATCAAGACTCCCCGTTGAGAAGCTTTCCACGACACGAACACCTATTTCCGAGTTCAGGTGATTGCCATCATCTGAAGTGACCAAGCTCTTGGAGCTTTGGGAATCCATGTCGGTAGTGCACGGGAGGCCGATATACTCCGAAACCATTAGACAGTTTTCATTTGCCATCTTCAGATCAGGGAATTCGATCTTATCGTATTCACATGTGGGTGGACTATCTGTCTCCGAATAAAGCAAACTGCTATTCGGGTTCACAGACGAAGGCGGCCTGGAAACAACCATGACTTCTGGTGACGACCCACTATAGGAAAGTGACAATTGGACGAAACCTGCGGGAGAATGGAAGAGATCGGTAGACGAGAGCGGAAAGTCTCGCATCAGTCTCCCACTTCCAACCACCACCTCCGATAACGGCACCAATGCAAATCCGAGCAACTGGTCTTCGAGATAGTTCTTCACTCTACTCAACATCCATATCTCGCACTTGAGCGATGATTCATTGTACGGACGTTGAGCTGAAGAGTCTCGTTGAAGACTGGATTCTTTCCTCCCCCATTGATGATTTGGGTTGATGCCGTAGATTCGGGGTCACTGGTCAGGCAGAGCTTGGCATATACATCTTGTTTATGGTATATGCAGATGTTGTGGATGTCCCTAGCTTGATGTATGTAAACCTCAAGAACGCCAATGTAACTATCTACGTTCGGGATGCCAATGCCCAAAGAGAAACTGCTAGAATTCTGCACGTCTAGTAATGTGAATCCTTGCTTATCCGAATGGGGAATGATCGGAGAGTTAGTGAATGGTGAGAATGATTGTTCAGAATCCATCATCAGATTGCTGAGAGTCCCAAATTGGTGAAGGACGCTTCCAAATGGCAATGCAAGAGAACAGAACAAAATTTAAAAAACTTCAGTTCGATATCTGAAAATGGACTCCTCCAAACACAAAAAACAGGAAGAGATTGCTTGCAGACTTGATTCTTGAAAACCCCAAAAGCTAAAACCCTAACTTGGGATTGCAGGTTAAGTCCTGAAATCCTAAGAACCCTAATTTTTTTACTTAGAATCTGAGAGCGAAAATTGAAGACTGTTACTTGAAACCCAAGATTCACATCCCAGATATAGAATTGCAAAAGAGATTATTGAAACAAAGAAAACCCGAATTCAAAACACGGAACAGATGGATACTGCAAGATTCAAAAACCTTAGTAATGGGATTCCGGTCTCAATTCTCATAACGAAGATCCAAGATTTGAAACCTGGATTTGGAATTACAGAAAAATTGAGAGTACCTAAAATTCAAACCCAGATGAGTCGTCCAAGATCCAAAACCCCAGCAGTGAAGTTGCAGACTGGTTTTTAACACACAAGCTCCAACCTCCAACACCAGATAGGGAATTACAAAAAATGCATGGAAAACCCAAAATTCAAAACCAAAAACAGACAGATCTCACAAAATGCAAAACCCTAATGACGGAATTGAAACTCAAAATCCAAGAACCATAAAGAGAGATTAGAAAGGGATTAGGCTCTTTTCCAGCCTAAAACCCTAACTTAAATCCCAACAATGTCCAACAACAGTTGCAGTAGACATGAACAGAATCCAATAAAGCTACAGCCTTTCTTTCTTTCTTTTTTTCTTTTACTTTTACAAAAGAAGAGCCGAAATCCGTACCAGCAGAACCCAAAAACCCAAAATTCAAAACCAAAACACACAATTACAGAGAGATTATTCAAACCCAGAAACCGAAATCCGTATGAAACACTTTACAGATTGATTAGACTATAGACATGAACAGAATCCAATAACGCCACCACCTTTTTTGGAAAAAAAAAAAAACACAATCCAAAATCCCAAAAATTCAAACCCAAACTCAGAATTACAGAAAGATTCTTAAAAACCCCTCAAAGCAAAATCCATTTTAAAAAAGAAAGCAGAATCAGAGCTCAACATTACAGAACCAGAAGAATCCAAAAACCCCAAAATTCAAAACCCAAACTCAAAATCACAGACAGATACCTGAAACGAACCAAAATCCATGGAAAACAGAACACTCAAATTCTTTCAACCCCACATACCAAACTCAAATCCCAACAAAACCCAATAACAACTGCATCAGACATGAACAGAATCCAATAAATCCACTACCATCCTTTGGAGAGAAAACCTAAAAATATAGTACCAGCAGAATCCAAAAACTCCAAAATTCAAAATCCAAACTCAGACTAACAGAAGGATTTTCAAAAGTTGCAGTACCAAAATAATATTAAAAACCCCAAAATGCAGAACCCAAACTCAAAAGAACAGACAGATTCCTAACGCCCAAAAACCAAAATCCATGGAGAACAGCATAAAATGGATCAGATTATTTCAACACGACATTCCAGACTCAAAACCCAACAACAGTAAACAGCAGACATGAACAGAGTCCAGTAAAGCCACCACCTTTCTTTGAATAGAAAAGTCAAAAACACAAAACCAGCAGAATAAAAAATCCCCAAAATTCAAAACCCAAACTCAGAATTACAGATAAAAAATTTAAAATTACAGTACCAGAAGCATCCAAAACCCCCAAAATTCAAAACCCAAACTCAAATTCACAGACAGATTCCTGAAACCCAAGAACCAAAATCCACAGAAAACAGAACACAAATGGATCAGATTCTTTCAACCCCACATTCCAAACTCAAATCCCAACAAAACCCAACAATAGTTGCATCAGACATGAATAGAAAATCCAATTAAAGCTACTTCCTTTCTCGAACAGAATCAGAGAAGCAAAACAAGAGAAAAGAGAAATCACAAAGAAAATCCAATGAACTTAGAATCTATAAAGCTCAAAAAAAGGTGGGATTCTTGCCTTTGGTCAGAGAATTCCACTGATTTTCGTACTGAAAATTCGGGTTTTCCTTGTCCAGAGACCTTGAATCCAAGGAATTCAGATGGGAAGATGCGCGAGTTCCTGTCATGGCAATATCTGTAGAGCGAAACTTTTATACTCTGGCGGAGTAGGAACATTGATACACACACACTGAGAAATCGCATTTATGAGAGAGATCAATTCGAATCCAACTGTTCAAATAACGGGTCCCATTTTAGATGTGCGGAAAATAAAAATTTTAATTTTTTTAGCTAATGTTAATTTCTGAGTGATGGCCATTTATTGGACGGTTGATCTGAAAAATCCAACGGCCATATGTCAACAAACAAGTGTCCACGAATCTCCGGTTAGGTTTATTCAAACAATCTGAGTGTGGATTAAGTAAGTTCCATGCCGTCCATAAATTAGGTCCTTATTTTGAGTTGATGTATGGTAGGTATACAATTTATGAGTGCCCGGGTATCAAGCATCATGAAATGCCCGAGTATGGAATATCCGCTCCCATACCAAATTTATGGTTGTGTAACTCTCTTTCTCACTTTTTTTAAGTTTTAGAAGACAAATTTAACCCAATGCCATAACTCCTACGGTGGGCTTTTATTTATAAAAGAGAAATGTTGGCCTCCACCAAAAATTGAGAATCGGCACAACCTCTTTATCGATTTGATTTGTTAATTTTAATCGAATAGTCGGAATTCACAATAAAATTTTTTCTCATATTTCATATTTGAAGTTTTTCATGGCACATAATTATATTAACATTATACGTTAATTCTGAATCGTTTCCTTCGATGTGGTAGATATGTGATAAGTTTTGCTCTAAAACTTGAACTGATGACATGAAATTAAAACCCCTTATATGTGGATGGATTAGATTTACTCCACAATAATCCAATGGGCCCTACATAAGATATGAATCTATTCAAAACGTGGGGCCCTTCCACATGAGTGTCATTTGGTCGTTTCTTTCTTCGTTTCTTTTCTTTTTCATGGGAGGGGAGGATAATGTTTTTTGGTTTCCCTACGTCTTCCTTCTTCCTTCATTGCTTTCCTTTATAGTTATTTTTGGTATTTAGAATCCCCTGGTTGTTTAGCAGCATAAAGTAATTGGTTTCAAATCTAAGGGATTTTAAATCCCCTCAAAGAGGGGGTTTGAAATCCATGGTGAGAGCTTGGATTACACCAGTGTGTTTAGTACCTAGATTGTAAATCAACTTTAATCCAAAAGTAGCTATGAATGGTATATTTACAAGGGTTTAAATTTAATTACTAAACCAATTTTAATATATCTAATTAGTGAGATAAGTAATTTTTGACACAATGGTTGTAATAAGCCCACTAAAATATATGCTTTGTCCGAAAATGATGAAATTTCAAGTCTCGGATGGGCTACAAGCACAAGATTATGTCCAAGTGACTAACCAACGATTTTTAACCGTTGATTTACATGGACAATATTTGGACAGTGTTGATCATCATATTAAAGTAATTATAGTGATGCAATTGATAATCTAATTATTTTTTGATATCATTACTAGGCTATGTGCCCAATAGAATGATAGTATGGTGACACACATGTTACACTTACAACTATTAAAAGGATTTAAGGGCCTGTTTGGCCAGGCAGATCCCACGGTATTAGGAGGGATGGGATCGACAGTATCCTGGGATAGGCATGACAAGCCAAACAGATCCGGTGAACTTGTCCCGGGATATGAGCAATCCCATGAATCTTAGGACAATCCACTGACATCACCATCATTACCTTAAAATTGATCCAATCCCTTAGTTCGATGGATTGGAAGGTAAAATCCCAGGATATGCACGGCGTGCCAAACAGACCCAATGAACTTGTCCTGGGATAGAAGCAATCCCATGGATCTTAAGACAATCCACTGACACCATCATCATTACCTTAAAATTGATCCCATCCCTCCTAATACCATGGGATCTGCCCGGCCAAACAGGCCCTTAGGGGCCCGTTTGGACGGGTGGATTGGAAGGGATTGAATGGTATTAGGGTGGATGGCATGGATTTCAAGGCAATGATGGTGTTGTCAGTGGATTGTCTTAAGATCCATGGGATTGCTATACTAAGTCTGTTTGGTACGCCCGACCAATCCCGGGATTAAACCTTCCCATCCCTTCCAATCCCTCGAACCAAACATGTCCTAAGTAAATTTGAACAGATTAGATGGGATTTAAAGGTAATGATAGTGTTGTTAGTGGATTGTCTTAAGATCTATGGGATTGCTATATCTTGGGATCAGATCACCCAGTTTGTTTGGCACGCCCGGCCAATCTTGAGATTTAACTTCCAATCCCTTCCAATCCGCCCGGCCAAATGGGCCCCAGGAGGATTTCAAATCCAAGGGGTTCCAAATATAGGGGGTTTTAAATCCACGCTTCCAAACAAGCCCTAATGGATGAATGTTGTAATAGAATAATGTTGAGATGAAAGTATGTTGTAATGGCTGAATGCAATGTGGTGGATCATTGATATTTACTGTAGATCACCGATATTTGCACTATGGATTGCCGATATTTGGTGTAAATCATCGATATTCACTATGGACCACTGATATTAAGAGTGAACCGTTGATATTAAGAGTGGATTGTTGATATTCACTATAGACCGTTGATATTTTCATTGTGGATCGTCAATCCCACAAAAATGCCCATAACTCCCTCGTTACATGTTCAATTTAAGTGATATTGTGCTTGTTGGAAAGTTAATTTGATGAAATTTCAAATGAATTTGAAATAATATCATTTGAAGAGTGTTTTATTTCCCAAAAGTGGGCCCAAAGTTCATAATTTATTGTGAATTGCTTACATTCATCATGGGCCATCGATATGATGAAAATGTTTATGACTCTCTCGTTAGATATCCAATTTTGGTGATCTTATACTCGTTGGAAAGATAATTCGATAAAATTTTAAATGACTTTAAAATAATCTCATTTAGGCACCATTTGACTAACTAAAAGTGGGCCCAAAATTCATCTATAATCCATAGTGAATGATAAATTTTAAACCCATTTTTGGATAATAAAATGATATTTAAATGAAATAACTCTAAATTCATTTGAAATTTTATCAAACTATCTTTTCAACGAGTATAGGATCACTTAAATCGGACATATAACGAGGGGGTTATGGCTATTTTTGTTAAATCGATAGCCCATAGTGGATATCAACAATTCATAGTAAATAATGAGCATTGTGACTACTTTTAGGCCATCAAATGGTGTCAAAATGAGGTGATTCTAATGCCATTTGAAATTTCATCAAATTACATTTCTAATGAGTACAATATCACTCAAATCATAGATGTTGTGAGTGAGTTATGACTGTTTTCTACATATTGATGGCCCATAGTGAATATCACTAATTAATAGTTAATGATAAACTTTAGGTCCACTTTTGGGCAATCAAATGGTTAGAGGTGGGCATTGAGCCGAGTTGAGTCGAGGTGGGCCAAGCTTGGCTTGGCTTGTCCATGATGTACTTGAGTTCGAGCTTGAGCTCGAGCTCAACATTGAAGCTTGGCTTGTTTGCCAAAGCTGTCGAGTCGAGTTCGAGTCGAGCTAGTGGTTCGAGTCGAGTCGAGTTTACCTCGAGTCGAGTTCGAGCTTGTTGGGTGAGAGAGTAATGGATTTTGTTCTAGATCCTCCTCCATTGATGAAAAATTCAAAAATCTTAAGAGAATCAAAGCAAAACCCGATGAAAAAGTCAAACAAAGCTTCAAATCGGATGAGGAAACCTGTAAGAACCGATCTGTTCTTGATCTTCTTCCACCAGCAGAAATCCAAGTACTAGAAAAGAAACAGAGTAGAACACAGATCAGAAATCCAAGTAAAGAGCTCTAGCCAATCAGATCATTGTATTTCCTTGAAGCTCTAACAAATCTGAGAAGAGCCCATCTCGAATTTCTTAGGTTACTCGCTTAAGAAGTAGATCTCAAGAGATTGAAATCATACTATTGTGGAGCTGAAATGAAAACTGGTGGTGGTGGTCGGGGCAGGGCGGGCGTGCGGCTGGCAGTGGGCAGAGAAAGAGAAGAAAGGGAAAGGGAAGAGGGTGCGTGCGGTCGGGTAGAGACTATAGGGTTTGTTTTTGTTTTTTTTTTTTTTGTTAAATTTTTAAGTTTAAACTTAAAACTTATATATATATATATATATATATATATATATATTTAATATAATTTATTAATCGAGCCGAGTCAAGCTCGAGTTCGAACTTCAAGTCGAGTCGAGTCGAGTTGAAATGCCCCCCGGTCGAACTTGGCTTGAACTCAACTCGAGCTTCAAATAATTAGCTCGGCTCGGCTTGAATCGGCTATTCAAGTCGAGTCAATCCGAGCTGACTCGAGTCGAGTCGAGCAAGATTTTCGAGCTAGCTTGACTAGTGAACAACCCTACAAATGATGTCCAAATGAGATGATTCCAAAGTCATTTGAAATTTCATCAAATTACATTTCCAACGAGTATAAGATCATCTAAATCAGGCATGTATTGAGGGAGTTATGGCAATTTTCATGGGATCGACGATCTACGGTAAATATTTGCGATCCACGGTGGAAATATCAGCGATCCACAATGAATATCAGTGGTCCACAGTAAATATCAGTGGTTCACTCTTAATATTAGCAGTTCACAGTAAATATCGATGATCTACACTGAATGTTAACGATCCACAGTGACTATGGGTGATCTAGAGTAAATATCGATGATCCACTATACAACATTCATCCATTACAAAAATCCATCTATCACAAAATTCATCCATTCCAACATTCATCACATTCATGTATTACAACATTCTCCCATTACGAAATTCATCCATTACAACATCCTTCATTATAAAAATGCATCCATTACACTATTCTTCCATACCCTCCATTCCACAAACTACCACTATCATACCATACATATATATATACATTAAAATAACTATAAAAGATACTAAAGAAGGAAGAAGGAAAGTAACCAAAAAATACAATATTTCATTTCACACCTACCCCCCTCTCATGAAAAAATCAAGGAAGGAAGAAGAAAACAACCAAATGGCCTTGTGTGAGAAGGGCCCCACATTTTTAATCCATCTACATTTTATGTAGGGTCCGCTGGGTTATTATGAAGCAAATATAACCTGTACGCATGTAAGGTGTTTTAATTTTACGTATTCGGTCTAAGTTTGAGGGCAAAACTCATCATACATGTACCATATTTAAAAAAAAAAAAGTTTAGAATTAATGCATAACATTTGTATAATTGTAAGCCACATGTAACTTCCAACCAAAAATTGAAAATTTCTTTCATTGGTTCACAATTGTTCAATTAAAATTAACATATCAAATCACCTGAGAAATATACTGAATTTCAATTTTTGGTGGGGTATATGTCCCTTTTTAAGAAGATCTCTCGCTTTTTTAGATAAGAGCCCATGTCAGTTATGTCCTCTAAAAATATCATGTTAGGTCTATTCAAGCTGTTGCAACAACTACATCTCAGCACAGAGCCATCTTGACCAAATAAACCCTTTTCTCGTGGCCACTGATTTGCGAGTGGATCCTGTGCGTTTTTAGTTCTCATAGTCTGGGGCCATATTTCGGTGATCCAGACCGTCGTTTTGTTTCTTTGCCCCATGGATGAACGGTTCAAAACAGAAAAACAACGGTCCACATTCAAATAAAAATACACAAACATTGGTGGATACGATCTTTCAAGCTGCAGAATTTTGGATATGTAACCCACCCATGGCTGGATGAGAAAAATCAACGGTCTGGATTATAGAAATGTGGGTCTCAGTGGACAAACTGATACCCAAGGATTGTATGCAACGCCTTGGGTCGAGGATCAATCAGTCCTCTGAAAGTAAGGCTGGCCTCAGAGCGAAGCTAGAGGATGAATGATTAGTGCACTCTATCCCGCCACATGGATGAGATCTGACCGTTCATCAGGAAGGGCACATTAGAATCTACCCCCACAAGAATAAAAAGAACCTGGTCCGTTGAACAGGTGGGCCATGCTTGTGCGAGAAAAATGGACGCCCAGAAGAAAATGATGGAAGGTTCCTGTCTTGATTACATGCACGTCTACACTACTGCCCTAAGGTACGATCTCCATCAATCTGGTCCGTCGATGTGGCAGGAACTATAATGGGTGGCCCATGTTTAAAAGAAAACAGCTATCAGTCATTCTAATAGTTACTGCATGGACCCACTTACATTTTCGTTTCTACCTCCCTTTGATAGTCTGATGTCCATTGATCAGACGGCTAAGGTCGTCCCCATCTATAAGTATGTTAACCATTTATCATTCACCCTGTACGGCAACTAGATCAACGGTCCCGATTAATAAGTCAGATGATAATGTGGATCGGTGGTTAACCCGACTACAATGGCTCTCCATTGATTTTGATGTCGTGTCCCATTCAACGGGTGGATTGTCCTGATTTTCATATCAACGGATTATAATAGTGTGGTCCACCTTTTGAACGGAATGGATATTCTATACATATAACATGTTGGTGGGGGCAAAAATGGCTGTATCAGAAGTTGTTATCATTTCTCTGTTATATCCTTCACATTTTGATGCATGTGTGGCTGATCTCTTAAATTGATTGGCCTAAGTTTTGGCTCATGATGCATTCAAAACGTGAATATGTGTATAAACGGTCAGGATCGCATGCACATGTGCCTCACGTGTGAGGAGAGTAGAGTCCAGATGGCTACACCTCAAACTATCATTCCTATTTCTCTAAGGGGGGATTTTGCTTCGGTTTTAAAAAATCCTCTACTTGGTGGTTCTCACACGTGGCATTGATGCAAGCCATCCAGACCATTGAAACTGTGTGTACCATTGTGGATGGTGGGTATGTCTAAAATCATTTTGATCAAGTAATCCTAACCATCCAATTAATGGCTATCAAACAGATGGTTGAAAGTAAAATATTGAGTGGTCTGGTCCACATTAGAAGAAAAAAATCAGATGGTTAATATCATATTCTCCACAAAACTTTTGATTCTCTCCACAGTTGTCACGTTGGGTCAGTGTTTAAGCCATACAACTATCCCAAGTGGTACTAAACTAGGATAGGGGTGTGGCCTATTTGAGGCATGTGTTCCATCTTTCTTTTTGGCAATAAAGCACGTGTTACATTGTTTAAAGAAAGTAGGATTGTGTGGACCAGATAATGGAGACCATGGCTAATGATGGTGGGACCCATGGCCAAGTTCAATTGACTAAAAGGGTCCAATGGTGGAGCCCATGGTCTACTTGAAATGACTTAAAAGGGATATAATTCAATGATTTCAAGAACCTCATGAAATGATCTATCAATTTGAGGAATGTTGCAGTTTTAACTTTTTATTTTTTAAGAGAATGGGTGAAAAGAAAGGGTAGCGGATTGGATGGTGATCCCAACTCTTCTGGGCCCACCTTGATGTATGTGTTTCATCCACACAGTCCATCCGTTCTGACAGCTCGTTTTATGAGGTCGAGATTGAAGCACATTGGATGGACTCGATTAAGCCATCTCCAAGCAAAACTAAATCGGCTCCATCCGACGGCTGAAATTTCACCGTGGAACTGAATCGACGGTGGAGTTGTGGAGGCAATAAATAGTGGTGCCTCTAGAGGGGCCAAATGACTTCCCAGTTGTAATTAACATTCATTAAAACTAGAGCAATGATCCAATGTGATTTCTCTCAAGTGGGCTCACCTTTGATCATTATAAACCGTCCTCTTTCTCTCCCTATCCAACGGCTCTGATCATTCCATCTGGTGATTTTAGAGTCATATTTATCTAATGGCTCACATGGATCTATTAGAGGAATTTGCACGTAGGGTGATGGGCCGGACTAGTTTAGGCCCATGCAGGCCCAACATTTAAGACCCAAGCCCAATATAAGCATAAGACTACAGGCCCAGATAAAGCCCAAAAGAATTAGTCAGGCCTGGGCTTGACCCAACCCGGCCTGAAAATTGAAATGTTTCTAATTTATCCGCTGATCAACGGCTAACATATGAACAAAGAAATAGATATTATAGAAGAATGAAATAAATGGTCTAGATTAAAAATGGATGGATTGGCCAACGGTAGATTGAAATGGCATATTTGCGGAACATGACACATGCATTAAAATTCAGATCAGTTAAAAAGGCTTGGGCCCAAGTCTCACACATCGATTGGGCCCTGCTTGGAGGCCCAAGACAGGCCCACTGGCCTGTTAAGTTCCTTTCGATTTCAACTTTAAAATATTGCAGTGCCGGACATGAGCCGAGCTTGGCCTAGCTCAGCTTAGCTCGGCTTGGCCAGCAGGCTACCTCAGCTTGAACTCGGCATGGCTTAGCCAACAAGCTACCTCAGCTTGAACTTAGCATGGCTGGATCCTCGAGCCTAACTGGACAGCTTGGATTGATCAATAGCTCGGGTCAGCTTGAGTCGAGCTTGAGCTCGATCTTTCGAGCCGAGTTCAAGTTCAAACCTATGAGCTAAGTTCGAGTTTGGATTTTATAGTTTTTAATATATGTTATTATAATATAAATAATATATAATATCTAATACCTAATTTATTTAAATATATAAATATATAAAAAACATTTATACTAAGTGAACCCGATTCGAGTTGAATCGATTCAAATGAGTCAAGTTCCGAGTTGAGTTGAGTCGTGCTCTGTCTAGTTCGGACTCTGTTTCAGGCTCAAAAAATCAGTTTGACTCATCTAGAACCCAGTTTCGAACCGAGTAGAGTAGAGCTTTTCCGAGTCGAGTGGAGTGAGTTAACCGAACTAACTTATTTTGTGTACAACTCTATTTAAAATCACAGATTGGAATTTGAAAATGGGCCCACTTTGGGCCCTTATACAAGTAGCTGCCGGTGGGGGACACTTTGGTGTGTTTATAGAATTTAACTTGGATATTAGAGTTGTGCTACAATAAAAATGCATGCTGAAAATATGAGCTGATTTAATAATCTTACAAACACTATAGAAAAAAAATGGACAACCACACATAAAATACTTAGGTATGATATGGTGGGCCATGTCATGATATTGATTATTGGGACGCCCAGTTTCATGGTGGGTGACTCTGTTGAATGTGTGTAAGCTGTATACATAACATGAAGGGCCTCACATGCAACGAATTACAGAAATTTTCTTCTTCAACGGTTGCAGAGGCTTACCAACCTCTAATATGAATACCAAGGAAGGCAAATTACAATTCGAACAAATGGTCAAAATTCAATTCAATACTTCATCCAAACGGCATGGCTGTGATCTGACACATGACCATGACATTTCACCTCTTCAAGTCATAGTCGATCGCTACGGCATGATGCATGCACCTTCTTGGTGAGGAGTAGTTGTTTTGGCTTGGAAGACATGAATAGACAAGCATCCTAACTTCTCCAGTAAGGCGGCGTTTGGATGCGCAAACAATTGCGATTGCAATCAGTTTAGTTGTAATTAAGAGAAAATCATAGAAACCATTGATGTTTTCTACTGTCTACAGTATGGAAGTGGTTCTACAAATTTTAAGCAATTCGATTGAATTAAAAAGCCTAATCAAATAATCAAAGACTGCCCATTTTTCCACCACATGTTACATGGGTTACCATACAACAATCATGCCAATGGATGTCATTAGGCTATAAAATGAATGGTGAAGATCCTTAATGAAGTTCAGCTGAGACCAACTACTCGAGCCATTTATTTGTTGGCGCGGGTCGTGTGGATCACTTATGGTTCTAAAGAGTCACTTTTATCATACAATCTTAACCATCTAATGTAGAGTGGGTCGCAAACACTTTTATAGTAGAAGGCCCAATCGAAGGCGAAAACAATCCTGACTGTCAGAACCTTAAATTAGTCGTGTCTCGCAAAATAAGATAAGTTTTTCGACATATTATATGTGATTTTGGGGTAGGAGGGCCTACTTAAACCAACTAATCTGCTACACTGGGTTGTTGCCATGCTAGATTTATGAGATTCCATCATATCGATGGTCAAAGTCCTATTTAGTTTCATTTTTATTATAAATAGTAAGTTTTTGTTTGAATATAACTTTTGATCCTTTGAGTTGTAGAAGTAGTGCCCAACATGAAAATGACTCCGAAAAGTAATGTGGTTGGGCTAATTTGGACACTTATTATTTTTGGCCAAAAACGACGAAGTCTAGTAAGAATAGAAGTATCTATAAATAAGTTTACTATTTATAGTAAGTCACATTTTTAGGGTATTTGAGCTGGAGTCTAAGTGTAAAACTCGGTCCTAAGTTTGATTTCCTTATTTAAACGGTTGTAATTTTTTTAATCATTAATTAAGTTATTTCAAATTTATCAGGAATTATTTATACTTTTATAAATAATTTCTAATAAAGAGTCTAAAGAACTCCATAGATTCAAAGTAGTTAACCCCCAAGGAAGATGGTGTTTGACCTCCTGCGCCACCATCCAATCCATGGGCTTAAAAACAGATGCTTTTGAAAGCAAAGGAAAATTATGAATAGTTCATGTCATCCCATGACTCTTGAATCCTCTCAATTCCTTCCTTTTAGGAGGTATTCTCTCCATAAAATCATCTCAATTCTCAGTGTGATGTATGTGTCTTATATTAGCAAGGCCCATCCATTTTTACAGCTCATTTTAGGGAATGATCCCAAAAATAACCAGATCCAAATCTCACGTGAAGCACACCACAAGAAATAGTGGTGATTGACCATTAAAAACTTCTCATGGGCCACAAAAGTTTTGAATTAAGCTGATATTTATGTGGTTGATTGATTTATGTCTTTTTTTTTTACCTAATTAACAGGTTGGATGGAAAATAAACATTCTGGTGCCCTTGAGAAGTTTTTAACGGTGGGTATTCATTCACCACCATTTTTTGTGGTGTGGTCTACCTAAGATTTGGATATGCTTCATTTTTTGGACTATACCCTAAAATGAGCTGTCAAAACAGATAGATGGCATGGATGTTAGACACATACATCATGGTGGGCCCCATAGTCAGGGATCCACCAACCTTTATGGATCCATTGGAACACTATAACTTATGATGCTTTAAAAGCTGTGTACCATTAGAGCTGTACACGAGTCCAATCGAGTGAAGCTTGGCACAGCTCGGCTCGGCTAGTAGCTAACCCCATCTTGAACTCAACTTGGCTCGGTTCAATCAATAACTCAGGCCAATTCAAGCCGAGTTCAAGCTTGTGCAACATTTTCTCAAACATATAAAATACATCTTCAAATTATCACATAATGCAAAACAGTAACAACCCTTTATGGGTATTTCATCAAGCACTCAATCAACAAAATCAAAATCAATATATGATGGGAGTTTTATGATGTAAAGTTTTTTTTTTTTGGCAATGATTTGTTTTGTATCCATGCCTTCCTTACTACCAACCGATCCTGTGGAGAATGTACACACCCTCAAACAACACTCCGTTCAGTCATTTAATCAAACACTCGACAAGCAGCATCAATATCAAAATAACTGCGTCACCGAGTTGATTCAATCGAGTTGAGCTTCTATTTGAGTCAAGTCATGCTTGGGCAGGCTCGAACTCGTCTCGAAAATTTTTCAAACTCCAAAAACCAACTCGACTCGGTCCGAATCCAATTTCGAACCGAGGCAAGTCGACCGAGCTGATTGAGCTAACTCGACTCATATACAACTCTATGTACCATTTCCCAAATAAAGGATTTTGCTTGGAAAATGTCCATAGATAACTAGTAATATTTCTTATAGTGAACTAAACGTCAGGTGGACCATCGAACTTGTTAGTAATCAGAGTGGTTTACTGGGACATGTGATTTCTGTTGTGTTTTTAGGGAATTAGAAAGTTTTGGGGTGCCTTATAGCCCTAGCTTGGGATGGGCTGAGATCCATTCAAGCCCAGGATCAGGTTCATGGGCTCTTAATCGAGCCTAGCTGGGCCAGCTTGGTCCATTGGCAATCCTACTTGCAGGAGTAATGTATCCTACCAAGTAGACGGTTAGTCCATCTGTCTCTTATCCAATGTAAGAAATGCCAATGTGGAACCCACTCTTTTCTCTAAGAATCAAGGAATGAATGATTTCGTAGTATCTATATATTATAATTTATGAAAACATATAAATAAAAGTCAAGATGGCCGAGTTGGTCTAAGGCGCCAGTTTCAGGTACTGGTCCGAAAGGGCATGGGTTCGAATCCCATTCTTGACAATTAATGTTTTTTGGATGTTTTATACGGTCCAGATCGTTGGAAATCAACGGTCCTGATCATTGGTCTAGTGGGCCATTTTGAAAATGATTTTTCATTGATGTTTTTGTGCGATCCAGATTGTTGGAATTCAACGGTCCTGATCATTGGTCTAGTGGGCCATTTTGAAATTGATTTAATTTTATTTTTTAAAAATGTTTTGCACGATCCAGATTGTTGGACTTCAACGGTCCTGATCATTGGTCTAGTGGGTCATTTTGAAATTGATTTTTCATAGGTGTTTTTGTGCGATCCAGATGGTTGGAATTCAATGGTCCTGATCATTGGTCTAGTGGGTCATTTTGAAATTGATTTTTCATGATGTTTTTCTACGATCCAGATTGTTGGAATTCAACGGTCCTGACTCCTGATCATTGGTCTAGTGGGCCATTTTGAAATTGATTTTTCATTGATGTTTTCGTACTATCCAGATTGTTGGAATTCAATGGTCCTGATCATTGGTCTAGTGGGCCATTTTGAAATTGATATTTCATTGATGGTGTACGATCCAGACTGTTGGAATTCAACGGTCCTGATCATTGGTCTAGTGGGCCATTTTGAAATTGATTTTTCATCGATCCAGTTCATTGATCTAGTGGGCCGTAGTGGTATAAGCTTTTGATTTTTTTTTCATTGATCCAGACCATTGGTGTCGTGGGCCACTATAAGCTTTTCAAAATTGTTTTGTTTTTCAAAGATCCAGATTATTAGTTTAGTGGGCCAATATAAGATTTTTGAAACTAAAATTTTGACGATCCAGTTCATCAGCTCAATAGACTACAGTCACATAAATTTTTTGAAAATGATTTTTCATCATCAAGCTCATTGGTCCATTGGGATGGGCATTTACCTCTAATCTGCTTTTAAAAATATTGAAACTAAAAAGGCTTAAACTTAGAGCTGTACATAGGGGTGTACACTTGGGCTAGTTTGGATACGCGTTTTGGTATGTATTGTATTGTATTAGAAGTTATGATTTGACGTTTACCGTGTATGAATTGGAGTGAATATGAGTTGAATCCCATGCACACAAATACAAACTCCAGCCAAATTTTCGAACCGACGGTAGAGTATTGTGATCAGTGGGTTCTGTTGTTGTCAGTACTTCGTATTCATTGAGATGTATTCGGCAACAGACGAAAGTTTGAAATTTGTACGATTACCAGATATTTGGTACCTATGTAGTGTAAGATCGAGACCGTTCATTTGGTACATTTCAATGTGAAAATCATCTGCGCTAGAAATCAAAAAGTTCCATACGTCAAACAAAGATCTTACCTAGCAACCTGGTTACCTTTTCCTCTTTGCAGTCTCTCTCTCTCTCTCTCTCTCTCTCTCTCTCTCTCTCTCTCTCTCTCTTGCAAAAAGCATAGGAAATGATCCCTATCTTTCTCTCAATGGCCCTTCTCTTCAGAGACAGGGGCCTTGGAGACTCGAAAAGAGAAATGGGTGGCAGCGCTCGCATCCTTGCCGCTGAACTCCCCTTCCCCTTTGGGGAATTGGGCTGCAGCCATTCCGACGCCAAGCTTCGAGAGACTGCCTACGAGATATTCGTCGGATCTTGCCAGGCTTCAGGTGGAAAGCCATTGACTTTCATCCCTCAATCCGAGAGATCCGAGAAGGCGCTGAATTCATCGACGTCTTCAATCTCGCCTTCTCTGCAGAGATCCTTGACTTCTACTGCGGCAAGCAAGATGAAGAAGGTGCTGGGGTTGAAATCTTCATCTGAGCCAGAAATCATCTGGGCTAGAAATCAAAAAGTTCTAAATGTCTACGTGGGAAAAAATGGATGGTTAAAAAATTGAGGACCGTTAGTTATGCATGGTGGGACCTGCTAGTTGAACAGTCTGTATCCTGTACACATGAAGAAATTTTATTTTTTATTTTTCTTTTTGATCGGAACTATTGTAGTGCTGGGCCACGCTTCAGATAGTCAACAATCCAAAAGAGAAGACACTGGGCTCCTGAAGCCATCCAACAATTACTCTTTGATCATAGAGCCCATCCATGCAGTGTTCCACTATATCAACAGTCCTGATTACAAGATATATTCATAACTATATAGTTGTTGTAGGTACGTGTCCCACGTTGGTTGACGATTCGTACATTTTGTATTGAAATTTGTACGATTGTAAAATACGCAAACATAGTATGTCCTATCCAAACATTGATCTGTATAACGCATTGTATACTATGCCAAACAATATCTCCTATCCAAACATTGATTAGTATCTGATTGATTTGGATGTATTCTGAAAACCGTCCAATGTATACATGATCAATTCTCGAATACAATACAATACATCCTAATACGCGAATCCAAATAGGTGAGTGTTCGAGTGCTGAGCTGAGCTGAGATGGTGTTTATAGGTAACATCAAAATCAAGGAAAAATGGTATTTATTTCATATACATACCTTCATTGCCACTAGCCGACACTTTGTTGAGTCTTTTCATTAAACACTTGGTGAGCAACATTAATATCAGAGTAACTGAGTTACCAAACTAGTTCAATCCGAGTTTGATTTGAATTGGGGTTCGATCCGAGTCGAGTCAAGCTCGGGCAAGCTCGAACTTGGTTTGAAATTTTTTCGAGTTCAAAAAATTAGCTCGACTCGGCTCGAACTCAGCTTTGAACCGAGTCGAATCGAGCTTTTTCGAGTCGAGTCGAGCGAGCTAACTGAGCTAACCTGGTTCGTGTACACCCTTAGTTGTACACGAACCAAGTTAGCTCGGTTAACTTGCTTGACTCCACTCGGCTTGGCTCAAAAGTGGGTTAGAGTTGAGTGGAGTCGATTTTTTAAGCTTGAAAAAATCTTGGCTACTTAAGCTAACTTTATAAAATAGTCTTTGGACAATTTTAGACAATATTGATTAATCAAAATGTTTGGTCGATCAATTGACATAATTCAGAAAATATTTGTAAACATTATAGATGTTTTTTAAAGCATATTCAGTCATTAGAACATGTGGGGCTAGATCGATCAAAGATTGCTCAGTCGATGCTTAGATTAACAGCGCACACATTTCGCATAATTACGTACTTTCTTATTCCGATTGTTTTATTATAAATATGTGTGTAATACAGAATTAGGATAATGAGGAGAGGGTTTAAATATTTATAAAAGTGTCTTGAAGGGAGGCTATAATTTTATAATTTTTAAAAAGGTTTCACATTAGTAAGCAGTTTTATTTCTTATAATACTGAGCTGGGCACGGCTCGATCCGCACCATTGATACTTCTAATAAAATATTGTCACTAGTTAGGAGCCGTACAAGATGGGCCCAAATGTGGGCCCATGGATGTGGGAACATAAATGAATTAGGTGACTCTCCTTATGCTGTGTTGAGGTTTGCTCATCTCAAACGCGCGTGGAATCCTGTATACAAAATATGCCACTTGTATGGTTGAGAAATCACATCAATTTCTAAAACGGTGGTGAATTGCCATATGAAGTCTAGCTGGCCCTTCATTAACGCTGACGACCGAGAAAAAAATGAGGAGTGTTTAGCGCTTGAAGTTTCTATTAGTTGCATCTGGATGTGGAGAATCCAATCATTATATCTGGACCGTCCATTTAGTCAAGCCCACACTTTATGGTCTACCAACTGAGAAATCAACTGATTGGATGACTATACAAGTCTGATCAAAGCATGCAAAATAGACAGTTAAAGCTTGGATTGCTTAAGGTTTCGGACAATCGCTTCATCAGATGATCCTAACCATCAAATCCAT